>OX104068.1:32895900-33166079 GCA_944474145.2 Dicrocoelium dendriticum
TATTTATTTAGAACCATTCCGATTAATTCGTGTTACCTACTTTGAAATTGCGCCCGTGGTAATTTCTGCCAAAGAATAATTGTAATGTCATGGAAAGTTTGTATCATTACTTGAGCTGTTAATTCTAACGAACAGCGTCTCGCATCGCCGAGAAATAAACAATTTACTTATTTATTTACTACTATTACTATTAATATTACTAAAATTTTCACTGCCACTACTATTACTGCTACCACAAATACTACTACTAATACTACCATTACCGCTAATACTAACCTGCTACCATTATTACTACCACTATTATTACCAATAGTACTACAACGACTACTTCTATTATTATTACTACTACTACTACTACTATTAGCGCCACCACCACCACTACTCCTACTCCCACTATTAATACTACTACAACTACTAAATATATTAAACTCGAAATCATCGTGGCACACCAACGCAGGCGTGATCAAAATTTAAGGCAATTATGTTGCGCATCAGATACGTACAGGGCTGTGGCCAAAATTGGTATAAGTTGCGGAAGCGTAAGAAGTATTCATGAGGAGCAAAATTGTCAGCGTGGTGGCGAAGAACGGGATTCATGCGTGCGTAGAGTAAACTGTAAAAGCACAGTAGCTGAAGTGATGACTGTTTGTGGGGCACTGTATTCAAGGATTGGTCTAACGAGCGGGGTGAATAGACGAGGGAAGGTTTCTAAGGACCAGAAGGAGAAACTTCGTCTTAATGCCTAGAGCATACGAAGTCCCGCACAGTACAATTTCTGTATTTTCTAGTGATCTCATATCATGTCGGGAGAGCACTCTGAAGTCTCTGACAGATGTGTTAGGGGGCAGCAACTGGCCGTCCAAGGTGTACGATCGAGTGGCTGGACATCTAGTGATATTGATGAACTCCGACTTGCGTGCGTTAAGAGGGAGTTGCATTTCGGTGGACCAAGTTGACAGTCGATCTAAGTCATGTGGAGGCGAGCGCAATCGTCCTGGTTCTCAATGATCCTCCAGAGTACAAATCATCTGCAAACAAGGCACTTGGTGACTGGAGCTGCTGCGGAAGATCGTTGATATGAATACGAAATAATACTGGCCCAAGTACAGTTCCATGAGGCACGCGACTGATAGATGGGAACCAGTCTATCAGGTAGTCATTGACCAGGACTCTAAACCTTCGTCTCACAGTAAACACGTGTAACCATTGAAGTAACGTGCCACCTGTGATGGGGGCTGGAAATGCTGGTGATTGGAAATGTTGTAATGCCGATCGAACATCACAGGCCAGACCGATAGGGAGTGAGCATGTTGCCGGAAGCAGATTGGTCAGAAGACCTGGAATAGAGAATAGATGGCCCGTGATCGCGTCCAGCCTGCAACCATCCACTGAAGGTGCAAGTGACCAATCAGACGCCAACAGGCGAAGGAGCGCATACTCGTGCACCATTGAGTCAAGGCTTGTCGCATTGGACCGAAGGAAGAAGCGCGCAGGCCCAATCCCTCCGATTGTACATCGACTAAGAAAGTCAAGGTGATTTAGACAGTGAACGTAGCGAGCAAGCATAAACCAATGGAAAAGGAGCTAGCGACATAATGCAAATAACAGGGACGAGCCATTGAACCGGACTGTTGTAAATAGTGTATGTACTCCATAAATATTCGAACGTAATCTTAATAAACGACTTCGTGATCGCGGCCCAGTCTTCTTGCTTCCCGAAAGGCAACGCGACACCACCGATTCCCTACGTCCTCAGTTTAAGGAGTACTTGGTGGTTCAATCTGAAAAGCGCCTTACCAAAGTCGATGTACACCAGGTCAACATCCTTCCGTTCATTGAGAGCTCGTACCCACTGGTTGTTTGAGTACATCAAGTTGGTGATGCAGGATTGCCCTTTTGTAAAGCAGTGTTGCGCTGGCGTCAATACGTCCATCGATTCGAAGAACGACAGCAGGCACTCTTTCACAACCTTCTCGAGAACTTTGGATAAGATCGAAGTCAAACAGATTGGTATATAGTTCTCTATTTTACTGGGCTCACCACCCTTGGGAAGCGGTCTCACTATCGAACATTTCCAGTGCTTGGGGATAGATCTTTCAAAAAGTGATTTATTGAATAGGTTAGTCACGGGTGATGAGATGATAATCGGTAGGGACTTGAGTATTAGTGGGTGAAGTCCGTCTGGTCCGGGGGCTTTGCACTATCGAGGTTGACGAGTAGCTGATGCACTTCGACTGCATCATATTGTAGGCTGTCGAGCAAGACTTGCGCAACCTGTGCCGGTAATGGAACAGCCGCCGGTTTACTGCAAAATACGGTGAGGAAGTGCATAGCCAAGATGTCCGCGTGCTTCGCGCTTGAAATCAGCGTCTGTCCGTCCAAGCTCTTTAAGACCAGTAGGTCGCACCCAGATTTCAGTTGACGTTTCAAGTAGTCATGTATTCTTTTGGTTGCAGTTGTGGTCGAGGATGCTAGCTCCGCTTCAAATTACCGGCGTTTCTTGATCTTTGCGGCGTTACATTAGTTACGCTGTTTCTTGAGAGTGCACTGTTTGGACGTGTCAATAAAATAGTGAAAAATGTCTCTAGTCAATTTGCCAGTGTATTTGTCTGCATTGACATTAAGCAGTATCGAATCACATCCGCCACGTCGCAGTGTTGATAAACGGATTATTACGATAACTACCACTAGTACTAGTACTACTGCAACTAATATTACTACTACTAAAAATACTACTGTTTTACTTGTATTACCACTAGTACCACTAGAACTACTACTAAATGTCTTATTCTCGAACTCATCGACGCACCCATACTGAAGCATGGGCAAAACTTAAAATTAATTCTTTTGCGCAACTGATAAGTCAAAATGCACGTAGTTGGTTGTGGCCAAAAGTTGTACAAGTTGAAGATACAGAAGTAGTACTCATTAGAAGCGAAATCGTAGCGTGGTGACGATGAACGGGATTCATGTGTGCGTAGAGTAAACAGGAAAATCCTAGTAAGTGAAGTGATGACAGTTAGTGAAGACTGAGGTTATCTCCTTTGCACGGGTCAATAAAATAGTGAAAAATGTCTCTAGTCAATTGCCAGTGTAATTGTGGGCAGTGACTTTGTCTCAGTGGCGAGTCAAATACGCCGCGTCGTAGTGGTGCTAAACAGATTACTGCTATAACTACAACAACAACAAGAACTACTACTACTACTACGGCTATTACTACTTATTAGTTCCATTAGAGGCTGAGGTCCTAAAGGCGAGTACAGCCTTTACTTTTTTCGATCTGCTGAGCTAGACACTCTCGCGATCGCATTACTTACGGGTATTACTTACGGTTGCTGGTGTGGTCCACTTCAAAGGACTGAGATACGGATTCGAACAAGTCTCAGCAATCTGGGGTCAACCGATTATAGTGGCAATGTATAAGAAGTGCAGCCGCCCCGACTGTGCTAACCACAGGGGTATTGGCGTAATACCGGTCGTGACAAACTTATTGGTCTCAATTTTCATTGGTAGTCTTACTGAGAATACCGGATTATTGGAGAGCAGACAGGATTCCGCTCAGAATTGGATTGTATAGACCACAAAGGGCTGTTTGTAAGAGAGCAGCGTCACACGTACCGCAGACTGACAACTGCAGTGTTCCTTGATATCGAAAGGACGTTCCATTTGTGCGGAAAGGTGTTTTCATGAAAATGTATACGTTCTACGCACCTTGCTCTCAAAAACCACGTCGCTTACGAGTTCACGGTGACCTATCAGGTAGTCTCCCCGTAACATATCGCGCACGTTAAGGTTTTCCAATTTTCCCATTGTTGTTCAACTGCGTCATGGACCGCCTCTGGAATATTCCTTTGCAAGGCCACACGATGCAGGTGTTGATATGCTGCTCGGTGAAGTTAGTTGATCACGAGTATGCGGACCATTTTCTCCTGCTGTTTAACGTTTGGGTTGCCCATTCAACTGAATAAATTACTTAATGGTCCTATCATTTGACATGCGTTCCGCACCATTAAAGTATAGTTGTTGCAGGACCACCAGCCACTTGATAACCCCTTGAGCATTGACAGTGAGGAAATGAAAGCAGTTGTATGGTACACTTACCTTGGCAGCTACATCAGCAACGACAGGCGCATAACGACTGATGTCATTTAATGTATTGTAAAAGCTAAATATCCCTTCTTGAATCTGCGACATCTATGGTTTCAGAAAGCAGTTCACCTCCGTCTGAGAGGCCGCTTTTCTCTATGATGTGCCGTCAAGATTTGATCATTGCTGGTTTCGTATGGCAACAGCGTGTTCGCAGGGATAATGTGCGTAAACGAATGCTAGGCAGTGAAAATTAGGCTAGTTCTTTAGAACAACAGATAGAATAGAATAGGTCGCTTTGGCTTGGACACGTACTACGTCTACCCGGTTGCCGCTTAACAAGGTGTGTCTCGTTTTTTTTCAGACGCAGAAAGGCGCTAGGCGAGTAAAGAGTAAATCGACCTCAAAATGGGCACCGCCGTTCCTTCTCGCCTTCCACACGTGAGTCCAGTTGATCCGACTACTGTCTGGCTCTAGACGTTGCAAGATATGGTTCGCAATCGGCACCCTTGGCGTGGCTGCTGTCGTCTCCATTTCGGCCTGCCAGTTTAAAGTGCGTTTGATGCTGAATTATCTGCAAGATAGTAGCTGATAATGACGCAGGGCAGTAAAGGCAGTAAAAAACCTGCATATAACCGATGCCTCATTACTTTTGCTATATAACTAGCTTCTTGTGTCGTAAATCAGATTGTGTAATCTAAGTACAGGTAATGTGCTATCAGAACCATGGCAAAAGGGGAACGGAATACAAGATGAGAAAAACGATACTTTTTGAGTTTTGCACAGTCATTTTGATATTTTTTGTTCTGGAAGTTTATGTTCGATGAGATGTTAACTAATAGCTAATGTGGTAGAACAATATTGTCTCCACTGATGTGTGTTGCGCGCCATAATCTCTAGCGTTTCTAACCGCGTGCAGTGCAAGCCACATGGTCCCCATCCTGGAGGCGGACCGGTCCGACAAATGCTACGCTTGAGGTTGCCTTCTTCATGCTCCTTCTCCACGTCATTGGTTGTCCACCGCAGCACTTTCCCGATAGCTTCCGGGAAACGCAAATAACACTCGACGGAGAAGGCGATAGGTTAGCATGTGCAATACGTTATCGAGCCAATGCATGCGGTGTCGGAGAATAACGGTCAGGAGGCATAGGCTGTTTGCTTCAAACACTCGCTCCCGGACTTCAGTGTTACTCACGTGATTCTGCCACCACACGCGAACAATACCACGCAGACAACGGTTGTCAAAACACAATCGTTTTAGGTCTTCCGAGCGAGTCGACCAGGTCTCACAGCCGTGCAACAGGACCTCACGACAGAGGCAATGTATACCCTGCGCTTGAGTTTAAGACTGACATCGCGAAGGCGCCATAAGCGTTTCAGTTGGATGAATGTAAGACGGGCCTTTGCGGTCCGTTGTGAGAGGTCGTCTCCAATGCAGCCGCCAGCTGTGATGTAACTCCCTAGATAACTGAAGCAGATGACTTGTTCCAGGACGTCACCAGCAATGGTGCAAGCAAGCACGGGCACCTGCCAATCCTAGCGTAGTTTTACACATTTGCCTAGGGTGAAATACAGGCCATAATTAGACTCCCCCATCGCTAAGCGGTTCAAAGCGCTCTGGACGGCCTGTGGATCGTCCCCAAACAAAGGGACATCATCAGGATGTTGACACGGTGTAGACATCTTGAAACTGAATGTTTGTTTAAAGCATTGTGATTTAACGCTAGAATTCTTTTCTCTCCTTCTAATTACTCTTAGATCCGTAGGTCAAGGTTGTTGTACTGCTGTTGATGATGATGACATAGCAAAAAGCGCATCTAACCAAACGCGTCTATCGTCCTTCGGACCCCAAACTGACAATTGTTAGACACCAACCGACGTTAAATTTGAAGTGACGGTATTGAAGTGTCTTGACCAAATCATCCCTTGACCTCCCTACCTCTTCTACCATCCGAACTCTCGCCGTGCAAATAATGCAAGTCGCTGGAGTCGGTGTGCTCGCATACGCAACATGTGGCCTAATCAGCGGAGCTCGGTGCGTGATATAATAGCGCTAAGTGGTTCGCTCGCTGTTCCTGCAAAAAATATACGGCGCAGGACACACTCATTGTTCATGCAGTGTTCCCACCAGACATGAACTAAACTGCGAAGGCCGTGTTGGGCGAACATAGCTAACCGCTTTACGTCCGTTGAGTCAATGGGCCAGGATTCGTAACCATACAGGAATGTTAAACGCAAGACCGCGTTGTAAACTCTGCCCCTTACGACGAGAGTCATAGTGTCAATGTCACAGGCTTTGGAGATGGGCAAAAATATTTCGAGCCTTCGCTATATCGTTCGTGATCACATATACGATCCCAAGCGAGCTAACACAGCTCTTGGTTTATCACTATTAAGGGTCAGCACAGGGGACAGTCCTCGCCAATCTTGAAGGACTTGGCATTTTTACGCTACAAAGCATAGCTAGAAAAGATGTACATCCGGAGCTGCTTGGCACGCTAGGGAGCAGTCATGAATAAAAGCATTGTCGTCGGCGTACTCAAAACCAAAAAGCGGATCACCAAGAAGCAGCACAACACATTCCAATTCGTGCCCAATGAATGCAGTTTTCATCAGTTCGTTAGCGGCGGTTAAAAAACAAGACTGACTGCAGTCAAACTTATCCCACACTGCTGGAGGTATTGAACGGCGAAGACAGCTTGACCTAGGCCGTCACTTTGTCCGAACTGCGCGCGTAAAGCGCCCATATAGTGCTTAAGTATTTTACAGTATACCACTCTTGAGTAGACAGTCCCAAAGGGCACATCGATCGACCGAATCTAAGGTACATTTGATGTTGATGAATATGACAACGAAAAACCGCCAATAAATATGGTAGTGCACGAACAATTGACGTAATGTGAAGATGTGATCAATACAGCCGCGACTTCGACGAAACACAACTTGCTCTTCACGAATCCGGCTATCACGAGAGCAGACAGATTTATGAAGAACGACAGATGAAAGTAACAGGGGTAGTTAAAATCCGACTGATCGCTCCATGATTGCTGCATTGTAAACGATGCCATCCCATGAAAATTAGGATTAGAACGGAGCGGCTCCAGTATGTTGGCACAGTTTCCTGCTACTACAGCTTTTCCAATAAGTTCTGTACATCGTCTACAACATCTGGTCACTTCGATTTGGATAGGGCTGGAAGATCATCTGGTCCGCGGTGTTACTCAACTTTAGCAAGCCTATCTTATGCTCGGCATTATTTCGAGACAGTGGATCCAAGGGAACGGCCGTGGGAGCAGGGCGATCACTGACCGGCAGCGAATAAGGCAGTTCCGGCCGGTCAACTTGCTCAGCGCAGCGCTTCAATCATTTTGATGCGATGTGGATAGGCTGTCCACTCTTGTCGACATAGTCTCAAGAACACCAGGTCTCGTGCTGCCCGTCTCCCCTAGCAGAGGAAATAAATTCCGGTAGTTACAAAGGGCAGCGGCTGTTCCACTTTCGACGCACGACTAGACCGCCAAGTTTAGCTGTTACTCTTCAAGCTATCACACAGTTTCAAATCGAGATCCCTGCGAGTCTCATTATGTTCACTTCCAACATGAGTCTATAGGAGTACCAGACATCGGGCAAAGACGAAACGGCCCGGTTGGCAATCAGATATGCTACATGAAGACGTGCTTGCTGTTAATAACGTCTGACGGATATTCGACTAGTGACCGCCAACCGTTGACTTCGACCTAGAGCGGTACAGTACGACGCATTGAATGAACTGAAAGGTAAAATGGACTGGGTTATACAAGAAGCGTCAAAAGATGTACCATTAGGAGTACCGAACCGGACCAAAGTTTGGATCCGAAGCAAAACGCGTAAATGGATTAATAGGAGGGATGAGATTTGGAGGCAACACGCGTTAAGACCATGTGATACCACATGTCAGAAGTATAAAACAATAGGGTCACCCGGGGTAAAATGGGTATACCAAAATTTTAAAAGCAGTATTAAATAACTGGTTAAAGTTGTATGAATATGTGTTAACATTGCTTAAAGTTTAATGATTTATGTAGCTGATTTGCATAAGCTGATAAGATTTCGTTTTGCTACTACAATACAAGAAGCTCCGCCATCTTGTTTATGCTTGCCATGTGTCTACAATAGCTGAAAAAACTTCTGTGAAATATAACTAAATATTAAACAGATTGGTATGCGCTGCATATTACTGATCAATAAAGGTTTTTCTTTGAGTCTATAGATAAATCAAAATGAACCTTAATATATCTTAAAGATGGCTACTATTTAACTTAGGCTGGGTAAAGTGAGTAGGTCCGTAGTTTACAGGGAAACATCACAATGTGATTGGTGATAAATTGTTGATGTTATTTGTTATTCCTATACTGTGTTAGCTAGTATTTGATAAGGTGAGTTAAAATTTAGAGACCATGGTGCATACAAATTGCGCCTGTGAAGATTCTCTTGTTTTAGGGAAACAATCAAAGTAAGTCCTACTTCAGATTGACTTGCGAAAAGTGCCACGAAGTTACAATCACAAAACTACAAGATGTTCAGTGGAAGACTTATAAATTGTTATGGAGCTGGTTGAGAAGGGAACCACAATATACAGTTTCCAAGGAGAAAAAAATTCCATACGAGACTTTACGGTGGATCATTCAATCTCCCAAACGAGTTGGTTCCGGTCGACTTCCTCTACTTTCTCTTGATGAGGAGAGGATAATTGTCTACAGCTGGTGTTATTTAGCAGAAAATGGTTTTACGACGATCATCCAGACTTAGTTTCTATGGTCAAGTGTTATATAGAATCCACTGGAAGGTCCAACCCGTTTAAAGACAACTCTTCTGGCGAAGATCAGGTGCTTGCATTTGAAGAGAGATGGCGACGAGTGCTTTCAAGTCAAAAACCGGAACTTTTGTCAAAAGCAAGATCCGAAGGACTTTCTAAGGGTGTTGTTGATGAATTCTTCAAAATGCATGAAAAAGTGCTGACTGAAAAGGACCTACTTGACAAGCCACATAGAATATTTAATCTGAAAGAAGCAGGATTGGGAATGGATCCTACAACTTCAAGTGTTTGTACCAGTGTCATCACGCAATGCCTATCTCAAATTAGCATGCACAGGCAAAAGCAATTTCGGTGTCCTTTTCTGCGTTTCAGCCACCGGATTTTATCTTCCCCTTTTATCATTTGTAAAGGGTTACACCTCTATCTATCCTGGACTATAGGTGGTCCTGTAGGAGCAAGCTTTAGTATTACAAAATCTGGATAGATGGAGCACTGTTTTTGTATCCTGGTTCGTGCATTTTATTCAACGTGGAGCACATGTGGAGAAGCCTACCGTACTTATTTATGATGGACATGGCAGTCAGTTCACTTACAAGGCAGTAAAGTTGGGCAAGGAAAACAAAATAATAATAATTTGTTTGTCAATATACACTAGCCATGCACTTCGACCATTAGACGTCGGTATCTGTAGACCTTTAAAGTTGGCCTGGAAATGTAATCTGAAAACATGGATTCAAGAGAGCAGACTCCAAAAAGTTAGCAAGGAAGTTATCCCTTCCTTGGTTAAACAACTGTTTGACCAATCGCCGCAGAAAAATGTTAGCAGTTGATTCAGAGGCAGTGTGATCTATTCGGTTAGTAAAGAGGCCATTCAGCACAGAATTGTAGTATCTGTGGATACTACTCAGGCCGTTATTCCAATCACATCAGCAGTCGAACCCGAAGGACAAAGAAATGTAGTTGATGAAGTTCAACCATGCACTTCGGATACGCCACAGCCTGCTTTGAATAATGTTGGACTATCCCCGCAGCAAGCAATAATAAAGAAGTTTTACCGAGGTGTTCTCACATAAACTTGGAAACCATGGACAATGCTCGAAAAAGTAGGAGAGTTCAGGCAATGCCTGGAAAAGCATTAACAACAGAGGTGGTATCAGCCAGATTTTTTTTTAGAGAGGAAAAGCTAATAAGTCGAAGAATACAACTTCAAGGAATGCCATTTATATCTTTAACTCCCCGACAGTTGACTAGTAATATGCAGTCAGCGAAATTTTTATGCCACAGACACCATTGATAAACATCGCAGTATTACGATTACAAGATTTTGCAGTGACACTATTTGCAAAAAAGTTATCTTGACATCATAACTTTGGTCAATAGCATGATTTTCTATAAAACTCCTGTAATTTGGCTCAGTGGTTACAAATACCATGGAACCTTCGACCTATCAACTCTCAACAGATGTAGTCGGCTTATCCAGTTTCAACTTTGCCCCAACAGTGATCGCAAGGAAAGTACAGTGCCTCTGGAATCGACAACATATGTCCAAAGGCATTTAAAACTTACTTGCGCCATAGCAGTACATCATGCAGCCTTTTTCCAGTGTCTGTTTGACTCCCATCTGAGTAAAAACGTGGAATCATTACTCCGAAATACAAATACTACGATCGGATCCTGCCAACTATCAAGAGTGATGGAGTCGATTATCGCAGCTGGACGGACGCGATATTTTGAAAGTCTGCGAACAGTATCCAATGTCTAACCTGGTTTCAGACGCAGACGATATTCTCTGACTAATCTGCTTCTTGCTCGGGACTCGCGGATGATGAAGGAGCTCTCATATATGTGATTTAGTTAGACTTTCTAAGGCTTTCGAGAGTCAATCAACTAATTCTACTCCAAAAGCTTGATGTTCGGGATCAACAGTTAAATGCTCATTTGGTTGGAAGGTTACTTGCACGACAGAACAACTAAGGTAAGAATAGCCGATACCAACTCTGAAAGCTTTTGCGTCTCCAGTGGTGCACCGCAAGGGTCCGCCCTACATAAATGACTTCACAGCAAATGTCCTGTTCTTGATGCCAATACGTACCTATCTCCAGAACGACCTGGAACAAATTGGTAGAAACAAAGCAGTTCCCAATAAACTTTGCAAAATGCTCCCTGCTGAAGGTGCACATCAACATATATCTTTTGGGGCAACAGGTGAACAGTAAAAGAGACTTGGCAATTCGTGCAAATGTTCGAAAGCACCAAATTTGGCGAACTTGAGGCTGCTGAGGTAAACTCTTGATACCCTTGCTGATAAACCCGTTTATTTGTCCCCAGGTAAAATATGCGGTTCAGATATGGCGTTTAAAAAATCGGAACATTCGGCCCTTGAAACATTCTCAAAGAAGAGCCACCAAAGCAACACGTGGACTATCCGGTGTCAGTTACGAACTGCGTCTGCTTTTACTCGGTGTGTTCTTCCCAGTATACCGACCGCCTCGCGAGGACCTCATCCTCACATACCAGATACTAACTGAAAGTATCACCATGTAAATCACGGCTGACCCGTCCTTTACAAAAAATGTAGAGTTCACCACCCGCAAATAGTGGCAAAACACTCTCGTTTGGATTGCAGTAAGTATTTTTACCCTCTAAAAATCTGTTCCCACTGGAATGTACTGTAAACGCATGTGATGAATGCACCGGAAAACCATTAGACTTAAAACTAAGTGATAAACCCTACATAACAGCGTGAAAAGTGCTATTGTAGGGCGGAGGGAACCAACGACTACGCGAACCGGAGAGACAATAAAAACTGGATAGTATAGGTGCCAACAGGCGTAATGAATGAGATGAGGCAAGGCTCTGTAAGTCTTGCGGATCGAGCCGACAGCAGATTACGGGCGGCATCCGTTAACGAGCCTGGGGCCCGAAACAATGGAGGAGATATTTGTCTAGAACGCAATGAATTGGACAAGCACGCCGTTAGCGAAACCCACAGGAGTGAACGCGGGCTGAGTGATGCAGCCACGGGAAAGCGAAACGCGAGCTTACGAACGGCTCATGGCCGGCCAAAATCGGAGATACGGGATGGAAACGTGGAGGGGTCGTTTCAAAGCTCAACCTTGTAGGCATGTGGAATGGCGCGTCACACAAATCCTCATCCGCGTTGCGTCGTGGGCAGGAAACACGGTCCATATCTGTACGGGTTTGTGAATTGTCAGTTGCACGTTCTTGTGGCGATACACGTTCTGCCCCCCCCCGCGTCATTTTCGCTTCACTATGTCAAAAGGACTGATAATTCATAGTACAAATCGGGACCCGATTTTATTTGCAGTTGCCACCATGTAACTTGCAAAGCTATTGCTTTTTCCTAGCATACACTATTGAACACTACTGAACTATCGATATGTGTTCCGTGGACACTTACGCAACCCGCATGTCGACGCAGTCCTAACTTCCCACCCGGCGTCAACCTGACGGCGCAAATCCGGCTGTTGACTGAGATCCAACCGATCAAAGCAGGTTCAGCTCAGTGGCTCAAATAATGCTCACGACAGTTGAACGACATTTGAAGGTGTGTCAAACGCAATGAGACAGTGACGCCAATGTCCCATGTGAGGAAAAGTAGAGTGGGCATAAAGCTCAAATACTGCATGTGGGTTTCCGATAAACAGCAGATATCCATTGATAGGGTCTCCAGTGTTCGCGCAAGTGTTGTCTTTTGGATAATCCGTACCAAAACGCGCATGTTGGAAAATGCCAGTCTTAGCGAAGACCAAACAGAGATGAACTGACGTTGTATACTTGGTTGGACGTGGACTTATCAACTGTGATGAAGCGACGCCGTTATTGCGCATGGGTGAAAAGTAGAAGACAAGCGACTGTTAAGTAAGATGGGGGAGGGACAAGAACCGGAGAATTGAAAACAGAGGGGAAAAGTTAGAACGGGGCGATAAGGATGAAAACGCAAGAGGAGAAATAAGAAGAGAGGGAACAACAGTCAATGAACAAGCTCGTTTTCGGTGGATCTCGTCAGGCTGGTACACCACAACTAATACGAATAAAATGCGTTAAAACATCAGAGGGGAGTAAAGTTCAAACGGTAAAGTTAAAAGATCTAGTTCATCTAAATGACAAGGTCAAGTGTTTGGTTCACAAACGGTCAATGACATGTCAGTTGCATGTTTCTCAGCAGAGGTTACTGTAATATGGGGCCAGGGAAGAGAAAGAATCTGAACGAATTGTTTTTGTGCACATAGGTCTGGGTTCTGGGGGCGGATGGCGATCGCTTCGGCTGTTGCTAATAGACGACATCTTACCGCTCGCGTGTAACATGCAGATACGCGGTAAATTGGCTGAAAACATTGGTGCCTGTCGATTTGGTAGTTAAAATCAACTAGATGTGCCAGCACGGCGATTGTCACTGTTTTAGTTCCACCTGCACATAGCCAAGTGGGGCAATGCTCACGGATCCTCTCAGACTGTCTCCTGGTTGTTCTTCCGATATAACTTGCTCGACATGAACAAGTAAAGGAATATACACAGAAAGAAGTACTTGACCGAGGAAGTCTGTCCTTGAGTTGAAGCCTTACGATTGGTGTTGAAGTAAATCTTAGCCGTAAGCTTGCCGCGTAGTAGGTACGGTTTATGGCGTCGGATAGCCTTCTAGACGTTGCCTGCGCTATTACAGCCCCTTTGAATGGCAACGACAGATAAACCAATTTCTTTTAAACCGAATCGGTTTTATCTCTCGATTCTCGGCACTCCATATTTATCCGAACAAACTTTTCGGGATAGCCGTTTCTCTCAAAAACACCAGCTAAGAAACTCAGCTCGTCCGGGAAACGTGTCCTAACTACATATCCTTCTTGCCCTTTCGGTTAAACATCTAATCAAGTTCCGCTTCTGATTTATTGGGATAAAGCTGGCAAAATGTATGTATTGTCCATTCCACGTGGCTTTTCTGTGCACCCTGCGTTGGATCGACCTATCTGATCTTCTGCTAATTCGGACATCTAGGAAAGACGTCGCACCATGACGCTCAGATTCCAGGGTAAACTTAGCGTTGTCATGCGTTGAGTTAAAAAGAGATAGGATTTGCTCTGTGCAGCATTGAGTGTCTGTCACACAAGATATATCATCCACATATCGACCGTCATAAGGTAATACGCTAATGACTCCGCTCAGGTAGTTGTTTTCTAATTTGCTCATGAATACATCTGCTAGCAGCGGTCCTAACGGTGAGCCCATCGCTACTCCGTCCATTTGTCTGCATATTACTCCATTAAACTGAAATTGTATGTTGCTAGTACACAGCATGAGTAGCTGTTTCAACCGATTGTTCGAAAGGCCGACGTTCAACTGATGCGCTCGAATGATGTCGCATAAATAGTCTATTGTCTCTTCGAAGGTAACATTCGTGAAAAGCGACATGAAGTCCAACGAAAACATCTTCCTTCTGGTTAGGTTAAGATGTTTTATAGAATCTAATAAGATGAATGTATCACGGAGACAATAAATGGAGAAAACTTTTCTCACTGGTTCTAAAAGTTTGGCTAGTCACTTGGCTGCTCCTCGGTCAAGTACTTCTTTCTGTGTATATTCCTTTACTTGTTCATGTCGAGCAAGTTATATCGGAAGAACAACCAGGAGACAGCCTGAGAGGATCCGTGAGCATTGCCCCACTTGGCTATGTGCAGGTGGAACTAAAACAGTGACAATCGCCGTGCTGGCACATCTAGTTGATTTTAACTACCAAATCGACAGGCACCAATGTTTTCAGCCAATTTACCGCGTATCTGCACGTTACACGCGAGCGGTAAGATGTCGTCTATTAGCAACAGCCGAAGCGATCGCCATCCGCCCCCAGAACCCAGACCTATGTGCACAAAAACAATTCGTTCAGATTCTTTCTCTTCCCTGGCCCCATATTACAGTAACCTCTGCTGAGAAACATGCAACTGACATGTCATTGACCGTTTGTGAACCAAACACTTGACCTTGTCATTTAGATGAACTAGATCTTTTAACTTTACCGTTTGAACTTTACTCCCCTCTGATGTTTTAACGCATTTTATTCGTATTAGTTGTGGTGTACCAGCCTGACGAGATCCACCGAAAACAAGCTTGTTCGCTGACTATTGTCCTGATGTCTACACCAAGAAGAGAAGGCTTAAGTAGTAGCATACTCCTCTCCATCTACCATGCTCGATGGAACAGACAGAAAGGCGTTGGTTATCCTCTGCGACACCTAGAGCATCAAACAATGGCCAGAAGAGAAAAGGTTTTGCGTGGACAGGATATTGTTAGGTTGTCCAGGGCTAGACAGGAGAACGATTAGGATTTTCAACCAAAGCCCATGGTTCAAAAGCATGACCACAAAGCAGACAGGCTTAGAAAGTGGGCTACAGTTTGCTTAAAAGGATGAGGAGCCACCTTTACTAAAACCTAGAGAGTCAGGAGACTGAATTGGTCTTGTCTCTAACCATTTACTAATCTAAAGTTGGACTTGGAGAATCCGCTGGTGGTTGGGTTGCTACAAGCAACCTCTACTGAGACCTCGGTCATTCCGATCACAAAGACCGTAAGTAAAATGGAAGCATTATAGTGTTGCTCATCCCAACACGGGCACCCCAAGACCGCGGTTTCGTCCTGGTTGGGACTCATCAGTTGGAGATAGCCTGAGTTGGGCTGGAACTCAGAGCCTAGTGGCTCATGGTTGACGCCATAAACACTATGCCACTGAGATCCGCGAGCAACGATTGGTCCAGCGGAAACGAATGCAAAGTTGGACTTGGAGAATCCGCTGGTTGTTGGGTTGCTACAAGCAACCTCTATTGAGACCTCGGTTCACTTGAGGTGGACCTCGGTCATTCCGATCACAAAGACCGTAAGTAAAATGGAAGCATTATAGTGTTGCTCATCCCAACACGGGCACCCCAAGACCGCGGTTTCGTCCTGGTTGGGACTCATCAGTTGGAGATAGCCTGAGTTGGGCTGGAACTCAGAGCCTAGTGGCTCATGGTTGACGTCATAAGCACTATGCCACTGAGATCCGCGAGCAAGGCTTGGTATAGCGGAAACAAATGCAAAGTTGGACTTGGAGAATCCGCTGGTGGTTGGGTTGCTACAAGCAACCTCTCAGTGGCATAGTGCTTATGGCGTCAACCATGAGCCACTAGGCTCTGACGTGTCAATAAAATAGTGGAAAATGTCTCTAGTCAATTTGCCAGTGTATTTGTCTGCATTGACATTAAGCAGTATCGAATCACATCCGCCACGTCGCAGTGTTGATAAACGGATTATTACGATAACTACCACTAGTACTAGTACTACTGCAACTAATATTACTACTACTAAAAATACTACTGTTTTACTTGTATTACCACTAGTACCACTAGAACTACTACTAAATGTCTTATTCTCGAACTCATCGACGCACCCATACTGAGGCATGAGCAAAACTTAAAATTAATTCTTTTGCGCAACTGATAAGTCAAAATGCACGTAGTTGGTTGTGGCCAAAAGTTGTACAAGTTGAAGATACAGAAGAAGTACTCATTAGAAGCGAAATCGTAGCGTGGCGACGATGAACGGGATTCATGTGTGCGCAGAGTAAACAGGAAAATCCCTGACACCCGATGCTTGACAATTGGTAGTTACCTACTTTGAAACAACGGAACAAAGATACCGCCGTATGGTAACTTGGAACACTAGTTCCTTGTAGGTCACACAAGCTTCGACAAGCCCCGGCCGCTTTGTACCTTTGTAGGAACTTGTGCAACATGCATTAGCAAACCGTAGGTTGATCTTTCGTTGAAACCGCAGACGTTGAGAAAATGTAGGGTAACTGGACAAATAAAGATTATTGTTCCAGGATGTCCCTTACATAGTCACGTTTAAGAATCTTCGAGATACGTCAATAATTTTGGAATGTTACCGAAAATTTTTTAATGACTTTGGGATAACTCAATAGAAGTGCAACCTGAGACAGAGACGAAGACTATTGGTCTGCTATTCATCTTAAACATGAAACTCACATTCAACAGTGATAAATAAGACTGTGGACAACAGATCATCGCAAGCACCCAGTTTGTCGCTATACAGAGAATATTCGTTCAAGAGTTCCAACTGGACGGTAGTTTTTTGGTCCAGTATCAAAACCGATAGTCAGAGATTAAAAAGAGTCCTAGTGACATGAGCCTATACGATCCCCTCCAATAGACAACTTGCTGTACTTGGAAGCATTGCAACATAAGTATAGGCATATGCTGTGGATCCCCCAAAAACTATTTGCTACGAATAAGCGCTGAAATTAGTGATGACCGTCTCTGTGATCGCAGTTACAATAACCGACTTCTCAGTCCCCATATCCTAGCTAACTAGCAACTACTGCTTCGAGATAAACACGAAAAAGCGTCCTATCCCATCAAGTAAGACAGTAAACTAGTACTCCAAATTCAACTGGGCGAAAATATTCGTATTTACTAAAATAGACTGGCCACAAACAGACCATCTTCTTTGGGTACGATCAACAGGTTTAGCGCTATTCCCCATGAATAAGAAGCGGAGTACGGCTTACGGAAGATTCAAGATGTCCGTCTATCTGTAAGACTTTATGACTGCACAACTACGATGATCACCGCAGATAAATATGTGGCCGTAGGACGGACGCTTATTAATCAAGCAGTGGAAGTTGGGACAACTACCATGCAGTGCGAGGTGAGAAAAGTGGTGGTTGATGCCTACTAGCACATTGAGGACCTATTGCCGATCCGCGTTCTCTGAAATGGAACTCGGGCAGTGAATATACTTAAGAAAGCTGGAGGTAACGACACGCGATTCGGTATGCACGAGCAGGCGTGATGCCAGGCGTAGGTTAAGACAGTTTATGGTGATGCATGTAAGGGAGGACCTATAGTGAAAATCCCTACAGAAGGAAATAACGAACTGTTATGAAGAAATCTATCGATGAAAATCCATAACAAGGTTGAAAGCTACAGAAAAATAAACGAAACAGTAGACCGGGCGAAGGGCTATCCAACCGAATCAACAGGCATGCGCACAATTTGAAGACGTCGTACCACTCGATACTGGGAAGAATGGGTGACTAGTGTACCTGTCCACAGAAACGAGATGACTGCACTAACGTAGCCACCTACTGGCTCCAACCGCTTTGGCTCTTCGCTGAAGACGGGCATCCAGCCCCACCTCATGCTTTTATTACTCAGTCCGTAATCTCTTACTTTTCCCAACAAGAAAGGATGACTGAATTACACTGCGCGATGCAGCGCCTTAGCTTCGCAGTTGTCCTTGCTAACGTACACATTTGCCTCATCACTGTAAACCGGCGTTCACCGCCATCACCCTATTTGCATTAGTTCTCGTCTCTTAACAAGATAAGGCGACTGATACATCCTGCGCGATGCAGCGCCTTAGCCTCGTACCCGCTGGCGCTCATATAGGCTTTACATTATTAAATGCCTAATTGACTTGCTGTAAACGTGCCATCAGGCCCATCTCGTGCTTGCCATTACTCAGTCTACATTAGCTAACTTCCCATTTAAAGCTGGAACGACTTAATCCACATGCGTGACGCAGCGATTTGGTTGGCGGCATCCGGTTTCGGATTTGCCTGTCACTGTGGCAAGCCACAGGACGCCTGCGCCTACAGAGGGACCATGGATGGCTTGCGCTGCACCACCCACAGCTCCAACCACACACACCCCATATCCAGTGTAAACCCGAAGGAATAAGATCGGGAGGCATGCGGATGGGAACCACGTTTCATCAACGGAGCCGGCCCACACTCCTTCACAGGCAAACACAAGCACGCTGTATTTGGGGAATCAACCGCACACAAGGCGGTGGCTGGACCGTAGTCCGCTCCACACTGAGTGCATGGAACCGCTCTTTGAGCCTAGCACGACCACAAGAACCGTGCACCCCGTCCCCTCCAGCAACGACCAACTGTCTCCTGGAGCCAGTATGAATGATGTAGTGGGTAATAGACAGGTGGGCACCTTGTCAACATACACATCAAACGCAACCATATATATATATATATATATATATATATATATATATATATATATATATATATATATATATATATATATATATAAACATTTATGGCCAAGAAGATACACAGTAATGTCTCATCGGTCAATCTTTTGTTGTATGTTGTTCACTTTTCTTGAGCGCTTCCATTGTATTACCGTTTAGCTGTCTGTTGTCCGTTGTACTTTTTTCCCAGCGTTTCCGACATGTTGTCCGGCACATGTGGAATCTTACAATGACGGCAGATGATCATTAACCAGAGATTCCGATCCCCCCTCCCATGAGGCTCACGGTTCTCTCAACTGAATACGGCTGGGAATTCAGCGCGACTCAAGGAGATCTGATGCCATATTTTACGACGAGGGAGTGAAAATTGGACAAAGGTGACCATGGATAGTGACGCAAGCTATCGGTTCGAAGTCAAATCAATCCAACTGACCGAAATACAATTCGAATCACTGATTCAACATGTACTTGTGATAAATACCTATATCCAAATTTCCGTCTATCGACACCTTCGCATTCGCAAAACCATTTGCTATTTCAGTAGGTAAACAGCTATCACAATGACATCTGTCTTGGATCTCAGCGATCTACGCAGTTACATTGTCAAGATTAACATTTGACCAAACAGTAACTGTCGCATATTTGCTTGTATAAAACTGATCATGTTTATTTTGGTGTGCCTCGTGTAACATCGAGAATACACATTTAATTTTCTTAAGTGATAGAACGAGACTGAACGACAGCATATATTAAGCAGGTGAGTAATGCAAAGTTTCCAATGTCGGTAACTCATTGGAGAAGCTTAAAAAACCGCCTACACAACTGGACTGAAAATGTACCCTCACACGCGTCGCATCGTAAAAGCAAGAATTCAAGTGTACAATTACTTAGAACTGGATGGTAAGGCTGAGTTCACAATACCTCAGCCCAACAATGTGTAAGACAGTAAACTAGCATAAGAGGAAGTGTGGAACAAATACAAACCAGATTAATGCAATGGAGGAACAGATTTGTGACATCAAATTGTAAGAACCTGCACCAGATTAGTTAGCAGCAAATGAACGTGGGTAAGATGCGCCTTAGATATTTGCATTTCAAAAAGCTACGAGAGGGGGTACTTCCATCCAGACGCAGGCTTGCACTAAACTGCGAAGGCAATTAGTTAGACAGAAACCGACTGTGGCCAAGATACGTGAAGCACTCGAATTCGGTAGGAGTGCAAATTATAGTGTAAGGACACCCAGTATCCTCAATGGGCACAAAAAGGGATTCCCTTTTAGAAATGCACTGTAACGTCGAAATCAACCCGATTCGGAAGTCATTCTATCCGGGAGAATGTTGAAACGCAAAAGTAGACTGGGTTGAGTTATATAGTGTACTATGAAGGAGTGAATGTGACATATTGTGAATCACATTGCAAATTTGCAATTTTATGCTTTTTTCCTACTCGTCAGCATAGGTATATTTTTTTATTTACCTTCGTTATGTGCACAACTACGAGGATTATAAAGCCCAACCGTGACATTTGGTTACTCGCATCACTGTGCTTAACCGAAACACGGTTCTAGTAGTTCATAAGCACACACTTCATCATTGACATGCTGGCCGCTGTTGTCCGTCACACCGCTGATCGGGAATACAAAGCACCGTGATTGTTGCGGCTCACTATTGAGCAACATTGTGGCTACGTCTACAAAGCTTGCCGTAAGTCATTTATATACATTAAAATTTATTGTTATGGAACCAGGTTTACGATTTCCGATACAACGAGTTTTGCTCCTTTTGTCTTGAAAATCAAGCCGTGCGCGAGACTAGGTTCATAGAGTCCAATATTTCACCTACTGAAACTTACACATATGCTTCACAAAATTGCTTCGTTGAAGGGAGGTTTGTTTTTTGTATTTGATTCGGGATTATGAGCACTAGAAGAGGCTACATTTTTATGTAAAGGGCCATTGTTATAACAAAGAGATGCTGGATAACTTACGTTCGGTAATTTGAGCGTGAATATTACTGCTTCTGTAATCGATCACTGATTAGAAGTATGATCAAATTACAGATGAAAAAGCAGTAACAGTGAAAAAAATCCCAGATGTAAAAATGTATTTGGCCATCAAGTAGACATACTGCGAAAACAATGGATGGAAAACGGATGGAGCATGTTTTTTCAGCAGATAACAAGAGTATATCCAGTCGAATGCAAGATGAATCGGATCGACATGAACAGTACGATGGAGCGCAATGGAAAAGTTTCAGTTCTATTGAAGTCGAGTATCCAGAAGCCTGCTGATTGGCGCTCAAACTGTAACCAAAGCAACGCGACTTTGAGTTCAGCGAGTAAGTTGCCTTAATGCAGTGGTGCCGGGTATAAGCTTGCTCCGTTAAATCAAAGATCTGTACAAGGGGCAAGATACGGTGGTAGTGGGAGGGAACTTATGATAAAACAGGTCATAAATTGTTACAGCACAAGCGATTAATTGTTACTTCTTGGTAGAGACAGGAAGTTGTGTGAATAGATAAGTTGCTGAAGGATACCTCACGACGGACGAGAAGAGAAAGCCGCGACGACAGTTAGCAACAACCGATGTCTTTCACCAATGGCCAATTGCTGTTAAAGTTGTCGACATGCTCGGATTGGATCCAAATAGCTAGCTCTTTGGACAGATCTGAAAGTAGGATGAGTGGTGGGAAAATGGAAGACTTACATAGGGGGTCCAATTTCCATTGCGTACTCAGTAACCGCCGATTGTCAATTTTATGAGCCAACAAGGTAGAAACTAACCTGCGAACCTCGTTTCGTACTCTGAAATAATAATCGGGCATGAAAAATAGGAATTCATCATCATGCGTCTAGTTTTGAATCAAAACGAACAAGGTGCGTGCTGAGCGCACAAAGATAGCCATCCGACTAAAAGTCGGTAGTGTAAGCAGCAGCCCAAAAGCAGGAGGGTTCAAACAGAAAGGTATAATAGATAAATTAGCTTCAATACTATCTCAATGGAGTTCTCTGAAATATGAATAAGAGAAAAAAGCACAGGAATGGCAAACGAGGGTAAATACCGCGGAAATCCATAGTAACATATTTCGCTTGACATGTATACTCAGGTATGACCAGACGACACAAATTGAACTAGGGCTGCGCTTCTACAAGTAATCATGTCAGAGCTCGTCTAGGCAGTCTCAGCATTCCAATAGGGACTGAGTATAGGAGTAATGTGTCCTCTTCATACCACTTACAGGTCCGCAGTCTCGAAGGTGAAAGAATGCAGATGATAAAGGCATTGCAACTGAAGCGGTTGTCAGATGACCAGTGAACTCATGGTGACATTAGAGGAGTATTAGGAAGAACAGGTCATAACAAGGTGTGAAAATGTCGTCGGTCTAAGTAGTTGTGCAGTAAACGAATATAGATCATCAGGTGTCGGGATCCTACAAAGAGTTGTGAGACAGACATATGGTGTGCGTCTTCGTGTACAGCGCTACGTCTTTCAGCAGCAGTTATGCCGTTATTCGAAGATCGTGGACAACATCGGTCCCCACAAAACAATGCGCGTTGTTTAAAGGCAGTCTTACGACGCTGCGATACAACAAGTAGAGGCCACCAGACGTTAAGAATATGCTATCTACAGAACACACTGCTTGAGTGAATGAAAGCAAAACGCAGTCCGGAGGCGAGAGCCTTCAACTCATAACGCTGAACAACGAAGACACTTTAAAACATGGTATAGTGACAAATTGTAGCCAAAGCGGAGCAGAAAGTGTTGCAGGTGTAGTGAGCGTTTTGAAGCTGTAGCAAAAACTTACATGCCCCAGGAAACGGTCAAAAGGGAGGAGGAAAGCGTTCTTTTCATTCGTTTAGGAAACCAACTGGAGAATTCAGTGAACACCAATCCATCGATAAGCGATCGTGCGAACCAACGAACACTCCACATAAGGGCCTCTTCCGATCCAATTACACGAGCAACAGCTCGGCTGTGGATGGGGAACACAACGGAAAAAGCCGGCAGCTCCAATTCACCCTTATCATCGTCTGGAGCGGAACTGCACATACTAGTGTAGAACACACGCTTCGCGCCGGTTACAACGATATCTTGATGTGAGTCGTAGTGTGGTGACGGCGTGATTTGAGATGAAGAACCTGGCTTTGTGGAACAAGACATAGGTGCGTCATCTGTGTCCGAATTGCGATCGGCGCTACTTTCGGGTTTATGAACATCAGGAGATTTTTGTACGCTTTTTGCCTCATCAGTGAGGACAACGCTTTCGACCCTGTAGTTTTGCGGAGTCAAGAAGGGAATCCAACTGGGGTCAATCGCGCAGACCGCTGTTCAATGGAAGAGGTTAAGTAAAAAGCAAAAGTGAATGGCCATAAGCATGCATAGATATGAATGCGTATTGGATGATGTGAAAGACCACGGATGACTGTTAACATAGACGCCCGACTTCATTGATTTTTCGAGTCCCATACAATAATTAAGTGAGCATATGCGAGTCGCGCGGAGTAGCCAGGAGGATAAGAGAATTAGCAACAAACTAGAATAAATAACTGAGCTGCAATATCTAATGACCTAACGGAGCCGGTACATAGTCATCGAGTTTCCGGACCATGTGTTACCCATTTGTCCGCGGTGGTTCGACCTAATATGCTCATCAAAAAGAATGAACCGTAGAGTACATTTGGTGCAGTTTTGCGTTTGAAGACATACACTTGAGTTGCTGTATTTGCTATATCCACCTGGTGGTGTCGTTCAATACATAACCGATTTCCAGTTGAAAACTACGGAATAGACCAACTGAAAAGGTGGGTAGTCTCTTCACGGTCATCAAATAACTCATCGTTGGGCAAAAGCAAAAATTGGTACGTTAACAGAAGAAAGCGAAACCAATGCATAAGAGTGTACTTGGTAAGAGGATTCCAGCTGTAATGGGTCAATTCACAAGGGCTATTCTTCATTTGGTGGAATGATTAAAGAAGCAAGGAAATCGATATGCTGTTATCACTGCCCAGAGGTGCATAGAAGTACGCGAAACCTGTATGTTGATAATAAAAATGTAGCACAACCAGGACATCCGGTGTACTTCAAGCACAGCAGGTTGTCCGCGTTGTCTTAGGGTGCGACCAAAGAAATCGTGCAGAAGTACGTGGTGGGAAGCTACTGGGTTGCATGATGGCACGGATGGAAACTCAAGCAGCCCTACAGTCTAGCACTTTTCGTTCAAGATCACAGAGACGAGTGGGAGTATACGTCGGAGTATACATCAAAGAAAATAGGCATCAGTAGAAGGCTATTTTTGGTAATCTGACCTATGGTAAGCCGAGGATTTTGTAACAGCTGATGCATAATCAAGAGACTTGATTAAATGTGAGCTGTGATACTACCAATGTGTCAAACATGAGCAGGAAAATAATTATGGCCAAAAACCAAAGTTAATGGCTTGAAAGCCAAAAAAGTAAGGCAGTGGCAATACGGAAAGCCCTGAATTCAGTTTCACTTAAATAGATACCATCCCGGAAAGAGACGTAATTCAGTTAGTCTCTAACAATTTATCAAGAGAGCAAGAGTAGACCACAAGGTGGGCAATAGCATCGCTCTGAACAGAACTATGAGCAGTCCTGTCCTAACAAGAATTCTAACGAAAACTGAGATAACGCCAATTGATAACGATTAAGAAGAAACGTACAGACAGATAGAAGATAAGCACACTACATTTTGTAGCAAAGCAGTGTGATCGAGAGAAGTAACACAGAACCAAGCGAACTTACTTCGCAAAAAAGGTTTTGTAATTCGACTCAGTTCTAAAAACGCGACAAAGGGGCAATTTTCGCGTGCCAGAGGGGAAGTTGGATCAATGAACACGGGATCCCTAACTCCCGGTACCTACAGCGAAAAAGTGAGGACGCTTCTGCAAATGAGCATGAAATGGCTCTGCGATTTTGTTGAAGAGCAAAGGAATTCATTCAAAAATACCATTTAAAAAACTTCTCACAAAGCTCCAGGGATGGACAACGGGCGTCAAGAAATCTATAAAGCGGTTTGTGTCTCCAGATGGATTACAAGTTAAACGAATCGCACAAAGAGCATTAATATGGATTTATCAGGTACGCATACATAGGTGAAGTCCAAGGTTGTCGGACAATCGCATTTCTTTTTCATTTTATCGCATAAATCACAACGAAACGTTCCTTCCCTAAACTATACCACAATATAAGAAGTAAGGCTCAAAGAAGCTTATGGGTTTGTCCAACAATCGCGGGGCGATGCAGTCAAACCCGAAGAAACATACTTGAGCGATTCCATCCTTTTGCATGCTTCTTCCACTCACAAACTAAGAGACCACGTGCCAACCGACGAAGAGAAGCAGACGGTTGATCACGTAAAGCACCTCAGTCGCTTCACAATTAATGACGAGTGCGTGACTTTTCAAATCAGTTCACGCATTGAAAAAGCTACAACTATCTCTCGGAATCAGTGACACATTCGGCACCAGAATGGAATTTCACTGGAACTTAACACCCTTATATACCGGACCGCTATATAGACCGGACCACGATGAGGGACATTCAATTCTAAGACAGCAAGACTTGGGCTGTCAGGCCCGACTTTATTAGATGCTTTCGTTATCTAAATGAAAAAATGGCGTAATCAAAATAATGTCCGCAACGGTGATGTACGTAGGCGAGAACAGGAAACGCAAGCACTCTCCGTAGTCTCTGCTGAGTAAAGTGGACAAGTCAGATGCTATACTTGCTGGTGATTTTAATGCACGGGTCGGTCGCCTGCTTCCGGCTGAACGCTACTTTGGAACTCAGCACGCGGTTAACGAGAGACGCACAGATAATGGGGACCGGCTTCTCATATTGTGCGAGGATAACCACCTATTTCTCTCCGGCACCAAGTTCAGGCATAACAAGCGACGTTCCGTAACCTGGTGCTCTCCGTCGTCTACACAGTTATGGTCCTAGATAGACCACATCGTAATCAGTTTCCGTTGGCGCGCTGGTTAGCGCCAACATCTGCATGCAATTCGGTGGGCCCCGGACACAATTGCACCGTAAGACTGACGCGAACAGATTAGTTGAACCCTCTGTCCAACTGAGCTATCAAGCAGCACTATGGGATGCTCTCACCTGTAGTCGATCTCAGGATGGTGCGCAACATTTGGCCTGTTTACACGAAGCGATGCTTTCCTCTGGTCAATAGCTTTGTGGTCTCACCCAACACCCTTCGATAAGTTGGATTTTCGTCCGATCGCTGGAACTGTTTGACCGCCGTCGCAATGTGCTACCAGAGTCAGCTCATAAGCGACAACACAAAGAAAGCTTGCGTAATTTCCGCGAGACTTGGTGTTCATAGCGCGCCTTAGAGATGGAGACGGCTGCTCTCTCCGGCAATTTCCGCAAACCCTTCTAGCTCATTCGGTACACTGGCCGCAGAAGACCTGGTGTCAGCGAGACTATCTGAAGCGGATAGGTCACGAATCACTAACCTGCGAAGACGCGTAGAGCGTTTGGCCGAACATTTTCACTCCCAATTCCATCTCTATCCATTGTCCGCTAGTATGCCAAGTACACCCAGTTGTATGACCTGGGCCATTTCATTGGAGCCACCTAATGAAGCGGAGTTTTCATCGAGATTCGATTCTTTGAGCGATACAAGTCTCCCAGCTCGGCCAAACTTCTTCCGGAGATGTTCAAGTTTGGCGGTTCAGCACTTGCCAATCAGTTGACAGCGCTGTTTTCTAAGATATGACACGAAGAGAACATTCGATCCCCCGGCACTGAGTCAGTAATTCTCCCTCTTTTCAAGAAAAGTGCTCTCACATCTTGTGCTTGTTATAGGGGAATCAGTCACATGCCGGTTGCTTCCAAAGTGCTGGCATCAATTATGCTCCGCGGGATATCCCCGATCCGCGAATTGTTTTATCGAGAACAAGCTGTCTTTCGCTCCGGTCGAGGATGCGTGGACCAGATCTTCGAGATAAGCCAAATTCTTGAACACCGCCATCTCTACCACCAGCCAAGCATTGTCGCTTGTCTGGACACTCGAGACGCATTTGACTCGGTTGATTAAGTTGTTTGATGGTAATGTGTGCTAAGAAATGGAGTCCCCGGAAAGTTCACTGCTATCATTCGGGCGCCTTACTTCCAAGTGTCAGATAGAGTGAGGGTCCATGGCAAGCTTTCCTCACCCTTCGTTATCATTAGTGGTGTGCGACAAGGGTGCACTTTGTCACTATTCCTCTTCAACATTGCATTTGAGGACGTCCTGTTGAGATCCCTGGAAGGCTCTCAAAATCTTGGTGTTGAGCTTCTTCCTGGCAATCGCATAACCGACTTAGATTATGCTGATGATATCACTGTTCGGTGACGATTCACAGATTGTACAGCTCATTTTGAGCCGTCTGCCGATTGAAGCGTCTAAGTATAGTATGCGCTTTTCCCCCTCGAAGTGCAACTCCAGGACTGGAAGTCGTCTGTCCTCTCACTTACCATTGAACCAACACAGCTAGAGCTAATGGACGACTTTGTCTGCCTCAGAAGCTGATTTCTGCTGATGGCACTATTGGCAAAAGGTATACCTTCGCATCACCAGAGACCGGTCGGCATTTGCCAACCTGAACAATTTGTGGCGTCGTCGGGACATATACCTCATTTTATAGGGGAGGGTCTATAACGCTTGTGTTCGCACGGTATGACTGTACGGAAGTGAGTCCTGGCCGCTTAGTGTGGATGACATGCGTAAGCTCTCGGACTTCGACAACACATGTTTGTGGCGGATAGCCTGTGTATGATGGCAGCACCGGGTTGGCAACGATGAAGGCCGGTGTCGCGTCTTTGGAAACATGAGCCCTCCGCTTAATCTCCTCAGGGCGCCGGACATTGTTCTCGGTTTCTTTCGTGTTTGCTTATTCCATTCGTTAGCACCGATTTGCTTGGGAAACATGAGCCCTCTGCTTAAGCGCAGTGCGTCAACTGAGGTGGCTTGGCGACGTTTCACGTATGTCTTGCGAACGCTTATCACACCGCGCTTTATTTTCTCGTACGGGATTAAATTGGAAGAGAACACATGGAAGTCAGCCAATCAAATGGCGGCAAACCATGAAATCGCTGAAACTGTCTCGCAATCGTCGGCCCAGTACGTCTTCCTGGATCGGGGCCCAAGGATGAGGAATGCAATTGGCTTGACACACTTGGCGACATGGCGCGAACTCGGAATCAATGGAAGGACTGTATATTGAAATGTTTTGAACCATGTGATTAGAACTATACCACACAAAATGCCAAAAGAGGAACAAAACGGTGTATGAAAACAGACAAAAAAAATCAAAAAAATATTTGTTATCTATTCCTGACATTTGTACTTTTTGCAATTTTGTTCCTCATGGTTTTTCGATAGCTCAATGTCTATTTATATATTGCTATATACATATATATGTGTGTGTGGGAGAGTCGTTGCTGGAAGAACCACAGCGACATGTATGGCCACGGACAAGTGCGTAACAGAGTACAACAGCACTTAGTGGAATCGATACACAGATAGAAAACGAATTCCTCACAAGTCAGAATTAAGCAAACAAGGTCAAAAATACAAGCCTGAAAGTCAACGAAATACGCCTGCATCCCATGGTCCATGAAAACCTCATAAGCACAATGGGGTAACATTCTTAGTAATAACTAACAGTAATGGGTCGAAAGCATTTCGGCAAAGAAGAGCGGACAAAAACGGCTAAGAAATCAACCAAGAAAAAACAGTTCCTCTATCAGATTATTGAGTGCAAATGAAACCCGCGATGTTTTCGGTAACAAACGTCACCATACATGATAGGTTACTTGAAATGGAATTCAGAAAAGGGAGTTATACCGATTAGGCTAAGGGCTTTTGCGCAAACGAGGCAGCTAAAACACAAGCCTAGTGAATGGCTGGATCATAATGCAGTAACAGTGTGCAGGGCACCTAATCCTACACGTTCGAGGAGCAACACATTTGCCGTTATATGTCATGGGACAGTAGATGTTGTAGCTGCCAGAATTGGTGTACTCGAATAGTGAAAGACACTCTACTGCTAAACAAACGGGTAGTGTAAAATCCTACGCCGTAAAATGAAATAATTCGCAGTGCCAAAACAGATAAGCAACCCCACTATGGACCTTTGGCCGTCAACCGACAGTTGACGGTTGGAATGTGTGTAAGCAATAAATAATTCTGGCGGTACCTTGTAAGCGAATCGAAGCCGGCGTCTATCCTTTGCCGGTACTCCTTCGACTGGAGCACCAAACTTGCTGGCAACGTGACAAGGAGACCCGACAAGAAAGAGTTGCCGAAGTTGGCTGAATTGCAGTGTTGTGGGGCGAGGTAGGACCAAGTCCAAGGATAAACCAAGATCAGGGATATTGGAGTTCACTGCATAAATATCGTTAGCGGAAGAGAGAGGAGGATACAGAATGAATTTAAATATAGGAAGAAACGAAGGAGATGGACTGAGGACTAAAGGCTGTATGAATAACCAGAGAGGCAAATGAAACAAACTTAACAGACTGCATTATTCTGTTAAACCAAAAAAAACGAGCCGATGGCCGGTTACGTGAACGATACCCAAATACAAAATGAAATCGATGCGTCCTATTGAGTAGCGGTGTAAACGAGAACATTACGGAAGTGGGATCCGATGTGTCGACTACTAGCAAACCCAGAAAAAGCACCTAAATCTTATCACATAATAGAAACCGAATTTGACGTGTATACAATGTGTGGAACATCGGTGTTTAACTGATTGCATACAGAATGATGCGTCCAAGCCTATGAACGAAAATAGTTACCGGTATCGGGAGATATACATGAGAAGCCCACTGCAGACATTACTGAATAATCTTATAGACTGTGACCTAGGTACTTCCTGCCACGAAGTGTCCAAAGTACTGTGGTCTCGATAACGGAGTTAAATGTGCCTCCTGCTTCAGCTCAGGTCACAGATCGCGCTAATATTAACAAACGCAAATAGGCTATGTCAATGTGACACTTGAACAAGTATTAAAAATGTAATCAAGTCATCGAAGTCTGTGAGAAGCGGATAAAGGGTCAAGCGCATTGTGGCTCGAACATGAATGCAGACAAGTAACCTGACGCGACGACAGAGTAGTTCGCTTAGTCGACCATGTCAGAGAATCGAGATAGGCTAATTTGTTAGAGCCTTCGTCATTGGGGTAATGATTAACATCGTTAGGGGGAAGGAAAAATTATGACGAAAAGGCTGAAAACTATGTAAAAAGGATTTCGCGAGGGAAGGAAATAGTGATTAAAGTACAAGTGGTTGGTAGAATGGATGACAGTGAGAAGAAAGAGAATAGATGTAACAACGCCAGTAAGTTTTCGATAGCAGCATATCAATTTGATGGGGCTGAGCCTGAGATACCCATCCAGGTAATCAGCATGCACTAGCCTGATCAAGTTGGTTGGTTCAGCTAAGTCTATGGCAGTTGGTCACTTTTGAGTTTGTCCAGAAAGTTACATTGTCGACATAAATTATAAGCAGAGATATTCCGTCTGTAGCTACTAAAAAGGGTGTCCGAACCAGAGAAAGTCGATAAGCACCGGCTGACAGCACGCTGCATTGCTTACACAGTAGTACCACCAAACACTAGGGATACAGCGTAGGCACCGCGATTCAAATAGCGTAAGTCTCTTTATGTCTTCAATGTGCACTAACTGTGACTGATACTGATTACCAATCGTCCAACCGGATAGGGATGGCTTTGTGGTTGCAAGCATGGAACAACCCGTGTAGCACAACGAAATGATAAGGCGAGTCAGCAGTAAGAGTTGTTTAACAAGTATTTGGGACGCTGACAGCGGAATGAAAGAGGTCAAACGAAAGGACTTCGTTAACATAAGGGACACAAACAAAAGATTATATGGCACGAGTGAATAACACAGTAACCAAAAGTCAGCAGAGCATTCAGCAAGATAAGCTAGTGTGTGTGCGTAATTTAGCCAATCAGTGATCATACTATATGCTCATCAGATGCGGACACTGTTATCTCCGATAGGAGTGAGACCAGGGGCAAGTGAATCATCCAGTTGAGTTAAAACAGGTGTATACGAGCAGAATTGAGTGTATAACGAGCTTCTCGCCGTCGGTCAATGAGAATATAGGTTAGAATCCAAAAGGAGAGTATGCGCACCACAGACGGGCCGTGATCGCGTACAGTTACCAGATTGAATACTGAATACTGTATTATAGAGCAAGTAGAAATGGATTCTGTACAACTCTTTCGAGATATGGCGAAAAACGTTATAAAAGTTGTCAACCTTGAATATCATTGTCGTTCTCATGTAATATTTAAAATATGCGACTTACGATATTTCAGGATTCACAAATGTGATGTCATCGTAAGTGTGCAGTCGTTCTCTGAATCGAATAGAGGCAAAATGCAAATCTAACAACGTTTTGAACTGTTGCACAGATGTTGCCTCAATCACATGTTCGGGCAAACTATTCCAAATGTTTACCACTCTCCGTTCGAAGCACAGTGGGTGGGGAACACGTTTCATATCCGGCACAACAAGTTTGTATCTGTGTCCGCGTGTGCTGCATGGCCCTCGTAAGTGCAGCATTGGCCTTAACATGGGGAACTCGCCGAGATGTAGAATTCGGTAGGTCATAATGAGGTCGACTCGCACCCGACGGTAGGACAAGGTGTAGAGTCCTAGTTTCTCGCACCGGTCTTCATACCCAAAGCCAAGTAAACTGGGGATGAGCCTGGTAGCAACGTGTTGGACCCGTTCGATCTTTTGTGCCTCGCCTCGGGTAATCGGAAAGTAGGCGGGCGAACCGTACTCTAGCATTGGTCTAATGATAGAACAGGCGAGTGGCAACCTCTTCAGACCATGTGCAGAAGCTACGTTTGAGCGCCCAAAGCATGCGCAGTCCGTTCCGATATAGGCTGTTCGTGTTGTCCACGGACTTCAAATCGTAGCGTGAGAGTACACCTAGGTCCTTCACGGAGGGTGTGGGATATAACGTTTGGCCGTCAAGGGTGTAGGTTCGGCCGTCTGCACCCTTCCCCAGGCTCATAAATACCGACTTGGCTGGGTTGACCGGGAGAACAACTTCTGCAGACCATGTGGATAAGCGGTTGAGATCTTGCTGAAGTAGGCCACAGTCATCGGGAGCGACGATTTCTCTCCAAATCTTCAGGTCGTCCGCAAACAAGGCACACGGCGACCGGAGAAGTTGCGGTAGATCGTTGATGTGGATCAGGAACAGAGTGGGCCCCAGCACAGTGCCTTGAGGTACGCCACTTGTAGAGGGGTACCAGTCAGTTAGATGGTCGTCGACCTGTACCCTCCACTTTCGTCCAACAAGAAAGTCGCGGATCCACCGGTGCAGTGAGCCACCGACGCCACACATGCTGAGTTTGTGAAGGAGAACCTCATGACTGACCTTGTCGAAGGCTTTACTGAAATCGATGAATATCACGTCGACAGACTTCCCCTTGTTTATTGCCTTCAACCACTCATGCCTCGTCACAAGCAGGTTATTAATGCATGAGCGGCCTTGCATAAAACCGTGCTGTGCGGGCGTCAGGACCTCGTTTGACTGTAGCAACTGCAGCAATCTCTTCTTCACGATTTTCTCAGCAACCTTTGTCAATATAGGTGTCAGACAAATTGGCCTGTAATTGTCTACTTTGCTAGGGTCGCCGCCTTTCGGAATAGGCTTCACCACCGCACATTTCCAGTCAACAAACCTTCGGAGAGCGACCTGTTGAAAAGGTCAGTCACGATAGGAGAGAGGATGGTTGAAAGTGACTTGAGAACCAGTGGGTGAAGCCCATCAGGTCCGGCAGGTTTGGTGCCGTCAAGGTTGGCGAGTAGTTGAGCTACCTCTTCGACGCCACAATGCAGACTATCGAGTTCGGTAAAAGCGGTACACGTCGAACTCGGAACAGACACCTGGTTATTCGCAAATACAGAAGCGAAGTGCGCCGCCAACGCGGACGCACGCTCAGAGCTGGAGGTTAGGGGCTGTCTATCCGTGCCATCCAGCACTGGCACATCACCCGCCGGCTTCAGGCGTCGCTTCACGTATGCAAAGATTCTCTTGGGGGCGGTCTTCGCGGCTAATGCGAGCTGTTCTTCAAAGTGTCGGCGTTTATTCTTTTTTGCACTGTTGCAGAGATTCCGCTGACATTTATACTCTTCGTAATCATTGGCAGAGCCAGAGAGAAGGAATTTGTCCCACAGTCTGCGCCGCCTCCGAGCCAGGTTTCTATACTCCTTGTCAAACCAATGAGGCTTAATCGGTCCAACCTTTCGACATTTCAATGGCACAAATTGGGAACACAATAATGTCAATCTCTCTCTTATAAATATCCAACAATCTTCCACAGATGCAGTTTGTGACAGAGACCAATCCAGTTGGCTCGCGGCTCGAGCAAGACCATCGAAGTCCGTTTTCCAGTAGTTGGGAGCTGGTTGCAGCGGATGTGAATACGGCAAAGATAATTCCATATCAGCTATCAGTACTGAGTGGTCGCTCGTAGCCAGGGGCTCCAGGATCCTAACGTCACGCACTCGTTGTTCGTAGCTCGTTAACATCAGGTCGAGACAAGACGGGGTTGAACGTGTTGATATGCGTGTTGGCTGGCATATGTGTTGCGATGCACCAGTTTCAAGTATCAAATCCACGAACTTTGCTTCAACCTCACAATGTCCAGGCATCAAATGCACATCAGGCCACCGTATTCGAGGACAGTTAAAATCGCCCATAAGCAGAAAGTGTGGACGACTCATGTGGGTCCGAAGATGGGGCAGCCAATCCAAACAACGACTCAGGGGACTGCGATAAACTGCGCCCACAAGCAGTTCTCCGCGCCTGAGGCGGATGGAGCACCACAGTAGCTCACACAGGCCATCGTCACTTCGGTAGGTGCTCACAAGTCGCCCACGCAGGGAAGACCGGATGTAAAGTAAGACACCACCGTGGGCATTCTTTAGTCTATCGCATCGGAAACACGAGTAGCCGTTGAGTTCAAGTTCATGGGTGTATAACTCTGCATGCAGCCATGTCTCTGCGAGTCCCACCACGTCTGGCCGCTCAGACGCAACGAAACAACAAAGCTCATCGCGCTTATTCATAATACTGCAAACGTTTGTGAAGGCTACTCGCAGGCCGCAGCAGGAGCCACCGAGCGTGCTTGAAGTGTGAGCAGCCTGTTTATCCTGATTCGCGGATTGTTGGAAACCACCCGAAAATTTACGATACGAAGATTTGTTTCCCCCGCACCAGTGCGTCTTTTCAGCTCAATGATGGCAGACTTGAGCCGCTCCCTGTCTACTGGGTCCAGGTCGGGACGAACATGGATCTTCAAACCTTTCAGCCTACTTAGGCGAGACATGATAAGTCTTGGACTGGTTTCGTCCACAAAAGTGATTCTCATAGGCCGATTTTGTTGATCACCTTGCTTTCCAAGACGGGTAATCTGCCTCACTTTTACCGAGTCCTCACCAGCGTCGAAGAGTCTATCAATTAGACCCTGTAAAAACTCGACATCGTGATCGTAGCGCACTTGGGGTGATGGATCACTGGACTCCGGTGCGTGAAAGATCACGAGATTATAACGCCTCTGGTCGGACGAGGTTGGCCTTGCAGGGCGAAGTATACTACCAGCCTCAAGTGGTTTGGCTAACTGTTGACTTACAGAACGTAAACGCCCAACGTTCCTTCGTAATTTCGTCCTCTGATCTTTCCACTGGTCTTCAGCACTCAGACTTTCACCTGCTGGGATAAGAATTTTAGCCAATAGGTACATCAGTGTTGTAGGAACTGTTCTGTATGTTGTGAGAATGGCAGACTGAAGCTACCAACGTAGTCCTAGCTTCAAAACGTGACAGCCACATCGGATAAAAGGCGACGCGAGTGGCAATCCGAATGGTCACAGCATTCCCAACGAAATAAACTGCGAATCAACATACAGTAGCACAATCATTAGGGTGCAGGACTACTTTGGTTGAGCTGCCTCCAAACACGCATTACAGTCACACGCGGAAAAAGTTATATGGAACAGTGGTTGAACAGATCTACAACGCGCACAATAAAGGCGAGATCAAATGAAACCCGGGGCAACGAAACATTTGCCCGAATGTGTCACAGTGTAAGTGTGGATGTGAGTAAAGGAGCAAACCAGCTAACAATGCAGTCGGAGCGCACAGGAAATGGTGGTAGATGGGATACGTGGAAATTCGACAGCATAACAGCCGATGCATCAAGATGTAAACTAGTATCGGAACATAACGGACAGAGAAAGGAGTCAACCGTGAATATATATCTTGCGGACTAGGATTGAGCGACGTTTAAATTTCAGACGAAGAAAAACAGCTGGCGGATAACTCCGAAACCATACAATCAGCTAGTTCCAAAGTATACGTGTACCATGAGAACAGCAGATGTCGTTGCGAGATATATCGTATGACAGACCCTTAATACCTGCTTTGGACAAAGACGAAGTGAACCAGAAACAGAAAAGGGGACACGCGAACGATATCGGATGTTCCACTGAAATTCGCTGTTTTGAAACCGATGAGCAAGATAGGGAAACCCGGCGAGCTGGTGAAACCAAACCCTAAGAGTATGGATGGTTACTAATTAGTTAAGATATACTGGAAACCCTGTGAGATGCAGAGGTTGTAGAGGAAACGCAAACGGAGAAAAAGTTTGCAACCGAAGGAGTGATAAAGCAGCTCGATTGGGTACCATGAGGTCGGCGGAAAGGAGGGATATTGATCGTAGACATGTGTTCATAGTGTGGAGTGACGAGATGTAACTTGGCCTGGAGAGTGTAGTAATGCCAGTACAAGTGTCCGAGCACAGAAAACCTTGAAGATAGCTTGCGTGTCTGGCTCTTCTCAAAACAGCAAATCATGTTAGCTTTAAGAGTAGCTTTATAATGATGTAAACTGTATGCGCCAGGTAGATAGTTTGAAACACTCTTTGTGTAAGTGGATTGTGATACGTAATCTCAGCCGAGAATGCAATCTACTATGCAGTGAAGTTCAATCAACTCGGTCGTTAGGGGCTTATATGAAGTAGATACCCTAGGATGTTTTTCGCTAGCAACACCACACTCCACGATGGGTTTTGTTCTACCTCGCACTCGTCAAGCAGTTAGCAGAATTGAGACCCAAGAGAATCAATCGTGGGGCGCAGTGTTCCGAATGAACAACGCTCAATACTCATCTTTATGCACAAGCCTTGTGAAGCTACAAATATTACACACAAGAAAAGTGATGTACTCAATAACAATCGTTTGATTTGCCTATCTCAACAAAATGGGTGAACATCCTTAAGCATTAGTGATGAGTCAATCGCTTGCTCACGGAACAAGTGGCTACACAGTCCACATCAGTCCTGAAGGCAAGGCCCAACAAGTACAATCCTGCTATGGAAGGTTTTCGGTGTTGCTTCCTCTAAGTAGTAGCGAAGAAAGCAATACCTAAAACTCACTAAATCGGATGCGATCCTAGTGACGGTTGCCTAATTCAATTGCTCATTTGTTCTCCGACAATTTGGCTGCAAACGTTTCACCACCATGCATGTGCCGTCATCAGCGCAGTGAGATGCAGCGCGCAATCTTGCTGAATGAATCGTCGATCAGTGATCGACGTGCAGGTGGCTTTTGAAAGTGACAGCTTTGATTCAATCAGCAAAATAGTGTGCTGCATCCCATTGCACTGACGATGCAACCAAGCATGGTGGCAAAACTTCTGCAACCAAACTGCCAAGCTCGGAGAACAAATGAACAACTGAATCGTCAACCCGAGCTACCAGTGTTCGGAAAGAATTTAAACGGTTGCCTCAATTGGATTGCGTGTTGCAAGCCATGTAGACAATAAATATTCCATAAGCTAACAATGCACAACCGCGTTAGTTCTGCGCTTCACTGCTCTAGTGCTCATACGAAATACAGAGCGGAGAGTGGATAAGCACTGGTTAAAATTGAATTATGGGCCGACATCGACTTTATTCACACAACTAGCTAAATTCGGAAACTTACGTATATCCGTCAGTTGTCGACGTAACTGACGAATTTCTTTGTAGGCGTTCCATCGGACACCACATCGTTTCACCAGAAATCGAAGCGCGCCATCAGGATCACGAGAAACCTGTTTAGCGCCACCACAGGCCTCCAACACCCTGGGTTCAGGTGGAGTCAATCCGAGCAGCTGGGCGTTGTATCGCTCCAGGCAACATACAGTGCCCAAAAGCACCGCAAGATCGCCTAAGTACAGGTCACCTCGCTGGTAGGATAGAGGAAACGAGTCATTGGACAGATCAAAACTAATATGATTCTGGACAGCATAAAAATTGAGTTCCACAAACCTTTCCAACAAACTGCTGCACGAATTTGGAATGATAATCGCCCACCGCGGAGGTACCCAAATCCCGCCCAGCGAATAGCTCTGCGCCGGTAGATGGGTCTGACTCAGTGGTGCCTCGAGGCAGGAACAAATTTGGAACCGAGAGTGCGGCCACCAAAATAACGGCGTATGGCATCAACTGCTGTTGATTAGCGAACAACAACATCCGCGCAAATCTGGTTGGCAGAGGAAGATGTGACATCCAACGTCCGGCACGTGTGATGGTGCGGAATGTGTCTCGGAAAATGGAGAAAAGTTAAAAGACTGCGGACACCGCGTGCAAGCAAAGGTGACTAAAGCATGTCGCGACGAAATGAAAAAGAACAAGAGATGCCCAACTGCAGTGTAGGAGGATGGCTTACAGAATCGACAAGGCGATTGAGTCTGCTATCAAGTCAAATACAAAAACAAGCAGCAGTTTTAAAAAGACACAGGAGCCGATGTGTTGAATTTTCTGCTGCCCATTAAGGTCGGTGGCATTCTTGTTAATTGGAAAAAGTTCGATCAAAAATGAAACTGGGTCGTAAGGCTGAGATGAAAAATGTGACTACGCAACTACTCCACTGCAAAGTGCATAAGCCGCCGCGAACAATTTAGTTCAGTTGATGAACGATGAACGGAGAGCTTGAGAGGTAGATGCAGTTGCGAAAACTCAAGTCCGTTGGGCAACGAAGATCAACAGAAATGGAAGGAGAAAGGTTCACCGAAGGGAGTGGAATAAGTAACTATTACCAAGTGGAAGGTTTAACAACTACAAGCTTAGCACCAAAAGTAAGTAAAATGCACACTGTGTTCGACAGTGTCGTGATCGAGATCCAGACTTTCAGACAGAAAAGCCACAATAACTGACCTTTTCCAGTTTTTTATATTAGGTTACCATCTAATCGTTCTAATGCGCCCGTCGACGAATGGGGAAATGTGCAAAATCCACGCTTCTAAACACACGATCGCAAGGTATGCAAAGTATCTGACCTGGCCAGTGTACGAATCATGTTTCGTAGACGGCGTAATCAGAAGCAAGGAACGCCAGATCCCAAACAGTAACTGGTCAATTTCAGTATTACACATGGAAAACTAGCAGAGTATTCTACGACTATACCGTTCCAAGTACTTAAACGCGCAATGATTATATTCTCAACCTGCGTAATACTTGTCGAAAAGTACCGTCCTGTTTAAATCGGTAGGACAAATAACTCACCTTGTCCGCCTATAGACATGGCTTCGTAGAATCCGCAGAGTATTGCTGACTGCAGCGGTCATTTCGAAGCACTCGTGTGGATGGATTTCGGCGTTCAATCACACTGTGCACCATGATCCGAATCAAAGCAAACTTTTGTCAGTTCTATCATTGAAACCGTAAGTGATAAAACAAACAAGTAGGTATTAGGTATAGTCCGTGCGAAAACAGTGCACTTCACGACTGATTTCGATCCCATCAAGCAGAGATAACAGGAACTGGAACCCGCGGCGCGCGTGTCCGGTGCTTTTCCGGATTGGTAGCTTATCTATGCGGCTTGGAATCTAATTGCGATCAACCAAAACGAATCATACCCAAATCCGTTACTCATTAGTAATGCAAAAAGGAAAAGGTTAGTTTTGATGAAACCAACTGCGGTGATGAACTTAATGACGAACCACCCACATATACGAGGTCGAAAGAGTCCCAATATTCACACATGAGCAGCAAACGGTTCAGCGGTTAAAAACGAAAGTGGCTAACTAAAATAACGACAATCCTCAGCATATCAGAGGTCCTGGTAGGTCGACTGAGAAGGGGAAAAGAAAAAACTATCAAAAAACTAACAAAAAGAAAAGGTAGTCCGGAACTAAACTGACTCAACTCTCTCGAGAACTGGTGAGCCAGGGTTATAAGTAAGGAGGCACAGCCGACTAAACTAGCATGTTGATGACTCTCACGCCCATTTGGCATTGGCGATAAGCATGGGAATGAAAAGGCTAAAAAGCGCGAGATGATTTCAGGCAAAAAAGGCCAACAGCAACTCGGTAGGATAGCAGAAAACTGCGCCGAATCTTCAGTGTGAGAACTCGAGTTATGAATCAGCACTTTATATTCCGACAGTCGACCTGTTAGTTATGGAGTAAAACACGTAAAATTTGGACTGGATACACAAAATGGAGATATGACCGCTTATGGTTTCTTGAAAATAGGATAATTATCCCATTCCGCACGCTAGCTAGAGGTGAGAAACAACCGTTATTATCAAGTGAAGTCAACAATGTGCTTTGTGCACCAGTGAAAAGCCAGCCACAACACAACACACGCGCCAATGGCAAATAAAATAAGTGAAAACCGGATGTGGCGTGTCAGCAATTTGAAAACACGACACAAGTGATGTCATCAAGCCAGTTTAGCAATCGGCTTCTATCTGACTAAAAATGATCCCACAAAAAAGTGATAAATGGGGAACAACTGACGTGTTACTAGCCCGTGTGTGAGCATTAATGGCGTTGCAAGTTGGTCTCCTCGAGGAAATTGAGATACATTCCGACAATGCACTATGGAGATGGTGGCAGGCATCAGTGGGTATTTCGGACGCCAGTTTTTCGCAGGCATGAACATTAAATACAGTGATGTTAGTAAAATGCAACATTGAAGTGTCGCTAGACTGAGCAACATGCTTCAGTGAGCTGTTTGTCACATTGAAATCGCTGTTTGAAAGGCCAGGAAAAGTCGCAGGGCGATAAAGTACGCGGTGACAAGCCGTAAGATCAAATATAGACGCAGGTGTGAAAGCTTAAATCGAGCTTAATTCAAAGGTTATCCTCTTGACCTTAATGAATGCTTCGTTCAGGTGACTGGACCACATGAGATCGCGACTCAGTGTGAGCCCTGGATACACCACTTTTCATGGACGTTGTGCAAATCAAACTAGACACTGTTTGATTTGAGCATAAAATCAGCAAATTGTTAGCTAGAAATGAGGAATAACGCGACTGGATGATGTTGAGACCATACTGCAGTCAGGGTAATGTAACCGAAATTGTGCAGGCAGCAGTGCAAACCCCTCTCTTGATCACGATCGTCATTCTCCGCGATCAAAGATGATGACCCAGTTTTCCCCTGTCTCCATATCGGCCTCGTGTATTGTGTGTGTGAACCTGTGCAGTTGCGCGACCATTAGAATTGTAAAGGCTGCAATGACTGCACCAAATCTCCTATGGTCTAAGTTGCCTACTAGTGCACGAACCACCTATAATGAGCGACGAACACGGATTTCCGAGACAGCGACGGTGCAAGCGAACGTGATTGACGCATAAAGGGATCCTTACTAAGCACGTGCTTCCCGAATGAAAAACCACTCGCGAAGCTGCTGACGTCGCTGATGTCAACGAGAGCATGAGCAGAAACATCATCAATGCCTACAAGTGAGAAGGAATCAGTACTTAACTCAACTGTGTAAGAAACAACAGAGAGAAGCTAATTTCCGATGTCCGACAGTGCATTAACAACGCCGCCGAACGGAATTCGGAGGACGCTTTGTTGCAATACGACAGGGGCTGAAAGCGACTGGGATCCACTTTATCGTATCTACAGTCTTCAACGCTGAGCTGCGTGGAAGTAGGGCTGTGCTAAGACCTAACAGCCAGGGCACGTCTGTCTGAGTAAACTCACTCTGGGTGCGTTTCCCGCCGAAGACTTTGACTGAGGATCCAGGTCACTCTCTTGTTCAGGTGTGGATGCCATGGTGTAAATTCAGTCAAATTAAAAAAGGAAATGTACCACACTACAGACCTTACCATTTAGCACCGGTCTTTATGCAGATTGGCGAGAGTCGCCTTATCTGACGCGTACATCTGGCTGGATAAGCGAAAACATGCCACCGCTGGGACATCACTTCTTTATACCTCCCCTACCCCTCTACATTCGCTCATCCCACTCCCCATTACCACTAAGTAACCATATCTACGACAATCCCAATCCAGACTCCCCATCCATTGACACACCTCAGTGATCGCGCGGTGCAATCGCATGCTTACGCGCAAAGCGTTCAAGATCGGGCGTTGGAATTTGCGCACATTACTGGACCGGAACATGAATGAGTGCTCACCGCAACGCACTGCACCGATAAACATAGAACTTTGATACTGAAGCACTCAGTGGGATTCGGCTGGCTGACTAGAGCAAATTGTACGAGGAGGGAACGTTGACACATTTGCAATATCCGGATTTGCAATATCCGACAGACTGAGTGAACACCTGACGGAAGTCGACTGGCTTAAGCCCACAATTGACGACAGTCCACTTGTGCATCGGACAGTGGCCGTCTCGAAAACCACAACTGTAGGCGACGATACGAAGCCTAGGCTAAGCACGTCATGCGGAAGGTAAACTGTGGAGAAGCAAGTCTAGACATTACGCAAGGTCCAGGAAGAGGAAATAAAACGTAAATGCAAATAATCATAATTCTATATATTTATTCTATGTAATTCTATAATGTTAATAACAAGAATAGGTTTGTAATTGTAATGAAAAAGAGCGAACAATGTGCGGAAACGCTAAAATAAAACAGTTCGCTAACTGACGACCTGCTTCTAATTCGTAGCGTCAAGGATATGTTAATGGTGAAAAGTAAAAAAGCTAATGGTGTATGGATGCGAATTTTCAAGGCATATATGTGTAAAGCTGCATGGGAATGGTGAAGAGGTTCGGAAATCATCATCACCATCATACACGTTAGCTAGAGCTGGGGAACACCTCAGCTACTGTGCCGCAATACATAGAAAAAGGAGAGAAAAAAAAACAATTGGCGCAAGACGGCTGAGCTACTGGTAACGGATGGGCACCGTTCCGGTAAGCTACAAGCACATAATATTTCCTATGAAATATTATATAAGGTTAAATAGTGAGATCGTGGTTGGAGAGGGAGGCTAACAGGGATGGGGTAGGACAAAGAAACTCACAGCACGAACGCCACTGAGGTCGGCTCCTAGCCACATCAGAAAGTGCGTCCAACCAAACGTGTTCATCGTCTTGTGGACCCCAACCAGGGAGCAGAGACGCTCCAACCGAGGCAAGCTTCGAAGTGAGGGCCCTCATTCCTCTCGACCAAGTCATCGCTTGGCCACCCCTCCTCTTCTTCCATTCACACCCCTGGCGCGCAAACAACACACATCGCCATAGTCGGTGGACTGACATGCGAAACACGAGGCAGTGCCATCGGGGCTGGTGCATGAAATAACGGTGAATGTCCTTTTCCTGCGCCGTAAACAAGGCGTCGAACACACTCGTTGCTCACGCGGTGTTCCCACCATATGTGAGCTAAACTACGAAGGCACCGGTGGTCGAACGTTACTAGTCTCCTTATGTCCGTTGATCTAAGGGGCCAGTTTTCACATCCATACAGTATGGTCGAACGTACCGCTGCATTGTACACTCTACCCATTAGGGCTAGAGTGATGTCGCGCAGCCGCCATAAGCGGCGAAGGTTAGCAAAAGCGCCCCGAGCTTTTCCTATACGGTTCGTGATCTCATCTTCAATCCCATGGGTTCCGATACAACTTTCCAGGTAGTTAAATTTTTGAACAACTTCTAGCTGATCCCCACTAACGGTCAGCGAAAGAGGCGGTCCAGGCCGATCTTGGAGGGACGCTTTGCACTTCGAGGGTGCGAAGTAGAGCCCGAAGTGACGGAAAGCCAGTGCTAATCTGTCCACTGCCGCTTGGCATGTTTGTGAGTTGTCACAGATGAGGGCAATATCATCAGCATACTCTAAGTCAAGAAGTCGTTCTCCTGGGAGCAGATCCACACCTTCTAAGTCGTGTCCTGTGAACGCGATTTCCATGACTTCGTCAACAGCGAAGTTAAAGAGGAAAGGTGAGTGCGGGCATCACACCGCTGGAGATATTAAAGGTCGAGTACAACTTGCCGTAAGCCCCCACTCTGTCCTTGCTACGCGCATGTAATGCTCGGATAATATTTACATTTTTCTCAGGTGCACCTTTCCTGAGTAGACAGTCCAAAAGTGCAAGTCTATCCACCGAATCCAATGCACCTTTGATATCAAGGAACACGACAATGGTGGGCCCCTACTACATGTGACGGTGCTCCAACAACTGAGGCAAGATGAAGATGTGGTCAATGCAGCCACGACCACGAGGAAACCCGGCTTGCTCTTCACGAATATGGCTTTCACAAGTGCCAGTCAGTCTGTGAAGGATGATAGAGACAAGCAATTTAGAGGCGATGGAGATCAGAGGTTCGGGAATAGGGGCACTTAAGTGGGCCATATAATTTGGGGAAGACATCAAAGTTTCATTTGGACTTCAGAGCACCATTGGTGGCTTACTGAACACTCATCGTTTCGGGGCTGGAAGCCTAGCACGCGTGACAAAAATTGGGATGCGTCTGCTTGTTGACGACTGTACCTTGTCTGCACACAACAAGGATGAGTTTTAAGGTATGCTGACGGCTTACGCTTTAAAGACGGTCAGATTCGGAACTACCATCACCACAGATAAGTTTGTTACTTCAGGCGTACCGAAGAATGACGTCCGAATGCCAATGAATTCTCACAAATCTCATCAGACCCGCAGATGGCCTATGAGCTACGCACCCATGTATTAAAGAAGAGGGAAGCAAGATAAAGCATATGGTGTGTAAAAATCACTAGGTGACTTATATGACCAATTCGATAGTGAACAAACAAACGGTAATGTCAGCAATGCTACATGGCAGAGAAGGGTGGACAATATTAAAGAACGCCACACAGATGCGTGGGATGGTTTCGTTAGCAATGACTGACAGGTTGTTGTATCCGTTGACACAAGTTATCCGCCGCGGTGGTGTGCATGGAATGGACTGTATGCCTCCAGCACGATACTTCAGATGGCCCGGACATGTCTGTTGTGTGCAGGTAAGCAGAATGTAGACAAACCGAAGCTATGCTCTCAGACATGGTCAAGGTGAATTTGTCACAGACAAATGTTTGCCTTACGTGCTGGGAACAGATGGTGGTGGATCGCCGTCAATGCCATGATAATACCAAAAGTACCGGTCACGCAAGCGTCAGGTGACGACGACGCCCATCGGCATCATAAACTTGATGCTGCAGCACACAAATGGTCGTCTTACGTGGCGATTTCTTAATGACCGATAAGCACCTGAAGCCAAACGGAAATTACCAGTAAATCTGGATATCAGCTTGGAGCATAGATGAAGACAAGTAGCGGAAATGTGCAGAGCCATCGTGATTGGTGCCGCTGAAGGCTGCGATGGAATTTGAGTGACAGTTTTCTAGATGATTTTAGACTGGAAGCAGTAACAATCAGTGAAAGCAGCGTCTCGAGGAAATCGCCAAGTATAAAGCAAGTAATGAGGGTGGGGAGATAAAATGAGCAATAAGCTACTTTTCCTTACCACCACTAGCGTCCCCAGATAACTCTTCCAAGGCACCCAAAGCGACAAGCCGACGTTCAGCATATTCTATCGCTGGGAATGAGGGGGGAGTAGGCAGCGGAAATCGAGACAGAGGAGTGCTCCCCAGATATGACTGAAATGGGAGAAAGAACACAGTAAAAACGGTTTATTCTGACGAAATTGCAAATTCGCCGGTCAGAAACAGTTGGCGATTCATTCCTACGTGCCGGAGGTACAACGTAAAATCAAATAAGGGAATGAAACAACAAGAGCGAAAGTGAATTTCCCCGACCAAGTGATGCGATGGAAGAGAAGTTGTTCGGTGAGTGAGATTTAAGCATTCATGAGGATAAAGACAAATCTAAACCTCCGTGAAATGTGAATGTGTTTCAGAGAGCAAACGTTAATCGCGAAATTATGGTGCTCAAATGTACGTATCAACAGAACGGACTACGCAGCTGATGAACAAATTGCTCACACTGTACGACAACCCATCTCCAATATCTTGGAATAAATTTTGACCCAAGTAGGATATCATAATTTCCAAAGTTTTAGAACACAAATCCTAAGGAAAACAGATTTGTACTCTAAAACTTTCGCAATTATGGCAACGCATTTTCCTTGTCCCCCATGCCCCCAATGCAAGCCTTCCGACGGAACAACTGAAGGATAGACGAGTGGCACAAGGCCCGATGAATCTGACCACAAGCTCCTAATCCGCAGAATAAAAAGAGAAACAGGAACTACATGGAACATGGGAGAACAATGGCACATGATGTTCTCCACTCTGCTGTAGATCACCCACCGGTCACTGCAACTCGCTAAACAAGGACGCACAGCGACTACTCGATGACATGGAAAAAGGCAAAGGTCAAGTCGGGTTTGCCGATTGATGGCTTCGTGAGTAGATGGCTATGGAATTGGCTGCATCAGCTGCTGCAGATCCGAATATAAAGCAAATGATGTTCCGGCTCTTGGTCAACCTGGTTCAATCCGGTTCTTGGCAACCTGGCCATCTAACGAGTCTAGCCATTTTATACTTCGTTCTGAACGACCCTTTAGTTTCACCCAAACTTCTTTTCCGTCGTTTTTGCTTTTCCATCAGGGCAACGTGAGTTAAGGCAAAGGTGGTTCAACAATCCGGTGCTGGAATTGCCGATCATAAAAAACCATCGGAGTGCAGCAACGAAGAGGCCTATGGTTCTCTTACACTTCATTTCCTTTTAAGAGTTGTCGACCATTCCGGTGCGATACTCCGCTCCTTATACGTGTGTTGTGTTCCCGTCCGCACCGCAAAAACATAAGTTAATGGCAGCAACTTGTTTAACAGCTCACAGAAGGTAACTCGCCAAAGCACAATGTAAAAAGTGGTATCTTTCGATTGGATGAGATCATTCCAGCGCTCCTACCACGGATCCCAACAGCTGACGTCTCCAGTAATAGAACATGATTAGATTTGATGACAATTTTCAGAGTAGAATATCCAACTAGCTCCAGCTTCACAGTCTGTTAATTTTCCCTGGTACAACTTGATCGGATCTTTGCTGTCGTACGCTTATTCTCCAGTAACTAGCAAGCCTTTCGGTGCTTATTTTGGCAATATGATTCACCGCAATTCTAGAAAAAAATTGGATTTACGTGTTGGAGTGACAAAATGACAAAGATGAGATTGGCCGCTAAATATGCGAGGTTAATGTGGAAAGTGTGGTCGGTATCACTCGTGTCCAGCGTCGTTCGCCACAACAAATATATAAATCACGCGAACCCGTAGTGCTTTTAATCGGTGGAACAGTAACATTGGATAAAACCCTTATTATGCGCAGGATTAAACGAACGACACACGAAACTACGTGGCTGGGGAGGAAATGTGTGTAAAACGCGCACTACAGATCCAATAACACGGATTGATGGATAAGCAGTTCAAAAGTGGTAAAATCGATACAGAGTCGTTACACCGACAGACTGTGAGCGAGAAGAGGAGAGCAAACGGCACCAGCGACTACCATACATGATGCGAAGAGCCTGTGGTTGGGTAATTTTCGGGAAAAGCGACAACGAAGTATGTCTGTCCATTGCAGAATTTGTACACAAAACGATAGGCACAATAGCAGAAGAAACAGTAAGACCTCTGTAATTTGACAACTTAAGGGATTGGGCCAAAGTACAGGTTTGGATGCGTATGGCTTACATGGTGAATGAAAAAATCTACGGTCAATTTTGGATTTACTGTACGTGATGACATGATTAAAACATGGGGACCCTACCAGCCGCATACCTCGCAATCAGTGCAAATGTGGGGGAATAACTAGAGGCTAAATGGACAATTTGATCAAACATGGATTGTGATCCGGAAGGAGCCGACTGCTTGTTGCAAGTCTGATGCACAAACGCGACGACAGAGGTCCGCACGACCTCCAAAAGTTATCAGCAGATTGTACTATGATAAGTACAAAATTGTGGTACCCACGAAACACTGCACATGGCTAAGACGGTAGAGCTGAATTATTACAGGTAGTGAATATAAGAGCTCCTGGAGCCGCAAAGGCTGGTGCGCTAAGTTGGAACCGCCTACACAACTTGGATAACGTTTTTCGCGTAACAACCAAACGCCAATGATATCGTGCATTAGTTGCCGCAGTTGTGATCGATCGGGTGAAGCCACAGGATGTCCTGGTGATGAGATGACCGAAACAAACGAGGAATCTGGCCGCAAGAGTAGGTTGTACTGGTGCTCAGCATCGTTTTTGAGGATGATTTCTGAGTGGGGAAAAGTAGTAATCATTGAGTAACTCTGATATAGAAAAATCGAGTTTCTGCATAAAATCAAAAAGAAACAAATTAACTGAGCTGATTTTGTTTTAACAATAGATGCTACACTTATTAGTCGTCACCAGAACACAAACAGCTCCATTTGGTAAACAGAGCAACTGCGAAGTGGGGTGAAGAGGTTTCCAAAGTCCGTAGGTTCCCTGTCCATCGGCTATTAAAAGTTGTTCTATAGTGTCAACTAGCGAATGAATGAGTGTACAAAAACGGTTATACGAATTCGAGAAAGGTAGGGTAGAAGACTCACTTTCAACATGAGTACAACTTCGTCAATTGGCTTCGTTAGCAGTTCTGGTACAGTGAACCGGTCCATACTTGAGAAGACCTGTGAGCTGTACAGACGATAGCAATGGCCTGGTGCGACACGCCCGGCTCGACCGGAGCGCTGTTCCGCGGAGGCCTGGCTGATCCAGACGATTTGAAAGGTGGACGCACCGGTGGCCGCGTCGTAAACCTTAGTTTTAACCTAAAAGAGGGGGCAAAGATCTGTGACGTGGAAAGGTAGATTCGCGGTAGCCACACATTCATAAAAGCACTGACGATGAACGTTTCCAAGAAAGCGCGCATACATTTGACCGATGAAACGTAGCTTGTGAAACATCAGCGCAAGTCGCTGGATCGCAGGTGCCGGAAAACGTCGATTTGACTAATTCCCAATCAATGACATGCGGCGGAGGAGAGTGACCTCCGGAAATCAATGATCATAAAGAATCGCCTATGCTTATTATGATGTTATAAGCTAGGTTGAGTAAATGTAGCATAAAGTTTAAAAAGAATCCGTACAGATAAATCATTTAGATCCATTTCAAAGACCGCGTCCAAGTGGAACCTCAGAATGATCATGTCTAAATAACATTGCATAGGAGCTACTCAATGAGAGCAGTCAGGATGAGCCCAGGATTGCTGTTTGCTTAGTAAACTAGCTGGAGAAATGCTAACGACAAGTAAACCTGAACTTCTTAGGAAAACATTGACGATAATCGAAGTGGCTGTTCTCATATCATAAAAGGCTGGCAGAATGACAAACTGCAACAGCTGTGTTCGGTAACCGGCTAGGTTAAAAAGGACACAGCATAATGAACACCCGCAAGTCAATATCATATGATACACACATTGGCCAGGGCTGAAATATTTCACTTATTGCGTCGCGACACAACTCACGCTGGCACATGAAGGACGAGATCATGGTTGGTATCTGAAGCTAAAGGAGAGGGAAGAAGAAACTCACAAGGCAAATGAAGTGAGGTCTTCGCCAAACATGCTCGCCACAGTTTTGAGACCCCGGTCGGGGATTCATGAGGGGTCAAGGAAGGAATATTCGAGGTGAGAGATAACCTTATTGACCAAATTGGTCTCACACCCCTATATCCCCCCACACAACGACAGCGCAAAGGACATACGTCGCGAGATTCGGTGTGCTGGCATCCACAACGCATGGCTCAACAGCCTGAACCCGATACGTGAAACATTGGCTCTGAACAGTTCACTTGTTCTCTCTGCGTCAATAAACAAAGCGGAGAACACGCTCTTTGCTCGAACGGTGTTTGCACTAGATGTGAGCTCAACTGCGAAAGCCCAAGCAGTCGAATTCACTTCGAAAATTTAAACCAATCGATATGATGGGCCCGATCTCACAATCGTAAAGAAAGGTCAAACGGACGGTAGCGCAGTGGACCCTAGCGCACAGTGTGATGGCGCACTGACATCATAAATATCGAAGATTGGCGAAAGTGTCGCGATATTTTAGTAGATGGTTCGCTACCTCATCCTCTATCCTACAGGCGCTGATAAAGTGTTCGGGTAGTTAAATTGCTGAACGATTTCTAGCTGATCCCCGTCATCGCAATGAGGCGGGACCTTATCGTGGTGTGCCTCAGCCATCCATCGAACTATGCTGGGTGGTGCTTTTTGGCACCTTCAGAGCCACTCATACCAGATTGGTCAATGGTTAGAGGCCAGACAAACTCAGCCTCATAGTCCTCCAGGTTAAGGGGTTGGAATGGGGCTGGCTCCTTATTCCTTAAAACGGACTAATTGTAGCCCAACGCCAAACCCGCTGCCTTGAGGTTAGGTTTTTGAATAAAAGGCTGATAAATCTAATCGTTCTCTTGTCTAGGTTTGGGCAACCTGACAGTTTCCTGCCCAAGCAAGACTATGGATCTTCAATTAAACAATTTCTAACTGCTCTGGTCACTGCAGAGGATAATCAACGGTGCCCTAACTGCTGTATCGAGCAGGGTGGATAGCGGTTTGAATGCTACTGCTCAAGCATTCCCATTTTCTTATGCTTTTTCACTCTTACCGTCCAGTTCCGGCTTCACTTTTATCCCCTCTGTTTACAACCGCCAATTATCGGCCCTCTCCCACCTTGCTTTCATTGGCTTTTACATTTAATTTCAACTCACATGTGGACGCGGTGCGTCATTACTGTCCTGTGGACAAGCCCATGTCCAACCAAGCGGCCAAGCCCAGTTTCATCGGTTTTCATTTGCAGCCCTCGATCATCATTCAGACTGGTATGTCTCAATGTACGCACATTGCTTCAAATCGGTCAACATACATCACTTGCCCGAAAATTAGAGACCCTCTCGATCGATATCTGCTGCTTATCGGAGACCCGCCTGCAAGACTCGAGCTCTGTGCTCACTTTGCGATCCCCTTCAGGTGACACCAGCAGGACTTTCTCATCGAGCATATCCGGTGACGATGCAGCTTCGAGCACAGCCGAAGCCGGTGTTGGTATTGCCCTGAGTCACCGGGCTGAAGCTGCTCTGGTTGATTGCATTTCAATGAGTAGCCGGTTGTGTGCGGTCCGATTGGCTGGCTGGTTCAAAGCTTCGAATACGCACGGGACTAACAGGTGTCTATTCGTCATCGCTGCCAATGCATCCACAAACACTAGCGATGATTCGGTAAAAGACGATTTCTATCGCTAACTGAACGAGCTCCTTCGCCCCAGAAGAAGCACGGACACTGTTGTGTTGACTGGGGATCTGAACGCTCAAGTTAGGAAATTATCCACTGATGGACCGAATCTGGGCTCTCGTAATGATAACGGTGAGCGGTTACTTCATTTGTGTGAAGAGCACTAACATCTGACACAGCACCCGCCGGAGGGTGACTTGGTGCCCACCAGCCTCGAACCAGCTATGGACGCAAATCGATCACATTGCGATAAGTTACCGATGGATAGGCTGCGTCCAGAACTGTCGCTCGATTTGGAGCACTTGGGTGGATATCGACCATGCACTTGTATGTGCTGACCTGCGGATGTGTTTGGCGGAGGCCCAAGACGATGCTGTGAGCGCACTGACATCAGCAAACTGGCGAAGCCTGCTGTTCTGAAAGCCTATCAAAGTACGCTGTCATGCGAGTTGAGTAAGCGCTCACTGAATGCAATTGAAGCTCACTGGTCTCATATGCAACAGGCCTTACTAGCAGCAGGAGAATCCTCATGTAGTGAGTCTAATTGCCAACATGGACATTTGGACTCTTCGCAGTCTCTGGAACTTATCGATGCTGGCCGGCATATTCCGGCTGGAAGCGAACACAATGAAATTTGCAAAGAGCTCTGGGCAAAACTCTGTGCTAGCCTGAAGAGAGGCCGCGAATGCTGGTGGTCTCATCGTGCATCAGAGATGGAAATGGCCGCTGCCCTTGGTAACCATCGTAAGTTATTCCGTCTGATACGGGAAATGGGCAGCAGAAGACTTGGACTTATTGAAACTATACGTGAAGAGAGTGGACAACCTATCCACAACTAGTCAAAACGCTTGGAGCGTTGGGCTGAGCACTTTGAAAGGCAATTTAGTCGGTCGAAATTAATAGATTTCTCGCCGGCTATTGATCACTCCGCTCCGTGGACTGTCCCTTTGGATCCACCCTCTCGCTCAGAATTCGAACGTGAGATTCCACCGCTGAAGTTAAATAAAGCCGCATGATGAGATGACCTTACTCCAGCCCTCTTCTAATAAGAGGGACCTGCATTTGGGGATGATTCACACGTGTTACCAATGAAACTGTGGGAGCAGCAAACAGTCCCAACCGACTAGAGCCGCTCCGATATAGTACCAATTTTCAAAGCAGGCTCATGATCGGAATGCGGCAACCATAAAAATTAGTCTGGTCTCCATCGCCTCAAAACTGTTTGCCACTGCCATCTTCACAGACTGACTGGCACTTGTGAAAGCCATATTCGTGAAGAGCAAGCCGGGTTTCCTCGTGGTCGTGGCTGCATTGACCACATCTTCATCTTGCCTCAGTTGTTGGAGCACCGTCACATGTAGTAGGGGCCCACCATTGTCGTGTTCCTTGATATCAAAGGTGCATTGGATTCGGTGGATAGACTTGCACTTTTGGACTGTCTACTCAGGAAAGGTGCACCTGAGAAAAATGTAAATATTATCCGAGCATTACATGCGCGTAGCAAGGACAGAGTGGGGGCTTACGGCAAGTTGTACTCGACCTTTAATATCTCCAGCGGTGTGGTGCCCGCACTCACCTTTCCTCTTTAACTTCGCTGTTGACGAAGTCATGGAAATCGCGTTCACAGGACACGACTTAGAAGGTGTGGATCTGCTCCCAGGAGAACGACTTCTTGACTTAGAGTATGCTGATGATATTGCCCTCATCTGTGACAACTCACAAACATGCCAAGCGGCAGTGGACAGATTAGCACTGGCTTTCCGTCACTTCGGGCTCTACTTCGCACCCTCGAAGTGCAAAGCGTCCCTCCAAGATCGGCCTGGACCGCCTCTTTCGCTGACCGTTAGTGGGGATCAGCTAGAAGTTGTTCAAAAATTTAACTACCTGGAAAGTTGTATCGGAACCCATGGGATTGAAGATGAGATCACGAACCGTATAGGGAAAGCTCGGGGCGCTTTTGCTAACCTTCGCCGCTTATGGCGGCGGCGCGACATCACTCTTGCCCTAAAGGGTAGAGTGTACAATGCAGCGGTACGTTCGACCCTACTGTATGGATGTGAAAACTGGCCCCTTAGATCAACGGACATAAGGAGACTAGTAACGTTCGACCACCGGTGCATTCGTAATTTAGCTCACATATGGTGGGAACACCGCGTGAGCAACGAGTGTGTTCGACGCCTTGTTTACGGCACAGGAAAAGGACATTCACCGTTATTTCATGCACCAGCCCCGATGGCACTGCCTCGTGTTTCGCATGTCAGCCCACCGACTATGGCGATGTGTGTTGTTTGCGCGCCAGGGGTGTGAATGGAAGAAGAGGAGGGGTGGCCAAGCGATGACTTGGTCGAGAGGAATGAAGGCCCTCACTTCGAAGCTGGCCTGGGTTGGAGCGTCTCTGCTCCCTGGTTGGGGTTCACAAGACGATGAACACGTTTGTCTGGGATACACTCGTTGACATGGCTAGAAGCCGGATTCAGTGGTGTTCGTGCTGTGAGTTCGTTTGTTTCCACCCATCCCTCTTAGCTTCCCCCTCCAACCACGATCTCACTATTTAGCCTTATATAATATTGCATAGGAAATATTTTGTGCTGCGTAGTAGCCGGCTGGTAGCTTACAGGAACGAGGCCCATCCGTTACCAGTAGCACAGCTGGCTTGCACCTGTTGCATTTTGCCCTTTTTCCTTTTATGTATTGCAGCACCGTAGCTGAGGTGTTCCCCAGCTCTAGCTAACGTGTATAATGATGATGATTCCCGCCAAAAATCAGTGAAGCCTGTGGGCCTTGCCAAAGCTAAAGGTAAGCTTAGTAGTTCGACGGTGCAAAACAGCACAAAAAGACTGACAGCTAATGCTAATCTGACAAGTGCTTCTTGGCCCTTTCATGAGCTGATACAGATTAAAGCGATATCATTTGTATACTCCAAGTACACACGTTAATTACACGAAAACAGCGCAACATCTAAGTCGATTCCCGTGCACGCAGTTTCCATACCTTTGTCAATAACGAAGTTGAAAAGCAAAGGCTGCGGCAAGCAATCGTGTTTCATGCCGTTGTATATTGAAGGCTGGTGGCATTTTGCTCGAAAGTTTAAATCTGCCGCACATAGGCGCGTAAATGGATCGAATAGTATCAGACCGTCCCAAAACCAATTAACTTTTTATTTTATGCAATCTTAGAACTTTCCAAAAGCTTCTCGAAGATCCTTTTGTTTGGGTATATAAGGGGACACTAGAAAAATAATCCTAGAATGTTCATTTATCCCACATCGTAGTACTGGATGTAGTATTGAATAAATGATCGACATGCTGTTTGTGGATACTTGTGGTTGAGGCTTGTTGGAACATGCGTGGCGTACTCGGTACGGATAGTCCAAATTATGGTGAAATTTCGGTTTCAATAATTCAAAGTAGAAGGTCAAGGACGCAAGCCAACGAACTGTCAGCAACATCCAGGACGCAATAAAGAAGGATCAGATACAAAGTGTGCGTGAAGTTTCGCCACACATTGCTTTTCCAAAGACTACCGTTACTCGTTATTTGCCCCAATAGCCCCAAAGCCCGGACAAGTTGTCACACGAATTGACTGATAATCAAATTTTGAACCTTCGCAACCTGACTGGATCTTAATGTGATGTGACGGTTTGCGTACCACCTTGACCCAATGAGCTATACTGGTTAGAGATCAGACAAACTCAGTCACTTGGTTTACGAGGTTGGGGTTTGAAATGGGATGCGTGCACCTATGTAAAACTAAATTTTGCCACCTCCCCGCTGCTTTGCGGACAGGCTTTGGTTGAGGACCATAATCGGCCGACGCGCAGCGTATCAAGGGTCGCCTTACCTGCCGCATACAGCAAGGCAGATAAGCGAAAACATGCTACTGCTGGCGCCTCCCCTTTTTCTTTTCCACCTGTTTCTTTTACTCCTCTCCCAGCCCCAACACTAACCTACATACTATAGTTCACAGCTTAATCGACAGCATGCGCAATGAAACTGGAGCCGAAACATATACAGCTACTTTCCCGCACCACCCAATGGACGCCTATCGACAACAGTACCTTATAAGGCCATGCTATCCCGTTTCCCTGGCAGCGTTCAACGTTCGCACTCTAAGTCAAATAGGCCAACAGGCTGCACTCGCACGCACCTTGGACACACTGGGTATTAATGTGTGTTGTGTGTCCGAAACTAGGATCAACGACCCTAACGGGGTTGTAGGATTAATTGCACCCGGCTTGTCCTCTCGCTATTGGTTGCACACATCCGGAGACGCGGATGCAACACTCAAGGGTCAAGCTGGGGTAAATAACATTCTCAGCTTTAAGGCTGAGCCACTGTTGGTTGATTGAATTCCGGTGAACAACCGTTTGCGTGCACCACTCTTCAGGACATCCATTAAGATTGATTCACGAAGTAGTACAATAAGTTTGTTTATGATTTCCGCTTATGTTCCCACCGATTTCAGTTCTGATGCTGTGAAGGACACCTTCTATCACGAACTGAACGCGCTACTATGCAGTGCTACTGGTGCAGATATTATAGTACTTGCAGGGGATATGAACGTACAAGTAGGGCGTCTGAGCTCATCAAAAACCCTGTTAGGTGGTAAATATGGGCTTAACTCCGAACGGACTGACAACGGTGAGCATCTGTTGCAACTGTGTGCGAAGCACTAGTTGTTTTTCAGTGGCACCGCTTTTAGACACAGCGGGCGCTGGATGGCCACTTGGCGTCGTCCTGTAGCAGCTGGCAAGCCATGGACCCAAATTGATCACCTTGCCATAATTGGTTCCATCCTGGATTGCCGCTCGCATTGGAATACATGCGTCGACCCTGATCATGCCTTGGTACGTTGTCGTTTCTCCATGAACTTGACGGGGAGACGCATCAAGCGTCTCTTTGATTGACAACTGAGAAATTATCTCAGCCCTCTGTCAAGCAAGTATACCAGAATACATTGCGCACCGAAACATCGCTCTTTTGTCCTAATGACACTGACCTTCAGTGGAATAAGATCGCGGTCGCCACGCATAACGCAGAAGTCAAGTCGAGAACTAAAGCGGTGTCTGTGTGCTGACAAGGAAGCCTTGTGGAGGAGCCGAACACAAGAAATAGAAGAGGCAGGAGCAGTAAGCAATTACCACAAACTGTTCCAGCTGATCCGCACCACCGGTCCCAGGAAAGCAGGCGTCAGTCAGACAATCAGATAAAGCGCTGGTGCCCTGATACACAGAACAGTTGGCCCCCTGCTCCCAAACCTCTTCCTACTACGGTGATGCAGGACGAGCCATGGATAGTTAGTTTAGAGGCTCCATCGGGGGCTGAGGTCCGAAACATGGTCACAGCTCTCATCATTTTCGTGCTGATGGCCTGAATTCCCTCCCATATGCACTATTTAGGAATGGAGGTGAGATCCTCTGCAAAGCACTGACCTACTTATTCGTATGTGTCTGGAAAGAAGTGAGCATCCCGGCTAATTGGAGCGAATCGATTATAATGGCAATATACAAGAAGGGCAGCCGCATAGACTGTTCTAACCACAGGGGTATTAGCCTAACGCCAGTTGTGACAAAATTACTGGCCTCGATTATAGTTCGTCGCCTCACTGCGGAACGGGAATCTCGGATTAGGGAAGAGCAGGACGGTTTCCGCCAAAGACATAGCTGTATAGACCATATATTCACTCTGCGGCAAGTGCTAGAACAACGCCGCGCATACCGCAGACCGACAATAGCTGTGTTCCTCGATTTCAAGAGTGCGTTCGATTTAGTCGATCGATCCATTCTGTTCGAAATACTTGCGCGTAAAGGTGTTTCAACAAAATACATGAACAGGTTACGTGCTCCATACTCGAACACTACAGGTTTCGTCAGGGTCTGCGGTGACCTGTTAGATGCCTTTCCGATAACAAGTGGCGTTCGTCAGGGTTGTTCGATTTCCCGTTCTTGTTCGATTTCGTTGTGGACTCGTGTTCCCTGCGGAATCTCACGATGCAGGCGTCGAGGTCCTAGCTGGTGAAAGGTTAGTTGATCGTGATTATGTGGACGATATCATCTTGCTTTTCGACGATGTTGCGGCGGCACAATCAACCCTGAATAGCGTCTCTAGAGTTGTCCCATATGCGCTTCTCAATTTCAAAGTGCAAAGTGTTGCTGCAGGACCACCAGGCACTTTATGACCCTTTGACCCTTGGTAACGAAGAACTCAAGGTGGCTGATCAATTCACTTACCTTCGCATTTGCAACAGCAACGATGTGCACAGAGAAAGTTAAGTCAGTTCACGCATTGCAAAAGCCAGAACTGCCTTTTTAAATCTAAGACATATTTGGCGACAGAAAAGAGTTTCCCACTGTCTGAAAGGCCGTGTTTACAAGGCCACAGTGAGGGCCATCCTACTCCATGGGTATGACTTGCCCCTTTCGGTCCGATGACCTGACGCACCTTAAAGTCTTTTATCATCGCTGGTGTCGGATGGCACCAGCGTGTCCGCATCGAGGTGCGTAGGCGAGTAATAGGTAACGATAATCAAGTTAGTTCCTTAGAGCAACAGATAGCACTGAATAAGTTGCGTTGGCTTAGACAGGTACTACGTACGCCTAGTCACCACTTAACTAGGTTCTTGTTTGGTCTGCCAGATATAGGGTGGCGCAAGGCTCGCGGAGGACAAAAGTTGACGTGACAGCATGAAATGAAGTCACTGACGCTGGAGGCCACGTGACCCGCCTTGTGCTTAACTCGAGACTTTACAGGAGATGGCTCGCAGTCGGCACTATTGGCGTGTCTGCTGCCGTCTCCTAGTCAGTCTACCTTTTTAAAGTGTGTTTGGTGCTGAGTTATTTACAGGGTAACGGCTGAATATGACGTGGAACAGTGAAAACCTCAAGGAAGTTGTCTCGTTTATACTGCCTTATCCTTGCACGATAACCAGCTGTTTGTGAAGGTATGTTGTTAACACAAGGTGTAGGCGTCTTAACCCTGAATTTTTGCTTAGAGCAGTAGGCTTTTTCGGTAAGTCCCCCTTCTCTACCTCATATTATTATTCTTTTCTTAGGTCGTTGTGGTTGTATGGCAACCAACCATCAGTTCAAATGGCTGATGTACTCCTGTTGTTGATGACTGATTTGAACCGCCGTACTTTCGCACATTCATTGCTCATCCGAAAGCGCAATCATCGATGACTGAACGATGTTGTTGCTGGAGAAGAAAATTGGATTTTCCATGTCAACCATCACAGCAAGCATCGTCAATGGATCACAGTAGACAGAATGCCAGTAGAAGCCGAAAAGCGAACTGCAAGGAAAGAAAGTAGTGCTGTCGGTCTGATGGGATTGCCGCTGCGTCATATATTGGGAACTGTTACATGACAATTTCATGGTTACTCCCGATGTCTACTGTTAGCAACTGCAAAAAAACGCCCAGGAGCGGTTCGTATCCTTCTCCTGCATGCTAATACACGTTCACTTGTATCAAAGATGACGCGTCTCAAGAGTCAGCAGCTCGGTATTGAAACCCTTGCATCAGGCATATAGCCCGGACCTTGCTCCTACTGAGTACATTTGCTGCTAGCTACAAAATCACACAAAGGACGAGAGATTCGATGACCGCAACTATATCGAAATGCACCTTGCCCAATGTGACAGCCCAGCTCGTTCTAAGAGAGAGGCATCGCCAACTCGCCTGAATGTTAGCAGTACGTCGTTAATAACATTGGATGTTACGTTGTCAATATTATTGCCCGTTTAAAGTGTGTTAGAAAAGCCAAGGGATTCCGCGAAAACCAAATAATTGTGTATTTCTTGAACATACCTTTCCTAATCAAATAGTTTCAAAGGGCACACCGATCCACCGTGTCGAGTGTCTTTTGATATTAAGAAACACACCTAAGAGGTCACAAATACAAGTAACAACACCTCAAACTATTGAGGTAAAAATAGTGATCAATGCAGCAACGATTTCGCCGAAACCTGGCTTGCACTTCACGAATCTGGTCTTTAGGAGCGTCAGTCAGCCTATGAAGAACGACAGAGACCAGCAGCGATGTAGATCAGACCGACAGCTCTATAATTGCTGCATTCCGAACGTTTATCCGCCCTTGAAAATCAAAACTATAACAGAACAGCCCTAGTCTATTGGAACAGCTTCATACCCCCTAGTTGTACTAATAAATCGACCAAAATATCTGGTTCTCCGGAGATGAAGAAGGCAGCAGGAAGTCCGGTTGGTCCTGTGGCCTTATTCGAGTTCAGCCAGACCGATCTTACGTTTAACTTTGAACGCGACGGTAGAACCGAAAGGAAAGAGCAGGGTGATTACTGGCAGACAAAGAAGCTGGTAACTCCCGCCGAATAAGATTTTTCAAAGTGTTCAACTCACCACTCCAAGCGTTTTGTCAAGTTGTGGAGGGACGTTGTTACGCTGACACGGTCTTCTGCTGCCCGTTTCTAGTATGAGAAGGAATAATTTGCGGCAGTTACTGAAAGGTAGCTATCTTAATCCATGATGAATCATGAGGCCACTTGACTTCATAATTGCTTCAGTAGGCAAAGTTGTCCTAAGATCTTAGCAAAACTTGTACTATTCGCTGTCAATCGGAATGCGTCGGCAAGAACCTGTGATTTCCATTGCTTAGACCATCAATTAGATTTGCCACACCCTTGGTGTTAATAACGTCTGATGAATTTGTGACTATAACTTTTCTCAGTCAATTGATTCCATAGCGCTTTCAAATTCCTCCTATAGGGAATTATATCCTTCCATAGAAGTTTCAAGATGGTCCATAACGCTTTCGAGTTGAATCCAGCGGACACGAACGCCCCAAATAAGACAATATCATCCCACTCTGTGTGCTTATCTGTTATAATATCTGCTTATTTGAGATCGGACACTCAGCGAACAGCACGTAATTTTTAGAAGTATTTGCGCTATGGACTATCTTGAAAGATCTATGGGGAAACGTGATTTCCTAAGGGAGGAATATGAAAACGCTATGGATTCAATTGGTTGAGAAAAAGTGAAGTGATCGTCAAATGAGTCTAATGAGCACTTAATCGGTCAGAATTCCAGTGTACTTCAATAAGCTTGCGGGAGTTCAGGTTCCGCCAACTAGTTAGTGTCTATGCGCTTACAGCGTTGTCGTGGACGTTAGCCAAGAATTACCGGGAGATAACCACATACAGGTGCACATTCCGAGCCAGAAGTAGATGAGAACCTTCACACGTGTGGAAAAAACAACGATGGTTATTATCACGGAGACCTAGACCGTGTTGGCCGTCCAGATAGAGCACATTATTGGACGATCTTCCAATATGGACGTCCGAATCAGCAGCCAACACTAGAGTATTTACACCTCTTCCGTGAGAAGCTAGTATTATAGACGGTAGAAGCAATCTTTCAAGGAGTCGGGGATGCAGTTTGTGATGACGTAGGCAGCAATGAATTTAAAGTTTTGAATGACTACATACATCCGGCTGCTGAGTGGAATCCAGTCGACAAGAGCTGCTTCAGTGCGGGGGCCCAGAACAAAGCCTACACCTCCTTGTCCGGATAAAACAATGAGAAAAAGTCGCTAACGCCACATAATGGGGAACGTAACCTAGTACAGAGCTCGAACCTTACAAATGGATTTCAGATAAAAAGCAGATATCGATCGACGTGGTCCCTAAGATTCAAGTAAATTGTGCTCGTTGACAGAACTGCAAAGTGCGCACGTAGAGACTCACCAGTCTTTGAGAGGATCATGTGTTTCAAACAGAAACGAAGGAACTGCGGTTTTCCATTTGACTGAACATGGAATTGTCAATAGAGTAGAAGCGAAGCACTACGATTCCGTGTGAGTCGAGCTTAGAAGAATAAACGGGGTACAAAGACGATGTTGGAAACGGAGGATGGGTTTTAATAAGCTTAAAAGGTGGAACCATAAGATGGGAGGGCCAGGGTATTGGTACTCTCATCTCTATCTACCCGGATAGATGTAGCAGATAGGGAGCCGTTGATTATCCCTCGGAACGGACAGAGCATCGAGAAATGGTTTGAGGAAGTTTTCACTTTACTGCAGGAGTAGGACATTGTCCGGTTACTCAAGCCTAAACAGAACGATTAGGGTTCTCAAGCAAGTCCTATGGTTCAAAAAGCTTCCCGCAATGTGTTACAAGACCTATTTTAGGGGATAAGGAGACATTCTCATCCGAACAACTGACCTGGAAGACCGAAAAACGGAGTTCATTTGGCCTCTAACTAGTACGAGTTAGCAATAGCGCCTCGAGCTTTTGCTATACGGTCCATGATCACATCTACGATCCCAAGGGCGCTGATACAACTTCACAGGTAGTTGAATTTTTGTACAACTTCTAGCCGATCAACACCAACGGTCAGCGCAGGAGGTGATCCAAGCCAATCTCAGAGATCGTTGCACATCGATGGTGCAAAGCTAACCCTGAAACGGTTGACAGGCAGTGCTATTCTGTCCACAGAGAAACTTGGCACGTTTGTGAGTTGTCACGGATGAGGGCAATATCATCAGCATATTCTAAGTCAAGAAGTCGTTCTCCTCGGAGCATATCCACACCTTCTAAGTCGTATCCTGTGAACGCGATTTCCATTACTTTGTCAATCGCAAAGTTAAAGAAGAAAGGTGGGAGCGGGCATCCTTGTCTCACAACGCTGGAGATATTGAGGGGCGGTGACAGCTTGCCGTAAGCCCTCACTCTAGCTGAGCTATGCGCGTATAATGCTTGAATAGTATTTACATATTTCTCGGGCACATGTTACCTGAGTAGACAACCCTAAAGGACACATCGATCAACCGAATCGAAGACACTTTCGATGTCGAGGAACACGAGAACGGTAGGCCGACAATTTATGTAACGGTGCTCCAACAGCTGACGCAAAGTGGAGATGTGATCGATGCAGCTACGAGTTTGACGAAACCCGGCTTGCTGTTCCTGAGTCTGGCTTTCACGAGTGCCAATCAGTCTGTGAAGGATGGCAAAGGCAAGCAATTTAAAAGCGATGAGGTTCCAAGTGAGTTCACTATGTTTACGGCATTTCGAACCGTCGTACCATGTTAGGATCCGGTTTCATTGCAGTGGCACATTCGCTAAAACACAGGTGAGCCTCTCAGTTAAAAACGGTTAAATTCAGTAATCGCTCCAGCTGGCCTATGATGCGAACGAGTGATTTGTCGTCCGTTGAGCAAAACCGCGGTTTCAGGAGCCGATCAGGTCGCTTGCGAGTTGCGAATGCGTATAGCAGCAGGAAACAGGTCGATATGCATAGCATATGTTTGACCGCGTTGAATACTGTCGTCTCGCAGTCCTGCTGTGAATCTCCGTCTTACTCAGCAGAGGCACTAGCGGCAATTCCCGGAGTACCTTTAACGTTTCATCAATAGCAACTGGCAGTGCCACAGTGCTTGAGAGGATGTAATGACGAACTAACACTGACTTGAATGTAACAGTTAAAATAATAATAATAATAATAATAATAATAATAATAATAATAATAATGTGCCAGCTGTACGCCGTAGCGGCGCTTCACTGCCGTGCGACCACCACCAGTCGCACGCCGGCTGAGTATACCGCGAGGACGCCCACCCCTAAGCGGATTCGAACCCGCGCCGCAAGATTACGAGACAAGCTCGTTACCTCTAGGCTACGGGTCGACATGTAACAGCTAGTTAACTAAGTGTAGTTCAAAATTTTTCAGTAATGGGAATGCTAACAGCGGATCGTCTCATCAGGGGGCCTCAGGTAGAGGTAAGTCCACGTAGTTCAATACCGGCAGTCAAACTAAGTAACAGCGGTGGGTATATTGCAAAAATAATCTACCGGTAAAAGTGAAACGCTAGAGCAAACTAAGTATGGAGGAGAGCATTAAATGGTCAAACATCATCGAAGGATGGAGTAAGATTGAAAAACCTCGTGATGGAACTCAATAATAAGTGCGGGAGATTAAAAACAACGCCATTTTTAACAGTACGTTGAATAGAGACCAATTGCCCCGTTGTTATCTTAAGCAGCAGCCAAAACGGCAAGGCCTCCAAAAGATGAAGAAGCAACAGGCTGTCATAGACGTACACATCAACGTACCTTGCCAGTATCAACGACGTATCGAATGTTTGGGATAGTCAGTGACGTCTCCGCAATGTTAGTCGATACAACGACCAAACGGTGGCCCTCCGGTGGCGGTTCAAATACCAATTGTTGGCGTTCCGGTGGAAGCAAAGAGTATAAAGGCACCGCATGGATTGGAACCTGGCGAAATGTGAACAAAAACAGTACCGGTGTAAACACAAAGATATGTATTGGAGACGATAACAACTGAGGCGACAGTAAACAAGTTTCCAGATCGCAAATGTCCATTTACTACTCAAGCAATTTAAGGCTTTTTAAAGTGGAGCGACCTGAATGAAATGACGGATCAATAGAATATGCATAAGAACAATGCGTAGAGGTGCGCCGAATAGAAAACACTAACACAACAACTATGGGTTCGAGAAACGAGTGAAGCAATGGTCTGTAAAACTAGGTTTAAAACCGATATATAGACATCCAAACACCCCGGGTTGTAAAGGGATTCCAAAACGACATCAGGAAATGATGGTTTATCATACAAAAGAAAAAGAGTGGTCATCAAGAAAAAGCAAAGTTCTAAGATATAGAAAAGAAGATTGTTCGAGTCACTCTGCCGGATATCAATACAGTATCCGATGCCATGTTTTTTTTATTCCATCTCGTGGTCGCAGTCACAAATGTCAGCAATAAAACGCTAACCCCAGGACAATCATTAGTTCAACCAAGGGTTCCATGACAATTGTATTTTATATGACAAATGGAGAAAGTTGACAGAATGGAGAATTCCGGTAAAATAATTGCAACTGATGGCGCGAGGAAATCTAGTAAATAGACCTACCATAAGTGTGGTCCGTTGAGATGCAATTACCTCCTCGAGTGCTTCCTCGTCATCATCGAGTTCATCCATCTCATCGTCAGACTGTGAAAGAGACTGCTTCACACTCGTCTGGTTCTTGCGGGTTTGTTGTTCATGAGGATTGCCCAATTCGACTTCCTCGTCCAGAGGGATGATTTCAAAGCTGCGAAAGTTTGCGACCAAGCAAAAACAACATAAGTATGCATGCTGTGCTCAAAGGAGCATCTGATTGTGTATAAGAAAAGGTAGGATAGTTGAGAACGCATGTTAATCCGAATACCAAAAGGAGATGGATCCGGCTACGTGGGACCATATGGCCAAAAATTGCAGCAACAATTAACAACTGGGAAAATGGAGAAAAACAATTTAAAATAAAAGGAGTGAAAAGGGTAGTAGCAGGTACAACGAAATGGTGACATTTTCATTGGGACCGTGTTGTATTAGAAAAAGGTGCTGGCGGATTCTGCTGACTCTATCCGCGGTTTGCATCCAAGTTACGTGCAAGCATATAGTAATTCTGTACTACCCATTCAGAATAAGCTGGAAGATAACATGAAGAGGTTGGGGGATGCTAGTAATGCGACGTCAGTAACTGTTGCTGAAAGCCATTTATAACATAAGTTTAAAATGGGCACCGTCGTGAAAAATAGGAATTCGACCGGGTTCGGAAAGTGCGGTTTGGGAGGCAAGATGAAGTGAACGAAGCTACAAAGCAAGCATCACACGCAGATAACATAAATTAATGAGGAGAATGGAAGAAGTGAGAGAAAAGATAATGAGCAAACACGGATCAGAAGCAAACGAAAAAATACCTGAAAGAGAATCAAGCTGACATGTACTCTTCGAATGTTTCGCAAAGTACGAGAGGGAAAAGGGACAGTACGAGTCCACGCTCCTTGGCGATCTCACTGGTTTAGCGCCACGTAATCATGTAACGGAATTAAGATCTATACCAATCAAATGAAATCTCGGCATACAGTGCTTATCAATCATGTGATGAACGTAATCCGGCCGGCAAGGATAGCATGGGAACAGCAAAATCACAGGTCAGGAGAACAAGCACTTTTCGATTCGCTTTAGATCCTTCATTTAGCTCAATGGAAATGAAAAAAGGTCTTAAATGCCCCGAAAGACAAATGCCGTCGGTCATCCGTGGTATGGCGGGAATGTTAGAAACGGCGTTTAAAGATAAGAAGTTGAGTTAACCGCACACTTAATATGAACTTGATGTCAACAGGCGAATATACACAAAAGCTATCACTCTCGCTCGGGTAAGGGTAGAAACGGTTACAACTATTATAGGACACTGGAGTTACCGAAAAGCAACCCCAGCAAGGTTCGTATTCTATAGCTGGACCCTTTGAGACAGCATCAGCAGTGGCAAAAATAACACTGCACCAACATACAGTACTCGATCTAAAACGGCATCCGGTTCCGGATTTGACTTTCACTGTGGCCAGCCACAAGACGCCTGCGCCTACAGAGGGACCATGGGTGGCTTGCACTGCACCACCCACAGATCCAACCACACACCCCATATCCAGTGTAAACCCAAAGGAATAAGACCGGGACGCATGTGGATGAGAGCCACGTTTCATCAACGGAGCCGGCACACACTCCTTCACAGGCATACACAAGCACGCTGTACTTGGGAATCAATCGCACACAATGCGGTGGTTGGACCGTAGTCCGCTCCACACTGAGTGCATGGAACCACTCTTTGATCCTAACACGGCCACAAGGACCGTGCATCCCATCCCCTCCAGCAACGACCAACTGTCTCCTGGAGCCAGTGTGGACGAGGTAGTGGGTAAAAGACAGGTAGGCACCCTGTCAACATACACATCAAGCGCAGCCACACCGGGGATATCAAACAACAGCCAATCACTTGAAACGACAAAATAAAACATTTTGGATAATGCATACAGGTACGGCGGCATAACTCTCCAATAAATGGGAGTATGAAGGAAATTGATTAAGAACAAATCCGTGATAAGTCCAAGACGTCAGAAAGTATATTTTTTTTAAATGCCACATACGCGAAAATGCAATCGAAGTTAAGTAATGTAGTTTAAGGGACATGCGTAAATTTATAAAAGGCAAATCAGTTGCATTAATAGGAGATAAAAAAAGCATTAGGATAATATAGCAAACCTATCACCTGAAATAAAGAGATCCAGCATGCACGTACGCGATTAGTAAATCGAATTAAGCGTACCTACAAATGCTGCGCCCGTTATGACTACGCTCTCATCAGGACTCGTCATCGCTTCGGTGTTGGCCCCGAGTGGCCTCGCTCATGGTTCACTAGGCTTGCCTCACTCAGGCACTCGCGACCGCATGTGCTACAGCACCATGCACTCGGTGTCCATGGAGTACAACACATCGGCGCCAGTCACTTTCGCGATTGCCACTTCTTCTCTGCATGCACGAGGGATTTATCTTGCACCTAGGCAACGGTCTTCGTGATTAGATCACGCCATGCACGCCGATCAACCGCCTTCGAATCCCATGACCGGCAATCAAGATTACAACGTGAGAGGCTCAATTTGATCATGTCCTGGTAACGTAACTTTGGTTTCCCCACATGCAGCTTCCCAATACTCAGCTGACCATATAATAGCTGCTTCGGTATCCGCGTCGAATCCATACGCCCCACATGACCGAGCCACCTCAGGTGTCTCAGTATTATTTCACTTCGGCGCAACACTTCCGTGTCCGCAATCCGGTCGTCCCAACCAATGTGCAGAACCCGTCGCAAACACTGTTGATGGAAACGCTCGAGATATCGCACGTCGTCCACGTTTCTTTGCCGTATAGAAGAACGGACAGCACTATGGATTTGTACACCATCAGCTTCGTCCCAATGGTAAGCTGATGGTTGTTTCACACTCGGTCCTCTAGCTTCCCGAATATCGCAGCTTCTATAGAGAATCGCGTACGAAGCTCACTGTGTAGCTGCTGGTCAGTCGACATCACACTCCCAAGGTAACAGAAGCGAGAGGTGATTTTCAATACGTCATCGCCAATGCTGTAATCTTGCAGACTGCACTTCCGGTGAAGGCCGAAAAAGACAGACAGGTTTGCTTGTGTTGATGGTGAGCCCGAATTTGGCCGCTGTCGATGCCAGAACACTAGTCATATGCTGCAACTCATTCGCGCTCTGTGCAAACAACGCACAGTCGTCACCGAACAGCAACATACGGGTAGTTGCCTCACAGACTAGGGTTCTCGCACCGAAACGATGGATGTTCAGCAACCCATCATCAATACGGTGCTCCACACGAACACCGTAAGCATAAGCGGCATAAAAAGCACACGACATCATTGCATGAAGATAAATATTAAACAAGACAGGAGCTAAGACACAGCCTTGATTCACACCAGAGCCAACTGCAAAGTCATCCCAGGTCTCTCCACTCAGCTGCACCCTCGCCCGCATAACACTGTGCAGACATTTAATTAAACTTATAAACTTACGCGGGCAACCAAACTTACCCAACACCAGCCACCGTATAAAACTGCCTTAATGAAATCAACGGAAAGCGAGTACAAAGGCTGGTGTCGTTATCTACACTCCTCCTGCAACTATCGAGTAGCAAACACCATATCTGTAGTAGTGCAACACGAACGGAACCCATCAACATCAATCTTATACACGTTCGCCAGAGGTGAGAACCACCGCAGCTACTGTGCTTCAATACTTAAAAGAAAAAAGAAAACAAATACAACAGTTGCATGCCCGCTGAGCTACCAGCAACGAATGGACATCGTTCCGGAAAGCTTCCAGCCGGCTACTAGGCAACAAGAAAAATTAGGTAAAACTACATTCCGCAACGAAATGAGATGGAGGTTAGAGGGGGAGGCTAAGAGGGATGGAGATGGGCAAAGAAACTCAAAGCAGTAATGCCAGTGAGGTCGGCTCCTAGCCATGTCAGCAAGTGTCTCTAGCCAAACATGTTCATAGTCTTGCGAACCCCAACCAGGGAGCCGTGAAGCTCCAACCGAGGCCAGCTCCGAAGTAAGGGCCTTCATTCCCCTCGACCAAATCGTTGCTTAATCACCCTTCCTCTTCTCCCAACCACACACCCTGCGCGCGAACAACCCAAGTCACGTAAGACAGTGGGCTGGCATGCGCAACACGTGGCCGAGCCATCAGAGCATGGGGCGTGAAATAACAGTGCTGAGCGGTTCAGTTCCTTTACCAGTACCGTAAACAAGGCGTCGAACACACTCATTGCTCACGCGGAGTTCCCACCAGATGTGAGCTAAATTAAGAAGGCACCGATGGTCGAACCTTACCAGCCTCCGTATGTCCGCTGATCTAAGGGGCCAGGTTTCGCAAACGTACAGTAAGGTCGAACGTACCACTGCACTGTACATTCTGCCCTTCAGGGTAAGATGGATGTCGCGCCGCCGCCATATTTGGCGAAGACTAGCAAAAGCACTTCGAGTTGTTGAAATACGGTTCGTGATCTCATCTTCAATCCCAACGGCGCTAATACAACTTCCCAGGTAGTTAGATTTCTGAACGATTTGTAGCTGATCTCCAACAAGGGTCAGTGCAAAGTTCGGTTCTACCACCGAACTGACGAAGCGGTACAGCAAGATTAAGGCAATCACCTTGTAAACACAACTCAGCAAATTGATAACACGATAATTCGTGTAACATTGCTTGCTCCCTTTGCCCTTATACAGTGGTAGCACAAAGGCATCCTTCAGCTCAGTAGGCACCTCCTCCTCAATCCATACGCGTTGCAAGAAGTGGTGCAGTGCAGTCACCATCGCGGGCCCGCCGTGTTTCAATACTTTAGGCGGGATCCCGTCGGCACCGGCACATTTGCCGTTTCGCAGCTCAGCAAGCGCTTTCTGCGTCTCATGCAGTGTCGGCGCAACCGCCAGACTCGCCTTCACATCGTGCTGCTTGAGGCCGTTCAATGTACGCCAGTCGATCAGTGTCCTCAGCGGCTCCGATCTCGGTGCATACACCGCCTGCAAGGAGTCAAAGAATTCCTTGTGTTGACGGAGTTCGGCGTACCATTCCATCTGCTTCGGTTTCTCCGTCCGACACAAATGCACCAAACGCCGCATGGTTCTCATCAAATCAGTCAGGCCGCTTAAAGTTTGCGCGCCCGATTGTTTTCACAGCAGGAGTTGTCACCTGGTCGCGAATGTGGTGCCACAGGTCGCCCACTGTGGCTATGCAGTCCACATCACATATGCCTGCAGCTATCGCCTTCACCAGCTCAATACGTTTCGCCACAGTACCGAGGGAGAAAGTTACATTTACGCCGATTCACGGTGAGAGTGCAATACGTTAAGTTGCGAAAATATATGTACAGTTTGGTCCGCACCAATTTGTGATCAGTGCCACAGCTCCACGCAGCACACGTGTCATGCGCACTTCACGCATATTACGCTGACGTACGATGACTTAGTCGAGCAGGTGAGGGTGACCACTCAGTGGGTGCGTCCAAGTTGCTATATCACTCATACTCAGTGCAAACCGAGTACTCGTGATCGTCAGGCCGTGAGAGCATCCTGTCACCCTTCGCATTCGCTGGACCAATGCCATGCGGACCGATAACATCTGTCCACACCGATGCATCACGCCGAACGCGCGCGTTGAAATCACCCAGCAGGAATAGTCGCTCGCTCCTCGGCACAGACCGTATCACGGAGGATAACTGAGTGTAGAATTGGGCACGGATGTCATCAGGATAACACATGGTCGGACCGCACGTGCTTATAAAGGCGGCAAACTTACCTCTTCCGAGTCGTAGGCGAACAGCCATCAGTCGCGCGCTGATGCCCACCCAGTAGAATGTGTAGACAGCACTTGCTTCATGCAACTTACATTGCTCAGCGAGCCGGGTTTCCCTGAGCGCCGCAATATCGATGTTGTACCGCGCCAATTCTATCGCGACCAGTGCAGTGCGTCGCTCGGGGCACTCACTCAAGTTCCGGTCCAGTAGTGGGCGCACGTTCCAGCATTCGATGCTGAGTGCTTTGCGCGCAGGCATACGGTTGCATTGGTGGGCAATCGAACGCAAGTTGGTGGTTGTGCTTCGGAGGTTTGCACGAGGGACTCCACCCGGAGCCTTTGGCTCAATAGCCTGACACACAAAGCAGTGGGGAGCAGATCCAGCTCGGAAATGTGATTGCTGAGACAGATTGCGATTTGCCTGAGGTCCGTCACACGCAGCCTTTGAGGTACTGGAACGATTCATATAGGTTTTACGACCGTAGTAGGATATGCACCTGCGACCACGGCCAGACGCAGGAGGGTTTTAGCGGGTTTGCATTAATTTGACCAGGGCCTGTCTGGCTTGAGGCGGGCAGTAACAAACCAGTGAACACCCACAAGTGCCCTCCCACTGTCACAGAGGATGCGTGACGCTCGTGCTCTACGCCAATCGAGCTGTGAGCTTATAACCCGTAGACCAGTTGTCCCCCACGCCTAGGTTTTACGGGAAGAGGGCCATCGACCAGTTCCTAACTTCCGAAGAGGATGGACCAGGATACTGGCAGGGTGTCCATACCTGACAGGAGAACGACTTGGGTCCCCAGCCAAAGTTTCCGATTAAATGTACACCCGAAAGACAGCGGGTCTAGCACACGGTCAGTTGAATGACTCTCACCGAGTGGTGTAATAGATCTTAGCAGGGAGAAGGGCGCAAACCAACTCCCACCCAGCGGTCGCCACCAGAAGGTGTCCAGGACATGAGCCAATGGCACAACAGTAGCAGCAGTGCGTAGACTATCTGTCAGGATTAAGTCACCACCAATCACAGCGCATCATAGGTCCTCATGAATATCGATCGAAAGCGCCATACAGCTGTAATAATCCACAGATAAAGGATAGCATAAGGGATGAATGGAAGTCTCAAGGCAAACAAACAAACGACAGTTTAGAATTACGCGCGCGCACCGTGTCAAGGCTAGGCAAACACAAACGGTCACAATCTTGCAACCGACTGTTCCAATAGATGGATCGTTCGGAGAGAGTAGCACTAATCTAAAGCGCATCTTCAGTAGGCCGTACCAACATCTCACTGACACGCGAGCACCACGAGTTCCATGCGAGCTAGGGATACTGCGAAATTTCCCCACCTAAACAAGAAGCGATAAAGCTCGTTTTTGGTGGCTCTCGTCAGGCTGAAACACCACAACCGATAGGAATAAGATTAAGATAAAACATCAGAGAATGGTAAAGTTCAAAGTTCAAGGTCATTGGAATGAAAATGCTAGTAATCGGATCAGATCAATGACTTATCGGCGGCATGTCCCTCAACCTGAGTCGTTATGATAGCGGGCCAGGGCAAACATAGAATCTGAACGAACCATTTTTGAGCACATAAGTCTGGGTTCTGGTGGCAGATAGCAATTGCCTTAGCTACTCATAGTAACCGACATTTTACCGCTCGTGAAAGACGTCCAGGTACACGGTAAATGGGTTGGAAAGATTGGCAGGTGTCGATTTGGTGATTAGAATCAACCAAATGTGCTAACACGGTGCTCATCAGCGTTTTTCTTCTACCATTGCGTAGATTAGCTGGACAATGCTCACGTCTCTCTCAGACAGCCTCCTAGTAGCTCTTCCGATGTATCTTGCTCGACATGAACAAGAGAAGGATATACATAGTAAGAAGCACATGACCAAAGAAGTCTGTCTTTGAGCTGAGGCCTCACGATGGGTGTTGAAGTAAAACTTATCCGCAACCTCGCTGCGCAGTAGGTATGGCTCATAGCTTCGGATAACCTAGATGTTGCCTGCGCTATACCATTCCCCTTGAACCGCAACGACAAATAAACCGGTTGCTTTTCCACCGAATCTGATTTAGCTCTCCTTTCCCTGCACTCAATATATTTCCGGATAGCCATTTCTCTCGAAAACGCCACTTAAGAAACTGAGCTCGTCCGCAAGTGTGTCCTCACTACAAATCCTCCTGGCCCTTTCGGTTAGACATCTAACCAAGTTGCGTTTCTGATTTATTGGGACAAAACCGGCAAATGTATATATTGTTCGTTCCAAGTTACTTTTCTATGTACCCTCCGTTGGTCTTCTACTAAGGTGAACGTCTAAGAACGACATTGTGTCATTGCCTTCAGTTTCTAGAGTGAACCTGGCATTAGGGTGCGCTGAATTAAAATGGGGTAAAATTGTCTCTGGGCAACAGTGGCTGTCTGTTATGCAAAATATATCATCAACATATCGTCCGTAATATGGTGGACCGGTAATGACTCCTCTCATATAGGTATTCACTAATTTGCACATGAACACATCAGTTAGTAGCGGTAAAGCCGTGAGCCCATTGATATTCCATCTTTTTGTCTGTATATGGCCCCGTTAAACTGAAATTGTATGTTACTAGTACACAGCAAGAGCAGCTGTTTCAATCGATCATTTGAAAGGCCGACACCCAAATGATGGTCTCGAACGGTGTCACATCTATAGTCTATTGTCTCTTCTAACGGAATATTGGTGAAGAGCGACACCACATCCAACGAAAACATCTTTCTTCCGGTTAGCTGAAGCTGTCTTGTGGAGTCTAAGAAACTGAATGTGTTTCGTAGGCTGTACCTGGACATAATATTTCTCATCGGCTCTAAAAGCTTAGGTAACCACTTGGTTGTTGCTTGACACGGTGAAATGCACGTCTAATATGGGCCTTAGTAGAAGTCCTTCCTTATGCACCTTCGGTAAGTCGTAGTCTCGGGATCACCGTCCCAGTGGGACGAATGCATTCGAACCTGGCGGAGACAATCATGCTTTCCTGTTTCAAGCGCCGTAGAAGCTTAGTATCTGTCCTTTCTATTGCTGCAGTTTTATCCTTCTCATTCTCCATTTTCCGGAACTTCGAGCGGCCGCTAAGGATGGCGTTCAACTTGTCGATGTAATCAGCTTTCTATCAATACAACCCCTGCCCCCATATCCGGCCTTTCTACTTTTGTTTGAGAGCATCTAGGTGGTCTTTTTTCAGTAAATGTCTAAGTTTAGGTTTGTACTTCAGATATTGGTAACAAGTATTGACGAGGGTAGACTTAAAATGCTCAGACGCTAATGCTTGTCAGTATTAGCATTTTCATTCCAATGACCATGAACTTTGAACCTACCATTATCTGATGTTTAATGTTAATCTTATTAATATCAGATGTGGTCTTTTAGCCTGACGAGAGCCAATGAAAAGGAGCTTCTTCGCTAACTTGTTGTTCTGATGTCCACGCCTGGGATACTTTTTCACCTAAAAATTGAAAACAATAAAGAGACTGGACCATCAGCTCAGGAATGATCGAAGGATAGATGAAACTACTACTGCTACGACTACAACAACAACAACTACTACTACTACTATTACCACTACTAATACTGCTACTACTACTACTACCACTATTATTATTATTTTAAAAATAATAATAATGTGTCAGCTATATGCCGTAATGGCGTTTCGCTGCCGTCGCACGCAGGCTACACCGCGAGGACGCGAACCCTCATGCGGATTCGAACCCGCGCCGCAAGGTTACGAGACAAGCTGGTTACCTGTAGGTTACGGGCCGACGATTAGCAAGGATTTTTTTATCCGGTTTCATGTTTATTCAGTGTTCGGCGTCCTGACGATTGTGTTCCACAAGCAGAAGCTCAGTGTCACATGCATACGGCGGCAAAATGTTTATTCAGGCGAAATTTGTATTTAGAGTGCCGTAAACTCAGCAGGCAGGGTTTATTGGTAGGCTTATCTATTCGTGGGTTGGGATAACAGTCGTAAATCGAGGGGGCCGTTCGCTAGGTATTTGTCCAAAAATGAAGGAAAACTGGTAGCATGCGAAGGCATGATCAGAACCAGTGCATAGGCTATGAACATTGAGCAGTAAACAAGGATAGAACACGCACCTGAAACCTACGGTAACGTTGTCTAACTCGACCGATCACTGATTAGCTATCAGAGGACGGTAGGTGAGGCATCAGCGCCCACTGTGCTGAAAGACAATGACATTTAAAAATGACCGACATGTAATTACGGTGAACATTCGCCACTGTGTGTGCGACCGGTGGGCTAATACGATACTAGCAACTAGAACCATGCCTGGGTTGGTCGCACTACGCGATATTGTACTAAATTCGTGGTAAAGGTCCTCAACAACATTGGGATTGTAGTCAGTCTTAGCACGCGCAGCAATCACACGCAAACAGTGCCTGGTGATGTTCCGTGAACTAGCCTTGGATGCCGTCGTCGAAGAGGCGCACATGCGGCTGCCATGGTGATAAGAATAAGCTAACGAAGATTCAAGTCTGGCCTGTGGTTGTTGCGTCAGCATTCCCGGGCACGTACATCCAATAGGAAGAACATAAGCTAGACACAGTTAGTTAGTAAAAGTGTAAGCTGTGGATTCCACTCTAGAAGACAGTACAAGTCAACTGTGATAATATTGTGTGTTTCCCATCGGGAATAGTAGTCCGATCTGTCATAGTATACCGACGCTGAATGAATTGAAGGGAGTCGGGCAGCGCATCCTGTTAAGGGGATTAATGGTTGGAGAGCGCTTGGTACTGGTGGTATCTGCATCCGAAGGGTAAATATTCATCAGGACTGTAGTGGAAGCTCCCATGTTGGGATCTAATAAAGGAAGACCAATAATGGAGATTGGAGTCCAAATAAAAGAACAAACGCATTCTCGACTATGCGGGAGGAGCAAGAAAGGCAGCAGCCGGAGTTCACTTACCCATCCTACCTAGTCGATTCGTGTGAAGGAGATGCGATGGACTTTCTTGTTTGACAACGGGTGTTTGCACAAAATAGCTAGTATGTGGTGAGAACACCACGCCTGCAATGACCATCTTAAATATTGTGTGTTAGGTAACAGACCCGTGGCGGAGCTGTAGGCTATCGGGCACGGCTCCAGTTGCGGATCGGGGAATGCCTTCCTTGTGGAGGTAACTGCGAATAAGTCTCTTTTGCTTTGCAGGTGAGATGAATAAGCAGTCGCGGACAATCAGCGGCAGCGTCTCAGAGCGTGGGGAGTTCTGGGCTGGTCACTTGGTTCTCCATTAAATAGCACAAGTGCTCGTACGGTGCTGTGTCAAAGCCAATGTGACCGGCCATAGGGTCATTGACCACTCACTCCTGTAACTGGGGGTGAGTATCTAACGGAGGGCGGATGAACAACCTCGCTGGCCACCGGCACCTCTGTGAACTGCTTCTTAACACAAAGAGGGCGAATGAGCCACTTGGCTGTCAACAAGCTTCGTGAATCACCCAGCTGCCTTGCAGGTCAGGTCTTTAGACCAAAGGCTCGGGGTGGGGTCCCTTAAGTCAACCCTCTTCCTCGACCTGGGCAGCCGGGAAGCTCAATGCCCACAAAACACATGGAAATTTGCTTCCAGGCCTCTTACTCACTCTCCTTTTTGTTATTGTTACTCATGTGTTGTGGCACCCTGCCAAATGTTTATTGGGCAAGTGTTAAATACAATAAATATTAGGTGACAGGACTTTCAAATCGACAAGTTAGTATCACTGCCCTCATTAAGATGGCTTAGTCACGTCCAACGCGGACCATGCTAGGTTTATCCGATCACACAGGACTGCAGTGCAATAAATCTAGCGGTGGTCAGCGTACCACATGGAGGCAAAACATCAAAGCGTTAAGTTCCAATCTAGTCATCCTCAGTCCCGTGCGTCATCCGGGCTGGAAAAACAAGGATAGAGAACACCGCTGGCTAGATACCTCCGAGGCGCGCAGGCAGCCTGTGGAAAATATCCGTAAATTCACGCCTGCAATCAGTAAAGTACAAAACACAGAACAGCGTGAAAAAAAGACGTCACATCTCCGCTTCTCTGTGTGATTTTCGTAATTATAAAGAACATTTACTCCTAGGATTTTTGTAATTCTACGGATATACTGTTGATAGTTGCCATTGTAAATACTTATCGTTCTGTAGGGAGGATACTGCGATCAAATCGAAAGAGCTAACCGATGAAAGCTGAGGCCCAAGTCAGATAAAACAGGCACGGTTGTGTATGGCCTGGTATTGCCAAGAAGCCCAAAAGGAGAATGAGTGGACAATACCATTGTAAAACGAAAATGTATACGAGCGGTGGACTCATTGGAAAAGAGCCCGATAAGATAGGATCAAAGGTCAGGTGGCGAGAAAACTAACTCAAAATTTGCATTGGCAATAAGATTGGCAGCGTTGACCCGACGAATAACATGCATGCGAGCCCTGCCAAACGGAGAAGTGCAACTAAAACTGCAGACATTAACCGAACCTAACAGTTGACATGACATAGGGCAGATAACAGGGTTGTGAGATAAAGAATAAAATATGGAACGCGATATCAAACTGCCAGTTTAACCAACTATGGCCGTAGAGTGATACAATGAGCATATGATAAGAAAAAAAGTAGACATCGATCCCACGGAATCTAGATGTACATTTGGTGACAATGACTCACTTATCTAAGTTGATGTGAGAAGTAGGTAAGTCAGCTGGTGATGTGGGCATAAGTGGTTCGGCGATGCGCGTTTTCTCAGCTGAATCGTGTGCGGCGCAAAAATCATTCGCGTCTCCTCGGTCACTTTTCTTACGCCGTCTTCTTTGTTCATGAGGGTTAGGATCCCCATCCCGCTTTACATACGGAAAGGCTTTGGATAGCCAACTGCAAAGCGTTAGAACTTCTTGCTGACCAGTAAGAAAGACGAGGATACCACCAGGTGGATTTGATTGATGTAGTTGAACTACCTGAATGATAAAAAGATGAAGATTAGTCGTACTAACAAGTGCTGTTAGAGACGGAGAAAACTGAAAACTGAAAGACTGGTGAAACAGGGACGAAAGTGCATAATCAACAAACGGTTAGCCAAGCGGAAGTTTCTTGAAAGTGTCCGATGTGGTTTATCCACATGTAGAACCTAATGACGAATCGCTTCGGTTGAAGAAATGGATGGTCAAGCCAGAGAGTACCAAATCAAACCACGCTTGTCACACAAGAGAACATACGCCATTGCGCCCCAGTTCATGTAGACAAAAGATATCGGTGGTAAATGCGGGACAGTAACAGCTTACGATTCGTACAATCAAAAACAGTGGTTAGCGAGTACGCCACTGACGAGAAGCATGAGTGGGAGCAAGCTCAAGTAAGATAAGTAATGACAAAGCAATCGATAACCGGAATGTCTCGGTCCTGCTCTCTCAACATTCCGTGAGTGGTTTCGTCCAAACGTTTCACTTCTAAGATGGAGATGGTTGGCGGCATCCGGTTCCGGATTTGACTTTCACTGTGGCCAGCCACAAGACGCCTGCGCCTACAGAGGGACCATGGGTGGCTTGCACTGCACCACCCACAGATCCAACCACACACCCCATATCCAGTGTAAACCCAAAGGAATAAGACCGGGACGCATGTGGATGAGAGCCACGTTTCATCAACGGAGCCGGCACACACTCCTTCACAGGCATACACAAGCACGCTGTATTTGGGAATCAATCGCACACAATGCGGTGGTTGGACCGTAGTCCGCTCCACATTGAGTGCATGGAACCACTCTTTGATCCTAACACGGCCACAAGGACCGTGCATCCCATCCCCTCCAGCAACGACCAACTGTCTCCTGGAGCCAGTGTGGACGAGGTAGTGGGTAATAGACAGGTAGGCACCCTGTCAACATACACATCAAGCGCAGCCACACCGGGGATATCAAACAAAAGGCAATCACTCGAAACGACAAGATAAAATAAAATAAATCAGATAATGCATACAGATATGAAGACATAACTCTTCATTAATTAGGCGTATTAAAAAAACATTGATTAAGAACGAATCCGAGAAAGGTTCAAGAGATCAGAAATGATATTTTAATAAAATGTCACAAACGCGAAAATGTTACTGAAATTAAGTACAATTAGATTCAGTGACGTGTGCAAGTTTAAAGATAGTAAAGACAGAGATTATTATGAGAAAGAAAAGCATTAGGACAAAATTGCAAACCCACCACCTGAAATAAATAGACTTAGCATGCAAGCACGCAGTTACTGAATCGAATGCAGCGTGCCTACAAACGCTGCGCCGGTTCTGCCTACATTCTCTCCAGGACCTGTCTTCGCTTCGGTTTTGGTCCAGAGTGGCCTCGCTCATGACTTACAAAGCCTGCCTCACTCAGGCACTCGCGACTGAATGTGCTACAGCACAATGCGCTCGATGTCGATGGAGTACAACCCATCGGCGCCAGTCACTTCCGCACTTGCCACTTCTTCTCTGCATTTACAAGGTCTTTCTCCCGCACTTTGGCAACTGCCTTCGTAATCAAATCGCGCCATGCACACCGATTAACGGCCTTCCATACCCAAGACCTACGATCAAGATTACAACGTGAGGCTCAATTTGATCATGTCCTGGTAACGTAACTTTGGTTTCCCCACATGCAGCTTCCCAATACTCAGCTGACCATATAATAGTGGTTTCGGTATCCACGTCGAATCCATACGGCTCACATGACCGAGCCACCTCAGGTGTCTCAGCAAAAGTATGCAGTCCACTGCATACATCCCACTTCGGTGCAACACTTCCGTGTCTGCAACTCTGTCGCCCCAACTGATGCGCAAAATTCGTCGCAGACACTGCTGATGGAAATGCTCGAGATATCGCACATCTCGCCGGTACATCGTCCACGTTTCACTGCCGTATAGAAGAGCGGACAGCACTATGGATTTGTACACCATCAGCATCGCACCAACAGTAAGCTGATGGTTGTTCCACACTCGGTACTCAAGCTTCCCGAATGCCGCCAATGCCTTCGAGACGCGGATATGCAGCTCATTGTGTAGCTGCTGGTCAGTCGACATCACACTCCAAAGGTAGCTGAAGCAAGAGGTGATTTCCAATACTTCAGCACCAATGCTGATTCGCGGCAATATTGAAGATTGCACCTTCGGTGAAGGCTGAAAGAGACAGAGTTTTGCTTGTGTTGATGGTGAGACCGAAGTTGGCCGCTGTCGAAGCCAGAGCACTAGTCGAATGCTGAAAATCATCTGCGCTGTGCGCAAACTACGTACGGTCGTCAGTGAACAGCAACATACGGATAGTTGCCTCACAGACTAGAGTTCTCGCACCGAAACGACGGAAGTTCAGCAAACCACCATCAATACGGTGCTCCACACGAACATCGTAAGCACAAGCGGCATAAAAAGCACACGACATCATTGCATGAAGATAAATATTAAACAAGACAGGAGATAAGACACAGTCTTGATTCACACCAGAGACAACTGCACAGTCATCCCAGGTTTCTCCACTCAGCTGCACCCTCGCCGGCATACCACTGCGCAGACATTCAATTAAACATACAAACTTACGCAGGCAAGCAAACTTACCCAACAACAGCCATAATGCCTCGCGGTTCACCGTATTAAATGCGTTGGTGAAATCAACAAAAAGCGAGTACAATTGTTGGTGTCGTCCTGCACTTCTCCTGCAACTGACGAGCCGCAAACAACACATCTATAGTGTTGCGACCCGAACGGAATCCACATTGCTCTTCCGCCACGTTAGGTTCCACAAACTGACTGACGAGGCAGTCGAGCAAGATTAAGGCAATCACCTTGTAAACACAACTCAGCAAATTGATAACACGATAATTCGTGTGACATTGCTTGCTCCCTTTGCCCTTATACAGTGGTAGCACAAAGGCATCCTTCAGCTCAGTAGGCACCTCCTCCTCAATCCATACGCGTTGCAACAAGTGGTGCAGTGCAGTCACCAAAGCAAGGCCCGCCGTGTTTCAATACATTAGGCAGGATCCCATCGGCACCGGTACATTGCCCGTTTCGCAGCTCAGCAAGCGCTTTCTGCGTCTCATGCAGTGTCGGCGCAACCGCCAGACTCGCCTTCACATCGTGCTGCTTGAGGCCGTTCAATGTACGCCAGTCGATCTCGAAACGGTTGTTCAAGAGACAGTCAAAGTGTTTTAGCCAGATCTACATTACGTCTGCAGTCTGTGTGCAGGTAGCGCCGGAAGCGCTATCGATCAGCGTCCTGAGCGGCTCCAATCTCGGTGCATATACCGACTGCAAGGAGTCAAAGAATTCCTTGTGTTGGCGGCGCTCGGCGTAGCATTTCATCTGCTTCGATTTCTCCGTCCACCATGCATTTCTAATGCGACGGACCTCTCGAATCAGTCGCCGAGGGATTCTGAGAAACTGACTATTCTTCCCACAGTCACTGGGGTCTGCCACATGTGCAGCAAATGCTGCATTCTTCTCCGACACCAATACGCCAATCGTAGCCTTGTTCTCATCAAATCAATCAGGCCGCTTAAAGTTTGCGCGCCCGATTGTTTTCACAGCAGGAGTTGTCACCTGGTCGCGAATGTGGTGCCACAGGTCGCCCACTGTGGCTATGCAGTCCACATCACATATGCCTGCAGCTATCGCCTTCACCAGCTCAATACGTTTCGCCACAGTACCGAGGGAGAAAGTTACATTTACGCCGATTCACGGTGAGAGTGCAATACGTTAAGTTGCGAAAATATATGTACAGTTTGGTCCGCACCAATTTGTGATCAGTGCCACAGCTCCACGCAGCACACGTGTCATGCGCACTTCACGCATATTACGCTGACGTACGATGACTTAGTCGAGCAGGTGAGGGTGACCACTCAGTGGGTGCGTCCAAGTTGCTATATCACTCATACTCAGTGCAAACCGAGTACTCGTGATCGTCAGGCCGTGAGAGCATCCTGTCACCCTTCGCATTCGCTGGACCAATGCAATGCGGACCGATAACATCTGTCCACACCGATGCATCACGCCGAACGCGCGCGTTGAAATCACCCAGCAGGAATAGTCGCTCGCTCCTCGGCACAGACCGTATCACGGAGGATAGCTGAGTGTAGAATTGGGCACGGATGTCATCAGGATAACACATGGTCGGACCGCACGTGCTTATAAAGGCGGCAAACTTAACTCTTCCGAGTCGAAAGCGAACAGTTATCAGTCCCGCGCGGATGCATGTTGGTTCACCCACGAGCTGGCCATGGAGACGATCGGATATTAAAAATCCGAACCCATGATCACGTGGTGCTGAGGCGGCGTTTCCCACCCAGCAGAATGTGTAGCCAGCACCTGCTTCATGCAACTTACATTGCTCAGCGAGCCGGGTTTCCCTGAGCGCCGCAATATCGATGTTGTACCGCGCCAATTCTATCGCGACCAGTGCAGTGCGTCGCTCGGGGCACTCACTCAAGTTCCGGTCCAGTAGTGGGCGCACGTTCCAGCATTCGATGCTGAGTGCTTTGCGCGCAGGCATACGGTTGCATTGGTGGGCAATCGAACGCAAGTTGGTGGTTGTGCTTCGGAGGTTTGCACGAGGGACTCCACCCGGAGCCTTTGGCTCAATAGCCTGACACACAAAGCAGTGGGGAGCAGATCCAGCTCGGAAATGTGATTGCTGAGACAGATTGCGATTTGCCTGAGGTCCGTCACACGCAGCCTTTGAGGTACTGGAACGATTCATATAGGTTTTACGACCGTAGTAGGATATGCACCTGCGACCACGGCCAGACGCAGGAGGGTTTTAGCGGGTTTGCATTAATTTGACCAGGGCCTGTCTGGCTTGAGGCGGGCAGTAACAAACCAGTGAACACCCACAAGTGCCCTCCCACTGTCACAGAGGATGCGTGACGCTCGTGCTCTACGCCAATCGAGCTGTGAGCTTATAACCCGTAGACCAGTTGTCCCCCACGCCTAGGTTTTACGGGAAGAGGGCCATCGACCAGTTCCTAACTTCCGAAGAGGATGGACCAGGATACTGGCAGGGTGTCCATACCTGACAGGAGAACGACTTGGGTCCCCAGCCAAAGTTTCCGATTAAATGTACATCCGAACGACAGCGGGTCTAGCACATGGTCAGTTGACTGATTCTCGCCGAGTGGTGTAATAGATCGTAGCAGTGAGAAGGGCGCAAACCAACTCCCACCAAGTGATCGCCCGCAGGAGGTGTCCAGGACATGAGTCAATGGCACAATTGTAGCAGCAGTGGGTAGACCATCTGTCAGAATTAAGCCTCCACCAGCCTCAGCGCATCATAGGCTCTAGTCCTGTCACTTTATTTCAAGTGGTGGGTTTGCAATTTTGTCTTTATGCTTTCTTTCTCATATTAATCTCTAACTGTACTATCTTCTGTAAACTTGCACACGTTGCTGAAACCAATTGTAGTTAATTTCGATAACATATTTGCTTTTGGGGCATTTCCTTAAAAGATATTTTCTGGTCTCTTGAACATATCGCGGATTTGTTCGTAATCAATTTCTTTCATACGCTCATTTAGCGAAGAGTTATACCGCCGTACCTGTATGCATTATCCAAAATGTTTTATTTTGTCGTTTCAAGTGATTGCCTTTTGTTTGATATCCCCGGTGTGGCTGCGCTTGATATGCATGTTGACAAGGTGCCTACCTGTCTATTACCCACTACCTCGTCCATACTGGCTCTAGGAGACAGTTTGTCGTTGCTGGAGGGAATGGGATGCACGGTCCTTGTGGTTGTGTTAGGATCAAAGAGTGGTTCCATGCACTCAATGTGGAGCGGACTGCGGTCCAACTACCGCATTGTGTGCGATTGATTCCCAAATACAGCGTGCTTGTGTTTGCCTGTGAAGAAGTGTGTGCTGGCTCCGTTGATGAAACGTGGCTTCCATCCACATGCGTCCCGGTCTTATTCCTTTGGGTTTACACTGGATATGGGGTGTGTGGTTGGATCTGTGGGTGGTGCAGTGCAAGCCACCCATGGTCCCTCTGTAGGCGCAAGCGTCTTGTGGCTGGCCACAGTGAAAGTCAAATCCGAAACCGGATGTTGCCAACTATATATATATATATATATATATATATATATATATATATATATATATATATATATATATGCAATAAGCGGAGTTCCTGTCAGATTTCCTTGTGAGAGGGAACATCTGTGGCCTCAGACAATTTAGCACCAGTGCGCGTTCCACCGGAAGCAAATGGGGCTGGTGACCAGCGAAACTGTGAGACAAAATGTTCATCCCTTAGTTTTAAGCGCCGTTGAAGCTGGCTTACCGGACAACCTCCTTGTGGCGCCAGCTGAGTGGTTCTGAGTCATCCCGCTCCAGGAAATGGTTCGGCGGCGGTGTCCTAGAACGTGGTGGGAAGTGTTCTCCCCATAAAAGGCCACATAAGTCTGCTTAACAACAATGTTCGTCACACTGCCGGCAAGCGGATGGTGGTTTTGCTGCGACAGGCACTGCCATTCCGGGGGAGGGGGGAGTTGTCTGGAGCTAGTCTTTGTGATATTGAAAGTGGAGTTGGATGATGAACGGTCCAACATAGCTGTGTCGTGCTTGAGATTTATCAAAATCTGACACTCATAGGTTATCAGCTGTAGTGCAACATCAAGAGACATCTCAATCTTGATCAATAGCCTGGTCTTGATATCAATTTCAGAGTGTGACTGGAGACAGAATGAAATTCAGACACTTGAATTGATCTGCTATCACAGTAGACAACTTGAACTGTTCACACACGTAATTGACTCTACCAGTATGAGTGACGAAATCCTCGCCCTCCTCTTTGGCTAGATCCATGCACGGATATCGAGTTTTAGACAAAGAGGAGTGCCCACCGAAAAGTTCTGAGGGTTAGTGGACGGGTTCGTTAAAAGTGAGATCCATGGCGTTCCTTGGCAGAATAAAAGATGTTATCGGATGTGCCCTGCTGTACCAAGCTTACTCAGCAAGAGCCAGACTCATCATGCGTCATCCTTAACCTTCCGTACGATTTGGAACATGTCTCCATATCGTTTGAACTATTACCCAAAAATCAACACAGCAGCAAGTTTATAGTGGAACTCCATGATACTCTTTTCAATTGCTTCGGCTGAATTTTGTTCCGGGAAATGATGACTTAATGCTGAACTGCTGCATCAAGTTGTCCATTATTCGCATCGGGACAGCCACGAACTGAGTTTGTTGTTGGTGCAGGATTGCCTTACACTCCTTTACAGTTATTGACATATTGAGTGAGTTTCCAGCGACAAATCTGTTGTGTCGGACGCTGCTAGAGTAGACAGAAGGCTAATCCTCAGTTAGAAAAAACGAGCAGAGCGAGTATGCGGCAAAACGCGAACAGGACGTGAGTTAAATTACACTGTACAGTTTGCGCTGAGTATCGTTCGATCGATCAATGGGAGTTGATTTCAAACCAACACTATGCTGATCGATATTGTTCCGGTGCATTGAAATGTAACTGTTGGTCTTCGGGGCAGATGACTGAATGACCACGATTCGCGAGCTCCACTGGCCTGCGCTCGAGGAAACGAACCCTCCAAGCAACTTCATCAAACCGACATTTCAACCGGATCCTGACGGTGTTCCTCTTGCAGCTATAAGGTTCGGTGGCCAAAATCCACCATACTCATGTTGAACATTTTGAATGGAAAAATTCCATAATAATTCCGGAACACAAAAGCGGTCAAGGAGAGCAGATGGCAAACTAACGACCGATAAACTATACTTCCGCCGTCACTAAGGCCCACGATCCTACAAGAATCGGACAACTAAGATTTTGACTAGAAAAAACCTACTCGGCAGTTCAAAACACCGGTTTACTACAAAACGTTCCTGTGTCACACGCCAAGTACTATGCCCTGCTTATGTTACAGCAACAATTGATGGTGGTATGATCTTCATCAACCTACTGTATGTGCAAAAAGCGTTCGAATGTATGCCGCACAAACCACCGTTGGCCGCGCTTGAGTTCAATCGGATCAGCAATCATTTACTGAAATGTTTCGACTCATATCTGAACAACCGAACACAGAGTACAGATCAGAGAGATAAGTCAACAGATAGGTCAACACTGTTCTGCTCCCAGAAATGTCGCTAGTCATGTCGTGCACGGCAGTGTATTGGGCTTATGGCTTTTCTTCATTTACATAACCCACAGATGTGGTTACATTAGACACGAGTGCCAATTTTTATTTGCGGACGACATCAAACTAATGTGGACACTTCTACCTGGCCATCCAAAACTATACATGAAAACATACGCGAATATCTATCATCCCTAAACAAATAGAACGAAAGCAGGTCAATGAGGTTTTCAGCAGACAAATCTCAGATACTCTGCCACATATGGAGATAACAGGAGGATTCATAACTTAGTGATAGTGTCATCCTAACCATGTTCTCAGGTTGAGACTTGGGAAATTGATATTCTAGCAGTTGAAACTTCTACGAATATATTCCACAACAAATAGCGAAAGCAAAACAAATAATAAACGTCACTAAGTCATTTTCACCATTCTAAACGGCCTTAATCAACCCACACTAGAGTACTGCACCATAATACACAGTCACGCTAGCGAGACACATAGAATTGCTTTGGAAAACGTCCAGCGATTATTTGCCAAAATGATCATCAACGCTTACTTATGGGAAACGATGTTCTTCCCTCCAGTTCTACCGAATCTGGCTTTGACGATTGAAAAGCAATCTTAATATTCTTCATAGTATAAAATATTCCCGAGTATTCTCAACCAGTATGGATATCGCTTTGTAAAATAGTTCAACCTATACCACTCGTAATGGGAACTATCTATAATTCATCCAGAAGACCAAGCCAAAGATTCTTGGTGAGGTACGCTTATCTGTGGAACAAACTACCGTTGCAAGTAAGGACCAGCGAAAATCTTGGATCGCATCTAAATGCTTTTCTTTCCATGCCAAATGTGGTCAAACTTCTCGACTTTCAGCAATTTACGAGGGAAATGATGGAATCCGGACCGAAAAATATATGACAATTAGCTTTCCAATAATGGTACTTATTACATAGTCCACAAAACATCACATCAATGGTCACTCATGAGTGAAATGCTGATGAAACTCGCTGTACAAGTGATCGTTCCACAAAGTGGAAGTATCCCAGTCGTCGGGAAATACATACCTTTATTTATTTATTTATAAGTGAGAACAAAACGACTGGTGATGTTAAAATCCGGTTTTCACATAGGTGAAAAAGACATATAGAGCGCTTAAACCAATGGGAAGATGAAATTCACGCAGAACTCATATAACAGTGGTGATCCTATGACGGAAGCATGTGGAATATAAAAAGGTCTGTAAAGTAGCGCACGTTAATTTTGCGTGGTGACTAACTAACCTTGCGAAAGGCGGCTCTCAAGTAGTTATCGTGTGTGACCTTGGCAAAATGGCAAGTGACCGGAAACTGTCTTGATTCCACATGAATGACAGGAGGTGGACCAGAAGAGGCTCTAGGGAACAACCGGTGGTTTTCTGAGAAATCCGTCACTCTTAGTGTAGCCGACATGATAATAAGCTTGAGAGGTGGCAAAACACTGCCTCGTATTTGCTGTCCTTCAGTGTATCGCTTCCGACGAAGACGTATGATCATCGAGATCAGACCCAACAGAACGTCGGTGTAGATGGAGCGCTCATGTGCTTCATCTATGATGATGACGGAGTATCTAGATAACTCAAAATCCTGAAAAAGAAGAGTGAAGAGTGCATGACAAGTGTGGCAAAATTGAGAAAGGGGTTACACTGTTACAGGTAAGAACAGAGCCTTGGTTCCAACAATATTCCAATTATAATGGTCAACGTAAGGTGAGTCTGCATGTCGAAAACTGAATGCAAACGAAATAATGGTATCAGGAGTTGCATGGCAGTTGTGCGGACGTTGTGGGAGTTCACGTGGGCCAACTTTACGTCACCTCAGATTAGTCGGATCACACTTTGACCGTGAACCGTAGTTGTGTGCTGTCTTGGATTGACAATGTGTATTTGCAGGAAGGAATTTAGATTCTGACAGTAATAAGGAAGATATCAAGAAATGGAAAAAGTTAAAAAGAAAATATGTTATCATAGTGAGGTAATGCTCTCCTTTGGAAGCGTTAACCAGTAGACGGCTCACAGCAGAATAGAAGGGTCATGGAGACCTAAAATGGCTATGGTGTTATCTAATCATCATATGACAGAACTCGGGAGATGATTAGGTTAAGTGTCTAGACTGAAGGGCCAAATTGTAGCGAGTAGTGCATACGGATGAACGCGTAAGCCACAATACACATATGCTGCGGAGCTGGCATAACCGCGAAAATTACGCAGAGCTCGGCTCGGAAATACCATCGTTAGACGGTGAAGCTGTGTGGGTAACAGCTGAGCATTCCTCAAGGAAACCGCTGTTACGTGGTAACGCAAAATGCATTGAATTCATCTAAGCCTACCCCAGTGACCCTGCTATAGCTGTCGTCTCAAGCCGCAGCGACCCAAATGATGTACAAACCGCCTCTATCAAAAAGGACCTTATTGTATACTTTATGCATTGCGTTGCCATGCTATTGGGGAATAAAGGGATAGAGCAGAGATGTCCAAAGTCCAACCCGCGTAAACATTTCAAGTGGCCCGCGGCCTCCTAATGAAATAATGAATCCAAGCTTGGATTTTTGCCGCACAGACGACATTATGTAGACCACAATAAATTAAGGAAGTTATGAGTCCAAAATTCAACGGTGTGAGATGCTTGCGAAAAGTAATGGAGTATTGTCTATTTTTAACCAACTAGAAAAAGCCTATCTGGTGCTTTTACTAAAGGTGTCTTAACTAAATCAAAGCTTTATATATATATATATATGTTTATATATATTTTTGTGGAATCAAATAATCAGAAAGGTGGAGCTGTTGTCCAATGAACTACTTTAAAGCAAATTATAGCACAACGAAAATTTAGAGACTGATCTACCCTATAAAACAAAAATCCCACTCTCCCAACGGGCTAGTTTTATCTAGTCATATATATATATATGTAAATTTCATATGCATAAATTTCATTCCAGTTCATCTGGTTTGTTTTGCATATCTGGATAGTCTTCTATTAGCTGGTCTCGTTGTTTACGCTAATTACGCTTATCTTCGGTAATTTTGTTGCGTTTGTAGCATTTTTGAGTAACTTGTGCACATTCTTTTTCCTTATCGCGGATTCATTGCTAACCAAATTATTTCATATGCTAATTTAACGAGGAGTTGTGCCACCGTATCTGTATGCATTATTGGATTTATTTTATTTCATTTTGTCGTTTCAAGTGATTTGCTGTTGTTTGATATCCCTGGTATGGTTGCGCTTGATGTGTATGTCGACAAGGTGCCTACCTGTCTATTACCCACTACATCGTTCATACTGGCTCCAGGAGACAGTTGGTCGTTGCTGGAGGGGACGGAGTGCAAAGTTCTTATGGCCGTGCTTGGCTCGAAGAGTGGTTCCATGCAGTCAGCGTGGAGCGGACTACGGTCCAGCCACCGACTTGTGTGCGCTTGATTTCCCAAATATATATATATATATATATATATATATATATATATATATATATATGGTTGGCGGCATCCGATTTCGGATTTGCCTGTCACTGTGGCAAGCCACAGGACGCCTGCGCCTACAGAGGGACCATGGATGGCTTGCGCTGCACCACCCACAGCTCCAATCACATACCCCATATCCAGTGTAAACCCGAAGGAATAAGACCGGGAGGCATGCGGATGGGAACCACGTTTCATCAACGGAGCCGGCCCACACTCCTTCACAGGCAAACACAAGCACACTGTATTTGGGAAATCAAACGCACACAAGGCGGTGGCTGGACCGTAGTCCGCTCCACGCTGACTGCATGGAACCACTCTTCGAGCCAAGCACGGCCATAAGAACTGTGCACCCCGTCCCCTCCAGCAACGACCAACTGTCTCCTGGAGCCAGTATGAACGATGTAGTGGGTAATAGACAGGTAGGCACCTTGTCGACATACACATCAAGCGCAACCATACCAGGGATATCAAACAACAGCAAATCACTTGAAACGACAAAATGAAATAAAATAAATCCAATAATGCATACAGATACGGTGGCACAACTCCTCGTTAAATTAGCATATGAAATAATTTGGTTAGCAATGAATCCGCGATAAGGAAAAAGAATGTGCACAGGTTACTCAAAAATGCTACAAACGCAACAAAATTACCGAAGATAAGCGTAATTAGCGTAAACAACGTGACCAGCTAATAGAAGACTATCCAGATATGCAAAACAAACCAGATGAACTGGAATGAAATTTATGCATATGAAATTTACATACATATATATATATATATGACTAGATAAAACTAGCCCGTTGGGAGAGTGGGATTTTTGTTTTATAGGGTAGATCAGTCTCTAAATTTTCGTTGTGCTATAATTTGCTTTAAAGTAGTTCATTGGACAACAGCTCCACCTTTCTGATTATTTGATTTCACAAAAATTTAATTTATCCACACTACTTTAACGACTCAAATGATAAAGGAGCTATAATAAAATACAAAAAATACAAAAATAAGGATTCGTTAGCTTTTTATATGATTTTCGTTCCCGTTCTAGAATGGGGAAGGTGATTAAATAGTGTTAATGACGAAGGGCGGAGCTTCCAGAGAAAGTGGAAACTGGAGTATTTTTTCACTGAACGACTGAACAAGTGTGTGTGCTAGATTTGTTTGGAGAGTGTGGCTGTTTCCAAAGAATTCACCAAGAAGAGGCACTACCATTCTAAGCATGCTATGACAAGTTGACTGAAAATGAACAAGTTGATAAAATTGAAGCAACTGAAAGCTGTAATAACCTAAGAGCAAAGCTGGTTTGCAAGTATCGATCAGTCAAATGAAAATGCGACAAAGGTAAGTTATGAAGTGGCGAAACACTGCAAACAATTAACTAAAGGTAAATTTGTCGAAGAATGTATGATGAAAAGTGTGGAAAATATCTGTCCTGAGAAAAAGCAAGAGTTTGCCAATGTTTGCCTGGCAAGCAACACTGAAGACAGCGCCTCTGAAATTAGACAACTAGAAGTAAAAAGAGTAGAAGTTGACATTTCGATGGCATGTGATGAAAGTACCAATGCACCTGACACGGCTCAGCTTCTCCTTTTTTAAGTAGTTAACGATGACATGTGTGTAGAGTCTTAAGGATCAAACAAGAGGAACAGACTTATTTGTTTCTGCATCTTCCGCATTCAATGACATAAACTATCATGAAAAAATGCTCCGGAATTATTAGTGACGATGCTCCAACTATGACTGTCGAGCACAGTGGATTAGCAGCGTTTGTCTGTAACAAAGTCAGCGAAGAGGGGGCAAAGCCAGTAAACTACACTGAATCATTCACCAACAAGTTACTCGTGCCAAACATCTTAAGTGTGATAATGCTATGAAGCTAGTGATAAAAGCTATAAACTATCCGCTCTAAAGCCCTGTTTCATCGTCAGTTTCAGCAGTTTCTACTCGAGATCCAGGGTAAATACGGAGATGTGTAGCACGATGATGTAAGATGGCTCAGTCGAGAGACGGAACTTCATCGCTTTTATTCTCTTAGAAAAGAGGTTGGACAATTCATGGAAAATAAGGAACCATCGATGGCAGAAAGGCGTGATCCTGCTTGTCTGGCTGATTATGGACTTTTGTTGGTATTGCACGGCACCTGAACATGTTGAATACAAGTCTTCAGGGACAAAATGCAGTGGCAAGCCAATTGTATTCACATACCAAAGCCTTTAGGAATAAGCTGTAAATTTTCCAAACTGTCTCAAGCGCAGCCTCATACCACACATTTTGCATCACTACAGGAAATCATGACAAAACATGCAGAAAGCAGCATCAATGCACAAATACAGAAGTAGGTCACAGATACTATTTCTCTAGTTGATGAGTTTCAAAAGCGCTTTCAGGACTTTGCAACTATTGTAAGGAAGATCAGGCCTTTTTCCTCGTTTTTCTGTGTGGACCCTGACAATGGTCGGCCAGCTGCAACTGGAACTCATTGAGCTACGAAGTGAAATTGAATATCGCAGTCGGCACCAACAGCTCTCTCTCTCTCTCTCTCATCAATTTTACCACCAGCTGGATCAAGACAGATTCCAAGAAATTCGAACGTTAAGCTAAGAAAAAACTTTGTTTCGCTCGACATACGTGGGCAGACATTCTTAGTTTTTAATGTTGACAAGAGTAGTGTGAGGATGAGACTAAGTGATGTTCATCTATGTGGTATCTTGCGTATGAAAAACGGTGCCTTTGAGTCTGACCTGAACAGTCATTTTTGGCTATTATCTAAATTTCAGGCTGAATATGTCCCGACATATTTTTAAGTTATGAAATGTGGCCCTCCATGCGAAAAGTTTGGACACCCTTAGTGATGAAGGTGTTTGTCTTTACCTGAGTCAGTAAACGAATACTTGCAATCGGTTAGTGGGTGCCGGTGCAGTTGTGCGAGGTTATGCGATTAGCCACCAGTCTCAGTTCGCTGTCAGGTCCCTTAGGTCCTACCGATATGAACCCAATTGGACACTGAGAGTGGGGTACTACCGGTGGAAAACCTTTTGTTAGTCCCAACTAGGAATCGAAAAAAGAGGAGGTTTATCACAGGAATTACTGCGTATTCAACTCTCAGTGTATAGAATGCTAAGGGTAGATTGTTCAGGCAGAACCATTGCTTCATTGCTTTAGAGCCTTCTAAGGATAGGTGGTGGGCGGCGATCACTGGTTTGTGATAAATTCGCAAGCAAAGTGATGACAACCTGATGGACTAGGGTAGCCAGTCAGACCAATGTAGTTACTTTAAAAATAAGTGGATAGTATCTGCTGACCTGCTTTATTTCTTGCAAAAGCACTCCATCGGTCATAAATTTAATTTCCGTTTCTTGGGTCACATTATTTTCGTAACGGATATGATAGGAAACCCGGCTGAAACAAAAGTGAAGGAATGGTGTTGGAAATCGGATAGAGATGCAAAAATAGGTTTTTAACAGCCAGCACAAAAACAGTGGCATAGAAAGGCTACTGGAACGCAGAAACATCAAAGGAAGATAAGTTTAATAAGTATTTCTGAGCCTCAATGAGCTGTGTCCAACTTGAGCACAAGCTCACAACCCACACAAAATTAACCCGTTTTTGTGAACTAGATAATGTACTGCCTGTAGTTGCAAAACTCGGTGGAATCAACATCACCTCGTTAATATCAAATATGTCCAATTTATCCACGTACTCTAGTGGTGTACCAACACAATGAAAAGAATGCCTAACGAAAACAGTGGCCCAATGAGAATAGAACTACAGACCTGTTATATGTGTAACCTATGAAAACCGTTAAGACGACGACCAAGTGTGAGGAAAAACAAGTGAAGTATGTCACACAGAACTAAGGGTAATGAAGGCAGAAAAATGATCGCAAAAACAAAATCTTGTGAAAAACTACCCACTTCTGTCACAAAACGTTTAGAGGATAGGCATGGATGTGTAGTTGGAAAGCTTTAGAGGAAGTAAGGAAAGCGCCGAGTAAATAGGCAGAAAGGATATAGTAAATGCAATCCGCTACGTCAGATCTGTGTCCAAATACCGGTTACCAGATTGATGCTTGGTCAGCGTGAGAGCAAAGAAAAGCCGAATTAGAAAATGCGACAATTTGTGGCACAATTGGTGGACTCCCAAAAATACGATGAAAGTGGATACAATGAAGGTAGTAGGAAAAACTGTCCGGAAGCAAACCAACCTGGAAGGTAGATTCAATTCTTCACCCACGCGTTTGGACATTGATATGGCGGCGACTCTGCGTGGTTCCGTCACTCCTATCATGAAGCCATTCCTAGAGAACGAAGCAAGAAAAAAAATAAGATGCGTAAAGCGAACTGCGGGAGAAGTACGATCCAAATGAGTGTCAGCGATGATGGCCCGTGACGAGGCCAGCATCGTAGTCAGACTAGGTGACAGATTCGTTCCGATGAACTGATCGTACAAAGAAAGAAACCAACAAAGGTTTCAAACTACCCAGAATAGCATGCACAGAAGTCGCTTTCCAACATGATACACACTTCACACTGAAAATGAAGGCGAAAGTGTACTATGTGTAGCCCACAATAGCATCTTTCACCGGTGGAATTCAACGACAAATGGTACCCCAATGATCGCACGCAGAATACGTAAAAAATAATGTGTAAGTTGTAAGCTGTAACGGCGCTTCGCTGCCTCTCGACCACCACCAGTCGCGCGCGGGCTGAGTATAAAGCGTGGACGGCCGTCCCTACGCAGATTCTAACCGGTGACCTTATGACTGCAAGCCAGGCGTGCAGACCGATCGGTCATCGTCCGCATGCAGAATGCCAGTACACTGGCTCAAAAGAAATAGTACCATGGTTAAACGCATCTCTTCAACAGCGCAGGAGGTCAAGGCCTTGGAAATAGCGATGTATGGTGAGCAGCTCAGTGAAACAGCTAAACGCTACAATGTTAAGGTTAGCGCAGATAACTAAAATGATACTACAGCTAAATGTTTAGCAGAACACAAATATAGAAAATAGCATCGTTATCCATAGGCAAGATATACACAAAACACAATTTCGAAATATCGCAAGAGCATACACAATATACACGTTAGCTAGAGTTGCGAAACACTTCAGCTACTGTGCTGCAATATATAAAAGAAAATAGGGAAGGAAATGCAACAGGTGCAAACCAGCTGAGCTACCGGTAACGGATGGGCATCGTTCCGCTAAGCTACCTGCCGGCTACTATGCAGCAAAAAAATTATTATGCAAAATTATAAAATGCTAAATAATGAGATTGCGGTTGGAGGGGTAGGCTAAGAGGGATGGGGTTGGACAAAGAAACTCACAGCACCAATGCCACTGAGATCGGCTCCTAGCCATATCAACAACTGTATCCAGTCAAACGTGTTCAGCGTCTTGCGGACCCCAACCAAGAAGCAGATACGCTCCAACTGAGGCCAGCTTCCAAGTGACGGCCTTCATTCCTTTCGACCAAGTCATCGCTTGGCCACCCCTCCTCTTCTTCCATCCACACTCCCAGCGCGCAAACAACGCACGTCGCGGGAGTAGGTCGGTTGGCATGCGTAACATCTGGCTTGGCCATCGGAGCCTTGTGCGTGAAATGACGGTGCAGAGCAATGCATTTCCTTTTCCTGTGCCGTAAATAAGGTGTCGAACACACTCGTTGCTCACGCGGTGTTCCCACCATATGTGAGCTAAATTACGAAGGCACCGGTGGTCGAACGTAACTAGTCTCCTTATGTCCGCTGATCTAAGGGGCCAGGTTTCACAACCGTACAGTAGGGTCGAACGTACCGCTGCACTGTACACTCTACCCTTCAGGGCAAGAGTGATGTCGCGCCGCCGCCATAAGTGGCGAAGGTTAGCAAAAGCGCCCCGAGCTTTTCCTATACGGTTCGTGATCCCATCTTCAATCCCACGGGCGCTGATACAACTTCCTAGGCAGTTGATTTTTTGTACGACTTCTAGCTAGTATTGGTTAACAAGCTGAAGCTATTTTCTGTGTGCAATAGGGTGCCGTTGGAAATTCTGATCACTCAACAGTTAGCCTGTGTCCTGCTGTCTAGTCTCAAACAAACCATAAGAAGGCTACCCGTTGCAACGTCCGCCAGTTTAGGTGGAGGATTTGTTCCACGCAGAACATTGACCAACTATGAGAAATGATACCATTCGTCCACTTCAGTTTATTTTTTGACGCTGATGAATTCACGTATTGTCTGGACTTCTGTTTCGACATCTGCTGCCCATGTGCGGAAAGGTTTACTTCCCCTCACCTGAAGCAGAGGTAAAAAAACGATTCAGTAAAGTCTCTCCCTGTTCTTACTGAAGAGTTACGCAACCTCTACGACGTGTACGTTCAGACCATGCTCGGGATTAGTAGCTGCCGTGGACTATGGAGGATGTCGAAACAATTATGCGGGGTTAGTAAACTCTGACGACGTGAAAAATCTGAGCCATGACTTCGGCAATTGACACAACAATCCGATTTCTGACTCATCCCTTGCCCAGCCTAAATTGTTTGCAGTCTCAGCGCCCCTGCCCACAACTACCCTAAGGAAAAGCAAGCGGTCCGGACGAACTGTTTCCTGTTGTCCTCAGCGGATGTGCTGAACATTTTGGCCAAACCTCTAGCTACTCTATATCCATTGTGCAAAGAACAACATAAATATGTTGGCTGTTGAGGAAATGCCAGAATTACGATAATATCAAAGAAGGGGTCAAGCAAGTGCCGATCAATTGCTTGTACTTCGGCAGCCATAAAGGTGTTTGAACAAATTAATTTTAAGATGCTGACACAAAATGGCTAAACGATAATCTACGATTTGCACGCCGCAGTTTAAGGTCAGCACGAGAAGCAGCAGCCTGGCTTGTGCATTCGGTTCTGCCATCGACAGACAATAGAACCAAGCTCTCTCGGATCTGTTTTCTGGATTAAAGCAACACATTCGGCTGCGTAAACCGTGAATTGCAATAAAAAGGTCTACTTGGTGCTAGAATACACCCTCCTCTCGTCCTTTTGTTGAAAGATAACTTCGCCAATCGTATTCAGGCTACTCGACTTGCGAGCAGAAGCTTCCCGTATCTAACGACAAGCACTAGTGTTCCTCAGGGAACAAATCTATCGCCATTCCTATTTTCCACCAAAGTCAGCTCAATATCAGTCACGGCGGAGACGACCCTATTGAAGTACGCAGAAGACCTTGTTCTGAACATACATCAATCGTCCACTGCTTCTTCAGTCAGATTACAAGATATTGTGAACAATCACACATTTATGTCTAAAGCCCCAGGGCCGCCAATTGACGTGTCAAGCGAAATGATGTCTTTTTTCACTGCAAAGAGAAGATCAACATCAACAGATTCTCCAGCACTGCCCGTAACCACAGCAGTGGTGAAAGGCTGCAATCCTCCACATCAATGAAGTACCTAAGTGTCACATCTAACTATAAGTTCTCTTGGCCACACAACTCCGGAGATCATCGCTCCACGCCTCACGTACGCAAGCTTCTGTCCCCCATAATTCGACACTTCGCTTTGGCACTGCCTACGTTCATCCATACCGGACGTACTGCTCTCCAGTAGCTTTTCCTGGTCTATTAGGTAAGCACATCAGATTAATCTTCAGCCCGTTAAAACACCTGTCGCGATGTAGTGGTGTATGAAGGCTAAATTTGTTGACGTACTAGAGCATTTCCCGCAAAGTTGCATAAAATGTCCAAAATTTTGAAAAGGTCCAAAACTTTGCAATGGGAATAGCGGTCTACTTTGAGATTGCGCGTCGCAATCCATCCACACAACGTGTTCTTCAAATTCAATTTCCAAAGTCCATAATGTTGCAAAACCCTGTGAGATTCGCCAGCCGCTCAGAGCCAATCCTCTGACCTTAATTGTGTTCTCATTGGCCGGATGCCAAGGTTCGGTGCGTTAGTCTGGGGAGGTGAGCGCGCTGCTCGTTGACTGGGTGAGACTTGTGAATGAACCTTGGAGGAATGCACTTCGACGGTGCAACGGGCTTGTATGCGCCCCCCTCACGTCCGAAACGATGGATCACAGTTGGTCTGAGAGCAATGAACAGCTGGAACATAAGCGCACGACCGAAACCATGTCTATGATTCTAACGTCGTCGGCATGCGTTCTCACGTTCGACAGAGTATCTCATCAGATATTCGTGACCGAGTTTTGGGCGCTTTCGTCAACGGTGATGACTGGCAGCTTGTGGCAACTGTGAACAACGTCAAATATCAAACAGCCTACTCCTGGATTCGTCGTTCTCTTGATCAGGAACCGAGTACTACGCAGGCGCGCGGTCGTAAACGGATTTTGTCGGAGGAAGACCTAGATGACATCCTGGATTGGATCGCAAGGGACTCAACTCTTACGCTACGGGAAATGCGAGTACGAGTACGAGCAGAAATGGACAAGGACATTTCGAAGTCAACAATTGCACGGCACCTAAATGGTCGATTGATAACTATGAAGAACATCTATCAGGTTCCCGAGGGAATGAACAATGAGCGAAACAAAGGAATACGCAGGGAATTCGTTCAGCAGTTTCTCCAATTTGAGAGCGATGGCAAGTTCTTCATTTGGATTGACGAAGCGAACTTCAACGTTTACTGCAAACGTACTCGTGGTCGGGCGCCCAGAAGAGTGAGGGCCTGTTGCAAAGTTGCCAACAGCAGAGGGCACAAATTACATTTAATCGGTGCACTCACGATGGAAGGGAAAGTGTCGATGACAACCCGGAGAGGCTCATTCACAGGTTCCCTATCTCTCGAATGGCTGCGAAGCTATTTAGACAACCTGAAACAGGAGATGGAGCTCCGGCAGGTTGTCGTGGTATGTGATAATGCACCATGTCATACACGACTGGAAGAACTTTCGTCAGTAGATGGATCCGATAGAGTAACCATACTGAGATTGCACCCATACTCTCCGTTCCTCAATCCGATCGAGAATGTTTGGCAGGTGGTGAAGGCCAGAGTGAAGAATGAGATGAGAGTGCACTACGAGGAACTTCTGGCCGGGGATCCCCAGAAACTCATGACGCAGATGGAATGGAGGCTGCAGTTCCTTGAACGCATTGCCGAAGCAGCCACCAAGGATATCAGCGTTGTGGGATGTCGTAATGCTATTCGACATATGCGTGTACATTTTACTAATTGTCTAGAAAAAATGACATATTTTGATCACTTTGCTGACCTATTTTTCACGTATCGGTTTGTATGGCAGGTTACTGGCAGCGCGTAGGGACGTGTGAGTATTCCCAGTGTTTTCAAAATATGTTTGCACGTACGTAAGTTTGTGTGTTCGTACGGGGGTTGAAGCGATATCTGATGTCTAGCGCAATGGAGTGACACGGGACCGACTTCCAGTGAGCCATGCCCGAGGGATATGTTCAACTTATGGTCCTTTTCATGCTGGTATTCGCTGCGCCGTACTCTTTCATGATCAGCCTGAGATAATGTATATACAGTTTTTTTGTTCGGAAAACTAGGATGTTTGGAAAGCGCTTTGTAGGACCAAGTGAGCTTGCCGGGTGAAGCAACCGTCAGATGTATCACAGTATGGGATATCAGCGTGGATAGTTGAATAGTAGTGAATACGAAATTACTGCGCACGTCATGTCAGGCTTTCCAAGAGTGAGAGGAACTGCTAGATGCGAGTTCGCAAACACGTGCATTGCCAGACAACATGTTGTCATTGAATCTGAACAAATGAATCGTGTGTTTAATAGAAACCGTCTCTGTGCGATGTTTGTCCGCTGTATTTGAGTGCACTGACGCGTTAATTTGTTACCCGATTGGAAGTTGGTCTGTCAAGTTCGGAACCCACATCAGCCGGTTCGGAAGCTGTACTTTAGATTTAAAAGCAACCATTCCTACAGTAAGCCCAATTTAATTTGCGTGCCAGAAAGGCGCGAATACCTGTCCAGTAAGACTTGGATACAGTCTTGCTTGTTCGGACGACCCTTGTTTGACCCAATAGCGTGCGTAAGCAAATGCGGGGGTAGTTGGCGTGGAAATGTTTCTACATTGTTTAACGTACTGACATAACATCAGATACAGACAATAGACCATTTAATGACATTACTACCATCTATCTCAGCTCAGGAAATGTGGCTTGCGAAACCGCAAATTTCGCACAATTAGGGTTTTCAGACTTCAACCATGCGAACATCAGAACGTTATAAACTACCCACTCTGAAGATATCTTCGACGCAACAGAATATGTAAATAATACTAATGCCGTTCACATTCACCATGTGGTGTATTCCCTAGCTCGCACCCTTGATCCTTGGGTTCACTGTGGAAATATTGTTGCATTTACACCAATACCGACAATTGTCTACACTGCACACAGGACGCAGTCTCCATCAGCGATGTGTGCAGTTTTGTCCTTATATCGGTTGCAACATTTGACCGCAGTTTAACCCGGCCAGCGGTGAACAAGTTGACTGTGTTATTCTGGACTGGCTCAACGTCGTTCACCTTACTTGGTGTCCGGCCCCAATACGCTGCGTATTTTCAACCCAATTTCATTTACCTAGTCCAACCTTCCCTTGAAAATCTCTAACCAGCCTTGGTCGTCGCGATTCCTATGAATGCACTTGTCAAAGGAAGGGGTGGAGGGACATACATGGGCGTCGCACACAGAAGGTGCCACATATTACAAACCGGAATGTCCTAAAGGCCAAGGGTATGTGAGCGATGTGACTGGCCGGGTTAAGCTGAGTTCAAACGTTGCAACCGCAACATTGATGTTGATGGAATTAACGTTCCAGGTTGCAGTATTGTGGTTAGTTCCCCCCACTTTGAGCCAGTGGTGACCTGTGAAAATATGGGCATGTCCATGAGTTGGATAGATGGGATTTGCCTTCAATCTTTTCTTCATCTACGCTACTTCTTACTGCACTCTTACTTAGCTTGAAGACTCACTGAAGGCATTTGGGAAACATGCGCACTTTGATGGCTTGGATAAGCGTTTTCCCTTATTCTTCATATAGTGCTTACTTTCCCTTACACAGGCATGAGGTCTGCAGGACATGGACCTAATGAAGGGGCAAACTGCTGATGTCCTGCAACTACCCCACCCAATTTATGTACGCAATTCATCGTACCACTTGTGTGCGGTGCGTCATTAATTCTACTGGATTTATATTTCATCCTAGCTCCCTTTATTTCTAACTGAAGAGTGAACTCAAGGACAGGGCCTGTAGTGGAGTTCCGTCTTGGGAGGGTTTAGCTACATTAAATTTCCAAATCTCGAACTGACCGATGGTTAATTTTGACAGTCAAGGCCCAAAAGTTGCCTGTGTTGCAATATATAAACACATTGAGCACTTGAGGACAATCAGACTGGCGTTTGGTCACACGGGCAGTGTAAGTTTTGTCCACACTCGTAGGTGAGCGGCTCGACAATCCACCAAAATACCAGGCATGACCTAGACACCTGTTCCGGTCACACTCACTCGAGAAGATTGCTCGACAGGGAGTGCATTAAGCAATCGACTAAGGCTCATTCCTACATTTACACAATGGCTCGGTTGACCGGAGCAAATTTCATTTCAGATGTGTTTGTGTGGCGAAATTCACAAAAAGAGCCGTCGATCGTTGTCTTCATTTTACTCTATCCAGAGAGTGAAATACATGGACTACCTACTGAGAGCATAAAGACGGCTGGAATCATGGAATACAAACTGTCTCGGCCGTCGCAAGTGTACGAGGCTTGAGACTTTTGATTGGTGCAGGGAAAGCTTGAACACACTTCAGATCTTCCTAGTGCGTAGTGCTCACGATATGGACAAGAATGGAGTTGCTAATGGGTGCTGACGGCATTCACGCTTATTTATCTGTTCAAGTGCTGCTGTGGTGGAACGTATATTGGTCGAACGGCGCGACACTTGTCCAAACGCGTGAACAATCATTACGCAGGTTGGTTACATCAAAGCGACATAGGAGCCAATACCAGCTGCATTCTGGCCGATATCTTGGGCACTGGACACCAGGTGGACCTGAAACGTACCTATAGAATGGTGTCTGTGAATCATCTCGCTACATAGCTGGGAAAGTCGTACGAGCAAAAGGCTCGGGGACGGGGTTACTTAAATCAACCATTTTCCTCGGCCTAGGCAATCTGGAAGGCGTCCGCCCACACAACAGACAACCCTTTCATTGAATACCAGTTATCCTCCTTTTTTGTTATTGTTGCTATGTGTTGTGGCACTCTACCAATTGTATATTGCTTGTGTTGAAGAATATATATATATATATATATATATATATATATATATATATATGTGCCCCATGCTGAGGCTGATGTTGCATTCTTGATGCTTCTTCACCGCAGTTGGACTAAACCAACTTACACTTAAACTAGGTTTTTTAAGCTGGATAAATTTCATTCCATTTTATTTGGTTTGTTCTGCCTACCTGAATAATCTATTAACTGGCCACGTTGCTTACGCTACTTACACTTATCTTCGGTAATGTTGTTGTGTTTGTAGCATTTTTAAGTAACTTGTGGACATTTCTTACTTATCGCGGATTCGTTGCTAACCAACTTACTTCATATGCATTGTCGAGCCGCTCACCTACGAGTGTGGACAAAACTTACACTGCCCGTGTGACCAAACGCCAGTCTGATTGTCCTCAAGTGCTCAATGTGTTTATATATTGCAACACAGGCAACTTTTGGGCCTTGACTGTCAAAATTAACCATCGGTCAGTTCGAGATTTGGAAATTTAATGTAGCTAAACCCTCCCAAGACGGAACTCCACTACAGGCCCTGTCCTTGAGTTCACTCTTCAGTTAGAAATAAAGGGAGCTAGGATGAAATATAAATCCAGTAGAATTAATGACGCACCGCACACAAGTGGTACGATGAATTGCGTACATAAATTGGGTGGGGTAGTTGCAGGACATCAGCAGTTTGCCCCTTCATTAGGTCCATGTCCTGCAGACCTCATGCCTGTGTAAGGGAAAGTAAGCACTATATGAAGAATAAGGGAAAACGCTTATCCAAGCCATCAAAGTGCGCATGTTTCCCAAATGCCTTCAGTGAGTCTTCAAGCTAAGTAAGAGTGCAGTAAGAAGTAGCGTAGATGAAGAAAAGATTGAAGGCAAATCCCATCTATCCAACTCATGGACATGCCCATATTTTCACAGGTCACCACTGGCTCAAAGTGGGGGGAACTAACCACAATACTGCAACCTGGAACGTTAATTCCATCAACATCAATGTTGCGGTTGCAACGTTTGAACTCAGCTTAACCCGGCCAGTCACATCGCTCACATACCCTTGGCCTTTAGGACATTCCGGTTTGTAATATGTGGCACCTTCTGTGTGCGACGCCCATGTATGTCCCTCCACCCCTTCCTTTGACAAGTGCATTCATAGGAATCGCGACGACCAAGGCTGGTTAGAGATTTTCAAGGGAAGGTTGGACTAGGTAAATGAAATTGGGTTGAAAATACGCAGCGTATTGGGGCCGGACACCAAGTAAGGTGAACGACGTTGAGCCAGTCCAGAATAACACAGTCAACTTGTTCACCGCTGGCCGGGTTAAACTGCGGTCAAATGTTGCAACCGATATAAGGACAAAACTGCACACATCGCTGATGGAGACTGCGTCCTGTGTGCAGTGTAGACAATTGTCGGTATTGGTGTAAATGCAACAATATTTCCACAATGAACCCAAGGATCAAGGGTGCGAGCTAGGGAATACACCACATGGTGAATGTGAACGGCATTAGTATTATTTACATATTCTGTTGCGTCGAAGATATCTTCAGAGTGGGTAGTTTATAACGTTCTGATGTTCGCATGGTTGAAGTCTGAAAACCCTAATTGTGCGAAATTTGCGGTTTCGCAAGCCACATTTCCTGAGCTGAGATAGATGGTAGTAATGTCATTAAATGGTCTATTGTCTGTATCTGATGTTATGTCAGTACGTTAAACAATGTAGAAACATTTCCACGCCAACTACCCCCGCATTTGCTTACGCACGCTATTGGGTCAAACAAGGGTCGTCCGAACAAGCAAGACTGTATCCAAGTCTTACTGGACAGGTATTCGCGCCTTTCTGGCACGCAAATTAAATTGGGCTTACTGTAGGAATGGTTGCTTTTAAATCTAAAGTACAGCTTCCGAACCGGCTGATGTGGGTTCCGAACTTGACAGACCAACTTCCAATCGGGTAACAAATTAACGCGTCAGTGCACTCAAATACAGCGGACAAACATCGCACAGAGACGGTTTCTATTAAACACACGATTCATTTGTTCAGATTCAATGACAACATCTTGTCTGGCAATGCACGTGTTTGCGAACTCGCATCTAGCAGTTCCTCTCACTCTTGGAAAGCCTGACATGACGTGCGCAGTAATTTCGTATTCACTACTATTCAACTATCCACGCTGATATCCCATACTGTGATACATCTGACGGTTGCTTCACCCGGCAAGCTCACTTGGTCCTACAAAGCGCTTTCCAAACATCCTAGTTTTCCGAACAAAAAAACTGTATATACATTATCTCAGGCTGATCATGAAAGAGTACGGCGCAGCGAATACCAGCATGAAAAGGACCATAAGTTGAACATATCCCTCGGGCATGGCTCACTGGAAGTCGGTCCCGTGTCACTCCATTGCGCTAGACATCAGATATCGCTTCAACCCCCGTACGAACACACAAACTTACGTACGTGCAAACATATTTTGAAAACACTGGGAATACTCACACGTCCCTACGCGCTGCCAGTAACCTGCCATACAAACCGATACGTGAAAAATAGGTCAGCAAAGTGATCAAAATATGTCATTTTTTTCTAGACAATTAGTAAAATGTACACGCATATGTCGAATAGCATTACGACATCCCACAACGCTGATATCCTTGGTGGCTGCTTCGGCAATGCGTTCAAGGAACTGCAGCCTCCATTCCATCTGCGTCATGAGTTTCTGGGGATCCCCGGCCAGAAGTTCCTCGTAGTGCACTCTCATCTCATTCTTCACTCTGGCCTTCACCACCTGCCAAACATTCTCGATCGGATTGAGGAACGGAGAGTATGGGTGCAATCTCAGTATGGTTACTCTATCGGATCCATCTACTGACGAAAGTTCTTCCAGTCGTGTATGACATGGTGCATTATCACATACCACGACAACCTGCCGGAGCTCCATCTCCTGTTTCAGGTTGTCTAAATAGCTTCGCAGCCATTCGAGAGATAGGGAACCTGTGAATGAGCCTCTCCGGGTTGTCATCGACACTTTCCCTTCCATCGTGAGTGCACCGATTAAATGTAATTTGTGCCCTCTGCTGTTGGCAACTTTGCAACAGGCCCTCACTCTTCTGGGCGCCCGACCACGAGTACGTTTGCAGTAAACGTTGAAGTTCGCTTCGTCAATCCAAATGAAGAACTTGCCATCGCTCTCAAATTGGAGAAACTGCTGAACGAATTCCCTGCGTATTCCTTTGTTTCGCTCATTGTTCATTCCCTCGGGAACCTGATAGATGTTCTTCATAGTTATCAATCGACCATTTAGGTGCCGTGCAATTGTTGACTTCGAAATGTCCTTGTCCATTTCTGCTCGTACTCGTACTCGCATTTCCCGTAGCGTAAGAGTTGAGTCCCTTGCGATCCAATCCAGGATGTCATCTAGGTCTTCCTCCGACAAAATCCGTTTACGACCGCGCGCCTGCGTAGTACTCGGTTCCTGATCAAGAGAACGACGAATCCAGGAGTAGGCTGTTTGATATTTGACGTTGTTCACAGTTGCCACAAGCTGCCAGTCATCACCGTTGACGAAAGCGCCCAAAACTCGGTCACGAATATCTGATGAGATACTCTGTCGAACGTGAGAACGCATGCCGACGACGTTAGAATCATAGACATGGTTTCGGTCGTGCGCTTATGTTCCAGCTGTTCATTGCTCTCAGACCAACTGTGATCCATCGTTTCGGACGTGAGGGGGGCGCATACAAGCCCGTTGCACCGTCGAAGTGCATTCCTCCAAGGTTCATTCACAAGTCTCACCCAGTCAACGAGCAGCGCGCTCACCTCCCCAGACTAACGCACCGAACCTTGGCATCCGGCCAATGAGAACACAATTAAGGTCAGAGGATTGGCTCTGAGCGGCTGGCGAATCTCACAGGGTTTTGCAAGATTATGGACTTTCTTTGCAAAGTTTTGGACCTTCTTTGCAAAATTTTGGACTTTCTATGCAAAATTTTGGACTTTCTTTGCAAAATTTTTGACATTTTATGCAACTGCGGGAAATGCTATAGTGTCTACTCATATTTAGGTATGCAACTGGTTGTGGCATTGAAGCGTCGGTAGTGTCGGTGCTGTGCTGGCACTCTTATCTTTAGCTCATAAACCAACAGCGGGATATGAAAATCCAGAGTATATATGATCGTCCGGTCGAAAACAATTTACGGCGGCTGAGTGATGCTGAAATCTTTGGAGAGAAAACGAAGCTAGGGCTAAAAGTGGACGAACGGAATTGATCAACGTATTGAAGTGCAAAATTTAGATAACCTGATCACTAGTTACTTCGCCATATCCACAGAGATCAAGGCAACATATGGTGCACAGATCATCAGTACACCAACTGGTTAGAGGATGCCCAGATCTCTTTCCCGCACATTAAAGAGCGAGACATAGCTTATACAACGCTTGAAGAGAAGGTAGTACACCATGTAATGGTGTGTAAATGAAACGAAACAGAAAATGTATTGTGTACGCCGTTTGAAAACCAGACATGGAAGACTAACGACAATTTTGATGTTGCACAGATATTGAACACAGCACAGAAATGCCATGCTTGATAGTCGTGCACAAGGATGAGGCGTAACAGAAAGTGAGGTAGCAGCCAGCATCCGTGTGTATGAGACCATTGGTATGATTGAATGACAGCTGAACCCCACCTGTGCTATGCGAGTTTTAGGAAAGTACCCTTCACCTGTGAAACTTACCGACAAGTGATACCCATAAGCTATTGGGTAAACACATCAGATAAATCTCCAGATTGTCAAAACATCTGACGCGATGTAGTTGTGTCAAGACTGACTTTTGTAAACGTACTAGTGCCCACTCCTATTTAGTTATGCAACTGGTCATGGTACAATATGTGCTAGAATGAGCAGTTTTATCCTTGGAAGCCAGTTTGTCGGGCTGTGGCCGAATGTATTACGCGTCTGCGCTGTAATACGGAGATCACCGGTTCTAAATAACGTAGTCGAGGGCGACTTCGCAGTATACCATATCCTACGCACGACTGTTGATGGCAGCGAAGTGTTGTTGCGGCATGTATAAATGAAATGAAACAGAAAATACATTGTGTACGCCGTTTGAAAACCAGACATGGAAGACTAACGACGATTTCGGTGTTGCACAGATTTTGAACACAGCACAGAAATGCCATGCTTGATAGTCGTGCATAAGGATTGGGTGTAACAAAAAGTGAGATGGAAGCCAGTTCCCATGTGTAATGTGACTGCATGAAAGTAGAATTTCGCGAAAAACATACCCCAGACAGAACCCCATAGACCTACAGCTAGCCCAAGATAGCACTTTCGGACAGAGAAGAAAGCAATGAATGTAGAAAACTGAAAAGCTAGAGGCCCATCCGTCTTTGAGAAGCCATAATGTTGAATTGACATGGAACAAGGTTTGAAACCTGCGGACAACAACGATGCAAGGAGATGTGTAGAAATGCTGATGCTGCGGATCAATGACGATGGGAAGGCCAGATACAACGCAAACGGAAGCAACAAATTCAATGAGGCTAGAGTAAACTAAACGAGAACCGGGTTCTGGCGTTACGCGTCCGCCAAAAAAGAAGTGGAACGAGTCAAGTAAAAATAGGCTTAGTGAACCCAATTGGGAACATTTTCAGACGTTAGTGAAAAGAGAGTCACAATGCGCGCTACAAATCAGATGAATACCTGTCCGTTCGGATGAGTAAAGCAAATAGGAGTTCTACGTGGATACATTTCTGTTTGCTATAGCTGGATTGCTGGAAAGTGGTCAACTTGTCAACAAACGAAAAAGAGGAACAGATGGTCTGCTATTAAGTGAACAATGACAAGCGAACAAAACCGGAGAAGGACCTAATTGAACTGCAATTAAATTGGTGAATGGGTGTATATTTGTAATAACAAAGTGGGGAACGTGTGGTCTGGAATCATAGAAAGAAAACGAGAAAATAACAGTGAAGGATCATGCAGATCGTGAGCTGCGGGAAAATGAGAGCCTTTGCATTTTACACACAACAGCCACAACGCAATTATGTGAGCATGTGCAACTGAGGAAACAGTGTTTGATGCGTGGTATGGTGGTCGTACGTCTATGGTATAAAGCACATGCAATTATAATGGTGAAATGTGACGGTAGTATGGTTGTACGGAAACATCAATAGGTAAACACTGCAGATGGAAAGTTGTGAGAGCTCTCGTGAACATCCAGGGCTTTGCTATCTAGAAAAGAAAGCATACTAAACTGCAGTTATAGGCAGTTAGGGGCCAGTTAAGATCCAGCTGGTTGTAGGGGTTACATCTACTACAATCGACACAGACAACGAAAGCACGGACAGGGTACGGTAAACACACGAGTACATCACATTCACAGAGAGTCCAACCCACGTTGTTGCATGATTCATAAACAGTATATACGCTAACTAGAGGTGAGAAACCCCTCACGTTTAGATCCGTAAAAGGACATAAAAAGTATCACAAAATATTGACAATGTAGCAATTAATAGGTAGAAAGCTGTGCCCACATCATCATCATCAACAGCAGTACATCTACCATTTGAACTGATGCTTCGCTGCCATACAACCATGATGACATATGAAATAAAGAATAATAAGAGGAAGAGAACGGGGACTTACCAGAAAACCTTAATGCCCTAAGCAAACATTTAGGGTCAAAGCGCCTACATCTTGTGTAGACGACATACTATCACAAACAGCTGGCTATGGTGCGAAGTTAAGGCGGCATCGGCGAGACAACTTCCTTGCGGCTTTCACTGCCTCGCGTCATAATCAGCCATTACCCCACAGATAAATCAGCACCAAACACACTTTAAACAGGCAATCCTACTAAGAGACGGCAGCAGACGATCCAATGGTTTCGGTTGCGAGCCATGTCCTGTAAAGTCTCGAGCCAAGCACAAGGCGAGTCTCAAGTGCACTCCAGCCCGGAAGGCGAGACAGACCAACGGCACCCTGTTTGGTCGTCAGTGACTACATTTCCCGTTGCCAAGTCAACTTCCGTCCACCTCGAGCCTTGCGCCACCACCTTGTAGACTGAACAAGGCCCTCCTAGGTAAGCGGTGAGCAGGCATACGTAGCACGTGCCCGAGCCAACGCAACTTATTCAGTGTTATCTGTTGTTCAAGCGAGCTAGTATGATTATCACTACCTACTACTCGCCTACGCACACCATCGTTGCGGACACGCTGGTGCTATCCGACTCCAGCAATGCTTCGCAGACAACCATGGTCAAAGACTTGAAGGCGCCTCAGATCTTCAGACCGAAGGGGCCAAGTCATACTACCATATAGCAGAACGACCCTCAATGTGGCCTTGTATACACGACCTAACAGACAGAGGGAAATTCCCCTCTGTCGCCAAAAATGCCGCAGGTTCAAGAAGGCAGCTCTGCTCTTTGTCATGCGTGAGCTGAGGTCAGTTTCCATGCGCCAATCGTTGCTGATGCAGCTGCCAAGATAAGTGAATTGAACAACCACCTCGAGCTCCTGGTTAGCAAGAGTCAAGGGGTCGTCAAGTGGCTGATGGTCCTAAAGCAACACTGCACTTTGAAGGTGCGAAGTGCATACCAAATAATGGGACCACTCTAGACGGGCTATTCAGGGTGGATTGTGCCGTCGCTTCAGCGTCGAAAAGCAAGACGATATCGTCCGCATAATCTAAGTCAACTAACCTTTCACCAGGCAGCACTTCAACCCTTACATCGTGAGATTCTGCAAGCAAACACTCCACGACGAAACTGAACAAATCGGGGACATCGGACAACCCTGACGAATGACATTTGTGGTTGGGAAACTATCCGATAGGACACCGTAGACCCTGACGAAGCCTGTAGTGTTGGAGTATAGAGCACGAAGGATGTTCACATATTTCGTGGGAACATCTTTCCGCGCAAGTATTTCGAACAAAATCGATCGTTCAATTGAATTGAACGCACTCTTGAAATAGAGGAACACAGCTATTGTCGGTATGCGGTATGCGTGTCGCTGCGCCCGCACCTGTCGCAAAGTGAATATATGGTCTATACAGCCCCGTCCTGGAAGGAAACCGACCAGCTCTTCCCTAATCCGAGATTCCCGTTCCGCAGTGAGGCGACGAACGATGATCGAGGCCAGTAATTTTGTCACAACTGGCGTTAGGCTAATACCCCTGTGGTTCGCGCAGTCTGTGCGACTGCCCTTCTTGTATATTGCCACTATAATAGATTCACTCCAATCAGCCGGGACATTATCTTTTCCAGATACGTTCGAATAGGGAGGTCAGTGCCTTGCAGATGACCTCACCTCCATCCTTAAATAGTGCAGGTGGGAGGGAATCCAGGCCAGCAGCACAAAAACGATTAAGCGCTATGATCGCGTTTCGGACCTCGGCCTCCGATGGAGGATCTAAACTAACCACCATGGCTCGTCCTGCATCACCTGAGTAGGCAGAGGTTCGGGAGCAACGTGCCAGCTGAACTGATCTTAAAAGTGTTCAGCTCAACGAGCCATACGGCGCTTCTTACCGTGCATCAGCGCGCCCGCGCTGTCTCTGATTGTCTCACTGACGCCTGGTTTCCTGGGACTAGTGTTGCGGATCCGCTTGCGGTAATTGCCTACTGCTCCTGCCTCCTCCATTTCTTGAGCCCGACTGGTACACCAGGCTTCCTTGTCAGCACGTAGGCTCCGCTTTAGTTTACGCCTAATAGCCGTCTGGTCTCATTATGTTCAGAACCAGCCGGGAGGTGTCTTCTAGATTCCAACAGGTTCACCGACCTCTCGAATATCTAGTGACTGGTACGGTGACGATGGATAGTGCCACAAGCATATGATCCTGCTCAGTGTCAGCAGAACAAGACAGCGAAAGTTCGGTATGCAGTGCCTCTTGATAGGCTTGCCTGACCGAGGGCTGAGACAATTTCTCAGTTGCCAATTGGAGGAGACGCTTTGTGCGCCTTCCGGTGAAGTTCATGGATAAAGGACAGCGCACCAAGGCATGATCAGAGTCGACACACGTACTCCAGTACGAGCGGCAACCCAGCATGGAATCACGCCATCTGTAACTTATGGCTATGTGGTCAATTTGGGTCCATCGGTAGCCAGCTGCTACAGGACGACGCCAAGTGGCACTTCGGCGCCCACTGTGCCTAAAAGAAGTGTCACTAAGAAACAACTGGTGCTCCGCACACAGTTGCAGCAGACGCACACTGTTGTCAGTACGTTCGGAGTTAAGCCCCTAATTATCACCCAGCTGAGCTTCTGGAGAGCTCAGACGCCCTAATTGTGCGTTCATATCCCCTGCAAGTACTATAATATCTGAACTAGTAGCACTGCGTAGTAGCGCGTTCACTTCGTGATAGAATGTGTCCTTCACATTATCAGAACTGAAGACGGTGTGAGCATAAGCGGAAATCACAATCAAACAGCGTTTTGTACCACTTAGCTGATGTCGTCAAACGGGCTGCACATAAACGGCTGTTCACCGGAATCCAATCAACCAACGATGGCTCAGCCTTGGAGCTTAGAGTGATACCTACACCAGCTTGACCCGTGAGTGCCGCATCGGCGTCTCCGGATGCGTGGAACTAATAACGAGAGGATAAGCCAGGTGCAGTTAATTAAAGAAACCCGTTAGGGTCGTTGATCCTAGTTTCGGACACACAACACACATCAATACCCAGTGTGTCCAAGGTGCGTGCGAGTGCAGCCTGTTGACCTGTTTGTCTTAGAGTGCGAACACTGAACATCACCATGGAAGCGGGACAGCCTGGCCTTATAAAGGGCTTTGGTCGATAGGCGTCCGATGTGTTGTGGGAGGGTGGCTGTAGAGGGTTCAGCTCCAGTGGCTGTCAATTAAGCTGGGAAGTATAGAATGAAGGTTAGTAATGGGGGTCGGGATGGGAGTAAGAGAAACAGGTGGAAAAGAAAGGAGACGCCAGCAGTAGCATGCTTTCGCTTATCCGCCCTGCTGTATGCAGCATATAAGGCGACCCTTGACAATCTGCGCGACGGCCGATGCAGGAGGAAGTTTATGTTTGAAGAAAATGTCATGTTTTATATGGGCTGAGATACTACCAGGGCGCCCAGACCTAGACAGGAGGACGATTACAATCCTCATCCAAAGCTTTTGGCTCAAAACCCTGTCCGCAAGGCAGTGGGGAGGTGGCAATGATTTAGTTTTACAGAAATGGACGCCATCCCATTTCAAACCCACAACCTGGAGAACCAGGAGACTGAGTTTGTCTGACCTCTCACCACTGACCAACCTGGTAGGAGTTGCTCTCAAGATGCACGGAGGCATCCCCAGTATAGCTCAATGGGTCAATGAGGTACGCAAACCGTAGCACCACGTAAAGGTCCAGTCTCGTTGCCAATATAACGAAGGAAGGTTGCCAGCACGTACCATGGAGTCGGAGTTCAAAATACCTCTAGCAGGACCGTGAGATTGGGCGTATTTGATGAAGATCAAATTCCATTCACCGAGCCGAAGCAAAAAAGGTAGTACAAACAAGATGACCAGGAGAGATATTTTATTCCGTAGCTTATGAGCATGCGGATAATGGGACCACAACAACCACTAACAGCACTCTTTTCAACAATCAAGTCCAGACAGCTACAAAGCAAGGCTTAACCGAAGGTGATAAGCAGCGAAAGCTGGGTTACGACTGGTTGAATCCCTAAGGAAATAGTTCACTCGCTCTATCCACGAGAGCGCGCGAGCACGCACACACATGCACAAAGCACGGGCGCATTGGCCGAGGATAACCATACTCATTTCACCTGCCGCCCCACAGTTAGCGGATTGGGTAACAACTGTCGCCTCCGGGCACAGTCCAATGTGAACCGACTCTCGGCCCGAGCTAAAAATGTACAAGCCTCTCTTTTGATCGGAGGGCGCAAATTCAAGTCTGCCTACGGGACCGGAGGACGCACGCGCGACTGTTGTTGGTTGCGCGACAGCGAGGAGTCAGTATTGCTTACCGGCGTACTTCTGAGACTGCACGGATGGGTTAAGATGAAAGCTTGTACAAGTGTTCTTCATTTGCTGGGGTAGTCTGATTGCATCCGCCCCAATGGTGCCTAATAAGCGCCTTCTGAATTCCTTGAGGATGCGCTTTGAAACCATGTATGTCTTCAGTTCGAACTTGATTTTTTATACTAAGTAGGTGCCAGAGGATGAAGCTGAGGATAATCCTACGCGTGTTGTTGTACAGAGGTAAAAAGTAGAGCTAAACCATCCGTCTAAACAGATGCATAGTCGAGTATCCCAGGTACTTTACACCACAGGTGAGGTTGAAGTGACACAATAAAATGGAATCGAAAAGAACCGGAATTCAATCTTTGATGACCTGGGTGTTGAGCAGAATAGTTTTAGTAAGTATAAAAACTGTAGGGGCCGGATATGTTTGGTTCAATAAAGGCGATAGTTTTCTAGTCCGTAATTCGAAAGCAATATTCAGCTTTAAAGGAAGTGAAAATCAACACAAAACCGATTGGTCGTGCAATGCAGCGATATGAGAGAGCATCTCCGAAACTCACTACTTCGGATGCCGCCCCAGGGATTGAAATGGCAGGTCTGCTTAAAAGCAAATTGCGGCCCCAATCGAGGTTACGTATCGCAAGCAGGACACACGGAAGGTTCTCCAAGAGCAAACAATGAAAATGTTACTGCAGTCGGTACCGACTTTAGGGCGGTCAGAAACTGCGGAATGTCTTTTTAAACGTGGCTGGACACCCGTTGCTCTGTAGCCTCCTATGAATGAAGTCCATCTCAAATGCCGGCGTTTCTAGACTGCAAATTCTTAAGGCACGACAGAAAACGCACAAGGCTTCTCTAGTGTTTCATGGGCACAAAACTAAGAAGGTGTGTATGCTGCATCATCTAGGCTACTATTGTCGCGAAGTCTATATGCGTCATGTTTGGTTTAATCTTGCATTGTATTGTGAATTGCCGGAAGGAGTACTCTTCGTAATTGTGTTTCAAATATGTTATCATTGATGGTAAAAGTAACGCCCTCGAGGCTAACCACACTGAAGGTAACTACAAGATGTTGACGGAAAGTGTGAATAACAAAGAAGGATAACATTCAACAAAAACGGTCTCGTGTGTGCAATAAGACCAAAAGTGATCGGAAATAAATGATCCTAATCATGATAGCAAATATTCGCAGTAGCCAAGGTAAGAGAAGTGCTGAGCTGCTAATGGGTGTGTATCCATAAAATAATCTAAAACGTCCTTGGTAAGGATGATAGTGGCGAAAAAGACCTGAGTGAAGAGACTCATGGCTCTCGGGAGTAAACAACAGATTACAAACAACAACAACAACAACAACAACGACGACGACGACACCACCACCACCACCACCACCACCACCAACAACAACAACAACAACAACAACAACGGAGAGTCAGGTTGTTTTGTCTTATTTGAAGAACATATCGGAAATGGCAGTCAGGCTGTTCAAACAGCATCACCTCATCGTAGCACACAAATACGTTGCGAAAAACTGTCAAAAAGCCGAGAAAAACCGCAGACGCATGAACAACGGAAGGTGATAAACAAAATACATCGCCGAGATTATGAAAAGGACCAGAGAGGAAGAAAACTACCAACAAGAATACAAGAACATAAAAAGCATGTGTAAAACATTATGCATCGTTCCTGGTTTCTGTCGTGTTGCCCTCCGGGAAGCAAGAAGACTGCACCGCGATCACGAAGTCGTTTATTAAGATTACGCTCGAATATTTATGGAGTACATACACTATTTACAACAGTCCGGTTCAATGGCTCATCCCTGTTATTTGCATTGTGTCGCTGGCTCCTTTTCCATTGGTTTATGCTTGCTCGCCACGTTCACTGTCTAAATCACCTTGACTTTCTTAGTCGATGTACAATCGGAGGGATTGGGCCTGCGCGCTTCTTTCTTCGGTCCAATGCCACAACCTTGACTCAATGGTGCACGAGTATGCGCTCCTTCGCCTATTGGCGTCTGATTGGTCACTTGCACCTTCAGTGGATGGTTGCAGGCTGGACGCGATCACGGGCCATCTATTCTCTATTCCAGATCTTCTGGCCAATCTGCTTCCGGCAACATGTTCACTCCCTATCGGTCTGGCCTGTGATGTTCGATCGGCATTACAGCATTTCCAGTCCCCATCACATCCTTTCGTTTTTCGCTTTTTAGCATGGCGTTGCAAGAGGTTCCGCATTGCCTACCACTTCCTGTGCGTTTAATGTCCTTGGCTTGGGTAGTAGTATTCCTCTCCGGTTGTTGTTGCTGACCCTCTCTCTACGGTGTTCACTTCTGACGCACTATTCTCAGTTGCACCCGATTCCGTCGAATCAGATTGCCCCAACCTTGACGTCATAGCTCCTCTCTCCCTTCCGCCCTTCGATCACAGATTTCCGTCAGCATCCACCGGATTCCGGTAATGGCTGCACACATACTTCTTCTCCTGTACCTAGTGGGAGAAGGCCTTTCGATCCGCGATCATAGTACTTTTTTGCCTTAGCATTCTGCCCCGTAGTCGGTCGTGTAGACCATCGGACGGCGCTATCTCGGGGTGCAGTAGAGTTGTAGAGGCCTGCATTAGGGTTCTTGTTCGGGGACTGAATAGACGCTGTGCAGGACTCACTCCGATATCAGTAGATGGTGTATTCCTTCGATCCAGTAGCATTATGTACGGATATTGCTGGGTCTCCTTGGCTTTTGTAAGCACTTTCTTCAACTCCTTCATTGCGGACTCAGCCTTACCATTTGATCGGCTATGGTATGGCCTGGTTAGCCGGTGACGGAAATCCCATTTCTTGCTGAATGCACGAGACGCTGCACTAGTAAAATGCGGCCCGTTGTCTGAAATCACCACCTCGGGAATTCCATGCCGAGCGAATTTACACCGCAACTTGTTCACCACGGATTGCGTACTAGTCGTCGTAAGCGCATCGATCTCGAAGTTGTCACTAAAATAATGTACCACAATCAAATAGTCCCTTCCATCGTGAGAAAAAAATGTCTAGTGCAAACATCTGCCAAAGTCTGTCAGAAGCGTCACGTACCATCATTGGTTCTTTTAGCTGGGGTACGTAGTGTGCTCTGCATGCTACACAATTGGAGATGTAGTCACGTATTTGGCTGATCATTTCGGGCCAGAACAACAGCTCTCTAGCTCTTACCACGCAGTTTTTGGTTCCTAAATGTGCACAATGTATCAGCTCCAGCATCGAACGCTGCAGTGCCTTTGGAACCACCATCCTGTTGCCGTTGGATATTAATCCATCTTGAGTTCGTCACGAAAATGGAAGAATGGAGTCAGCTCCTTTGGCAACTTTTTCTTGTCTTCGGGCCATCCGTTCATGATCGTGTGCTTCAGTAGCCTACACAATTCGTCCTCCTCAGTGTCTCGTTGGAGATGCTGCAGCGTTTCTCAGTGATGGCGATTAGCTGTATTGCATAGACATAATCTGGAACTTCTTCCTTTCCTGGCGGGTCTAAAAGGTGCGCTCTTGACAGCGCGTCCGCAGTGTGCATCTGGGATCCTGGTCGGTAGACAATCTCTAGATCTTACTTCTGAAGACGAATAAGCATCCTTTGCAGGCGGCGTGGAACAACATGCAGCGGCTTGCTGGCGATCGACACTAGGGGCTTGGGTTGGTAAAGGCGGTGGATTTGCGGCCGAACGTATAGTCACTGCAACGCACCACGGCGTAAACCAATGCAAGCATTTCCTTTTCTAGTTGCGCGTAACGACGCTCGGTCTCTGTCAGTGTCCGGCTGCGAAACCCGATAGGCTTACCGTTCTGCATGAGTACGGCTCCGATACCATACTGGCTGCTGTCACACTGGATCTCGAGCGGGAGTGCTGGGTTATAGTAAGCGAGAACGGGGGCGCTTGTGATCAATTCCGTGATTTTCTGAAATACTCTCTTCTGCTTCGCATCCCAATGCCACTTCTCACTCTTATGCGTCAGTTTTCGAATCGGTACCATTACATCGGCTAATCTGGGCAAGAAACGACTAACGGCTTTCATGTCAGTAGGAGGAGACATCTGTTTGATGGTTCTGACTTTCTCTGGGTCTGGTTTCAGCCCTTCGGAGCTTAGCACGTGTCCATGAAACACCACTTCCGTCCTACGCAACTCCACCTTCTCTCGTTTTAGCTTGATGTTCCTTTCAAAACAGCGCTGCAAAAATCGGCGAAGGTTCTGGTCATGCTCCTCTCGCGTTGCGCTAAAAACCAAAACTTCGTCTGCTACACAGAACGTTCCTGGTAAATGGTCTAAAGCCTGCACCAGTCGTTTCTGGAATATCTCGCTAGATACCTTCAGTCCAAACGGTAAACGAAGCCAGCAGAAACACCCGAAAGGTGTCCCAAACGTGGTCAGGTAGCTTGACTCTTCGTCAAGTAATACACGTCAAAACGCCGAAGCGAGATCGACTTTAGTGCATATTCTAGCTTTGGATAGCACCGGAAGTACGTCGTCTAGCGTCGGTAACGTATAATGCTCCTTCCTGAATACGGCGTTAAGTGGTTTTGGATCAATGCACACGTGTAGTTCTCCATATTTCTTAGTAACGATCGCAACCTGGCTTATCCAATCTGTCGGCTCCTAAACTTTGGCTATTACACCCAAACTAGCAAGACGCTGCAGCTCGTCTTAAAATTTCTCACGTAAGGCAATAGGCACCTTTCTGATCGGCAACACCACCGGCTTAGCGGATTCGATTAAAGATAAATGAGCACACCCTTCGAATCTCCATACGACCCGGTCAAACACGCTTGGGTAGCTGTCAACAAGATCTATGTTATCACACGAATGGACGAAACTTTCATGGTTAAAAAGACAAAACCGAGACTCTGAATAGAATCAATAGCCAAAATGGGCATAAGGTCTCCTGAGGTTAACAGGAAATCGAGTTGGTCTTCTGTGCCGTTTTTCGGATTGATGGCCTTCAACGTCGCGGTACTTTTCGGCTGCAGCTTTGAACCATTCCACATTCTGAGGCAATCCTGCGTCCTGTCACATGTCATTCCCACACAGTGCTTCTCAGGTAGAATGTTGACAGTAGCCCTTGAGTCCAGTTGGAAGCGCACCGGTCGTCCTCGAATCAAAAGCGTCGCGAAAACACACATGCGTTCTCCACAGTTTTCCAAGTTGCTTATCGAAAATTCTTGTAACTGTTCCTTGACGCTCTTGACTATTAGACTGGCTTTAGCGGATCTGCAACAGCGAGCAAAATGGTTCTTCTTGGAACATTTTGTGCACGTTCGACCCCAAGCTAGGCAACTCTTTTTTCTTCTTGAATGTACGCGACCGCAAAACTGACAAGTCGGGTGTCTTCTGCGGACTATTTCTGGTTCGGGATACCGCGCACAGATCGGTTCTCACATGCGCGAACTGCTGCGCCGTCCTTGCTTCACTCAAGCAGACGTCCACACATTGTTCCAAAGACAGGTTCCTTTGTCTCAGAAGGCGCCGAGTGAGCTCATCATTCTTTATGGCAATGACAATACGATCACGTATCAAGGAGTCTCGCATGCAATTGCAGAAGTTGCATTTACGCGCCAACAGTTTCAGTTCTGTTACGTAAGTCTCGAATGATTCGCTTGGGGATCGATCGCGAACAAAAGAAAAATATCTCTGATACGTTTCATTTATCTATCCTTCGCAAAACGCCCCGGATCTTCTCAGCACTTCCGGAAGTTCGACTTCCTCACCTGCCTCGCTGAGCTCCAATGTTTCGAGCACCCTCCTGGCTTCATCCCCCACAGCGTGACTAAACATCGTCAACTGGTACGCCATTGGTTGAGTATCCAACTGGGTCAGGGTGACGAAATCCATCCACTCCGCCTTCCACATCCTCCAGTTCTCTGGCAGCATACTTTCAGTCATCTGCAGAGCGGTCGGCAGTGTGATCGACGGCTGTCAACCAAAAAGGAGCGGGTTCCGGCGCGTCGGCTTCTTCTCTGCCCCAATGTCGTGTTGCACTCCGGGAAGCAAGAAGACTGCACCGCGATCACGAAGTCGTTTATTAAGATTACGCTCGAATATTTATGGAGTACATACACTATTTACAACAGTCCGGTTCAATGGCTCATCCCTGTTATTTGCATTGTGCCGATGGCTCCTTTTCCATTGGTTTATGCTTGCTCGCCAAGTTCACTCTGCCTAAAATCACCTGGACTTTCTTAGTGGATGTACGAATGGCGGGATTGGGCCGCGCGCTTCTTCCCTCGGTCCAATGACACAAGCCTTGGCTCAAGGGTGCACGAGTATGCGCTCCTTCGCCTGCTGGCGTCTGATTGGTCACTTGCACGTGCAGTGGGTGGTTGCAGACTGGACGCGATCACGGGCCAACTATTCTCTGATTGACTGACCAATCTGCTTCCGGCAACATGTTCATTCTCTATCAGTCTGGCCTGTGACATTCGATCGGCATTACAGCATTTCCAATCACCAGTATTTGCAGCCCCCCTCACAGTTTTATTGCACGTGGATGAAGAACAGCGCTTTGATTAAGCCAAAACAGGAGTCTTAGCATAAGGTGAAACAAGAAAAGAAAGAGAATTGTTTGGAAGCTTAATTCTCAGCGGAGAACTCAATTAACACACGTGTTGACATCGATGTAATTTACCAAGCACTGACTTGCCGAACAAACTCCTCGTGGTACCAGCTGGGTGGTTCGAGATTTTCCCTTTCCGGCAAATGGTTCGGCGGCAGTGTTCCAGGACGTGGTGGGTTTTCGTCTGGCAAGCGTTCTCCCTATAAAAAGCCACATATGTCCGTTTAACAATACTGTGACGTGGCGCACGTGACTCGTCACTAAATAAAGTCACTGCCCCTTGCTTCATCCTGGCGAAGCATTGTATTCCAGCAAGTTTATGCTGTAGCTCCGGGGAGCATCGGGCCCCTGTTTGACAAAGGAACAAACGAAAGGCGTATGAACTGAGCAATCAGTCACCAGCTCCCAATGGGCGCGAATCCCTGAATTCGTTCCGCTGCCTTGCGGACAGACAATACAGCCAAAGGCTCGGGGTGGTGTCCCCTAAGTCAACACCCTACTTCGGCTTAGGCAACCGGGTAATATCTCGCCCTCTGACGAAACCATGGACATTGTTGTGTTGTGTTTTCTTTTCCTATTTTTGTACCTTCGTTTGAATCACATGGTTTTTGATGGCATTATGTCTATTCGTAGACCTCTGCATATATATATATATATATATATATATATATATATATATATATATATATATATATTGCCCCATGCTGAGGCTGATGTTGCATTCTTGATGCTTCTTCACCGCAGTTGGGCTAAACCAACTTACACTAGGTCTTTTTAAGCTGGATAAAGTTCATTCCGCTTTATTTGGTTTGTTCTGCCTCCCTGAATAATGTTCTATTAACTGGCCACGTTGCTTACACTAATTGCGCTTATCTTCGGTAATTTTGTTGCGTTTGTAGCATTTTAAGTAACTTGTGGACATTTCTTACTTATCACCGATTTCTTGCTAACCAAATTACTTCATATGGTAATTTGGCGAAGAGTTATGCCACCGTATCTGTATGCATAATTGGATTCATTTTATTTCAGCTTGTCGTTTAAAGTGAATGGCTGTTGTTTGATATCCTTGGCATGGTTGCGCTTGATGTGTACGTTGACAAGGTGCCTACCTGTCTATTACCCACTACATCGTTCATACTGGCTCCAGGAGACAGTTGGTCGTTGCTGGAGGGGACGGGGTGCACGGTTCTTGTGACCGTGCTAGGCTCAAAGAGCGGTTCCATGCACTCAGTGTGGAGCGGACTACGGTCCAGCCACCGCCTTGTGTGCGCTGGATTCCCAAATACAGTGTGCTTGTGTTTGCCTGTGAAGGAGTGTGGGCCGGCTCCGTTGATGAAACGTGGTTCCCATCCGCATGCCTCCCGGTCTTATTCCTTCGGGTTTACACTGGATATGGGGTATGTGGTTGGAGCTGTGGGTGGTGCAGCGCAAGCCATCCATGGTCCCTCTGTAGGCGCAGGCGTCCTGTGGCTTGCCACAGTGACAGGCAAATCCGAAACCGGATGCCACCAACCATATATATATATATATGTATATATATATATATATATATATACATATATATATATATATATAATGTATATAAAGAAATAGGAAAGATTCGGTCGTAGGGTTTAAGGCAGAATAATTCGGACGCAAAATTCAGCCATAGGGAAGTGGATAGAGATCACGGGATGGAAACCAAGGCTGCCACGTTCAAGTCACCTACAAGTCAATCACGGATCGAAGATTCGTCCAGTATGATTGCACGCCGCATCTCACTGCATTGAGGATACCACTTCGCATGGTGGTGAAACGTTTGCAACCAAACCGCCAAGCTCGTAAAACAAATTAACAATTGTACCCGTGGCGTTATTTGAGCGTGCTGGGGTGCATTTTATTGAACCAAGTAAGGAGTGTGGTAACGGAGCTCGACTGACTTAGTAGTGCTTCGAATGGTTCCTTAACAAAATCCACACTCGCAACATGATTAAAAGGTTTGTTTGTTCTTAAAGTGCAGCGTCAAAGGCTACGTAGGATGTGTTAACCAGTATGTAAACAAAAGCTGACGAGACAAGCAGGAATCATTCAGTTAACCGTCCGTAGTTTTCTATTGTGTAAACTAAAACGTTTGTCCTAAGGAACAAATGCAATTGAGTTGGAGTTTCTTCCTGGAAATCCAGCGATAAGTAGGCACCGATAAAAACGGATCGAGTAATGATATAATTAGCTCTAAAGCCAGGAAGTCACCTGAAGGAAGTGGGTACCTTGGCAGATTAACTTGCCTAAAACTAGTAACCAGTCGATAAATACGACCATTGTGTAACCGTAACAACACTCTTGTTTGTACAACCAGCGTGAAGGCCACATATAAAGCCTTGCTGCGGATCAGAAATTCGCCAGTGTTTAAATGAACATTCACCCAGATTTACCAAAACAAAAGCTGAGTCTAGTGTAGATGATAGCAAACATCGCACTATATTCTGACACAAATACCCGCAAAAAACTAGTTCACGCGTGCAAAACACAATGGCCAAAGTAGCTCTCCAGTTAGGATGGATACCATTTTGGGCCCAGATATAGGAATATTATGTTAAAAAAACAACACTGTGCGAACGGGGCAAGTTATGCAACGTAACATTGCGGAAAGTCAAAACAGCTGGAAGCTGGTAAAGTACATGAAACACTACCAGGTCACCACATGAGGTAAGCACATCTATTTTATAACGTTACATGGGGAGTATTACGAAACAGAAAAGGAGTCCATAGGTTGGTCTCTCGCTAAGAAAGTAACCAGAAGATTGACGGAGGATGGATTTATTTCAAATGCAAATGAACACGCATGTGTGCTATGAAATTACCATGCCTCAAAAAACCGACGAAGGCGAAAAGCTTAATAACTAAATTAAAAACGAGAGTAATACAATGAAACACGAAGGTTATCCAAACACAGAACTTTATTCGGCCAACTGCACAAGCACTAAACTTGGAAGGTGAGTAGGCAGTATTTGACCTGTTTCATAAATAACGAAGTAAGATCTTGTGTGAAATAAAGACGCCGATCAACGAGATGCAGTTGCAAACTATTTCACCGTGATGACCGACAATTGCAGGGAAGAATGCCTTACTATTTGAAGGTCCGAAGCAAACACTAGGCATGGAACATGTGATCCAATGACGCCGATTACGATGGAGAACATGTGTGCCACAAAAGTTAGCAGTGATAATAGAGTACACCCAACTCACGCCGTGTAACCTGCCTCATATAAAAATTGTGGAACTTGTGTTGTCTTCCCACATCCGGTAGCACCACACAAGATGATGCAATCGTTTTCGGTTATTGCTTCAATTATAGTGGCTTCTTCAGAAATAATGGGGAGAGTAAGGCGAGCGGCAATGGTTTCAGGTGTCCTCGAAACCAAGACAAATCGAGCAGGGTTTGAAGCTAAGCTGCAAAAATTTGATTAATTTAAAGTGTATTACGGTTTCGATACATCAGGAGCTAACGTTTCGCAGACATTCACAGGGCCTGGTAGATCAGCAGGACCCTCGGTAGTAACAGACTGCTGTTGTTGCCCTATAGGAGCCTCACTGGACCGAAGATCGTCCTCGTCGGTACTGTACTCGTCCGTGCTCTTGGAGACATCTGAATGCTCAGGGCTGACGTTCTTCCATGCCTTTCCTTTGACAGGATGCTGAGAGGAGCTAACGTGATGCGCACCACAGTAATGGAAGACCATACCTTGTCCTTAGCTTCGGTTGTTTTCTCGTGCGATGGAATATCGGTAGAACAGAGATCTTTGGTTCAGAGGTCAGCTTTGAACTCAAACTTGCAAGCTCCTGCCAGAGCTCTAACCTCTAGATAATAGGTAAGTAAATGTATGCCAGAACCGTTAATTTCTTCTCCTTTTGTGCTAGTTTCCGTTCCAACTCTTTCCGTTTCTTTTTTGACAAGATTTTGCATTGTACACTCTCCTTGCGTTTGAGATTTCTCTCTCCCTTATGCTTGGGAGTGCGGCCGAGGACGACCAATGGATTAGAAGGGTCATATTGCTTTGGGTCGTAATTGAAGTCAATCTTCAAAAATGTAAGCGCCGGAACATAAGAATTACTAAGTGTGCGTCCGGTTTGTCCATAATAGTATCAAAATAATGACGGCGTAAATTCAAAAGGACCGTGAATGATCACCAAAAGCCGAAGTGGACAAATGGCTTCCAAAACAGTCCACCAAAATGTAAATGTGTCAGAATGAATGGGATCCCAATTGCACTGATTGCCGATCTGAGTGAATTTAATAGCTCTGAAACAGAAAATAGCAAGGGATAAAATGCCGTCAAGTGAAAGACTGCAGCAGAAGGAACGGTAAAGTGTTGATGAATCGAGCATTCGCTATTGCATAAAAAGCAGTTTCCAAGTAGTAGCTAGGAACTAAATCATTCAGTGCGGCGTCCCAATACATGGAATCAGGGCTGCCCTACAAAGGACGAAATAAGTTAGGGGATGTCGGACGAACATAACTCCCGTAATAATTTCTTGGTTATAAATCTTCCTTATTAATGATACGATGAAGTGCATCGTACAGGAGATACAAATCAAGAGTACAGAGAAATTTAGCGGTGCTCATGCGCTTGAAAATCATTAGCAATATTTGCTGTGCTCCCAGTGCGAAATGCTATACTTCGTTAGTAGATATCGGAGAAAAATCTGGAGTGCCACCACCATAGTACCCTAATAGTGCATGTCTCATTACTTTATCCTATACAGTTGATAGGGGTGAAAAACATTCCAACTATTGTGTCGTAATACAACGCAATCGGGTGATGGTAAAAAGAGAAAAAAGCAGCAACAAAAGCAAAACAAAAAGCCTGTTATGTTTTAGATATAGGATGGTGCTTGCCTGAAAACAATGCACTCCACGACGCGTTTCTATCGCATCAGGTAAAGATAGCAGGTATCGAACCCGAGATCATTGTGCAGGCGGGCAACATCCAACATCTACATGCTTGGGCAGTTACGGCCCCAGTGATCGATTTGACAAAGATTCACTTTAATGCGAAACGAGGTGCACACTGAGATCGCGCATCACATTCCATTCACACGTGTGCTTCAAAAGCAATCATCTGTTTAAAAATACACGACCAACTAAAAGTCGTTCAAGATTCCAGCTATACGGTGTTTTTTTAATGTTAGAAGGGTTGCCCCTAAACGAATCCATTCCCTTTGTTGTAACTTACGTTCATTGAATATAACCATAAGTTCCTCAACAGCAGTTCGTCAATGATCCTATCTCGGACGGTGATGCTCTTTCCTTTCCACTTTTCTACGTTCAATCTCTCCGTACTTTTCCACCCGAAGATATATCTTCCATCAGCGCTTGTCTTCTCACCTTCCGTGTGTTGACATGGTGGTTGTTTGACGGATACCAAGAACAACACTGGCGACGGAGTTCTGAAACGGATCCAATTATGTTAATTGCAACTGAGGATTTGTAAGCAATCCTACAGCTACAACAAACGCAGTTCGAACAATCTCAATTGCGACTTAGTCAGTCCTTCTCTCTTCAACCAAAAGTTCCATCAACAGTAACAATTCAGTATCCTCAGCCGATGCCATTGCAGCTTTTATCTCAGAGTTTCACTACGAGCAAACATCCGGGCTCACTTTTGATTCGTGGTACAAGCGCTGGAAGGATACATTGAAGAATGAGTTTACGAATAACGATGACTCGTGGAAATCCCCACTCTTAATCCGAAAACTAAGAACCGACGAGCACCATCGTTTCATGAAGCTCATTTTTCCCAAGCAACCCAAAGATCTCGATTTTGTGCACACAGTTGGCGAAGCGTGATGCAGACGATTACGTCACATATGCTGGTATCGTAAACCGGAAGAGCTAAAAGTTTCAATTGCAGACACGTACCAAGTCAGTTTAAATGTTTGATTTTTATTTCTGGTCTTCATTCTCCTCAAACGTCGGACGTCCGCACTTGACTGCTTTCCAAAACTTGAACACCAACCGGATATCACTGTTGAAGCTCTCACCACTGAATGTCAACATATGCTCAGTCTTAAGCACGATACCGCCATGGTGCAAGAATCACGAGCACCAGCTTCAAACAGCGTCTATGCATTGACACGAACAACTGTCCAGGCCAACAAGAAGCCACCAACTCCCAGTTGGCCGTGTTGCGAAGGGCACTACGCAAGCTTTTGTGCTTCCATTAAACATCAGTGCCAGCAACGTCAACGACGGGGCTACAAATAAGGTTTCTGTAGTTCCATAAACGTTAAGAAATCAAGCATGCAAAAGAGCGTCCACAGTTCCGCGAGAAAAAGGTCTAGAAGGCAATCATACAGAAAACGCCCACAGCCTAATTCTGTTTTTGCAACCTTGAAAGTCGATTTCGCACCTAGCAAGTACTTATCAGTTCCCGTCAAGGATTTACCAGTCCGCCTTCAGATTGACACAGCTTCGGACATTGATGTCACGTTCCACCTGCATTGTCAGTCACTAACCATCATACACAGAATGCATCCGGTAGTACATTACTGTTGACTGGAGAACTAATCTGTGATGTGTTTTTCAACAATGCGCAGTTATCACGAACATGTTATATCATCGACCATCCAAGTCTAAGCTTACTTGAAGTTGATCGGATTAGAAAATTTGGACCCCTCGATGTCCCGCTTTTACCCCTATGCAAAAGCACACAGTTGACCTCAACTCGCCAGATCGTAGAGCAAAATACATATGGGCTCAGATGGGATGGGGCTAAACCGGAATTTATCGAAGTCTTGCTGAGTTACACGTCAACGCAAAATAGATACCCACAAGCAGAAGCGTTCCGTGTGTTGACATTGTGGTTGTTTGGGGGCCACAAAGAACATAACAGATAAAGTTCATCAATTATCGCGTCCGTGTGACAATAACCACAACCTGAAGGGTACAGTTTACAATTCAGTCGATCCGCTTCTGTTCGGAACCCTCGATCAGCTCAAAGACTGGCATGCATCAACATGCACACTTTGTTACAAATCGTTCGACAAGCAGTACTTGCCCGAAAACTATAAATTCTATCGATCGGAGACATGGTGCCCACCAGCCTCGGACCAATGGTGGACGCAAACACATCACGCGGCGGTCAGTTATCGCTACAGAGATTGCGTCCGTTCCGTTTGCAGCATAGACGTGGATCCCACCACACACTTGTATGTGGGGATCTCGGGGCGCATTTCGGCGTATGTCTGTGCAGAAGCTGTGGGCGCACAGGTATTCATCAACTAGTGGAGCCAGATGTTATGAATGCGAAGCAAAATACGCTGGCATCCGGGCTGACTGAACACCCACTGGACACACATTGGCCAGGTATGTCTTTATGCGGCAAATCAAATTGCCACTCTGGACATTAAGCCTCCATTTAGTCACCGCAACTTCTAGGTGCTCGTCGTTGTGCTCCGATTGTAAGAGAACACAATGGGACTCGCACAGGTCTCAGGACGAAACTGAGTGCTAACATGAAGGAAGACCGCAAAGCCTGGTAGTCTCATCATATGTCGGAGATGGAAATCAAGGTGTTGTTGTCCATCATATTTGGAAGGCCATCCCTAGCTCGCGTATTACTACAGTGGGAAGAACATGCTGGGTTCCGCCCTGGTCGCGGCCGCCAGATCCTCGAACTCTGCCATGTGTACCAAAGACCAACAATTGTTGTGATTCTGGATATCCATGCTACCTTCGATGCTCCGACTGCATTGTGGCACTGTCTATTAAGGAATGGCATCCTCGGGAAGTTCGTTTCCCTACTGAGTGCTATGCGCAGTTTGGCGTCGAGTAGGGTTAGAGCCCATGGCAAGCTTTCGCTTACCTTCGACAAGGATACCCTGTCTCCCCAATGCTCTTCAATTTGCCATTGATGATGTCCACAAAAATGCTCTGGAAGCTTCGCTGAGCGCTGGCGTTGAGCTTCTCCCAGGTAACCGAGTTGTTGACTTAGACTGCGCTGATGATATCGTTGTGCTAGGTGACGTATAAAGGACGTCCAACTTGCACTTGACGGTTTGGCGATTGAAGCGTCAAAGTATGAAATGGCTCTTTCCCCATCAAAGTGCAATGTTATTTTTCAACTTCCAGATGCCTGCACTTACACTCTCTCTTAGTGGTAAGACAGCAGAGGTTATAGAGCGTTTTGTCAATCTGGGAAGCTGCACCACTGCCGGTGGAGCTGTTGGAGACAGGATTTCAATACGTATCACAAGAGCTCGTCTCGCTTTCTCTGGGCTTAAACACTTGTGGTGCCTCCATAACATCCGTCTTTCCATCAAAGGGCGGGTTTATTTTGTCTGTCCGCGCTGTACTATTGTACGCTCGCAAGACGGCCTATTCGTAACGCTGACTCGCACCGCCTGTCTGTCTTCGAGCACCGTTGCTTGCGTCGTTCCCAGTTACTAGTTAGGAATAGAGCAGGCGGCGCGGTGAACAATCTACTACTTAAAGAAGCAGTATGAAAAAGCTAACGAAGCAATTGACCTTGGTCGGTTGCTCTCGACTCCCAGGTTGGGATTGCAGAGATACAGTGTCGCTGATTTGAGAAGCTGAAGTCGGCTCAAGACGGACGTCAATGGTGGACATGTATCACTGCGTGTTGCGGTGGTTTCCCATCCCTGATAAGCAAAGGGGTGGCCAAGAGGAATAAAATCCCTCACTTCAAAGTTTGCATCCGTTGGTGTATCCCGATTGCCTGGCTAGGGTCCGAGGGACGTTGGGTTGAATACACTGGTTGACAGCAAGGTGCCTACCTTAATGGCTTTTGTGTTGTGTTACTTTGTTCCTCTCCATTCCGCTTATCATTCCCCTTCAACCTCGATCTCCCTCTTGACGCATAAGATGTCAGTAGGTAGTTTGTCACCTGTTTTTTATCGTCCTATACTTTTCAGTACCTTGCTTTGTTCGTTTGTGTTTATATATATATATATATATATATATATATATATATATAATCAACATTCCAAGGAGTGGAGATGGAGCCATCAGACAAACACCTATCAAAGCAAGGTGCGATTAGAAACGAGGGGAATAAAAGTGAAGTCGAAACGCGACGAAAGGTCGACAAAGCTCAAGGGGGAATAAAATGGCGGGTGGGTTTGCGCAGTAGCATCAAAATTCCTACCTACTCAGCTCAATGCAGCAGATAGGGAGACGTTGATTATCCCCTGCGATGGCTAGAGCCTCAAGAAATCATGTAGAGAGATTGACTGTGTTGTATTGCGTGGGAAGAATACCGTCTGGCCGCAAAAACCTAGACAGAACGATTAGAATTTTTAACCGTCTATACAATAGACAGCCATCGAGAACCATGGAATCAATGTGCAGAATAAGTACGAAGATCACAAAATGGGAAACAGACATAGAAGTTTTCCGTTTTCACACGCCGTTTTGTATTTTCTGTCAGTTTAGTGATTACGGATTTGATCAATAGAATCAATGCATAAGTTCATGCAAATCATCCATTGTCCCCGATTACGCGCCATGTACTCAAGAGTCTCCAACCAGAGGTGTTCTTCAGCTTTGCCTACCCAGCTCAGGAAACGCAGAGGACCGACGACAGCTAGATTGGAATTCAATGCTTTGACGTTTAGTCGCCTTGTGGCAGGTTGATAACCAGGCGATTTCTTCCAGCGCAGCCTTGGGCAAGCAATCATCAATCATCAACAGCAGTACATCAGCCATTTGAACTGATGCTTCGCTGCCATACAACCATGAGGACCTATGAAATAAAGAATAACAAGAGGGAGAGAAGGGGGACTTACCTGAAAACCTTAATGCCCTAAGCAAACATTCAGGGTCAAGGCGCCTACACCTTGTGTAGACAACATACCGTCACAAACAACTGGCTATCGTGCGAAGATAAGGCGGAATCGGCGAGACAGTTTCCTTGCGGCTTTCACTGCCACGCGTCATAATCAGCCATTACCCCGCAGATAACTCAGCACCAAACACACTTTAAACAGACAGTCAGATTAGGAGACGGCAGCAGACGCGCCACTGGTGTCGGTTGCGAGCCATGTCCTGTAAAGTCTCAAGCCAAGCACAAGGTGAGTCACGTGGACTCCAACCCGGAAGGCGAGACGGACCAACGGCACCCAGTTTGGTTGTCAGTGACTTCATTTCCCACTGCCAAGTCAACTTCTGTCCACCTCGAGTCTTGCGCCAACCGACACCTGGTAGACTGAACAAGGCCCTCCTAGGTAAGCGGTGAACAGGCATGCGTAGCACGTGCCCGAGCCAACGTAACTTATTCAGTGCTATCTGTTGTTCTAGGGAGCTAGCATGATCATCACCACCTAGTACCCGCCTACGCACATCATCGTTGCGGACAAGCTGGTGCCATCCGACACCAGCAATGCTTCGCAAACAACGATGATCAAAGACTTGAAGGCGCCTCAGATCTTCAGACCGAAGGGGCCAAGTTTCACTACCATAGAGCAGAACGGCCCTCACTGTGGCCTTGTATACACGGCCTTTCAGACGGAGGGAAACTCCTTTCTGTCGCCAAAGATGACGCAGGTTCAAGAAGGCAGCTCTGGTCTTTGCAATGCGTGAGCTGACGTCAGTTTCTATGCGCCCATCATTGCTGATGCAGCTGCCCAGATAAGTGAATTGATTGGGCAAGCAAATAGAGCAGGTCGTGGTAAACGCTCGCACGGTAAGCGTAGAAGATGATCTAGCCATCCCAGTTGGCGCAGTGGTATTGACTTGTCGAGAGGAAGACCCGCATCATGTAAGACCGATGTCTAACATCGTCGTTACAAAGGTGATCTCCCAGCCACACACGAGCTATCCTCCGAAGGCAACCATTGCCAAAGACCGAAATCCGACGCAGGTCATTTACACGGATCGGCAAGGAATCACTTCCGTACAACAGCTACGGGCCAACAAGTATAGTAGAGTGAAACGTCACAACGCGAAGGGTTCCTGTGGCTGTCCTCTGGAGGCCGCAGTGACAGGCAAATCCAGAACCGGATGCCGCCAACCATATATAAGCATCAGCCTATAACATAGACACAGCCATTCAAAACCAAAGAAATCAAACTAGGAACAGGAATATGAACAACAAGGTCAAAAAGTAATGAAGGGTTAAAAAAGAACTATTTTTGGTACTTTTTCAAACGTCATTTTTTGGCACTTTTAAAGAGACAGTACTTTGGAAATCGGGAGTTCACGCAACCTGCGCACATTGTTTTTACTGCAACCGGTTTTGTGCCATTGTTTAGTGTTGTAAGCCATCGGCATTCTTCATCTTTCGGTCCCCAACCGGGAAGGCATACGGGGCCAGCAATGAATAGACAGGATGTCAGTGACTTGATGCTTTGTCACTAGGTGGTCGGTTGGCGATCACGCGGCCTCTTCCAATGGAGCCCTGCATGCACAAATAGAGCGAGGCATGGTAATCGACCGACAGGCATGCGCAGGATGTGGCCAAGCCATTTCAACTGGCGCAATAGAACAAGCCCATGGAGCGGGAGATTCGTTTTGCCAAAGATGCGTTGACTGATATCATCATTTCGCACCCGGTGTTACCACCATATATGGGCGATCCTCCGCAGACAGCTGCTGTCGAAAACCGAAAGCATACACGTGTTGTTCACTCGGATCGGTCAGGAATCGTATCCGTACATAACTATCGTGCGAGCACAGGGATTGTAAACCCTGCCGTTTAACAAAAGCGAGATGACGCGACAACGCCACAGGTGTCTCAAATTGGCAAAGGTCGAGCGGGCTTTAGCGATACGCAGAGACACCACTTCTGCAATAGTTCCGTCGGCAGAGATACTGCTTTTAAGGCAAACAAAACTATTCACCTGCTCAAGCCGTGTTTTCGATGGCAAGCTGAGGGAGAGCATCCTGTTAATCCTGTGCCAACACTTTGTACTTTTAGGAGGCAAAGTACTTATCATACTTAGCAACTTCAAGCACCGGTCGGTCAACGATTAGTTGCATACTATGGGGGTCGTCTCTGAGCATGGTGATTTTACCAGTGGGGGCACTATTATTACAAGGTAGCGACTGAAAACACCAGGTGGCTGCGACGCCGTCTAAAATAAGGACGAATGCACATGCGGCTGCGGCGATCACAAAAACGCAGAAACATCAGAGGTAAGCCAAATTACAAGAGATATAATGAGAAAGACAGCCTCGACGTCTAAAGCGAAAACAAGCTCTACGCCAATGCAAGAAGCCAAGTATAGACAAAGTTAGCCAACTAAAAAACACATTGATGTAAAACTGGTCCTACAAAAGCCGAAGTTCACAAAAGGAAACAAAGTCCCTCGTGATCATTGCATAATAATTACTGATATTCCTGAATGACAGCCCCCAAATGAAGCAAATGGCAGCCCTCCTACTAGACGAAGGCGAGCAGGACAACATCGTCTCTACTTTTCGACTTGGTAAGAAACAGGATGCTCCATCCAAGACTCACACACCAAGTCGTCTATCAGGATGAGAAGAATGTCGCCGCATTATCAAGCGAAGCTCGTACCTCAAGGAAGAAACATCCCTATCGGCACAATCGGACACTCAGGTGTCCGAGGTCGGACCAAGTTCAAGTGGGACTGGAACGACAGGATTACCCCGTGAGTGTTCCTTCAACAGCAAGTCGTTGAACCAGGAGTTGGCAGACGTTGAAATAGTGATGGATCTAAAACAATGACCACATCACACTCTGTCCAACCAAGTAATGCCTATATATCCTGCCTTAGCAGTCTCTGCTAGGCCGGTTACGTGAAGTAGGAAAAAAAAGCAAACACAGAAGGCAAGAAGAGAAAGTGGAAAGAGCTAAGCAAGTAGAATAACAAAATATTTGTCATTAAAAAAGAACTGAAAGTGAAGGTGAGTTAGTTAGGAAAAAGGAAAGATTTGGTGTCACCACCCAAGAGCATCGAGCTGGCGCGCAAAACCCTTAACCGCAGGCTTCCTAACCACATGATCTGGAAGCGAATTTCAGTGATCTATACCTCAACGCGACAGACGAGTTTCCGTTTTAATCCTATCAGACCGTGGTTTATACGGTTGCAGTGGGTGACCGCAGAGATCAGGTAACGTAGCAGGACAAAATAGTCCCGATAAGTCCAAGCCGACCATTTCCGTTAAAATACGATAGGTGAGAATCAGGTTCCCTCTTATGCTTCGGTAGTGCATGGAGCAAATCAACAAACTAAGCAAGCGTTCAGGATACGTTTGTCCCCGTAGACCCTACACTAACCGAGTGCCCAATCGTCCATTTTGTCTCGGATAAAACATAAGCCTGGATACAATATTCCAGGTGGGGTCGGACGGAAACCGAGAATAGCTTCACAAACAAATTAACCGTTAGGATTCTGAAAGAGTGGCGGATAAACCACATCATACGTAACCCTCGACAAGCAGCCTTCTTCCAGTTGTCTCCAGAATGAAGTGCTGATGCGTGTACGACTCCTAAATCAACCTGCTGAGTGACAACAGGGATTTCGGGTGGAAGGATTAGCAGCTCCGATTCGAAGAACGGAGCATTTGGTCCTATTTGTGGGCATCGACCGTAAGGTAGACCATTTCCAGAGCCTAACCAAAGCACCCTGAATTTCCTCAGGACCCCCGGGATATCCGCAACATTCAAAAGCTTAAGGTTATCAGCAAACATTAGCGATGACACTCCTAGCTCCCCAGACAAGTTCTTTACATAGATCACGAACAACAATGGCCCCAATACCGAGCCCTGCGGGACGCCATTAAAAACAGCTTGCCTGAGCGAAAGGCTACGACTCACGTGTACGCACCGTTCCCTCCTGTCAAGGAAGGCAGAACCCATTTAAGGGCGTGAGCAGATATACCGTGAGTTGAAGATGATGAATAGTGTCAAAAGCTTTCGAAAAGTCCACGAATAGCACGTCTACAGCGTGGCCAGTCTACCGCTTCGGCCCAGCTTTCACTAGCTACATGTAGATTAGTCGGACACAAACATCCCTGCGGAAGCCATGTTGCACAACACTGAGAAGGCTAAATCTATTCAAGTGGTTCTTCAATGCATCATCATCATCAACAGCAGGACAACTACCATTTGAACTGATGCTTCGCTGCCATACAACCATGATGACATATGAAATAAAGAATAATAAGAGGAAGAGAACGGGGACTTACCAGAAAACCTTAATACCCTAAGCAAACATTCAGGGTCAAGGCGCCTACATCTTGTGTAGACAACATACCGTCACAAACAGCTGGCTATCGTGCAAAGATAAGGCGGCATCGGCGAGACAGCTTCCTTGCGACTTTCACTGCCTCGCGTCATAATCAGCCATTACCCCACAGATAAATCAGCACCAAACACACTTTAAACAGGCAATCCAACTAAGAGACGGCAGCAGACGCTCCAATGGTTTCGGTTGCGAGCCGTCCTGTAAAGTCTCGAGCCAAGCACAAGGCGAGTCTCATGTGAACTCTAGCCCGGAAGGCGAGACAGACCAACGGCACCCAGTTTGGTCGTCAGTGACTTCATTTCCCACTGCCAAGTCAACTTCTGTCCAACTCGAGCCTAGCGCCACCCACCACCTTGTAGACTGAACAAGGCCCTCCTAGATAAGCGGTGATCAAGCATACGTAGCACGCGCCCGAACCAACGCAAGTTAGTTAGTGCTATCTGTTGCTCTAGGGAGTTAGCATGATAAACACTACCTAGTACTCGCCTACGTACATCATCGTTGCGGACATGCTGGTGCCATCTGACAATACCAATGCTTCGCAGACAACGATGATCAGATCTTCAGACCGAAGGGGCCAAGTCACACTACCATAGAGCCGAACGGCCCTCGCTGTGGTCTTGTATACACGGCTTTGAAGACGGGGGGAAATTGCCTTCCGGTCTTTGCAATGCGTGAGCTGAAGTCAGTTTCCATGCGCCAATCGTTGATGATGCAGCTGCCAAGATAAGTGAATTGAACAACCACCTCGAGCTCCTGGTTAGCAAGAGTCAAGGGGTCGTCAAGTGGCTGGTGGTCCTAAAGCAACACTGCACTTTGAAGGTGCGAAGTGCATACCAAATAATGGGACCACTCTAGACGGGCTATTCAGGGTGGATTGTGATGTCACAACATCGTCGAAAAGCAAGACGATATCGTCCGCATAATCTAAGTCAACTAACCTTTCACCAAGCAGCACTTCAACCCTTACATCGTGAGATTCTGCAAGCAAACACTCCACGACGAAACTGAACAAATCGGGGACATCGGACAACCCTGACGAATGACATTTGTGGTCGGGAAACTATCCGATAGGACACCGTAGACCCTGACGAAGCCTGTAGTGTTGGAGTATAGAGCACGAAGGATGTTCACATATTTCGTGGGAACATTTTTCTACGCAAGTATTTCGAACAGAATCGATCGTTCGATTGAATCGAACGCACCCCTGAAATCGAGGAACACAGCTATTGTCGGTCTGCGGTATGCGTGGCGCTGCTCTAGCACCTGCCGAATATATGGTCTACACAGCCACGTCTTGGGCGGAAATCTGCCTGTTCTTCCCTTATCCGAGATTCCCGTTCCACAGTGAGGCGACGAACGATAATCGAGGCCAGTAATTTTGTCACAACTGGCGTTAGGCTAATACCCCTGTGGTTCGCGCAGTCTGTGCGACTGCCCTTCTTGTATATTGCCACTATAATAGATTCACTCCAATCAGCCGGGACATTATCTTTTCCAGATACGTTCGAATAGGGAGGTCAGTGCCTTGCAGATGACCTCACCTCCATCCTTAAATAGTGCAGGTGGGAGGGAATCCAGGCCAGCAGCACAAAAACGATTAAGCGCTATGATCGCGTTTCGGACCTCGGCCTCCGATGGAGGATCTAAACTAACCACCATGGCTCGTCCTGCATCACCTGAGTAGGCAGAGGTTCGGGAGCAACGTGCCAGGGGAACTGATCTTAAAAGTGTTCAGCTCAACGAGCCATACGGCGCTTCTTACCGTGCATCAGCGCGCCCGCGCTGTCTCTGATTGTCTCACTGACGCCTGGTTTCCTGGGAACAGTGGTGCGGATTAGCTGGAAGAGCTTGCGGCAATTGCCTACTGCTCCTGCCTCCTCCTCCTTCTCCTCCTGCCTCCGTCGCAACGAGACTGGACCTTAACGTGGTGCGACGGTTTGCGTACCTCATTGACCCATTGACCTATACTGGGTGATGCCTTCGAGCATCTTGAGAGCTACTCCTACCAGGTTGGTCAATGGCGAGAGGTCAGACAAACTCAGTCTCCTGGTCCTCCAGGTTGGGGGTTTGAAATGGGATGGCGTCCATTTCTGTAAAACTAAATCATTGCCACCTCCCCGCTGCCTTGCGGACAGGGTTTTGAGCCAAAGGCTTTGGATGAGGACCCTAATCGTTCTCCTGTCTAGGTCTGGGCGCCCTGGCAGTATCTCAGCCCACATACAACCATGACATTTTCTTCAAACATAAACTTCATCCTGCATCGGCCGTCGCGCAGATTATCAAGGGTCGCCTTATATGCTGCATACAGCAGGGCGGATAAGCGAAAGCATGCTACTGCTGGCGCCTCCATTCTTTCTTTTCCACCTTTTTCTCTTACTCCCATCCCGACCCCCATTACTAACCTTCCTTCTATAATTCCCAGCTTAATTGACAGCAACCGAAGTGCTACTGGAGTAGAACCATCTTCAGCCACCATCCCACAGCACCTATCGGACGCCTATCGACCAAAGCCCTTTATAAGGCCAGGCTGTCCCGTTTCCATGGCGACATTCAACGTCCGCACTCTAAGACAAACAGGTCAACAGGCTGCACTCGCACGCACCTTGGACACACTAGGTGTTGATGTGTGTTGTGTGTCCGAAACCAGGATCAACGACCCTAACGGGTTTGTTGAATTGACTGCACCCGGCTTATCCTCTCGTTATTGGTTCCACGCATCCGGAGACGCCGAGGCGGCCCTCACGTGTCAAGCTGGTGTAGGAATCATTCTCAGCTCCAAGGCTGAGTCATCGCTGGTTGATTGGATTCCGGTGAACAGCCGTTTATGTGCAGCCCGTTTGACGACATCAGCTAAGGTGAATTCGCGAAGCAAAACAAAACGCTGGTTCTTTGTGATTTCTGCTTATGCTCCCACCGACTGCAGTTCTAATGCAGTCAAGGACACTTTATCACGAACTGAACGCGCTGCTACGCAGTGCTACTAGTTTAGATATTATAGTACTTGCAGGGGATATGAACGCACAAGTAGGGCGCCTGAGCTCTTCAGAAGCTCAGCTGGGTGGTAAGTATGGACTTAACGCCGAACGGACTGACCACGGCGAGCGTCTGCTGCAACTGTGTGCGGAGCACCAGTTGTTTCTTACTAGCACTGCTTTTAGACACAGCTGGCGCCGAAGTGCTACTTGGCGTCCACCTGTAGCTGGTCAGTGATGGACCCAAATCGACCACATAGCCATAAGTTACAGGTGGTGCGGTTCCATTCTGGATTGCCGCTCGTACTGGAGTACCTGTGTCGACTCTGGCCATGCCATGGTGCGCTGTCGTTTCTCCATGAACTTTACCGGAAGGCGCACAAAGCGTCTCCCCCGATTGGCAACGGAGAAATTGTCCCAGCCCTCTGTCAGGCAAGCCTATCAAGAAGCACTGCATAGCGAACTCTCGCTGTCTTGTCCTAATGATACTGAACTTCAGTGGAATAGGATCTCGGCCACTATGCACGACGCAGCAGCATCTGCTTGTGGCACTATCCATCGTCACCGTACCAGTCACTAGATATTCGAGAGGTCCGTGAACCTTTTGGAGGCTAGAAGGCACCTCCCGGCTGGTTCTGAACACAATGTGACCAGACGGGCTATTAGGCGTGAACTAAAGCGGAGCCTACATGCTGACAAGGAAGCCTGGTGGACCAGTGGGGCTCAAGAAATGGAGGAGGCAGGAGCAGTAGGCAATTACCGCAAGCTCTTCCAGCTAATCCGCACCACTGGTCCGAGAAAACCAGGCGTCAGTGAGACAATCAGGGACAGCGCGGGTGCGCTGATACACAATAAGGAGCGCCGTATGGCTCGTTGGGCTGAGCACCTCGAACATCAGTTCAGCTGGCCCTCTGCTTCCGGACCTCTTCCTACTCAGGTGATGCAGGACGAGCCATGGACGGTTAGTTTAGAGCATCCGTCGGAGGCTGAGGTCCAAAACGCGATCACAGCCCTCAATCGTTTTCGTGCCGCTGGCCCGGATTCCCTACTACCTGCACTATTTAAGGATGGAGGTGAGGTCCTCTGCAAAGCACTGACCTCCCTATTCGAACGTATCTGGAACGAAGAGTGTGCCGGCTAATTGGAGCGAATCGATTATAGTGGCAATATACAAGAAGGGCAGTCGCACAGACTGCGCGAACCACAGGGGTATTAGCCTAACGCCAGTTGTGACAAAATTACTGGCCTCGATTATCGTTCGTCGCCTCACTGCAGAACGGGAATCTCGGATTAGAGAAGAGCAGGCCGGTTTTCGCCCAGGACGTGGCTGTATAGACCATATATTTACTTTGCGGCAGGTGCTAGAGCAGCGCCACGCATACCGCAGACCGACAATAGCTATGTTCCTCGATTTCAATAGTGCGTTCGATTCAGTCGATCGATCGATTCTGTTCGAAATACTTGCGCGGAAAGGTGTTCCCACGAAATATGTGAACATCCTTCGTGCTCTATACTCGAACACTAGAGGCCGCGTCAGGGTCTATGGTGCCCTATCGGATAGCTTTTCGACTACAAGTAGCGTTCGACAGGGTTGCCCGATTTCCCTATTTTTGTTCAATTTCGTCGTGGATTCTATCATGGAGTGTTACCTTGCGAAATCTCATGATGTAGGTGTTGAAGTGCCGCCTGGTGAACGGATAGTTGATCTAGATTATGCGGACGATATCGTCTTGTTTTTCGACAATGTTGAGGCGGCACAATCAACCTTGAATAGCCTATCCAGAGTGGTCCCATTATTTGGTATGCACTTCGCACCTTCAAAGTGCAAAGTGTTGCTGCAGGACCACCAGCCACTCGATGACCCCTTGACGCTTGCTAACGAGGAACTCGAGGTGGTTGATCAATTCACTTATCTTGGCAGCTGCATCAGCAATGATGGGCGCATAGAAACTGACGTCAGCTCACGCATTGCAAAGGCTAGAGCTGCCTTCTTGAACCTGCGTCATCTTTGGCGACAGAAGGGCGCTTCCCTCCCTCTGAAAGGCCGTGTATACAAGGCCACAGTGAGGGCCGTTCTGCTGTATGGTTGTGAGACTTGGCCCCTTCGGTCTGAAGATCTGAGGCGCCTTCAAGTCTTTGATCATCGTTGTTTGCGAAGCATTGCTGGTGTCGGATGGCATCAGCGTGTCCGCAACGATGATGTGCGTAGGCGAGTACTAGGTGGTGATGATCATGCTAGCTCCCTAGAACAACAGATAGCACTGAATAAGTTACGTTGGCTCGGGCACGTGCTACGCATGCCTGTTCACCGCTTACCTAGGAGGGCCTTGTTCAGTCTACCAGGTGTCGGATGGCGCAAGGCTCGAGGTGGACAGAAGTTGACTTGGTAGCGGGAAATGAAGTCACTGACGACCAAACTGGGTGCCGTTGGTCCGTCTCGCCTTCCGGGTTGGAGTCCACGTGACTCACCTTGTGCTTGGCTCGAGACTTTATAGGACATGGCTCGCAACCGACACCAGTGGCGCGTCTACTGCCGTCTCCTAATCGGACTGTCTGTTTAAAGTGTGTTTGGTGCTGAGTTATCTGCGGGGTAATGGCTGATTATGACGCGTGGCAGTGAAAGCCGCAAGGAAGCTGTCTCGCCGATGCCGCCTTATCTTCGCACGATAGCCAGTTGTTTGTGACGGTATGTTGTCTACACAAGGTGTAGGCGCCTTGACCCTGAATGTTTGCTTAGGGCATTAAGGTTTTCAGGTAAGTCCCCCTTCTCTCCCTCTTGTTATTCTTTATTTCATAGGTCCTCATGGTTGTATGGCAGCGAAGCTGATGTACTGCTGTTGATGATGATGATGATCCTCTATTTCTTTAGCCCCACTTGTCCACCAGGCTTCCTTGTCAGCATGTAGGCTCCGCTTTAGTTCACGCCTAATAGCCCGTCTAGTCTCATTGTGTTCAGAACCAGCCGGGAGGTGCCTTCTAGCATCCAAAAGGTTCACGGACCTCTCGGATATCCAGTGACTGGTACAGTGACGATGGATTATGCCACAAGCAGATGCTCCTGCGTCGTGCATGGCGGCCGAGATCCTATTCCACTGAAGCTCAGTGTCATTAAGACAAGACAGCGAGAGTTCGCTATGCAGTGCGTCTTGATAGGCTTGCCTGACCGAGGACTGAGACAATTTCTCAGTTGGCAATTGGAGGAGACGCTTTGTGCGCCTTCCGGTAAGGTTCATGGAGAAAGGACAGCGCACCAAGGCATGATCAGAGTCGACACACGTACTCCAGTACGAGCGGCAACCCAGCATGGAATCACGCCATCTGTAACTTATGGCTATGTGGTCAATTTGGTTCCGTCGCTGGCCAGCAACAGGACGCCAAGTAGCACTTCGGCGCCTGCTGTGTCTAAAAGCAGTGCTACTAAGAAACAACTGGTGCTCCGCACACAGTTGCAGCAGACGCACACTGTTGTCAGTACGTTCGGAGTTAAGCCCCTAATTATCACCCAGCTGAGCTTCTGAAGAGCTCAGACGCCCTAATTGTGCGTTCATATCCCGTGCAAGTACTATAATATCTGAACTAGTAGCACTGCGTAGTAGCGCGTTCACTTCGTGATAGAAAGTGTCCTTGACTGCATTAGAACTGAAGACGGTGAGAGCATAAGCGGAAATCACAATCAAACAGCGTTTTGTACTAATTCGTGAATCAACTTAGCTGATGTCGTCAAACGGGCTGCACATAAACGGCTGTTCACCGGAATCCAATCAACCAACGATGGCTCAGCCTTGGAGCTTAGAGTGATACCTACACCAGCTTGACCCGTGAGTGCCGCATCGGCGTCTCCGGATGCGTGGAACCAATAACGAGAGGATAAGCCAGGTGCAGTTAATTCAGTAACCCCTTTAGGGTCATTAATCCTAGTTTCGGACACACAACACACATCAATACCCAGTGTGTCCAAGGTGCGTGCGAGTGCAGCCTGTTGACCTGTTTGTCTTAGAGTGCGAACACTGAACATCACCATGGAAGCGGGACAGCCTGGCCTTATAAAGGGCTTTGGTCGATAGGCGTCCGATGTGTTGTGGGAGGGTGGCTGTAGAGGGTTCAGCTCCAGTGACTGTCAATTAAGCTGGGAAGTATAGAATGAAGGTTAGTAATGGGGGTCGGGATGGGAGTAAGAGAAAAAGGTGGAAAAGAAAGGAGACGCCAGCAGTAGCATGCTTTCGCTTATCCGCCCTGCTGTATGCAGCATATAAGGCGACCCTTGACAATCTGCGCGACGGCCGATGCAGGAGGAAGTTTATGTTTGAAGAAAATGTCATGTTTTATATGGGCTGAGATACTACCAGGGCGCCCAGACCTAGGCAGGAGGACGATTACGATCCTTATCCAAAGCTTTTGGCTCAAAACCCTGTCCGCAAGGCAGCGGGGAGGTGGCAATGATTTAGTTTTACAGAAATGGATGCCATCCCATTTCAAACCCACAACCTGGAGAACCAGGAGACTGAGTTTGTCTGATTTCTCACCACTGACCAATCTGGTAGGCGTAGCTCTCGAAATGCCGGGAGGCATCCCCAGTATAGCTCAATGGGTCAATGAGGTACGCAAACCGTAGCACCACGTGAAGGTCCAGTCTCATTGCGACGGAATCCCTTATCAGCTTTCCAAACAACTTGACTACTACGCTTGTCAAACTGACTGGCCGTAGCTCGCGAAGAGAGTGCTGTTACCGCATATAAAATCGAACAGATGATTGCCCCCTTCCATTCCGTAGGACGCAGCAGTCAAGGGATAATGAAAAGACGCATGTGAAAAGACCACTCAGCTCAGTGGCCCATCCATGTAACGGCTTACGATGAATTGAATCAGGACCGGAAGCTTTAGAGGGATTGTTGCCTTGCAGTAGCTCGAAGGTCTGAGTCTTCGTTTTGTTAAACTCAGCTAAGCATGAATCCTGTGGAACTCTTGACACCAATACAGCCTGTGGTAAAGTGATCTCCCGAGCAAAGACCCCAGTATACTTAACACTAAATATACAAGCCTTGTCATAGTCAGTCCGCACACGGGTCCCATCTGCTCGCAATAAAGCTGGTATAGACAGTTTTGCCCCGTCTTTTAACGCAAGAAAAAACCTTTTGGGATCATCTGCGGCCGAGTCTGCTAAACCCTGCTCGTACTGCAGACGGACAGTCCTGAGATGTTGCTTACATTTATTACTAATCTCTCGCTATCTATCATAGGTACTGGCTGATGGAGCTGCTTGGTAGGTTCGCCAGAATCTAGACAGTTAATAATAATAATAATAATAATAATGAATAAATAAATAAGTCGCCAGCTGTACGCCGTAACGGCGCTTCGCTACCACGCGACCACCACCAGTCGCGCGTGGGTTGAGTATACCGCGAGGACGCCCGCCCCTACGCGGATTCGAACCGGTGACCTTATGGTTGCAAACCAGACGCGCATACCACTCGGGCACCGGCCGACACCACTTGGCCACCGGCAGTGAGTAGGTACTTGCCTGTGGTATCTATCCAAGGAGGTTGTGCCTGTAACCCTCTTTTCCTCATGAGTGGAATGTAAGGAGCAGAAATCTCCGTAAGATATGCCTTGGATTTATCAAAGGCTACCTGGACGGAGTACGCCATTAAGATCTCACTATTCAGAACTGAAGCCTTAGCTCGCATTGTACCATAGGCCGCCCGCCAAATATTCAGAAGTAAGTCAACGACAGTCTGTTGATGCCTTGAAAGCACACCGAAAGGATATGCATGAGTGATCGCTGGACCCTAGAGGTTCACCATACGAAACGTCAGCCACGAAGTCGAGCGACTTAGCGAAAACCAGATCTAAAGTAGATGGTATTTGGTTGTTCGCATACCTAGTGGGGAAGTCCACAAAGTGGTGCAAAGGTATTTGGGGAGTCAGCTCAAGAAAGTCTACACCAAATGTTCCTGACGTCGAATTGCAAGAAAGATCGGCCCAACAGACTTCCGGGAAGTTGAAATCCCCTAGAACTAAACATTTGTTTGTGGTCTAAAAGCAAATAAAGTCAGTTATTCTCCTGAAATAACTTCCAGGACTCGTGTATATCACTACAATTGTAAACTAGATAGAGGAAATGCACAAAACAGCTGATAGGGCTTCAACAGTCTGATCCGACGACTGGAATGTGCAGGTCCTCAAAACATCTAAGTTACAGCTCATATACAGTACAAGGCAACCGCTCTGACGACCAACGGAGCGATCAGTTCTAAGCAGTGCGTAGCCAGTAAGCATAACACCTTCCGTGATATCCGTTTCAGTCAAAGCAAGTATGTCGGACGAGATCTGTCAACAAGTAGACCCAACTCGTGCACCTTGTTCTTTAGGCTAAGCACGTTGCTAAGTACTACCTCATGGAAGTCGGCACGACTATCCCTGGGTCGTGCGCCATCAGGATGGGTTCTGATAGGGCGGAAAATAACTTCCGACTAACCATCTGAAAACCCTCCAGATGGAGGCCTTGCTCGCCAGTCGCCGGTATAATTTTGAGGTCTTTGATAGCCTCCTTCAACTTCAATCTATTTTCTAGTGGAAGATCTGGCTGAACGCTGACACCATTACCCTTAAGTTTGAATGCAAAGCGCAGAAATGATTTGCATTCTTTCGGGGTAGAAAGGACCACGCGAAGTAGTCGGGGTTGTGGATTTGCTGTATCGATAGGGATGTTCTCCAATCTGGTCAGCTTTCTGACTGCGACACCAGGGAAGCCAAGTGGAAGCAGCTTGGTGACGCACAATTTGAGCTACTTGATGTCATCCAAAATGCGTTCCCTTGGGAGAGCAGCTGCAGATTCAGTAACATTACGGAATACAACGCTACTATCCATGTAAGAGTCGCCACGACGGGGTGTTTACCCCACGTGCCTTGGACACAACACATATACCAGCTGTTTTCACCACTGTCAGTGGGACTGTCTCTGCAAACGACGTCGAAGCAACGGTAGCATAGGTTTACCGCTCTATTGTCAGCGTCTTACTATTTTTTGAGTCTTCAGACCTTTTCGAAGTTTCACGAGCAGATCTTGTCCGCTTCTTCTTTTGGCTCACGGGAGCAGGGGTCCTTGACCTTGTGCCGCATTGAGCAGTTACCAACACGTCAGAACAAGCTGGTTCAGTGGCAGCCGAGACGGTCAGCATCTCCGGAAGGTTCTCCTGTGCACAACTGTTAGATGACTTTACGACTGACGAAGACTGCATCTTTCTCGATGCCATGGCAACTAATTCTCTGGGTTTAGCAAAGGGCTTATGGTATTTCCGCACCCTATTTTTCTTCACTCTGACAGGCTCATGAGGAGAGTCAGCAATTCCACCTGGAATGTCCGGTAGGAAGAGCGACTTCTTGATGGGGTGACAGACCCCAGCGGATGGATCGTCAGCAATGTTGCACTCTACTGCAGTGTCCTCAATAGTAATATTCAGGGATTTCCAAATCAACTCCATTTTCGCATTGAGCGGGGCAATAGAGGAGAGCTCGGCTATCGCCTTCTCAACACCAGTCAACCTTGAGGCCAGCAATGAAAGTTTAGCAACGGTGATAGCCGGGCGCGTCGATCTCAGAGCGTAGCATTCAGCACAGCTGAACAAGAAGTGCACGCTGGATGGTAGCATGTTGTACTGATCTGCTCGTAGGCCGGGACGAATTTCGTGATACCAGCGGCAGCAAAGGTTACATTGCATACCGCCAGATAAATCTGTTACTGGCTCTGAACAATTAAACTGTCCGCAAGCTGCACTAGATTCATCAAACGAAGACCCCAGGGGTCCATCCGTATCAGTGTATAGTGAGACAGCCATGTTCATGTGGAAAGCAGCAGAATTATAGCACGTACACCATAGTAAAACGACCGCAGAAAAACCAAAAACAGAGTGCAAAACGGGATTAAAACTAGGAACAACCGGAAAATTACTAGCAAACGCCAAGGACGCTTTGGCCAATAACATCCTAATCGATCCAAAATACCTCGGAGCGGAGGAAATTTGACAAGTCAAATTTCATTTCAAGTGTTTATTCAAACAGTTTTCTATGATATTCCAGCTAAAAAGCTCGATCAGCATACTGCCATATGGCACGCCAATAAATGGAATTACCGCGTAGTACTCACAGAGTTCGTTGAGTTGCAGAGAGCAGGAGGGAAATCCCATGTCAGATTTAGATGGACTAAAACGATATGAAAAGCCCTTGAGTGTTCCTTCTTGAGCGGTTCGTAGAGTTAGGGAATGATAAGGTGCTAGGTCTGTTCCAGCCATCGGCGCGCGCTTTGCAATTTTGAAAAAGCTCTATCTTGAAGTTTCCACCTTCAAATTTGGCTTGGAAGTTCAACTTCAATTTCAAGCGGGCCTGGAACGATAGGATGATCCCGTGAGTGTTCCTTCTTCGGCGGGTCGTTGAATCAGGAGTTGGCAAATTTGAAATACTGATGGACCTAAAACAAAGACCGCATCACACCCTGTCCAACCAATTAATGCCCACGTATCCTGCCCTAGCAGTCCCTGCTGGGTCGGTTATGTGAAGTAAGTAAGAGAAGAAAGTAAACGCAGGAGGCGAAAGAGAAAGTGGTAAGAGCTAAGCAAGTGGAATACCAAGATATTTGAGTCAATAAAAAAAGAACTGAAAAGTGAAGGTGAGTCAGCTAGGAAAAAGGAAAGGTTTGGTGTCGCCACCCAAGAGCATCGAGCTGGCGCGCAAAACCTTTAACCGTAGGTTCCCTAACCACGTGATCTGGAAGCGAATTCCAGCGATCTATAACTCGGCGCGAAAGACGAGTTTCCGTCCTATCCTATCAGACCGTGGTTTATGCAGTTTCAGTGGGTGACCGCGGAGACTAGGTAACGTAGCGGGACTAAAAAGCCCTGACAAGTCCGGACCAATCTTACCCATCAAAATACGATAGGTGAGAAACTGGTCCCCTCTTATCCTTCGGTAATCCATGGAATACATAACCCAACTGAGCAAGCGTTCAGGATGCGTCTGTCCCCGTAGACCCTGCACTAACCGAGTGCCCACTCGTAACACCCTCTCCAAGTCCATTTTGTCTCGGTTAAGACATGGTGGACAAGGCTAAATACAATATTCCAGGTGGGGTCGGACGAATGCCGAAAATAGCTTCACGAACAACTTGGCCGTTAAGATTCTGAAAGAGCGGCGGATAAACCACATCATACAAAACCCTCGACAAGCAGCCTTCTTCCAGTTGTCTCCAGAATTTTTTCAGTTCAGTTCAGATGGGGACTGGAACGATAGGAGAATCCCGTGAGTGTTCCATCTTGAGTGGATCGTTGAGCCAGGAATTGATGAAGTGCTCAGTTATTGATGGATCTAAAACGGAAACACCCGTATCGCACCCTGGCCAACCAGTTAATGCCCACGTTTCCTGCCCTAGCAGTCCCTGCTGTGGCAGTCACGTGAAATAAGCAAAGGATAGGAAGAGAAATCGAAGGTACAGAATAGGGAAGTGCACTTAAATAAGAAAATAATACCAATACGTGAAGAAAAGTAGAGAAAAGAAAATCGAAGTACGAAGATGCGAGTTACTCAGGAAAATGGAAAGGTTTCGTGTTGCCACCCAAGAGCGTCAAGTTGCCGCTCAAACCCCTTAACCGTAGATTCCCTGATAACACTTTCCGGAAGCATGTTCCAGCGGTCGATAACTCAGCGTGACAGCCGGATTTCCGCCCTAATCCGATCGGACCGCGGTTTGTCCAGCTTCAACGAATGACCGCGTAGAACAGACAACCTAGCGGGACTGAATAGCCAAGACAAATCTGGACCAACCTTCCCAGTCAAGATACGGTAGGTTAGGATTAAGTCTCCTCTAAGCCTTCGGTAGTGCATTGAATGCATTCCCAAACTAAGTAGACCCTCGGGGTACGTCCGTCCCCGTAATCCCTCGACTAACCTAGTACCCACTCGTAAAACCCTCTCCAGCTCCATTTTGTCCCGGACGAGGCAGGGCGGACAAGCCTGGACGCAGTATTCCAGATGAGGGCGAACGAAAGCCGAGAACAGCCTCGTAAAGATGCCGCCCGTCAAGACTCCGAAAGAACGTCGGATTAACCACAACATGCGGAAACCTCTGCTTGCGGCATTCTTCCAGTTGTCGCCGGAGTGTAAAGCCGAAGAGTGTACGACGCCTAGGTCAATTTGGCTAGATACACGGGGTAGTTCGACCCCACCGACCACGTACTTCGTAGGGGGACAACCTCCTCCAATTCGAAGAAAGGAGCACTTTGCCTGATTTATGGGCAGTAACCATAAAGTAGACCAGTCCCAAAGCTTATCCAATGCTCGCTGAATAGCTTCGGAACCCCCAGGAACATCAACAATGTTCCACAGCTTCAGGTCATCAGCAAATAGCAGCGATGGTACCTCAAGCTCCGTGGGTAGGTCATTCACATAGATAGAGAACAACAGCGGTCCAAGGACCGAGCCCTGCGGCACGCCGCTGAGGACAGATTGCCTAACTGATAGACCCCGGCCTACCCGTACACATTGTTCTCTACCCTCCAAGAAGGCAGTCACCCAATGAAGGGCGCGGCCAGATACCCCGTAGGAGGACAACTTTTGCGCGAGCCTCAAATGGGGTACCTTGTCAAATGCCTTCGAAAAGTCGACGAAAAGCACGTCCAGTGTGTGGCCGTTATCCACTGCATCCGCCCAATTTTCGCGAGCCACCAACAGATTCGTCAGACACGAAAATCCCTTCCGGAATCCGTGTTGTACATTGCTAAGTAGATTAAATCTACTCAGATGACTCTCCAATGAATCTCTCACCAGTTTCTCGAGGAGTTTGACTACTACACTCGTCAGACTAACTGGCCTGTAATTTGCAGGCAGACCCCTGTGGGACAGATGACAGCTTCCTTCCACTCGGAAGGCAATGCACAACTGCCAAGCGATTTCTGAAACACCATAGCGAGCGGTCCACTTAGTTCCGCAGCCAACTCATGCAACAGTTTCGGGTGAATTAAATCAGGCCCAGAGGCCTTAGAAGGGTTCAGCCCTTGTAACAGCCTACGAACTTCCGTCGCCGCTACAATAAATTCAGATAGTTCTGAACCCTCTGGGGTCCTGCAAACCAGCGCAACGCCTGTCAAAGAGGTTTCCCTTACAAACGCTGCCGCATATTGCCCACTGAGTACGCAGGTCTTGTCATAATCCGTATGCGCATGAGTACCGTCATCACGCATCAACACTGGAATTGACATGTTCGAAGCGCAGCGCCTTTTGACATAAGCGAAGAATCTTTTTGGATTCTCTGAAGCATCGTCTGCTAACCCTTTTTCAAAATTGAGCCGAGCATCCCTTAGGTGTTGCTTACACCTATTTCCAGCTTTACGGTACCTGTCATAAGTATCGGTGGACGGAGCGTCTCGGTAAGTCCGCCAACATCTAGACCTCTTTGTGAGCAGATGCTTGCCAGTGGGATCTATCCAGGGCGGCTGTGCTCGGGCCTCCTTTCTCCTTGTGACTGGTTTGAAGGGAGCAGAGACCTCTGTGAGGTAGGACTTAAATTTCTCCCAGGCAACCTGGACAGTATCGTCGTCTGAGATCTCACAATGGAAACCAGAAGCCTTGGCTCTCATTGATTGATATTCTGCTTGCCATATGTTCGGGCGAAACTCAACCGTACTCTGGTAGTGTCTAGACATAGTACAATTGAAGAGCAAACAAACATGATCACTGGAACCCAGTGGAGGTCCGTAAGTAATGTCATCAACAAAATCGAGTGACTTAGCGAATACAAGGTCCAAAATAGACGGCACTTGGGCGTCCATGTACCTAGTGGGGAGGTCAATGAACTGGTGCAAAGATACTTGGAGCGTAAGTTCAAGCAGATCAGCGCCAAATGTGCCTGACGCTGAGTCGCAAGAAAGATCTGCCCAGCAAATCTCTGGGAGGTTGAAGTCGCCCATCACCAAACACTTATTTGAGGACTGGGAGCGGATGAATTCAAGTACCTATTTGGATACGCTCCCAGGGCTTCTATACACAATTACAACTGTAACCTGAGCCGAGGAGGTGCTAATAACAGCCGATAGAGCTTCAACAGTTTTGTCTGCCGACTGAAATAAGCAAGTCTTCAAAACGTCCAGTTTACAGCTCACATAAAGAGCGACGCCCCCTCCCTGTCGGCCAGCAGAGCGATCGCATCTAAATAGTGCGTAGCCAGGTAGATGTAATTCACCATCCGTGATGTCCTGAGACAGCCACGTTTCAGTGAATGCGAGTATATCGGGATGAGACCCATCTACAAGCAGACCTAACTCGTACACCTTATTCCTTAGGCTGCGCACATTACTCAGCACTATCTGAAGTTTTTCGTTAGATCCAGACCTGGGTCGTGCGCTACCAGTACTGGCACTGGTAGTGCGGAAACAGACCGCCGGCTGACCACCCGAAAACCCACCAACCGGAGACCTTGTTCACCGGCCGCTCGCCTGCTTTTGAGGTCCTTGATGGCCTCCCTTAGCTTCAGCCTATCGGCTAGCGGATGGTCCGGCTGAACGCTAATATTTGTACCTTTCAGCTTAAACGCAAACCGCATGAGAGCATTGCGTTCCTCCGGGGTAGAGAGTACCACACGAAGTAGCCGCGGTCGCGGGTTTGGTACGTTAACTGGGACGTTCCCCAGTCTAATTAGCTTCCTGACAGTAACGCCTGGAAAACCAGGCGGCAGAAGCTTCGTTACGCACATTTTAAACCATTGAAGGTCGTCCAATATGCGATCAGCAGGAAGGACAGCAGTAGATTCAGCCGCGTTACGGAATATAACGCTACTATCCGTGAAAGAATCGCCACGACGGGGTGTATTAACCCCACGGGTCTTTGATTCGGCACTCGGAGCAGGTGGCTTCACTACTGGTGATGGGACTGTCTTTAGCCCCTCCGATGATGTAGCAACGGCAGCGTATGTTTTTCGCTCCTTTGTCGATGTCTTACTTTTGTTAGGGTCATCGATTTCACCGGAAGGCTTTATAGCAGATTTTATCTGCTTTTTCTTCTTGATAACAGGAGTAGGGACCCGTGAGGCTTTTCCGCTTTGAGCAGAATCAAGCACACCTTCAGAATGAAGTACTGATGCGTGTACGACTCCTAAATCAACCTGCTGAGTGACAACAGGGATTTCGGGTGGAAGGATTAGCAGCTCCGATTCGAAGAACAGAGCATTTGGTCTTATTTATGGGCATCGACCGTAAGGTAGACCATTTCCAGAGCCTAACCAAAGCACCCTGAATTTCCTCAGGACCCCCGGGATATCCGCAACATTCAAAGCTTAAGGTTGTCAGCAGACATTAGTGATGACACTCCTAGCTCCCCAGACAAGTTCTTTACATAGATCACGAACAACAATGGCCCCGATACCGAGCCCTGCGGGACGCCATTAACAACAGCTTGCCTGAGCGAAAGGCTACGACTCACGTGTACGCACCGTTCCCTCCTGTCAAGGAAGGCAGACACCCATTTAAGGGCGCGACCAGATATACCGTAAGATCTCAACTTTAGTGAGAGCCGAAGATGTGGGACAGTGTCAAAAGCTTTCGAAAAATCTACGAATAGCACGTCTACATCGTGGCCACTGTCTACCGCTTCGGCCCAGCTTTCACGAACTAAAGTAAATTAGTCTGACATGAAAATCCTTTGCGGAATCCATGTTGTGCAACACTGAGAAGCTTGAATCGATTCAGGTGGTTCTCCACTAAATCCCTTATCAGCTTTTCAAACAACTTGACTACTTCGCTTGTTAAACTGACAGGCCGGTAGTTCGCGGGTAAAGCGCTGTCACCGCCCTTAAAAATCGGACAGATGATTGCCTCCCTCCATTCCGAAGGTAGGCTGCAGCTGTCCAGCGATATTAAAAATACGCATGTGAAAGGACCACTCAGCTCAGTGGCCAGTTCATGCAACAGCTTCGGATGAATTGAATCAGGACCGGAAGCTTTAGAGGGATTAATGCCTTGCAGTAGCTCGAAGACCTGAGTCACCGTTATGCTAAATTCAGCTAAGCAAGGATCCTCTGGAGCTCTTGAAACCAATTCAACCTGTGGTAAAGAGGTCTCCGGAGCAAAGACCGCAGTATAGTGATCACTCAGTATACAAGCCTTGTCATAGTCAGTTTGTGCACGGGTCCCATCTGCTCGCAATAAACCTGGTATAGACAGTTTTGCCCTGCTGCGTCTTTTAACGTAAGCAAAATACTTCTTAGGATTTGCTGCGGCCGAGTCCGCTAAACCCTGCTCGTATTGGAGACGAGCCGTTCTGAGATGTTGCTTACATTTATTATTACATTACATTATTACATTATTATTGGAAGCGTGATCTAAACCGACTGCGTGGGAGATCTTTACTCTGCCCCATCAAATGTAGATCCAAGATAACTTGCATGCTGATGTGGCCGCTGTGTCCGAGTCCTGGTTCTCTTCAGATGACTTTATTGGTGATCTGCTTATAGGCTTGCGTGCTACAGGGCTGACAGACCCGGCTTTCAGATCGGTGGAGGAGTACTCTTGCTAATAAAGTGCCAATATAAACACTGGGAGGTTCCATTTACCATGAGTTCTGCTAATGTTCAGGCGGTATTCTGCTATCTAAGAGCACTGGGTAAATTGGAGATTATAGTATGTGTTTGTCGTACTTCATCCTCTACCCGAGAAGAGGACAGGGATCTTGGTACGTTACTAAGACAGGCGGAAATAGCCGCACCTAATTTTCTGATCGTCGGTGACCTAAACCTTCCGCATGCTGATTGGCAGCATGCTGAAAAGAGAGTGGGTACTTTAGAGAAGGAACTAGTAGATTGGATGCACGTAAATGCCTTCGGGCAACACGTCAATGTCCCGACTAGAAGTCGTACTGGGAGTACCCCTTCAACCCTTGATATCGTGATCGCCAAACATGGTCACTTAACTGACCTATGCGTGGAGCCACCCATAGGTAAGAGTGATCATTGCGTTTTGACCTTTTTCTTGGACACACCGAGGCTTGCAGAAAACCGTCGAATGGGAAGAGATTTAAATCGTATTGATTTTACAAAATTGCGGGTTCGTGCCCTTCAGATCACGTGGGTCCCTGAACAGGACAAGGCCACTTTGGAACAGAGGTGTCTTCTACTTAAAAGTGGACTTGTACAGTTGCTGAATGAATTTGCTCTTCTTCGCCCCAGGGAACATCTTGGGAAACCCCGATGGTGGAGAAGAAAAATTGACAGAGCGATGAAGAGGCGCAATGCTGAGTGGAGAAAATATCAAGAAACTTGGGGATTTCGACGCTGGCTGCAGTACAAAAGGTGTCGAAACATGGCTATTAAGTTACAGCGGCAGGCGAAGTACTCATATGAGCTTAGGTTGGCCAAACTTGCGAAAACTAATCCCAAGTGTTATTACAGTTATGTCCAGTCAAAGGCTTCTTTAAGAGAGGTGGTCGGCTGTCCAACCATGGAGGACGGTACCCAGGCTGTAGACGACGTCGATAAAGTAGAAGTGCTGCTACGTGTCTACCAAAGTCTGCATCGGAAGGATAGTAGGTCAGCCTTGCCATCACTACCGCACTGCTCAACTAGCTACACAATGCGGGAAATTATTCTCAATGTGTCAGAGGTCTTCACAGCGCTGGCTAATTTGAACCCTTATAAATCAGCCGGTCCTGATAGCGTACATCCCGCCATAGTTAAGCCTCTGGCTGATATCCTCCAGTATCCCGTGGTGGAGTAATTCAACCAGTCTCTTCAAGAAGGCAAGCTGCCACGTGATTGGAAGGAGGCGATTATTGTTGCCATCCACAAGGGGTTCTAAGTCGGTGCCTCTTAACTATAGACCTGTTAGTTTGACCAGCATCATGCTGAAATGCTTGGAAAAGCTTATAAGGAACAGGATCTGTGAGCACTTAACTGAGCACAATCTGATTAGAGCGGAACAGCATGGCTTTCTCAAAAAGAAGTCTTGTCTTATCAATCTATTGTGCTTTTTAGACGAGATTACCCGTTGTCTTGATGGTGGAATACCGGTAGAGGTGTGCTATTTGGACTTCAGTAAAGCCTTTGACTCCGTGAACCGTCGATTTTTAATTGAGAACCTGACATGGTTTGGATTGCATCCTCAACTACTACTATGGCTCTCTGAATTCTTACGTGGAAGGACATTCAGAGTTAGCGTTGGGGAAGCGAGTTCTAGTGTTGGTTATGCCTACAGCGGTGTCCCTCAAGCTTCGGTTCTCGGTCCATTGCTATTTCTTATGTTTATAGATGACCTGGCTCCTCTTCTTGAGGACCCCTGCTACATCTTCGCAGATGACTTGAAGCTAGTCAGTAGGGGTATCCGTGCGAGATTGGCTAAGGACATCCTCACTGTGGTGAATTGGTCAAGTCAATTGGACCTACCTCTAAATGCCAACAAATGTCAACTATTGACTAGTAGTGGTAGCGGAATTGCAGTTCAGTCTCCTGTGGGATTTCTATCATTGCGGTGCACCGACGAAGTCCGTGATCTAGGTGTCATCGTAGCGAACAATTTTAAGCCTTCGACACAGTGTCGCCATGCTGACAATAAAGCACGACACGAATTATTTCGTCTTAGGAGGGCGCTGAGTAACACTAAAGTAGAAGTATTCTTGCCCTTATATAAAGCAGGGGTCAGGCCACGTCTGGAGTATTGTGTTCAGGCCTGGTCACCGTACCTCCGTAGTGACATCACTGTATAGAAAAGATTCAGAAACTTGCGACCAGGATGATTGAAGGTCAACGAGGGAAGTCTTATGAAGATCGTCTAAGTAGCTTAGGATTATTTTCCCTGGAGCGGCGTAGGTTGAGAGGGGATTTGATGGAGACGTTTAAGATCATTAAGGGGCTTAGTGGTATTACTTCCACCCATCTGTTTGAGCTGGCTAAGTCAGACCATCTGCGCGGGCATCACCTGAGGCTTAAACATCACAGAGCTCGTTCGGACATCAGGGCACAGTTTTTTACGAACCGGGTAGTTAACTACTGGAATAAACTTCCTTATGATTTAGTGGAGTCTGAGACCATAGAAGCCTACAAAAGGGGCTTAGATAATTGTTGGTCCATCCTTTTTCCAGAGATATTGTAGTTGTACTTTAATATGTAGTGTATTTTGATGCTGGCATGTGAAAGTGCAGAGATTGCTCTTGTTCTTGCTTCATTCCATCGCAGAAGCAAGAAGAGACAATCCAACGTCGAAGTGCCGGGGGTCGCTTCACTTACCGGCACAAGAACTGGACGTTCGTTAGGCGGATGCCGCTATCGTCCATCTGACCTGACCTGCCCTGACCTGTCTTGATAGATCTAAAACGGAACTCCCGAAACACCCGGATCGACCAGTTACTGCCCACGTTCCTGGCACTAGCAGTCCCTGCTGTTGAGGTTACGTGAAGAAAGAAGTAGAAAGTAAATGGAAGATAAAGGGGAATGAGTCATGTAAATGAAGGGTAACACCAAAGAGTGAAGAGAACGAAAGAATATGAACTAAAACTTGGAAGATGGATATGGTCAGGAGAAAGGAAAGATTTCGTGTTGCCACTCAAGAGCGCCTAACTTACGTTTGAAACCCTTAACCGTAGGTTCACTGACTACACTTTCTGGAAGCGAGTTAAAATGCTCGATAGCTCTACGCGATAACCGAGTTTCCGCCCTGATCTTATCGGAACACGGTTTGTGTAGCTTCATCTGGTGACTGCGAAGACAAGGCAACCTAGCCGGGCTAAATAGCCAGCTAAAGTCCGTTCCAACCTTACCTGTTAAAATGCGGTAAGTAAGGATTAGGTCTCCTCGAAACCGTCGGTGGTGCACTGAATACATACCCAGGCTAAGTCGACGCTCGGGGTATGATTGCCTCTGTAACCCCACGGCCAATTTGGTAACTACTCTCAAAACCCTCTCGAGCTCCACTTTGTCCCGAACTAGACAGGGCGGACAAGCCTGGATGCAGTATTTCAGATGTGGACGAACGAAATCTGAGAACAGCTTCACGAATATGTCGGTAGTTAAGACCCCGAAAGAACGGCATATTAACCACAACATTTTGAAACCCCTACTTGTTGAATTCTTCCAGTTGTCACCAGAACGCAAAGACTAGGTATGGACGACGACCAGGTCTGACTGGTTGGAGACAAAGGGGCAGTTCGACCCCACCGAGTACGTAGCTCGAAGGCAGGGAAGTTGCTCCTATACGAAGGGCGGAAGACAGACTGATTAATGGGCAGTATCTACAATGTAGACCAGTCCCAGAGTCTGTCCAGGGCATGTTGTATGGACTCAGAACCCCCAGGAACATTTACCGCCTTCCATAGCTTAAGGTTATCAGCAAACCATGGGGATGCTACCCCAACCACTCTAGGGAGATGGTTTGTGTAGAGAACAGCATCGGTAAAAGGACCGAACCCAGTGGGACACCGCTAAGGAATGATTGCCTAAAGGCTAAGCTGCGACCCACACGTACACACTGTGCTCTTCCCCGCAAGAATAGAGATACTCAGTGAAGTTCGCGACCAGATACACCGCGGGAGCTCAGCTTTTGTGATAGCCACAAGGGAGGTACCTTATCAAATGCTTTCGAGAAGTCTACGTAAAGCACATCCAATACGGGGCCATTGTTCATTGTCTCGGCCCAAGCTTTAGGTGCAATCAACAAATCCGTCAGACACGAAAACCCCTTCCGGAATCCGCGTTGTGCACTACTCAGTAGATTTAATCTATGCAGGCGAAATTCCAACGAATCTCTCACCAGCTTTTCAAACAGTTTGACCACGACGCTAGTCAAAATGACTGGCCTATCATTGGCTGACAGACTACTGACGCCATATTTGAAGATAGGGCAGATGACAGCCTCCTTCCATTCAGAAGGTTATGTACAGCTGTCAAGTGACTTCCGAAATACCATCGTCAGCGGTCCACTTAGTTCCCCCGCCAACGCAGGTAGAAGTTTCTGGTGAATTGAATCAGGTCCAGCTGCTTTGGAAGGGTGCAGTTCTTGCAGAAGTTTAAGGACTTGCGTTTCCGCCACAGTTAACTCAGCTAAATACGAACCATCAGGTACTCTGGGGACAAGTTCAACGCTAGTCAACGCTGCCTCATGTACAAAAGCCTCTGCATACTGCTTCCCACGTACACGTGGCTTATCTGAGTCCGCATACGCACAACTCCCATCGGCCCGCATCAAAGTTGGAATTACCGGATTTGAACCACAGCGTTTCTTAACATAAGCGAAGAACTTCTTTGGATTTTCCGAAGCTTCACCAGCCAATTACTTTCATACAACAGCCGAGCTTTCCTTGAGTTTTTTTTTACGCCGATTTCTAGCCTCGCGGTATCTATCCTAGTTGTTAGTTGATGGAGCCGCACGGCAGGTCCTCCAGCACCTAGAACGCTTCTGGAGCAGGTGCTTGCCAGTGGTATCTATCCACGGCGGCCGCGCCCGTGTCTCCTTTCTCCTCGCAAGCGGGATGTAGGGAGTAGACACTTCCGTGAGATAAGATTTAAATTTATCCCAGGCCGCCTGAACCGTATCAACCACCGAGATTTCATAACGCATCCCAGCAGCCTTGGTACGCATTGCCTGATAGTTAGCACGCCATATGTTTGGAAATGGCTTAGCAATGCTCTGGTGACGCCTGGTCAGACTACACCTGAACGATAAACAAACATGATCACTAGCACCTAAGGGAGAGCCGTAAGTGATGTCCCCTACGAAGTCTAGTGACTTGGCAAACACTAGATCCAAAATAGACGGGAGTTGAGCGTCCACGTACCTGGTGGGGAGGTCCACGAACTGATACAATGGTACTTGTAGCGTAAGCTCAAGTAGATCTGCCCCGAAAGTACCTGCTGCCGAGTTGCAAGAAAGATCCGCCCAGCAAACTTCTGGTAGGTTGAAATCCCCCAGTATCAAACACCTGTTAGCGGATTGGGAGCGAATAAAATCAAGCACCTCTTTGGACGCACTTCCAGGGCTTCTATACACAAGTACGACTGTAAGTTGAGCTGAGGAAGTGTTAATCACTACCGACAGCGCTTCGACAGTTTTGTCTGCCGTCTGAAACATGTAGGTGCGTGAAACGTCAAGTTCACACCTAACGTAAAGCGCAACGCCCCCGCCTTGTCGGCCAACGAAGCGATCACATCTAAATAGTGCGTAGCCAGGCAGATGTACTTCACCGTCCGTGATGTCTTGAGACAGCCACGTTTCAGTGAATGCAAGTATATCGGGATGAGACCCATCTACAAGCAGACCTATCTCGCACATCTTATTCCTTAGGCTCCGCACATTGCTTAGCACTATTTGAAGGTACTCGTAATGTCCAGCCCTGGGTCGTGCGCTACCAGTACTGGCACTGGTAGGGCGGAAACAGACCGCCGGCTGACCACCCGAAAACCCACCAACCGGAGACCTTGTTCACCGGCCGCTCGCCTGGTTTTGAGGTCCTTAATGGCCTCTTTTAGCTTCAGCCTATCCGCTAATGGGTGGTCTGGCTGAACACTAACATTAGTACCCTTCAATTTGAAGGCAAACCGCAACAGCGCGTTACGTTCCTCCGGGGTGGGTTGGACTACACGAAGTGAGCGCGCTCGAGAGTTTGGGGCGTCAACTGGGACGTTGACCAGTTTAGTCAGTTTCCTGGCAGTGACACCGGGAAACCCAGGCGGAAGAAGCTTCATTACGCACATCTTAAATTATTATAGGTCATCCAACGTACGTTCGACAGGAAGTGCGGCAGTGGATTCCGCTGCGTTACAAAATATCACACTGCTATCCATGAAAGCGTCACCTCGACGGGGTGTATTTACCCCACGGGTTTTGGAATTTACATGAACAGCAACCGGTTTAGCTGCAAGCAATGAGATTTGGCGCAAGTTATCAGATGACGCTGAACCAACTGTAGCGTACGTCTTACGCTCCAGCTTGTTTGTCCCGCCATTCTTGACGCTTTTCGTAACGGCCTGAATAGTACGGGTAGTTCGGTTCCCATTTTTCTTTCGTCCTGCAGGCGAAGAAGCCCGCAGCTCAACATCCATGATCGCCTCCTCGACCTGTACCCAAGAAAGACAGGATGAGGTGTTTGGAGTAGGCATCGCAGTTTCATTAGCCCGCGATGGGGACAGCTGATGTTTTCACCCCCTGCCTGCACAACCTTTGGTGAAACTGCTAGGATTTCATCAACAGGTGGTGTTTCCAGCTCAGGCGGTTGCATCTTGAGCGACTTCTCAACTCTCGGTTTGGAGGCGGAGGGTATGCGCTCTTTCCTTGCCCTCTTCCGCCTCTACTTTTCTGGCCCAGGAGCCCGTGACTCACCTTCCATTTGTGGCTATTCAACAAGGCCATCTGAAGCATTTGAGTCAGTGATCTCAATGTGTACTGGAGCGTCCGGTACGATGAAGGATTCATCATCGGATGGACTGTCCCCTACAGAGTCCTCATTTGCAATACTCAGCTATTTCATAATCAAATCCACTTTAGAGTTGAGCAAGGCAAGCCCGACTAACCCCTGCTCAACCACTGTGAACCTGGACGCCAGTGCTTTAACTTCGGCACAGATGATAGCCAAGCGCTTCGCTTTCTGAGTACAGCAATCAGCACATCTAGTCAGAAGGTTTTCACTGGACAATAGCATATTGTACTGATTCGCTCGGAGGTCGGTACAAACTTTTGATACCAGCGGAAACGAACATCACACTGTATATCACCAGATGAATCCGTAAATGGTCTTGAATAGACAGAGTTTCCGCAAGCTGCATTTGACTCATCAAACGAGGACCCAAAGATTTCATCCGCTTTGGTTTGTAGTGAGACGACCATGTTTAAAGTGGAAAACGGAACAGAATTTAAAAACACAAAGACAACCGTAAAATGAACACAAAAAGGCAAAACAGGGTGTGAAACGGGATTAAAAAGGGAAACAACCGCAAAAAATTACCAGTAAGCATCAAGAAGACGCTATGTCCAGTAGCACTTTGATCGATCCAGGATATCTTGCATCAGAGGAAATATGACAACAGCCAAATTTCGCTTCAAGTGTTTATTCAAACACCGTTTTCCCCAATATTTATCCTAGAAAACTCGATCAGTATGGCAAACCAAACCGCATAGAACTCATAGTAATCAGCTCCATCTATTCCGTATCATTCTGGGTTTGATGCGTGTCGTTGTATCACCATGTTCCTTGAAGGTTCGTCGCTATTGCAGTGACAGCCGCAAGATTCCAGCATTCTCAGCGAATGTTTGTCTAGCAGCCGTTTGGAACCATCCTCGGAAGGCGCGTCTGCAATTGCTTCCGGTATGCTGTTTCAAACATTAACCACTCTAGTGAATAGGGTGACGTCTAAGCGAATTCTGTCTTCTTAGCTTAAATAGCTTCCATGTGTGACGTCGAGTGGAACAGCGTGCTGGGCAGGAAGGGTTGTTGTAACTCACTTCCAAGTTCCCCTCGGAGGATGCGCCCATTGTAGAGGAGATCACCCCGGCGACGGCGGAGCTCGAGGGAGAACAGATTTAGCTGCTGGAGTCGAATGGTGTACGGGAAATCACGTAGCCCCAGAAAAGATTTCGATGCACGACTCTGAACCTTTTCTAGCAGAGCGCATTCAAACTTTGAAAGCAGATGGCTAGCTGGTAGGCCATAGTCTAAGACTGGACGGATGTACGAAGTGAACAAATGTCGAAAAATCTCAGGAGTCATTCGGGCAATGGACCTTCTTAAGGCACCCGCCAGTCTCCTTCCAGTGGCCACCTTCGACGTGTGCTGCGTCGCTCTAAGGTCAGAAGTCACGATAATCCCGATAGCTCTCTCGTGAGTGGTATTCCTGAAAAGAAACCTATCAATGTGGTATGTGCCGTACGGTTCAGTGCTATCCATTGGGAGAACAGCGCATTTATCTCGGTTTACTAGCACTTTCCACTTGATGGACCATTCGTGTAACCGGTGTAGAGCCCCTTGTAATCCGTCCGCATCCTCAAGGCTGGATACCGTTGACCATAGCTTGAGGTCATCGGCTTAGATCAAGCACTCGGTTTGAAGTGCAGTCGGCAGATCGTCAATGTACATTTTGAGGAGCTCTGGTGATCCTTGGGGAATGCCACTAGTCTTAGGCACTGGAGCAGAGAAGGTTTGGTTCACTTGTATGCGCATTGTCCTATCTCTTAAGAAATCGGCAATCCAAGAGAGATTTCCTGCAATACCAATTCCTTAGAGTTTATGTAGCAGTCGTACAGGTGGAACCTTATCAAAGGCTTTACTGAAGTCAACGAATATTACGTCAACCTGTTTTCAGGCTTCTATGGCTTCTGTCCATGTTTCCCTGGCGATGAGTAAGTTAGAGATGTATGAGCGTGATCTCCGGAAGACATGTTGAGCAGGTGATATGAGGTTTAGATTCACATAGTGCAGCTGGAGGGCGCACTTGACTATTCGCTCCATGGTTTTGCATTCCACTGATGTCAGGCATAATGGCCGGTAGTTCGCCGGGTCTTGCTGGTTTTCCCCTCGTATTTGGGCAGGGCGGTATTTGCTTTCCAGCCTGTGGGTAGGCAGCCGACTTCCAGGGATTGCCGAAACACTTGGCAGACAGGGGCGGCGACGTACTGAGCTAGCGTTTTCAGGAAACTGGGATGCAATCCGTCCGGGCCTGGGGAGGAGTTCGGGTCCAGTTTGGGGAGTACCTCGGGGTTAGGTTCAACTTGGTCCATAGAGGAGGAGCGTGTGGGCAAACAGTTGTTGAACAGCGGAGATTCCACTGAGTACACAGAGGAGTATTGCGCAGCCAGTGGGTTTGCTATTTCATCACCGCCGTAGAGAACGGTAGCTTTCTTAGAAGAGAATAAAGCGGGGACTCCACTACCCTTTTCGGCATTCCGCTTCAGGTAGGCAAAATGTTTCTTGGGAGAGTTTTGAGATTCCATGGCAAGTCCATGTTCATATTGTATTCTGTTGTCACGTTTTTTCAGGGTGCATAGGTTTCTGACAGTTTTGGACACTAAGTAGCTTGATGTCAGTCCTGTGCTCTTGAAATGGTCGCATAGTTTACGACGTTCTTTCATTAGGGATCTTACTTCTTTATCAATCCATGGGGGTCCTTTGGATGGTGGTCTGCTCTTGCAGTTTGGAACAAACTATTCAATGAGCCGCATCATCATAGATCGTAGGCGTTCCCATGCGTCATCAAGCTCCAAGGCTTGCGGAATACTCCAGTCCATGTTACTTGCATCCATTCTTAATCTGGGCTGGTCAGTGCGCCAGAAATTTAGACGCAGTGTCCCCTGATCGTGGATTGTGTGGCGTCGTGTCCACGTAAAGGAGATTGTAAAGTGATCACTTTTTCCATAGGTTGAAGGATCGTTAGACCTGAGACCTCAGCTGGGGCCGAGTGAGAACCAGGTAGAGAATGCTTGGTTTCTGACCAGGGACCATCCGTGTTGGTGGCAAGACATGCTGTGACAGGTTGCACTCGTGAACGGTATCAAGGAGATAAACTTCAAAGGAGTCATGTAAGATATAACCGTGAAGAGGTCCCAGATTATGTCGGGGGCGTTGAAGTCACCCATAAGGAGACAGTTTGTTCCTGTGCTGTGGATTCACACGGAGCGTAATAGGTGTGAGCCAGGTGCTGCAGGGGACGCTGTAGAACATTCCGAATGGTGTCCGTCATGAATTGCACACCAGAGCATTTCCGACATATCATCCTTGTCACAATCGGGTTCGACAATTTGGGCCTAGAGGCAGTTCTTTATGTAGAGGACTACTCCGCCTCCAGACCTTCCACCAAAGCGATCGCATCGAAGTAGTTGATAGCCTGAAACCTAAAACCGGGTCAGATATATCAGATGACAGCCAGGTTTCGGTGAACGTCATTAGGTCGGGTTGCTTTTCAGAGATAAGGAGTGGAATCTCTTCTAACTTGTTGCTGAGAATGCGCACATTCAAGAGTATTACCCGTAGTCCGTTCTTTATGTTTGGGGTCCTGGAAGAAGAATTGGCTTCCATCGAGCTCTCTGAGTTTTCTGACTACGCGAATATCCACTATGTGCAGATCTGTTTCTCCATTTGCTTGTCGGGTTCGCAGACCACATACACCTTCTTTCATTTGGATTCGTTCCCCCGGCGAGAGGCCCTTCAGAAAGTAGAAGGTTTCTCTCTTGCGGCACGGGGTCCCTCTCATGATGCGTTGGCATTCTTCTTCATCCTGACAAACGATTTTCAGCGGACGAAACTTGGCTAGGTACCTTGGTTTTCTGCCAAGCCGAAAAGTAGAGATTAGGTTTATCCCTTGCGTACCTTCATCAAACGACATAGAGACCTTCCGTTTAAGGAAGGCTTGGTCGTTGAGTATACTTTCAGCAGTAGTCTTTGTTGGATTCTGGGACGTTTGTGATTATCAGGCAGCGGCTGCGAGTAGGCCGCTTGTCGCGTTTCGGTGATGCTGGCTTTTGCGGGTATTTCTTCTCTTTGACCAATTGCTCAAGCTGCGCTACTCTGTTTAGGAAGAGGTTCAATTCCTCAAAACCAAAGGTCCGCAGCTGCAAAGCGTACTTTGAAGCCAAATTCCGAAGCATTGGTGTTCTGAGTTGACACACCTAAGTTTGCAATACTACTGAATACTACTTATTGTATACTTTTTGTAGGAGCAAATAGAAACAAAAATATGTACAACTCCAGTGCAATATAGACCATAAGGTGATATAGACGAGAATATTATTGGCTTACGTTGTTCATTCGGTGGTCTGAGTGTTCCCCGAGCTCGCGAGTTTGGCTGCAAGCATTTCGTCACTACCCGAGAGGACATTGTCAGTGCGGGTTTAGGTAAATAGTGGCGCTGTACCAAGCATCACAGAGTGTAAATGATCAAACCTCAAGCAGTCAACCTGACTTTGGATCGTTTGACGGGCACAAACCGTCAAAATCGATCTCTGCTTCTTACCTCTTAGCGTACGCACGAGGAACATTTCGGTTGTCGTCGTCGTTTGACGGCTAGGAGATCGATCACTCACACTCTGACGCGACATACCGCGCCGCTCTGGTACACAAGCGCGCATTGACGACGTCCGTTTCCTTGGTGACGAAATGTTTGCAGCCACACTGTTGAGTTAAGCACACCTTCAGTTCATCAGTGGATCATAATTTTATATAAAGTATTTACACTCCGTGATAATCCAATAGTTCGATAAGATCAAATATAACATTCTAAAATATTTGACTTAGTTTCACAAGTTCCACAAATGCAAGATCTCGCTGCTAGTTTGCAGTCGTACTTTGAATGTATTGTGGCAGAAATATAAATACAATAACCTTTTGAACCGTTGCACAGCTTTACTTCAAACGACTTGTTCTGTTGGGCTGTTCTAAACGTTTAGAAGCCTCCGTTGGTGGAACAAGGGGTGGGGCACTTGTTTTGCATCAGGTCCCACAAGCTTGTACTGATGACTGCGTGTGTTGCATGACGTTCGTGAATAAAGCAGTGGCTTCAACAACGAGAAGTCACCGAGATGTACTAAACAGTAGGTCATGATGAAACCTACGCGCATCTGACCATAGGACAAGGTATGGCGCTCGAGTTTCTTTCACCGGTCTTCGTACGATAATTACCGTAAACCAGGAATAAGCCTGGTAACGACGTACTGGACCCGTTCCATCTCCAGTGCATCGACTCGGGTGGTTGGGCAGTAGGCAGGCGTGAAGTACTTCAGTATTTGTCTTAGGATGGAATAGAACGATTGAGTATGGACCCCTATTGACCAAGTAAAGAAGCTGCGTTTGATTGCCCAAAATATGCGCAGTCCGTTGCGATACAGTATGTTCTTATGGATAACAGACGTCAAATCCCACCACGATGCTACATCGTGTAGTGTTCATAGCTTTTTCATTTTTTGCGCCTATCTCATTTAATTTTTCTATGCGTCTTGTACAGTTGTTTTAATTGACCGTTTTTCCTACACGCAATTCTCGAACTCGAACGGCGCGTTCTGCTTTCCTTTAGCGACGTGTTGCGACTGCTTCCTTTGTGTGCTTGGAAAGTCTGAGCTTCGCGGAAGCAACACTGTAATAACGTATCAGGGATTGTGCAATATCAGTAGAGTTAGTCCAACCGTCCCTACTGAAGGTCAGCGTGTTGATACGTTTAGTTGACACTGATTGTTTCCTTCCGGTGCGGTAGTCTAAGACTAGTTTTCACTCCAGTACAATCCAGATGTTATGGCTAGGGTAAGAAAATTTTGTGTGTCTGCGTCGCTAAACCTTATTCATCACGCCAACCATTTGGGTTTCCGCATACGTTTTTTGTTGCGCCTCATTTGTGCCAAACATTTGAGGCTGGATGTTAGGCATATGGTTTATTTCATAACCCCGTGAATTCCGCTAGGTTGTGAGACACGGTATCGATCCTTCATCAATGGAATGACCAGCCTTGAATGAACCAAGGTCACTTTTTTGCAGTCTTTTTATATGCCCTGAGATGCATTAGGCCATTGATTTGGATTCACGGATGATTAGTGCTGGGTTTGGTGTGTCACCTAGCCTTTCCACCGGGATTGTCGCTCGTGTTCTCACGACTGTAAGCAGGCGGAAAACAGTAGTTGGGGCTCCGACACAATATTCTGGCGACGGTGTTTTGAACAAGCATGTCAAGTTTATTTGAATAGATGTAGTCCCTCCTCCGACCGCAGAAATTACATTTCACAAATTCTCAGCAACATTTAACTGAAATGTTATCAGAAATCCTGAGCAGCCAAGTGGATTGGGAACCTTAATCCACGTTGATATAACAAGAAATTGAAGCCGAATTGCACAAGCTTTTCAATTTGAACAATGACACAAAGATTATTGAAGTATCAGATCCCAGAAACGGATCCCAATCATGTCATGCAGTTATTCCTGGCCAGTGTTTGACTCCTGCTGCGTCGGACCGGAATCCCCGACAGTGGGTTGGAACGGTGGTGTGCGACAATCTATGAATGATAGCGCTTACAAAAATCCGCATTTTCAGGAAGCACGCAACTTCATTCGCGTACATACTCCAAATGTACAGGCATGCTTCAAACAGAAAAGGACCAGCTTCCACAGTGCATCAAGATTTTCAGGGAAGAGAAGAAAACTGACAAGGAAACGCGGTTATGATCCTGTGCGGTCACAGCCATAAACAGTTGCTATTACCACCATCGTTTCTCAAGCGACAACGCCAAAACTTGGCAAGTCGTCAGTTAAGTCGAAAACCCATGACCCTATATACACTGGGAGAACCGTTACGGTCAAACGGAACAACTGACTGTGAAGAAAAACACAAAGCAAACCTCCTGCAAATCATTTACCTAACTAGAGCTATTGACCTTTATCGGTTCGAAGTGGAAAATATTCAGAAGTTACACTTGCTCCAGGAATGCATGTCCCTAATAAGTCTGTGCTGACAACTTGCTAACACAAACAACATTGTACACTTGGCCGAAGCATGAACCACTATGTGCCCGGATCCCAATAGACCCAGTATGATCCCATCTCCGTCGCAGGAGAAATGTAGACCCAACATAAACTTGAATTGGTTTTCGCTTTCAAGTGGAGAGAGGTATTATGGCGCTGATAGGAAAAGTTCACCACGCTACGTTCTTTTGTGATTCTGCTACGCGCACCCCTATTTCTCCAGGCCTATTTTGTGGCTCAAGCGTACATTTTCTGTTGCGCCACATATGTGACTACCTAGCGTTGACACTGAATCGTAAGGTTATTGGCTTTTCTTTACTTTGTGAATTTCCCTCGTTCGTAAGACACTCTACAGATATTTCTTCCTTGGGATGAGCAGTATTGAGTAGACGAACGCCAGCTTCTCTGCATGGTCTTTTAGTTGTCTTGACTTGAATTATGCCGTTGATTTTAATTTATGGATGTTGGTGCTCGGTTTTGTGTGCGGCGTGTGACAGTTTTCTATTCGGATTGCCGTGCGCGTTCTCACTACCGTAAGCGGACGGAAAGCAGTCGTTGGGGCTCTGACACAATGCCAGTGCTTCACGGAAGGTGTGGGAGTTAGCAGTATGCCGTCAGTGGTGTAAATAAAGCCACCACAACCTTTGCACTGGTTCACAAATGGTGACTTAGAGGGATCTTCAGCAGACAACAAGGAGAGGCGGTTGTGATCGTGCTGAAGTAACCCGCATTCGTCTGGGGTGCAAATTGCTTTCCAAGTCTTTAGGTTAACCGCAAACTGGGCACGCGGCGACCAAAGTTGCTAAATGCAATCGTTGAGGTGCATTAGGGAAATGTTGGGAACCGGGATCGTGCCTCAAGTTATTTCACTAGTACAGGGATACTAGCCATTTAAATGGTCGTAGACATGTACGCTCAACTTCTGCCCAAAAGTAAAGTCCTGGATCCACTGGTGCAATAATCCACAAACACCGTACTTTCCTAGTTTGCGGAGAAAGACTTCATTGTGTTTCTTTTCGAAGGCTTTACTGAAGTCAAGGTAAAGGATGCGAATAAATTTCTCTGATTTACTACACGCAACCGTTCATGCTTCGTCACCAGCAGGTCGTTAGTACATGAACGACCTAGCATAATATCTTACTGCGCAGGCGCCAGTAGACTGTTTGAATGAAGCAGCTGTAGTAGATAATTCTCGGCGACTTTCATGCAAGTTTGTCAAAAATGGGTGACAGACAAATCTGCTTGTAGTTGTCCACCTTGCTGGAGTCACAGACGTTCGGAATCATCTTCACCACTGAGCATTTCCATTTGCACGGCAGTGTACTTTCGGATTGTGACTTGTTGAAGTAGTCAGTCAGAACGCGTGGAGGATGGTAGATAAGTACGTGAGAATCAGGGGGTACAGCAGGTTTGATATCGTTAAGATTAGTGAGTGGTTGATTCACTTCTTCAAAACTGAATCCTAGATCATCGAGTTTGGTAAGCGCGGAACACGTCGAACTCGGTACAGATATCTGGTCATTTGCAAACACGGAAGCGAAGCGCGTCGGCGAGTCGGACTACGCTCTGAGGTAGAGGGTAGGGCTGTTCTTCCTAGATAACATTGTAGATACTAGTAACTAGTGTATATTTGCTTTTAACTAATTCTGCGGCAGGATATCTCAAACATCTGGGTGTGTGGCCAACTGCTTGTAACAGGACGGTGGGAAAATATAGCAAACTGGTCGATCATCGACCTGAATTTACTTCATACTGTAGTTTATTCGATTTACGGATCGATCACCCTCGCACAAGCAGCGAAACAAACATAATCCTGAAGCATACTGCGTGGTAAAACTTCAGGCGTGGCGATCGTTTAGGGATCGATTGACCTCTATGAAGTAGTCGGAGTGCTTGGAGCGATATGCAGTGCAACTTGTATGATAATGTGAGAACTTAAATGTTCACGGAGCACACGTCTGTAAGACGTATGAGTATTTATTTGAAAATGTGTTATGCTACAAATATGTGTAAAATCATGCCACTGATGTAAACCGAGACGAAAATTGTCCGTATCCTCATAATTTGATTCAGTGTTAGATATGATGTACCATGGTGATTTTTGATGCCACGTAGTTGACGAATAGTGGCAAGTTTATGATAAGGGTTTGTTGTTCCGGTTGGCAATATTAAGAAGCAAATTTATCTATATATGTTAAAGCAAGATAGCGCGGATATCACAGAGCATATCTGTTGATTATCTGAGAAGCAGAACAAGTATACAGCAAAGTTGTGGCAAATCGAACGGTGGAGGATAGTGCTTGGTTGTTAGCAAACATGATATTGTGAAGGCAACATTATTAACGATAGTTTGCTTAACCAAGTGAAGATGCATGAGTTTCCTAGGTTGTTGGTCACATGTTGATAATTGTGTCGCTTGGCCTACAGACAACATTTAAGGTTGTTGTGTGAACTTATTTGCGAACAGTACTACATTTAGGAGGTAATAAGAGATAGGTTGCCGACCATAATGCATAGTGTTCTAACTGTCCAACTGCTATGGCATAACAAAAGTGGTCAGAATTTTCGAAGCTTCCCCTTTCTACCTGATGAATTTGTAAGATGCGCAACAAGCTCTACATGTTACGACGAGTGTATTAAAAGTCTTTTTGAAATAATGGGATACATTCACCAACAACTGGAATGCATACTCCTGTTAAATATATTTGGGAAACAAAAATAAAGATCTACATACTTCATGTTACTCCGGGGCACATCAACGAAAGTGTGATCAGACTAGTAGAAGCGAATATGCGACGATGTCAGTTTAATCAAAGATCGATCTTGACAAAATAACTAAGTAGATTTATGAGATCCAAGGTATTGCAGCTATGAGAAAATGGTAAATACTTAATGACATTAGGCGGCGATAGCAAACGTGCTACTGCGAGCAGTATCTTGTAAATATTCTAGTCAGACAAACGTGGGTCGTGTCGATTTCATCCCGGGGATTGACAGAGTCCAACCGCGTCTAGTTTAGGCGGCATTGGTTTCATTCCCTGTTGCCAAGTCCATTTTCCTATCTTGTTCCTTTTGCCATCCAACATCACCCAACAAAATCAGGACTATACTCAGAAAATGACATCCGGGTGTACATAAGACGTCCTAAAGATGATGCAACTTGTTTGGCATTATTTATTATGCTAAAAAACCAACCTTGCTATCATTAGATAGTGCTCATCTGTGCACACCGCTATTGTAGCCACAACGGTGACAGATGACATCCGCAGTGTTCCGTAGGTATCGACGATCCTTGGCTCGGAGGTTCCTCAGATACTCAAAAGGAAGGGACCAATTAACTAGCCAGATCACTTGCCTACCACTACTAATACAGCAGCCAAGATAGACGAAATAATCGACCACCTTAAATCTCACGACCTTAACTGTCACGAGATAATCACATGGTTTGCTGCCCTGTAACAGCATTAAGCAATTTGAAGTTGTGAAGCACCTACCACGGTATTGGACCCCTCCAGGACTGAATTGGTCGTCCGAAGATTGTCAAAGCACTGAACGTCGTCCGCAGAGGTAAACCAGTAGCTTTCCAATTAGGCAACACATTGACCTTTGAATCATGAGATACTGAGGGGAAATTTCTATGCCGATAACCATAGAAACTGGCAGGACCCTAAAATCGACCTTTGCTGTTAAACCTTAGTGTACCGTATGTACACCATATACTCAGAAGCTTTCAACTTACCTTGCTGTTCTCGCTATGTTGTCGAGATGCATCTGATGTTGGCAATATAATGCTACTCCGGCAATTTTTAGAAACTGCTCCGGGACACTCCGCGACACGTGTCTTATGTCACATGCAGTCATCGGATCCGAAACAGTATCACACGAATATAACAAACACTTTGGAAAGGTGAGATAGCATTGTGCGTGCTTATACGCTGGACTCAGACAATGTCCCATCAATGAAACGGAACACCCAAGTTCCTCTAACAATGTGCGCTCTCTATGTACTAAAATATCTAAACTCAGCGCAATATACAACCACGGAGTGCGCGCAAGCGGATACTTTAACGTTACACGAAGGTATTTTGTACCCTGACGTGGACGATGAGTGTATTTTGATATAACGCTTCGGGAGCTCCGACAATATAAGACAATCGCAGAAACACGGAGGAGGCGTTAGTACTCACGTAACCAAGAGATGGCGTCATTCAGCTTACTTGCGGTCCACATACTCAGCATTAAAAACTAACCGTTAGTTATTTGAGTTTAAGTTGATATTTCAGAATGGATTACTTTCCTATCTTCATCGGAATCATGTACATAAGTATCGACACACCGTCGTTGGAGCGCACAAATATACGGTCCGTTTCTCAACGACTTTGCTGACTAAAAATTATTGTTATCATTATTTGCTCGTTGATGGTGACTTTAACAAATGTTATGCAACAAGGCATATTGCACAACCGAACATGAGGCGTGTTAGATATCGTTTTTACAAAATAGCTCAGTGGCTATTTTTGCACGGTGCTCAAGAAGCAGTCTGCAAGCTATCGTCTGATAACAAATAAATAAATAAATAGTAAATAGTTTTTATTCTCGACAAGGCAAGGCACGCCTTTACAGGCATGATCATTATGACAACAATGCTCGGTCAAGAATCTGCAAGAATACGTTATGTTTGCCGTACCAGTGTATGTTTATGTAGGGGGTATATAATTATGTCGAGTAGAAGATGGATGTCCGTGCGTTGGAAAGGATTATTCGGATACCCACGGGGCGGTGACTTTATTTTGTGGCGAGTCACGACCGCCACGTCACAGTGTTGTTAAGCAGACATTTGTGGCTTTTTATGGGGAGAACGCTTGTCAGGCGAAAACCCACCACGTCCTGGAACACTGCCGCCGAACTATTTGCTGGAACGGGTCAAACCCGAACCACCCAGCTGGCACCACGAGGAGGTTGTTCGGCCAGTTGTACCTTAGAATTTCACACGCACCCAGGCAGACGATATATATCTGTTGACTTCTAAACCCATTCTTCTAACAAGATCAGGAGCCGCCTTTCTAAACCAGTTAAGTTTGGACCTATCCTTGAGGCTTTTATAAAAACGCCTTGACAAAACTGTCCCACTTACGTTACATTATACCACCCGTTCCACTCAGCGCATAAAATGGCGCAAAATGGACAACGTGCTTACCGGCAATTCCGGAAAATTGCAGTAAGAAAACCCACAACGGTGTTAATGATAATATCTTGGTGAGTCGCTTAAAACTATACTAACCAACGTTTTCATGTTGTTTTGCAAACGTTTTCTCCCATTCCGTACTCCTTTCGTTATATGGGACTTGTTAATCAAGCGCATTTTGCAGGTCAAAAATCATTGTTCAATGTTCACCGAGCTTAACAGAACAAAGTTTCTTACACTGGGCTCCAATCGCAATTTTTTCGAGAAGCCACACCCTCTCCCGTCAATATTAATTCTACATAGTATAAGTTTCTAACCCGTTTAGCTCTAAAGGATACAACTTTACTTACGATGTCAGTTAGGAGTGTTTTGCTCCTACTCTGTATACATTCTACCTTTAATAGTGATATGGATGATTTTGTGCTGTGGCCGTTCTCATGATCTCTTATCACAGAAACGTTTAAATGTTGCGACCTAACCTTCTTTCATCTAACCGATGAGCTACAAGCTGTGCTGAATGCCACTTTCTCCCTGGTAGTAAGTACCCCAATCATAGAGAAGATATATACTGTCAAATATCCTGGAGTCATTTTTTCCCAAGTCCTATAAGATTCTGGTCAAGTCGCTGAGACGTTTTACAAGATTAAAAGCTAACCCAGTAATGCCCGTCGACATAAAATGCTTTCGACACATCATGAGTTGATTGTTAAATCTCTAAACGCAGATGGTATGCTTCACCATCCCTACTGTTACCAAGCAGCTTTTCCTAGAGAAAGCAAACAGACTACGGTTTGTTTCTTCAGCATGGAGAGTCTATGTTTATTTAATTCTCAACAAACAAGCAGACGCCTGTACCAGTTCTTCCGCCAATTTCTAAATCACCTTGTCCGCGCAATATATGGTGTTAGCGGTAAAGAAACCACCCAATTCACAAGTTAGATGGCGTGCTGTGACTCTAGATTCCCACCGATTATTTGTTTACCCAATCCATGCCCATGGTTACTTGCCATCCCGTCATGGTTGGCAGCATCTGGTTTCGGATTAGCATGCCAATGTGTCCTGCCACAGGATGCCTGCGCCTACAGAGTGACCATGTGTGGCTTGCGCTGCACCACACAGCCTCAAACACGCAACCCATAACCAGTGTAAACTCGAAATAGTAAGACTTGGAGGCATGTGGATGGGAGCGAAGTTTCACTAACGGTGCCGGCCCACACTCCCTCACAGGCAAATACAAGCACGCTGTATTTGGGAAATCAAGCGCACATAAGACGGTAGCTGGATCGTAATCCGCTCCACACTGCGTGCATGGAACCACACTTCTAGCCTAGCACGACCAGAAGGACCGTGCATCCCGTCCCTCCAGCTACGACCAACTGTCTCCTAGAGCATGTATGGACGAGACAGTGGGTAATAGACACGTAGGCACTTTGTCAACACGCACATCAAGGGCAGCCACAACGGGAATGTCAAACATCAGTTAATCACTTCAGTGACATTATCAAATAAAATAAATCTGTTAAGGAATACGGGTATGTCGACATAGCTATTCAATTAATTCCCTTTGGACATTGTGAAGGCAGGTTGTTTCGCTACTGCTCGGTTTGGTTGATCTGTGTAGTTATTGCAATTTTATTCCTATTTGATTATTCCCGTAGTTAACCTCACTGCTTCCTTTCGCGCTTCGGCCGGAATCTTTTGAGTTATTACTTACACGCGGTTATTACTTACACATAGGAAGCGCTACACAATGCGTTTACGGTCTGTAAATTTGGGGTCCAATTATTGTGTTGCTTCTTAACATAAATCTAGCCAACCGTACTATTCACGACTAACAGTTTAACCAAAAAGAATCGTCGTTAACACGCCTGCTATGTTGCTTGCGTTATACGCTTACACGAAAAAGATTAGGCACTCTATTTGCTAAGGTTTATGCCAGCGCCCGTGGGATTGAAGATGAGATCACGAACCGCATAACAAAATCTTGGTGGCGCTTATGCTAACCTTCGCCACTTATGGCGCCGGCGCGACATCACTCTTGCCATAAAGGTTAGAGTGTACAATGCGGCGGTACGTTCGACCCTACTGTACGGTTGTGAAACCTGGCCCCTTAGATCAGCGGACCTAAGGAGACTAGTTACATTCGACCACCGGTGCCTTCGTAATTTAGCTCACATATGGTGGGAACACCGCGTGAGCAATGAGCGTGTTCGACGCCTTGTTTACGGCACAGGAATAGCACATGCACCGTTATTTCATGCACCAGCCCAGATGGCACTGCCGCGTGTTTCGGATGTCAACCCACTGACTATGGCGATATGTGTTGTTTGCGCGACAGGGGTGTGAATGGAAGAAGAGGAGGAATGGCCAAGCGATGACTTGGTCCAAAGGAATGAAGGCCCTCACTTCTGACTTGGCCACGGTTGGAGCGTCTGGACTCCCTGGTTAGGGTCCGAAAGACGATAAACACGTTTGACTGGATCCAGCTGTTGATATGGATAGAAGCCGAATTCAGTGGTGTTCGTGCTGTGAGTTTCTTTGTACCACCCAATCCCTCTTAGCCTCCATTCCAAATACGATCTCATTATTTAGCCTTATATAATTTTGCATAGTAATCTTTGGTGCACAGCAGCCGGCTGGTAGCTTACCGGGACGATGCCCATCAGTTACCGGAAGGTCAGCCATCTTGCACCAGTTGTTTTATTCTTCTTTTTCTATGTATTGCGGCACGGTAGCTGAGGTGTTCCTCACCTCCAGCTAACGTGTAGTATGATGATATGATGAGGGTTTATAATTGTATTTATTTTTCATTCTTGTTAATAGTGTAGAACATCGAAAATGTTTCTACTTCGGTGCACAAGGTTTATTTTGTCTTGGTTTAACTTGATTTGCCAGTGCTCAACAAATATGGTGGAGAGTTGCAAACCAGGGAGGCCATTTGGTTTCAGAAATGCGTCCGGCAATTTACCATAGACCTATCAGCACCTTAATATCCAAATACAATGCAAATAAGTTTCCCACGTATTTCAATAGAACACTTTCCCGCGCATGTTGGTCGAACTGGAAGGAACAATACACTTGCTCAACGTCACTTGCGTAACTAAAACAGAGTCATAATCGGTCTACGGTACATATGACGCTATTATAATCTTCAATACTTGGAAAATGTGGAATCGACAACTAAACACTGAGCAGTTACTTGCATGGTCACAACTACTTTGGGATTCTTCTTGATACTGTGGCGAAGGATTAGAAATGAAGTTAGCAATTTTGACAACCCTTCGTTAGTCATATACCCCGACGTTTGTCACAAGTGATATATGGCTAGCAGCATCCAGTTTCAAAGTTGCCTGTTACGGTTGTCGCCATAGGCGAGCCCCACGACGCCTGCGCATACAGAGTAACAATGAGTGGCTTGCGCTGCACTACCCACAGCTCCGTCCATAAAATCTATATACAGTGCAAAGGTAAAGAACTAAGACCGGACGGTATATGTCAGGTAGCCATGGTTCATAGACTTAGACGACTTACTTTCCTTCAACAGGTAACGCAGAAGCATTCATGCCAAAAGGCGTGACCATACAGATCAGGGGAACATGAGGCGGTGACGCGGGCGTAGCTTGTTCCAGGTTGGATGTATGAAACCACAATTTGAGCACAGCACCGTCCCTTGGACAGTGTACCCCGTCCACTCAAGCAACGACCAACTGTCTCTTGAAGCCAATATAAACCGGTTGGTGGTCAATAGACAGCATTCACCTACAAATCAAGCGCAGCCACACCGATGATAACAAGCAACAACCAAACCATGAAATGTAAGTATTTGTACACAAACTCACGTACAGGCCAAGTGCAAAGGCGATGCGGCAATCCTAGCAAATTGGTCGCCTAATTTACCTGTGATAAACAACCGGATGGAATCGGATTCATCGCATTTACCCATCGCTGTGCTGAAGGTGCTTAACTGGTCAGTAAGCTCGGCGTCTTTCGGAAGCTGGCACAATGCGGCCACGCTAGTAGAGTAACAAAACTGTTTGGCTCAGGTACTCGCGGTCGTATATGTTACAGCATCAAGCGCTCGAGGTCGGTCTAAAATACATCAATGCTTGTCGCTTCCGTACCTGGCATTCCTCCTCCTCGTGCAATAGCAACTTTTTCTAAATCCCGTCGGCGCCTGCACAGTCGTCGTTTCGCAAAGCAGCAACTACTCCCTGCGTCTCATCCAGTGGCGGTGTACTTACGATGCAAGTCTTATTCTTTTGTTATTGTAGCCCGTGCGACGTGGTTCAGTCATGGTCCAAACGGTTGCCCAAGAAACACTAGGGGTCTTTTCGTCAGAGCTGCGTTATGTCTGCAGTCTGTGTACAGACCTGGCCTGAACTAAGAGAGAACAACACCCTGAGCTACTGAAACGTTAGTCAGTGCACTGTCTTCAAACAATTTCTTTTACTGACGGCGTTCAGCGTAGCAGCATGTCTGATTCGTCTTCACTGTCCACCGTGCATCCTTAATGTGACTGAGCTCTAAAGCCAATTGCCGTTAAACTTCGAGAAAATGCCTATGCTTCTCCGAATCGGTAGTACCCTCTACTTTCGCAGCGAACGCTTATTTCCTCGCCGACATCAATACGCTAATAATCGCCCTGTTGTCATCAAGCTAATCGAGCCGTTTACAGTTTGCGCGCCCGATGGTTTCTTCGCAAGCTTCAGTCAGCTGCACACTGATGTGGTGCCATAGGTTGCTAACTGGGGCAATGGATCCCGCAATAACAATGCAAGTAGCCATCGCTTTGTTTTATTCCATCCTCTCCACTGTACCCAGAGCAAGAACGTTAACTTTGCGCCGGTTAACGGCATGAGTGCAATACACCAGTTCACCGGAATATATGCACAATTTGTTCCTCATCAATTCGTGAACAGTGTCACAATTTGCCCCACATACTAAAACTGCCTTGCATACTTCACGCAGGTCACTCTAGCCTACAACGACATGGTTGAGCAGCTGAGCGTGACCACACTGTGGGTGCGTCCAACTAGCTATTTCCTCCGTACACAGTGCAAACTGTGTGTTCGTGAATGTCAGCCTAAGAGTAGCGCACCGGGACGGCAGTTGATCACCGTTCCCATTGGATGTGTCAATACTATATGGATCGATTACATCTTTCCAAACCGAAGCATCTCGTCCACCGCGCGCGCTGAACTCACCCAGGATCAACAGTCGATCTACCTTCGACACAGACCGCATCACGTAGGATACCTGAGCGCAAACCTATCCCGCGTGTCGGCATGATAACACCTGGTGGGAACATATGTGTTAATTAAAGTGGCAAACTTGCCTCTTCTAAGTCGCAGACAAAAGTCCTTAGTCCTCGAATGATGGCAACCGGAGTTGCCACAAGCTGACCAGTTAACACCCTGGATAGTGCAATTTGGACTCAAGGTTCGGGTAGTGATGAGGTGGCCTTCACCAAGCATTAGAATGTGTAACTAGCACTGGCAGTTTGCCTTGTTCAGCGAGTCGACTATCGTAAAGTGCCGCAAAGACGAATCGTCTGAAGCTACAGCTGTGGGTGCAAGTGCCAAAATCCAATGCTGAGCGTTTTGCAAAGAGGCAAGATATATATGCGTGAACAAAGGTGTTAACACTTGCATTACATCTCTGGTGGCCACAGTATAGTGGCAACTATGCATTTGTGAAAAATCCTACCGTCTACACCAGTAGGGTTGATGATAAATAAATAAATAAATAAATAAATATTTTATTCTCGACAAAGCGAGACACGCCTTTTTGGGCATGATCAGCATATTGCATTATTGTACATGATAGCAGAATAAGCAGCTCCAACAGTGGGAGTAGTAAAGTTGGAGACAGTAGTGTGGGCCCATAGAGCCCAAAGGTTGTATGTAGTCCATGAACACAGATTGCGAGAGGTAAAAATAGTGATCAGATCACTTATATGGTATGTTGATGAGGAACTAGTCCGATGAGGTCCCGTAAGCAATGTAGGTCAGTGAGTGAAGTATGAGGAAACGGGTGGAAAATACTTAAGAATAGTGGTATGTCACTAGTCAGATATGTAGGCGTGTTCGTGCGAGAGCCAATATATGCACAGAACTTGTAAATGTGGTGTCGATCAACTTGCCAATGTGTTAGGGGCGGTGACTTTATTGAGTGGCGAGTCACATCCGCCACGTCGCAGTGTTGTTAAACAGACATTTGTGGCTTTTTGTAGGGAAAACGCTTGCCAGACGAAGACCCACCACGTCCTGGAACACCGCCGGCTGTTGATATACATTGGCAAGATGGTATCTGACCGATTATCCTCGCGGATATTCGCAGTCACGCAACGCCAATTTGTTTCCCATGGTGGTGTAGTCGCCTTCGGAGTCCATTACAAGTGGTTGGGGCTGTCGAAATCGGACGACTCAGGTGACTTGTATTGAATGGATCAGTTTCCTAGGTTCTTTAGTGTGCCATGATTATGAAGTGCGGGTTTTTCTTTGTTCTTTATTGAGTCCGTGTCCATGGGAGCGTCGCAGGTGCGTCTTCAGCGGTGTTCGGTGCAGGTAATGTTATCCTGTAGAACAAGGGTGAGAAGAAAAACGGACCGAGCAAACTGCCAACAGAATTGAACAGGACTATGTTATTGTATAAATATAAAATTTATGGTAAAGTTGTGCTGGCTGAAATCAATGGAATGACCGATGAGCTGAGGCTAATGGTACCTATACCGCCAATGAATAGTTGCGATATGAGCGAAGAGAGACGCCAAATAAGAGAGGAAGACGTTAATGTGAGCTGAGATGCACGATAGTAGAGCCGAGAGGCAAAAGTCAATCAGAGAGGTTGTGCAATCAAATAAGTTGTATTTGCGCCACACTAACACAAAAACGTTGGTTTCCAATAGATTACATTAGTACTGATATAAGCGTGTAGAACTTGGGACTTCATGTTGCAAGTCACGGATGCCGTAACCAATTTCCGTTAGGTTTCGCTTTCAATGGCCTCTTTCGGTACCGTGCTGACGTCCGCTTCCTCCAACGCGAAGTATAAGATAACTTCCCATGTCATATGTCTCCGTTGTGGACCGGTTACAGTACAAGTGCAGTTGTTGTCGTCCAAGCTTTTCTTAGTATTTTCCATCTTCTCATACTAGTTGATAAAAACAGTCAGTGCGGAAAGTGCAATGTTTTGGTTTGCACGATTAAATAGGGTAAACAAAATTCATAATGTTTGACAGCCTGGTTTCTGCGGCAGAAAGCTATAATAATTTGACAATGTTGCCACTTTAGTGCTCTGTTTTATGAATCCACCTTACTCGCAGACGTGTGTACGAATGGGCCTCCAAGGGCATGGGGTGTTGCGCCTAAATAAATAGCAAGTATATGCGAAGTTGTACGTGCCGCGCGCGCCCAGTGTCACCGCAACGATCAACCGTCTATCAACTTACCGTATGCAGTCAATCAGTTAACAAGAAACGCCATAGCATTTATATTAACCGAGTGCATACGCATATAGTCGAATGGATCCATACTGTGAAAAATATTAACCCGTGTGTGTTCTGCCAATTCTAGTTTGGTAGTTGAACAAATGGGAAAATTGTATCGACGATTACCACATATTTTCAACCAAGCTGTAGCGATTACGCAAAAAATTCAAAAAAAGTATTCTATCAAACAAATTGCGACTTCAGCTACGTTGCGTGTCAAGTGTGTTTGCTGACTTGACTCTTCTGATCTGCGAGGTAACGACGCCTTACCTTGTAAGCAATTGCAATGGCTCGATAACTCTATTTGGGCACTACCTACTTTCAAACACCGTGAGTCACCCCGCTTAGTTCCACGGCGAATTGCGTTTACAAATGCACTTAAAACGGTTGCTTACTTTCAAACAGACCGCTTTTCCCATTTGCATCACCTCATTTGCACTGCCATTTACGCTGTGCCATTTGCCCGTTAAATCATCACCAACGAATCTCACCGCAACTTGGATGGCTAAATTGGATTGACAATGTAAGGAACTCAAGCATACAACATTCGAGTCAAAGGTTGAATGCTGTCTTAAGGGTGCGAGGAATGCTGTTAGCTTGCAGTGGCCAACTTTTAGGTGCGTTTGGTTGCTTGCGTGTTTTATTAGTAACTGTTCATAGCGATGTACCATGCATGCAATCTTAGCGAAAACCGCTAATAGTTTGGCTAAGAAATTTTAGCGCCAAGGTGAAAATCGTACTTTTAATACAGGGAGTTGAGTGACGTTCATTCGCAAGTGTAGTAAGCTGTGTTAAACTGCTCACGCTGGTGAATGATGTGACATGAGTTGCTTAGTGTTGTTGCATTAGTTCCCACGGGCTAACTTCATTCCGTGCGTGACTGCGGTAGTAGTCACTCGGCGCAGAACGGAGAACAATTGCGGAATAGCGTATTTTTCGCTTACTTGTGTAAGTTAGTAGCCACTGTTTGCTGTGAATCTTGCAATGGTTAAATAACTTATTTGTGTGACCTTTGTTGTTGATAGCACCTGGGAAAGCAAAGAGACAACACTTAGCTTGCCAAAAGTACGAAAGCTAAAACAATAAGCTGGCGACCTGACTGTACGTATAGACGTTTTCATTGTTTTATTAAAGTTGCTGATAATCGCGGCATATCTGCCATATTGTTAATTTAGGTTATTAATTAGTGAAACACAATTGTTTTAGGAAGGTAGCCGGCGTGTTAGGAAAATAAGGTTGCCAAAATGCTAGTTCAACCATTAAGATGAATTTACTGAATGACTGTTGAAGGTTTAAACCCATGAGGTTGAAGTTAGGCATCCGTTTTTCACACTGCCCAAGCAATTCCGATTCAAAGTTTGGTGATTCAATCGCTCATGTGGTCTCTAGCATGACATGACGCGATTGATTTCTGAATGACCAGTTAATGAATACATGGCACATTCAACTGTATGGTATAGCTTGTCTATGTTTGATGATATTGTAACCCGGAGCTGAAATCGCATAGCAAACAAACATTTTCAGTGGGTATTGGGTTTACGGTTCGACCCACGCGGCCCAAACATGAATTCGGTATAAGAGTCAAATTAAAAGATTAGTCTTGATGGTTTGGAGAACTCATACTTTCGTAGATCGATTTTAAGTTCATGAATTTACTATGAGCTTGCGGAAAAAACCGGCACTGCTTGTTGCCTTGTTGCAAACATCTTCTAACAGGCTACCTTCTGAAATGGCTTCAAATTCATTTTTGCTTTTAAAGTAAATAAATAAATAATTTATTCTCGACGAAACGAGACACACCAGTACAGGCATGATCAATTTGCTGGTAGGGCCATGGAAACGCTAGAGGTGTTGTACACACACAACAAGGATACGTGTTGGCAGAATGTAGAGTTTGAAAATTGCATGTAATTTTACACAGGAACGATGGGGGCATGAAGAGTTTGAGCAGTGTCGTCAGAAAGTAAGTTGGCGTCGAAGGGCTGTACGATCACTAAGGGTTTCTGTTATGGAAGTGCTGGGTGCGGGTTTGAATGGTTCCGGGGATTGATCATAGTTTTAAATAGGCGTAGGAGTCCGATAGTGATTGCTAAACACGTGTTCGCAAATATGGGGTAATGAGATCATTCTTCGGGTGAAGTGGTTGGTAGTGACTTTATTTCGGCGGCGAGTCACACCCGCCACGTCACAGTGCCGTCAAGCAGACATTTGTGGCTTTTATAGGGAAAACGCTTGCCAACGATAACCCACCACGTCCTGGAGCACTGCCGTGTAACCTATTGCCAACCTTCAGGAGTATTTCTGTTATCGCTATGAATGTTAAGACAAGCGAAAATGACGCATACATTGAAAAGCTGATTATTTCATAAAATTATCACGCAGACAAGACCTGTATATTTTAGCTAGCATTGTCTTTACTACTAGTTCTGAGTTTATTGCAAAATGCAAATAACTTTTTCATGACAGTTTCATGCAAACAATAATTTAGTCACGAATGGCGCCATGGAGAATTTAAACTTTATTGAACACTGGGTTTAGAGGGATCACTTAAATATATACCTTCTACTGATGCTAAAACACAACGTAGACTCTTCCCTTCACATAGCACAAACACATCTGCTTTTGAACAAAGGAGGTAACTTCTATTAAGGATCATGTTATAGAAGCATTTGACTCACTAGGTTAGTCTGAACTTAATTAAATTCGAATGTCTAAGTAGGTTGCTTAGACCACCGTATGGTTGTCGTTAAATCGGTAAACTTTAAAAATTATACACCTAAACGTGCACGAATTTGGACTATCCTTGCCATTAGTTCGGCGATCAGCGTTTAAACATTATTCTTGTAACGCATCTATGTGTAGTTCACTCGTGTTTTAGGACACAAAACTTAATTGCAATGAGCAGCTGATTCTAGCAGCACATTTGTGTTTAATAAAAGAATAACGAATGTGTCACGTCGCTCAGTTAAGTTACTCGCATGTGTGCAGTTTTTATGATTTGCACATGACTTAATGAGATAGTACGCTGCATTATGTTTTGACTACTAGTCTAGTACTTGTCGAATGAGATTAGATGACATGTATAGAATACGTAGTACCGTGTTGGAATATTATCAATAAATAACCCGCATTGGCGGATAAAGTGCAGGCTCAACTTACACCACGAAATGTGCCAAGGATTAGTAGCATTGGGAAGCAAACCTTACAGCGGTTAGGCGATAGTACGATGCGGTTGTGCTGCTTAACGATACACGAAACACTTACCAGACAGAAGCATTTCCCTTTGGAGGATATGTGTATCACCTACCGATAAATTGGTCCGCTATACCTTTGCAATATTTGGATAGCCGACAGGACCAATTAGATACACCCGAATGTGGTACCTCAACCTGATTGACGGCGGTGGTGATGTAAAGTTTAGCGGATCTTAGCGGAACGTAAGGCGGTCCGTGTACATCAAGTTGGCCCCAGACAGTTTAACGATGGTCTTTCCGCAAAAGCTGCACAAACATCTCTCAAAAAAAATAAAAGCCGGAATTGCGCCAACTGTGCTTAGGCATCCGCTTTGGAGAATGCTTTACATTACCTTAAGATATTGGTAGGTAGTTTTGTCATATTTTGTTCCTAGCCATCTACAGGTGCATTCTGCTTCGGTATTAGCTCACTTTTTATCGAAACGAGGAAATTCGAGTAAAACTTGTGCACCCCATTTTGATGGGGGTATAGAAGCATAATATTAGGCTTGTGCTACCAACAAAATAGTTTTTGCTTAGGCACATATAATTTAACACTGAACCTACGCGCTGCTTTACGAAAAGTTACAAGGCAATAACATTTGGATTTTGGAGTATCGCACTGGATTACAAGAATCGACATCCACCATTTGCTGAAATCCGATCTTCATCTGCTTCTGGAATCTTGTTATTCTTCAGATGCGCTGGCACCCACGGTTTTGACCTAATCCAAGCACTTTCACCTAATGGGTTCTTGCTTTGCGGAATGTATCGCATCGATCGGGCTAGGTATAAAAGGCATTTATTTAGTTGTCCATCCATAAGCGCAACCTGTCCCATGTGGCACACTGGCTTGTCGTCTGTCTCTACCCGCATCCGCACATACCATGCTTTGGACAATTGCCCCCTTTAAGCAACCGGGCAAGATACTACAACATACCATGTATACGCGGACAGCTAAGGCGTTATTTCATATGGTTGTGTGACCAAATATAAACATCAGTGTGAGCCCGCGCGCGGACTCTGGTTTTTGTGATCTCTGTTAAGCTCAAGTACAGTGCTTTGCACGCTTATCGCACGCATTGTAAAGACTCGGCTACTTCTCTACTAGGGAGTGTTTTCTTGCATCACTTTTTGTGCATTTTGCTACCCATTTGTGTTATGCCGTAGTTGACTTTTGGCTTTGTTTTGGTTCGGTCCTGTAGTTCTACTGGTCATTCATTTCCTAATAATATATCTCAGTACTCCATCTGCTCGTAAGATAAAATCAACGTTTGAGCTGATAAATACCACCAAGGCCTCTTTGGTGTGTGCAATACGGAAAACATGGTGCAAAACCCAGCTTGAGTTTCTCTTTATTAAGCCTTCTGTGGGAGTCCAAACTGTCGACAGTCCGAAAACTACAGGCAGCATGCATCTTCCTAAAGGCAAGCGTGTAAACTACCTATGTTAAATCCCAATGACTAGTTTTTCATCCTTGATCCTCTTATTATTTGCTGCACAGTTAAATGCAACGATTTGTGTCAAAGTGGAGCATTAGTTGTATTGGCATATTGTCTTGATATTGTATAAATAAATATTTATTCTCGACTATGCGAGGCACGCCAGTTGAGGCATGATCAGGTATGTACAGCTGTACAGACATTTTATGGGAACTGTAGTGACAGTAGAAAATTGTTCATATGTCCATGCTTGAAACTGTGCGATGGTGAACATGCGAAAGAACGATTTGTTTGGACATAATCGCTCTGCCATATATCGCAGTCATACCTCGAGTAATAATAGATAAAGAATTCTGAGTGATCCATTGGAAGATAATTGAAGAGCAAGCTATCCAGTATGATGATTCTAATTGAGCTGCCAGTGTGAAGTTATGGGCTGTGACTTTATTCGGTGGCGAGTCACATTCGCCACGTTGCAGTGTTGTTAAACGGATATTTGTGGCTTTTTATAGGGAGAACGCTTGCCAGGCGAAAACCCACCACTTCCTGAATTGGCGGAGATAGTGAATCTGTAGTCGTAATCGCAGTAGTAGCGGTAGTCGTAATAGTAGTAGTAGTAGTGGTAATAGTAGCACTAGAAGTAGCATATTCACAATCTGCTTACAGATAATATGCCCTCGGAACCATGACAAACTAGGAGGAAGTAAACATAACGGGTGGGAAACGACTTGTTCGTTTTGCACCCTCCATTTTGTGATTTTTGGAGTTTTTTCATGGTTTGGAATAAACATTAAGAAATGAGTTGGTTGAACAGAACTCTCTCCGCTGGTGTCCGTTGCGCGCCATAACCAGCGTGTCCAACCACTCTCCGAGTCGCCTGGTCCCCATTATGGAAGGCGGACCGGTTCAACGGATACAAAGTTTGAGGTTGCCTACTTCAGGTGCCTACTCCACCTCACTGATTGCCAATTGCGGCACATTTTCCAGTCGCTTCCGGGTATCGCAAATAACGCACTATAGGGAAGGAGAGATTTCTGGCATACGTGCTACGTGGTCGAGCCAACTCAGGCGGTGTCTGAGAATGTTTTAGAGTTATTAGTTATATTTGTCACAAGCACCCTGCCACTGGCTACTGTGTTTCTTACCTGGTGTTGCCATTTCTCGATAGCAATCCTACACAAACAACTGTTGGGACAACTAAAAATCGCCTCATATCTTCCGAATGCAAAGGCCAGATCACACAGCCGTACAAGAGAACAGCACAGACGCCACCCACTGCAGCTTGTTAATGACACCTTGACAACGCCATAGGTATCTCAGTCTAAGTAATATAAGTTAGGCTTTTGCGTTCAGTTGTAAAAATTTCTCCAACACTGCCGCCAGCTGTGATGCAACGCCCCATATACGTAAAGCAGAGGATTTGTTCCAGGACGTTACCGGCTATAGTGAAGGCTGGCATGAGTATCTGCAATCTCAGCGCGGTATTTACATTTGCCTGCGGTGAAATACAGGCCATCGCTAATCCGTTTAAACCACGTTGGACGGCTTTTGGATTGTCCCCAAGCAACGCTATCATCATCATTGTCCACGTCCACAAATCTATCACCTGGAAGAAACACAATAACCCAGTTTTGGAAGCCTTCCTATGCTCGTTGCGCGACCTATTCAATGACAAAATAAAACAGTGAAGGGGAGATCCAGCAGCATTTGCTCCCCCCGCTGGTGAATTCCAACATTGAGAAGTGCCTGTTGATATCCCTAAATTTGTCAGAGGTGTAGCTGTAGAGTTACTTCAGGATGGTCACAACATTATCGGGCCCATCTCCTTAATAGACTGTTCCACAACCCAGGTCTATGCAATGAGTCAATGGCAACTCGTACGTCTAATGGCACTACATTGGTTGGCCGTCTTTTGACTTGCCGGAGTGCAATACTTTGGTGGAGCGTGAAGTTTTGACCAGCGACACCACTGCTTTGACGAAAGCCGACTTTTCTGCACGGAAAATGACTTCTCCGATGGCTGAAAGCCTGCGGAGTAAGCCAGACATGAAAATGTTAAACGAAACAACGATCACCGAAATTCAGCGGTTATTGACCAGGTTTCCCTAGATTCTTTCTTAAGAATTGGTGTGATGACGGATTTCGCCATCCAATTGGGACCTATGTCTATGTCCAAGCACACGAGAACAGTAACCGGGTTTCGATGCCGGGTGTATTTCCGCTATCTTTAAATAGAGACGGTGATAGACTGTAAGGAACTTGAGCTTTATGACGTTACAAAGATAGGGTTGTACCTCGCATCTCTGCATTTGTAGCAGGATCTGTGAGGACAAAGCGAACACCACCCGAGGGCAACGGGGGTGTTACAATGGTCAAGGCTGGATATTTAAATTGAAAGCATTTTACTTTGTCCAGCGGCCCTGTGAACGTTGGAGATGTTCATGCCGTCTGACTCAAAAGTTGTTTGACTGATTGCAAGTAAATTGTAATCAGTGGTACAAATGAGGTAATATAAACTGTGGAATTTTTCAGCCGATGCAGCGGCTTCCATCACAGTAGCTCGTTTTGACTACCAGGAATCATGGTCAGAGCGAATGCTTGGCGTCAGCTGTTGAGAGATAAACAGGCGGAGTTTATTGTCCTCTGCACCGTGGGGCAGCATTGAGTATTCTCTTCCTTGTCAGAGAGAATATCATCATAACAATTTGTGTCACCGAGCTGTCGTTTAGGTGGTAGCAGCCGACGGTTAAATTATCCTGCGTTTTCGCATCCTGAAATGCTGATGCTGTCTGTTTTACGCACCCTTAAGAGCAACTCATAAAGATGGTTATAACCATTTTCTGTGACTGTATCCTAGATATAGTCATTTGGTGACTAGGCGGAGAGCACGAATAGAGCACGCTTGAATGCTTGATGGCTGGTAAATTTGCAACCGCCACAGAGCCACCTGGCGCATAGGCGTCTGTTACTTGGAATCCAATAAAGAAGCGCGACCTAAGCTCTGACACTGCGGGCTATACCAACCCCAACTTGCCTAGATGAAGCAAACCCAGCGTCACCAGAACGACGAAGAATGAAGCAGCTGTGTAGTTGGAATGGTGATGACAGCTGACAAAGATTGTTGGAATCCTGAAGTCGTGTTTCACTCAGGCACCAGACAACGATTGCCTGGGTTTCCAACGTGGGTTCAAGTTCCGAGCGCTTTCCAATCTACAAGAACGTGCGCACGATGGAGGTTGCCAGTATGAACTGCTTTCAAGTTTGCAGTAGCGAAAATGGCCAACTTCGAAATTTGCAGCTTTCTGCGGAGGACTTTGTGGTTGAGGTGGTGGCTGGGATGGTAACAAATCCAAGGCGGAGACAGAGTTGGTTAACGTTGATGTAGCAACTACCAATGGAGGCTTCCGATACAGGTGAACGGTAGGTAAGCTGGTGGTACGTGTATGTAAACTTGGGCTAGTAGCAAAGCAGGAAGTTGTCATGAGAGCGAGAGTGAACGTAATTTTGGGTTTCGTGGTTCGTCAATATGTGCGATACTACCCAGATCCTTGGCCGAGGTATTTGGGTTGCCTTAGGGGACTACGGCTAAGAGTCATTGGTTAAAAGCCTTACCTACCAAACAGGAAGGCGAAATACAGATTTCGCATCAGTCGGTAGCCGGTGACTGAAAGCTCCCTTCATATGATTTTTTCAAGTCAAAATGCGATATCGGGGGTCCAAAACTCTCGAAGGTAAAGACAGAATCTGATGCATGAATCGCTGACCGGTATAGGATGACTCCGGGAAAGGCAAGGGGAATTGGCGTTATTTGTTGGCGAGTAACCCCGCCACGTTGCAATGTTGTTAGCAGACAACTGGAACAATGTATATGGAGAACCTTTGCCGGGCGTAACCCCAAAATGACTAGGAACACCGTAGCCATACCATTCGCCGGAATGGGAACTAGCCGAAACATCCAGTTGGTACAGCGAAGAGGTTGTTCAACCAAACCAGCCAGAGTGCAACCGGACGTAACATGCGGAGATACGTAGTATGAAGTGGGTATATTTAGAGGTACGTGGAAACTAAAATTACCGCCAAGGTTACCGAAGCAAACATGCAGTTAGCTGTTAGTTTATTTTGTATAGCAAACAATATCTTTGACACCTTATCATCAGGACTATTATAAATTGTACCTGAAGTAAATAAAGTCCACCGAACAATACAGATTTACGCTATTAATTAGAAAAAATCAAGCAGTTCGCATTGTGTGCGTGGAGTAATCAAGTGACCGAAAGAACTTGATGATGTTTGGCGGGGTTGCAGAACTCAGTCCGTCTGGGAAAAGCGTTTATTCGGCAAAGTCAACACAACGAAAATTATAGCATGTTTAACGTGCCGATCACCAAGCTTCAGATTACGCATTCACGTATAAATCTAACGACCCTTCAGAGGCAATGAGATTCTTCCATTGTCTCAACTAAACAAACGAGGATTAAATCTAATGAAGGCCGCTCAATCCATATCCATGATTTAAATCCGTTACACCCGTCTCCCATTCGCTCTCCGGCTCGCTGGCTTGGCTCATCGTTTCAATCTTGCATGACACTCCTAACACATCCTCCCGTTTTTCTTGTCGTTGTGCCTCCATGTTGCTACAAACCCAGTACACCTTGCCATTGTGCGTCGGCTTCGTTTTATCTACGTCCAACTTCCCCTTGCCACACGCCAGCGGACGCTCCACTCACAGTCTGCATTGTCGTCCCCAGTGTTGTCTCAAATGCATTTGATTGGTTCTGAGAATTTTCCATCCAACATTTATTTCTATGACCTGGTACCAACCGTGGCAGTCACCACACCATTGTTCCATTGATCTTGACCTTTGGTACTGTTTGAACCCACACCTTCTCCTCCACTGTTAGCTCAGGCAGTAGCCGTGCTCCGCCGTCGCAGTAGGTTCCCGGGTGGTCTTTCGTCTTCTCAGGCTGTTCTGTAACCTCTCATTCTGTGGCGTAACGGCGCTCAGAAGGTTGGCAGATGCGAACCTCAGTGGTTTAGTCCTTTGATTGTATGGCGCTGCACTGGGCTCAAACCAACTTAGTTGAAGGAGTGCCGGAGTGCTCCAGAATCATGAAGTACTGGTCTTTGCCAGTAGCTCTAGTGTTTAATAACAGAGTTTGGCCTGGTTCCCTACCGACTCCGCCTTTCCATCCGATTGAATTTGGAGTGAACTGGTTGGCTGGTACACAAATTTTTACTTCGTTGTGAAGGTCTGGAACACAGCCCTGGTGGACTAATGAGAATTAGCGTATACAAGACCTTGCCGTATACCGTGCCGCACAAATTGACTTCCGTTCATTACTACTTCTGTAATAGCAGTGGTGAGTGGATTGGTCTCGATTTACCTGCTATAGTAACCCATCGTGATAAAGTTATCTTCCTAGTGGTCCGAGAGTAAATCTACTCCACCTCTACCACAGCCGATTAAAAGTACCATTTATCATCATTGGGTTCCTCGTCTGCCGGGTTTCATGTAAACATCACGCCGCCCGATTCGACACAGAATCCCCGATTTGACCTGTCAATCCCAAACAAAGGGTCAATTCTCTTGCTAGGTTTATGGTATAAGTTGCTACCAGATGTGTGCAAGTTCAACAGTTCTTCTCGGATCAATGACGTAATCAGAATAAGGCTTCCGTTGAATGGCAAGCCACCGGATACATAAAATTCATCTTTCAAATGAAAGTATGATGTTACTTTTTAGACAACTGCTTTTTATTTGGCTATCCATTAACAAAAGCATATCGCAAAGCTGCAAAAGTTGCACATGCCTCCGTGCGGTGGCTTATATTATTTAGGCCATCGACCGTTACTGCCAATTGCGCAGGTACCGATAGATGAGCTCATGTCAGCGTATCCGCGGTGAATATCTTTGTACCAGTTAGTTACATAATAAACACGTCGTAATGTTAAATCCGACTAGGGATTGGCTGGAGATTAATAGAAACCATGTGCAACGGTTTATTGGCCATCGACCCAAGTTCTTTGTGATCGGTATACACAGTAGTTTTTCTTCCGAAAACGTGATCTTCGAAGAGCTTCATGGCACAGATTTCCGAAAGCATCTCCTTCAAACCCTGCTTGGTCATTGCGACTACTCCATTGCGGAAATTCATATTCGTCCACTCTGTAGGAGAACACCACTATTCCGTCCTGACTACTGTCAAACTGCACCTGGAGAGGCTGCGCAGTGCAGTAATATCCGCGTAAAGGCACCTTGCTGACAAGGTGCCTATTAGTTTTGTATGCAGGTTCGTGTGTTTGTCTCAAATACACTTTGTGACTTTGTGAATTAGCTACCTGGTCTGCTCCATAATGTCAGCGAGTATAGGCATAAAACAACCCAAATAATTAACCATGCCGTTTAAACTATGGATTGCTTTCAGGTCATTAGATGGCGGCATCACTTGTATTTCAATATTGTTGGATTGACTCGGATTTCTTGAGTGGTTAACCTCATCTATCCGATGCTAACTTGTCATGCGCTTTGGCTTGATGTTATATGGCACACAACGCGGGGTGTCCCGAGCTAATTGACACCATAAAATACCTGCCGGATGATCCTTCTAAACCCACCAACATGACTATTACTAACCAAAGCCCGGATTCCAAGCGGTATTGTAAAGCCATGCTGCTTCGACTAGCGCAAAATGTCGATAAGCTGGAAGTGGTGCAGCTAGCGCAATCTAGGCTCCAAAATGGATTTGTTTTTCTGTCCTCTTCATGATGTTCCTTGTGGGAACGCAAAAGAACGAAGCAGATTTTGAAGGTTTTCTGCCTTGATACGCAGTAGAATCGTATTTGTTCATCTTATCCCCTATTCATACGAGCAAGCATAATGCAAAGCAGTGTCTCACGACTAAGCGCAGGGTTGCCTTATTCGTAAGATTCTTATTTTGGATGACGCCGCAGCTGTTTCTGCATCTAGGCTGCTATGGTCAGCAAGCTACAAACGGTGAGGCCGAAGAATAATGAAGACTATGCTTCAAACTGGGCAGATGGTGCTTAGACCACTAGAACACAGGCGCTCACCTCGGAACAGATTGTCAACCGATCTCCAGTTAGAAGCGGCCAGCGCACATGTCGCCCGACTTAATGTCACCTCATCAGGCAAACAAACTAGGGACATGATTCAAACCCCACACAGGAACTAGTTCTAAATGAAGTGAGGATTTTGTTTGGCAATCCTGTAAGCACTCTCCTTGAAATTTACAAAAAGTAGTTACAAATTGGTTAATTCCAATCAGCAACACTCAGCTCCAGTCGACCCATCGATGATAATAACACAAAACGGTTAGCGAAGAAGCATGCGACTGTCGGCACAGTCTATCATCCGAACCACATCTCGGCTCACTACTAGGAGCCCAAATGCCAATGCCCAAGTGGTCCTCAGCAAAAGTCTCGAGATTTGGTTGCCACAGGCAATAAAATTTTGGCATCTTGTTTAAATGATCGCGACATGCCTACGCTCAGTGGTTACAGATACCCAGGTCGCGATGCAGATAACGTTTCCGACATGATCGTGCAATTAGGGGAGGAAGTATAATCCAATACTATCACAACGGCCTAAAATGCGCACCATTGGAGGATCCGGAGACGTAGGTCACTGAATTGCCTCTCAGATGCAATAACAACTGCAACTTGGTAGTCGTTTAGCGCCCCTTATGGTCCACTCTTGAGATGGATTTCTGTCTAATATCAACCTTCACGAAAGCTTATATCCAACCTACAACGACGTTCTACTCGCAGAGCATTTTAACTTGCACAACTGGGAAGCCTCGAAGTCCACCAGCGAAACATTCAAAGTCGAACTACAGCACCCATCCCAAGAATTTTACTGTACAGCCACATCATCACCCTTAACTGATCCGGGGCTAATAACAAATCATCGGTACTAAACCTCGTACTTACATTTGCGGAACTCATAATCGGCAGGCCATTAGTAGGGAACCCACTATGACCAAGTGATCACTGCACCATGCGTTAAGTTTATGAGTGTTACCCTAAAACTTAAAAGGATCCCACTGCAAAATACGTATTATCATACCTACAACCTCCGGACTGATCAGTTGCGATGACCGAGTAGGAATTCCTAAAGGTTGGCCTCGCTGTCTTCGCATGTATTCCGTCTGTTTGACGCTTTAGATACCTGAGAGTATTTGTCAATAACACAAAGCGGGTTCGTTCCACCAATCCATACACGTTCACCGGAAGCAAAACGCGAAAGCGCATGTTACTAACGCACGCCACTAGCTACGTATACAGCTTCTGTCCTGGTCACGAAACCTGGAGTGATTACGTGACTCAGCACACTCATTGTAATACATTTGTCCGCGAGGTGACTATGTCTTAGCAATAATATGTGGATTTTAAAGTTAATAAAAAGGAATCGTTCCTATAAAACCGGTTGACATTATTCAAAAAGTGAAGCATGTTATCACCGTAGTTAGCACGACAACCGGATTGGCATAGAGCGCTGAAGCAATAGTCGATGCTTTAAGGGAGGATTATTCCCCGACCAGCCTGCAAGATCTTTGTGGCTCTTACATGCACATATACATAGCCTCAGATTTAGCACTTGCTATCATCGCGTTTACTGTCACGTTAGTGTTAGAAAAAGTGCCATCACCGTGCACCAACAATACTTACGAGATCCATGACAATTGCATGAAGGCACTGTGGTTATTAGCCACAACACTGTTCAAGCCATTATCGCACTTCTTCTAAAGGTGCTTGGACAGGCAAATGGTATATACAATGTGGATACGGCCTATTCACGCCAATTTTGTAAAGGGGCAGCTGCTTGCAACATAGCTAACTACCGTTCAGGGATCAACCTCACTGTGCTCTAAAAATAATATGAACAACCTTCGCTGGGTCCTCAGTCATCCATCTTGAACGCAACACCATCATAGCACCAAGGTTGCACGGGTTCCGTCAACCCTGTTCCTTCACAACCACCCTACTCATTGCAAGCAGTAGCTGGATGGGAACGCACGACAAAGATACTGACATCGAGGCAAATTTCCCTGATTACTACAGAGACCGTCACCACCTGGACCACCGCATTCTGCCCCACAGTCTAAAGAGCACGAGTTGATTATCCTGTCTGTAAATGGATAAGGAATCGCCCGTTATATTGGCAAAAATAAGTTACCTTTAGGAGTGCGCAGAGTGTCAAATGTGGAATTCTAACAGGATCAGTGCTTGTGTCGCGTCCGTTTCATGTTTTCATTTAAGAGCTTGCGCCTTTGATTGCCTCAGATTTCTTGGTTTCGCTGATGATGTTAAAGTACGAAGGTAGATCACTGACCAAGGAGATCACGATACACTTTAGCCCGACCAGTACAGAGCGTATGAACGATCCCTGCAGAACGTTCTCCAGTGTAATTCACTTAAGTTTAAGCTGGTCGACCTTTCTCATCAGCCGTATATCATACACCAGCTTGGGAATAATTATATGTATGCAATCATCTAGAAGTGGGACCTTGGGATACTATTCCGGGCTGATCTGGGCTGCGCAGGACATTGTGAGAAGGTGCCAGAGGATGGGAACCAACACACTGGCACGCTGTGGAATCATTCGGGCCGTGTGCTCCATTCATTGAAACTGTAGGCATTCAGTATGGGTCGAACTTCTTAATGCTGTGGCTACACCAGCCACTGATACATCCTTTTCTAGCCACTATTTCTGCTTAGAAGCAGCTAGTCACCATAGCCTCCATTCAACTCTGCGGGTATCCGAGGCTCGTTTGGAGTCACTTCATCCTTACAAGGTTTATTCTCTTGGATTGTTTGCATCACAGTACAGCTGGTTTTTTGACCTGTTCTGTGCCACAGTAGGTTCCGATAGTAACTGAAAGCCTAATCCGAATGCCATTGCCGGCCACAGACCTCTCTCCTAGCGCACTTAACTGCCCTTCCTCTTACTCAAGGCAACTCTTCTTGGCAGCAGCTAGTCATCGTTGGCTTCATGCATCCCTGTGCATATCTGCAGCCTGGAAGAATCCACTCCTTTACGCTCCAGCCTTCATTTTCCTCGAACGCCTGTCTCTCTAATCTTCGCTCGCTGGTTGATTTATTCATTGAAACTGCAGGTTCCTACTAGTGACCAAACTTTATGATATGACTACACCGGCCACTAATACTACCCTTTCTAGAGCCAATATGTCTGCTAAGTTACAGCTAGTCGCCCTAGGCTCCATTCAACTCTGCGGATACCCGGAGCTCGCTAAGGGTCACTCCTTCCATACAACGTTTATTCTCTTTTTATATTTTGATCACAGCTCAGCTGGTTTGTTGTCCAATCCTTTGAGACTATAGTTATTCATTAGTAACTAGAATGATTAACCTATTAAGCAATTTTTGCCGCTGAACCTCGGTTCATTAGCGCCAGCTCTCACTCGGCTTACCTTCAACACTTAGTCTTCCGTTCATACCCATTTAATCCTAGCCTGGTTCTAGTATGCTCAGCTTCTTATCTTCATATACCCATGTACACATTAGTTATTATTTGTCTTAGGTTATCCTCATACAGTGGGGTATATATAACTATGGCCACATCGTCACCGTATATTTTGGTTTCCGATAACATCCAATCTTGACTAATTACCCACCTTCAGGTCTCATGTTGAATTCTAACGCCGTTAGCTACTACTTCATGAATTTCTTACCGGAACCCTGCGGTTTATCTTCATGTACATGAAGTATCTTGCCCATTAAGCCATGCCTTCCGCATAATTAAAATATTTTCAGCTTAATACCTGTTACACATTGTACACCAATTGTCTCAAGTAAATGTCTTAAAATAAGATTTCTTCAATGCTTGGTACAATGTCTGTCCTTTTTGGTCTTCTCTCGGCCTGCTCCTCTCTTTCCCTTTTCCCTGAGTTCCTGAACATCTGAGAGATCCGGGATTGTACTGAGGAACTACCTCCGTCTGGGATGGGAAGAAATAACCAACAAGGACTTACCTGGACTATGGCTCCACTTCCATACTAACCATCTGCACCCAACATCTGAACCACCGAAGTCAAGTGAGGACATCCGGACACGAATTCTTCGCTCCCCGGCAAATATACCTAATCAAGGATGGTGAGACCCCATACTCCGGAAATTCTACTTACCTGCAAAATCTACTTTCTCCTCGACTGACCCCAACGTCTATGTTGGAACCTAACTGTGACATTTGTCTGGCCAACAGAGGAGTCACTTGACTGCGAATAACTGAAGAAGCTAATGCTTTATAACCAGCTTGCCAGTTGCACATGACCGATCATAGCAATCAACGATAGTGTTCCGGGACGTGGTGGGTTTTTGCCTGGCAAGCTCTCTCTCTATAAAGTGCCACAAAAGTCCGTTTATCAACATTGTGACGTGGCGGATGTGACTCGCCACTGAATAAAGTCACTGCCCACTGTTACACACGGGAATCTCGACTAGTCATTTATCGATATTCTTTTGACACGTACAACAGAGTTACACTTTCTTCATATACTGTCCCCAATCTAACTACTGTGCTATTTTTAGTTACTACGCAAACTTGAAACCATTTTACTGGCACTCCACTGTTGACTTTGATCCTCATGAGTGCTTCGAATGTTTCTGCAAATTGTACAACTTTGGCCACAGGCAATTACGTGCGTTGTTACATATCTGTTGCGCCACATCATTGCTTGCAAATTTTGATCATACCTGAGTTGATATGGATCGATGAATTTGGGAATAAAATATCTATTTATTTATCGGTCTGTTCGCATTTGCTGAACACATACATACCGCCTCAGGTGGAGTTGTTCTGGTTGTACAAGGTGGAGCAGAGAAAGCATGTTCCCTCAGACTCTTGACTGGTGTGTCTTTGTATTGTTAGAACATGCGATACCGGCCAAGTAATTTGCACTGACGAAGTAAACATGAAATCGTGGAAGGCAAATGGCTATAGCACAAAACGACTATATGTGATACTCAAAAGGTGGGCGAATTTGTAGATGGATATTTTACTACTTTGGTCAACTCCTCAACTTTCTGCCAATTGCTCGACCAACATTACTGCTCAAAGCTGGCACCGGCTTGCAGAATACGAACAAGGAACCTGATGTCGATAGCTTTCAGCTTCATGTCACTACCGCGTCTTATAGTGATAAGTTTCAAGATTCTCCAACCTCAACCTGTTCACCGCAGGTAGAAGAAATACGTAAATGACTTAAGTCATCCATGAACTCATATTCTTAACAATACGTTGGTCAACGTCACGATGCAAATCGCCCCTTGATTTACAAAGAGACAACTACGAAGCCACCAGTCAGAGCTCGGTATCAGCGGTTACTTATGAGAATTCAGGCCACGGTAGCTTCTCAACATATGCATTCTCAGGAAAACAATCCCCACCGCGCCCATATCTGTTAGGAAAACCGAATGCATCAACTTGCAACTGTTATTATCCTACACAACGACATCGCTCATGTTTACCGAGAAATCCATAGCTAAATGTATTAGGTGACTGAAGTACACGGATACCAGTTTTCGATAAAGGCTCACTCGTTATGTATTTTGTTCTTGCCCCTCGCAACACCTTGGAGCCTATGCTTCCATCTTACCAACATCCGGAACTATGTTATGGAATTTGACGAGTTGAGATTCCTCACACAATTTCCAAGGGGAAAACGCAGTTGCTCTATATCTAGAATTATATCTTTGTCAGAAGCTTCAGCAAAGTATTGGTATTCTGCACCAAGTTTCTCTTTCCAAATCTGTTATGGTAGATAACAAATTTTAAGCAAACCAATCACGGCTGCACCACCAGTCCAGCATCCTCTCATCGAGAAACTGTCCACAATGCCCCTGGTACTATGCGCCACATCCACTCCTCCAATTAGTCGGCGACTCCTTTATTACCTGCTGCATCTAGGGATGTACACAAAACCTTTATATGTTGAAAAACACCAACATCTAAAACCTTGGAATATGCAAGGAACCAGCGAGTTTGAGAAAGTGCATCAATATTGATCTTGGTACCCGCATTGCAGCTATATCCAATGGTCAGCATCATGAGCAGCTTTACATTATCGCACGATAAATCCAACCTAAAATACATCAATTAGACACCTTTAACTTTCCACCTGGTCCTCAATTATTACTCGTTATCGGAAAATCGCACTCATCCAGTGCTTGTTCCACGCTTCTTTACATACTGGTTAACAGAAATTCCGTTATGTCCTGCCAAACGTTTGGATTCAGGACCTAGTAAATTTAGTAGTTGTTTCAGGCCTTTGCACTTGGCATTGGCACCCGTGACATGATGAAGGCTTTCAACTGAGTCCAGCACATTTTCCTGTTGACCAACTTCCTGTCTCCAGATATATATATATGGCATCAGCTGCCGTTCTGGTTCGCATTCTATTTGATAGGGCGTACACAGATGCCACTGCTGGAGAAAACAAAATTACAATATCGGCCAATCACCAGTAGCGGTTTCCAGGGGAGTGTTCTAAGCCCAGTGCTAATCCTCTTGTACATTAACGATAGTTGTGACTGCTTTGCACACTCGAAATCATCTTTATTTGCAGCTGATCTAATGGTGCACTCTTTCTAATGGAATAGGATTTACCATGGTGCATATTCATAGAGATCTTTAAACAGTTGACTGGTAATGCGCTAAATGGAAAACGAAATAACACCAGCTAAGTGAAACACTATTTCCTGTCGCTGTATTCTTCTGTCCAACACAATGATAATAATCGGATTATCGATAGTTAATCGCTTTAAAGGACGTGACACCGGAGTAAACTGCTCTAATTTACCTAACTACGCTGAAGACACGGAATATAATATATACAATACCACATCAGTCGTTTGTTAACTCAGTAGGGCGATAGCGCCTAGCAAATCCAGATTTACTCTGTATAGGTGCTGCCCTTCACCTAGCATAACAAACTGCTACTTAGTGTTAAAACCTCGTGGAAAAGTGGAAGAATAGAGAGAGAGAATAGAGTGAGAGAATAGAGTGAATAGAATGAGGTAATAGAGTGCAACATGTATTCACTAGCACCGGTTGCGATCGTCTACCGTCAATGCTCCTCAAGCGGCCTAATTTAAACCCATTGTGGCTCCGCAGGCTCAAGCTGACACTAGTATTTCTCTTCCAGAAACGGCATAAGTCAAATGTTCATGTCGTCTTTTTGGCGTAATGCGCTTGATTTCTACCCATTACGAACTAGACACCACTCGATTATGGTAGCGAAATCCCGTACAAGTATGCGCTCTGGTTTCTTCCCTTACACATATGCTTTCGCTTGGAATCGACTGCTAATAGGTATCCGACTTATACCAACGGCTGCAGTAATCCGCACTACTTTACATCGATTCCTCAACTGAATCCTTATTGTAGGAAGCCATGGCCAAGGCATTTAGTAACATGAGCTATGAAAACGAGGTTCAGTCTATTGGAATCTTACACCGACAATGTATCTAACCGCGTAGTCCGTCGGTAGGATCTGTAGTTCAGAGTCGATGACATCAGGTTGGTCGAGGCCAACATTTGCGCCGCCATTGTTGTCACTCATGTATGGTGGTTTCTTGTCTGAGTGCGAGACACGATGCTCTTGCTAACATCTTTGCCGCTTAGGATATCATCTCAGCCGTCTTCACTCACCTCCCTTGCGTTCTCATCTTCCACTCTCTCTTCGGATGCTTACTAAGCATCTCTCGAACTGTACGCCGCAGCAGCTCCTTGGTTAGATCCACTTACAACCACAAAACCATTTGTTTGAATTGCAATTTCATTTAACTTAGCACAAAACCTAATTAGCATACCACATGATCCACACACAGGCATCAGAGTGTTAGATCAAAAACCCGCTGGCTAAACACATTCGGTCAGGGAGATTCTTTCTCGGATTTTAGCGTTATGGTCAGCAATGTGGTCGAACGCATGTTGGATTATTATCAGTTGGCTGGAATGCGTCTAACGATCTTCTTCCAAATGGTTTTCCAGATGTTACCGTCAGGAAGCTGATTAGACTGGGGAACATTCCAGTAAGAGCGTCAAACCTTTGACTGCAGCTACTTCTTGTAGTTAGCACTACCCGAAGCAATCCTACGCGTTCTTAAGGCTTGCGTTTAAACTAAAGGTTGCTAATATTAGTGTTCAGCCAAGTCTTCTGCTGGCCGATAAGCTGAAGCTGAAAGCGGTCACTTTGGAACCTAAGATCAGGTGAACGGCGGGTAATGGGATCTCCAGTTTGTAGGTTTACAGGTGACCAGGCGGTAGGCTTTTTACGACCTGCATGTAACCGTTCTCACAGACCAGGACCCATAACTGGACGTTCCGACTGCCTGCAGATAGTGCCAAACAAGTTGTGCAGTCTTAGGTTCAAGGTTTACAAGTTGGGTCTGCTTGTACTTGGGTCTCATCCAGACCTACTTTCATGCACTGCAACGCGGTTTTCTCAGAATATAACGGATTGGGAGGAAATACTGTCTGGACACGCACTATTTAGATACGGTCAATACATTGACCGAACGGGTGGAGTCGTCGCTCTTTATCTCAGCTGCACAATTCACGCTTTGAATACCTGCTTGTTTTCTTCAGTAGACAAAACGGTTGAGGTCCTTGCGGCTATGCTGAGTTCCTCCTTTCCTCCGTTTACAGTTGTAAGTTTTTATGGAAACACTGGAAGCGGATGCAACGCGATGCCTGAACGTTTTCGTCCGGAATTTGCACACAAGTGTTTGGTGCTGGGTGACTCCAACGTCGCTGAGGATTGCTAGACGGATCTTTCATGCAACTTAGCAGCAGGTCCTTTCCACGCAGTTTTCCATGAATTTACGTTACCAGTACCATGGTAACAGTTCATGGAGCACTCCAATAGATACATGGACGCCCAAGTACCGGCTATTTTAGACCAAGTCACTCGAATGTGTCGCTCGCATCACTTATGAATCTCAGCTGCCTGGTTGTGATTGTCGTTGGTGCTTCAGTTATACTCTGTCTGGACGCTACCAGAATACTGTTGCGCCGCGCACAAACATATGGCACGCAAAATATCAAGCAACGGATACCAAAACATCGGGTGTACGTTGTGAGACGTAGGAAAAGTATAGAGTGAAGATTGAATGCGGTAACTTTAAATCCTGCCTCACAGAAGTCCCTGCGGCCGTCAACTTGTCATTAGGAGAAGGGAGGCGGGAGCACTGCCCCGTGGATCATTTCTACTAGTAGGCACATGCTTACATAAATTTCTATATACTAGCGCACTCACTAAGTGAATTTGAGTGCGTATTTAAACGCAGTTCGCCGTGGAACTAAGCGGGGTGACTCACGATGTTTGGAAGTAGGTGGTGCCCAAATGGAGTTATCGAGCAACTGCAATTGCTTACAAGGTAAGGCGTCGTTACCTCGCAGATCAGAAGAGTCAAGTCAGCAAACACACTTGACACGCAACGTAGCTGAAGTCGCAATTTGTTTGATAGAATACTTTTTTTGAATTTTTTGCGTAATCGCTACAGCTTGGTTGAAAATATGTGGTAATCGTCGATACAATTTTCCCATTTGTTCAACTACCAAACTAGAATTGGCAGAACACACACGGGTTAATATTTTTCACAGTATGGATCCATTCGACTATATGCGTATGCACTCGGTTAATATAAATGCTATGGCGTTTCTTGTTAACTGATTGACTGCATACGGTAAGTTGATAGACGGTTGATCGTTGCGGTGACACTGGGCGCGCGCGGCACGTACAACTTCGCATATACTTGCTATTTATTTAGGCGCAACACCCCATGCCCTTGGAGGCCCATTCGTACACACGTCTGCGAGTAAGGTGGATTCATAAAACAGAGCACTAAAGTGGCAACATTGTCAAATTATTATAGCTTTCTGCCGCAGAAACCAGGCTGTCAAACATTATGAATTTTGTTTACCCTATTTAATCGTGCAAACCAAAACATTGCACTTTCCGCACTGACTGTTTTTATCAACTAGTATGAGAAGATGGAAAATACTAAGAAAAGCTTGGACGACAACAACTGCACTTGTACTGTAACCGGTCCACAACGGAGACATATGACATGGGAAGTTATCTTATACTTCGCGTTGGAGGAAGCGGACGTCAGCACGGTACCGAAAGAGGCCATTGAAAGCGAAACCTAACGGAAATTGGTTACGGCATCCGTGACTTGCAACATGAAGTCCCAAGTTCTACACGCTTATATCAGTACTAATGTAATCTATTGGAAACCAACGTTTTTGTGTTAGTGTGGCGCAGATACAACTTATTTGATTGCACAACTTATCATCAACCCTACTGGTGTAGACGGTAGGATTTTTCACAAATGCATAGTTGCCACTATACTGTGGCCACCAGAGATGTAATGCAAGTGTCAACACCTTTGTTCACGCATATATATCTTGCCTCTTTGCAAAACGCTCAGCATTGGATTTTGGCACTTGCACCCACAGCTGTAGCTTCAGACGATTCGTCTTTGCGGCACTTTACGATAGTCGACTCGCTGAACAAGGCAAACTGCCAGTGCTAGTTACACATTCTAATGCTTGGTGAAGGCCACCTCATCACTACCCGAACCTTGAGTCCAAATTGCACTATCCAGGGTGTTAACTGGTCAGCTTGTGGCAACTCCGGTTGCCATCATTCGAGGACTAAGGACTTTTGTCTGCGACTTAGAAGAGGCAAGTTTGCCACTTTAATTAACACATATGTTCCCACCAGGTGTTATCATGCCGACACGCGGGATAGGTTTGCGCTCAGTTATCCTACGTGATGCGGTCTGTGTCGAAGGTAGATCGACTGTTGATCCTGGGTGAGTTCAGCGCGCGCTGTGGACGAGATGCTTCGGTTTGGAAAGACGTAATCGATCCATATAGTATTGACACATCCAATGGGAACGGTGATCAACTGCCCTCCCGGTGCGCTACTCTTAGGCTGACATTCACGAACACACAGTTTGCACTGTGTACGGAGGAAATAGCTAGTTGGACGCACCCACAGTGTGGTCACGCTCAGCTGCTCAACCATGTCGTTGTAGGCTAGAGTGACCTGCGTGAAGTATGCAAGGCAGTTTTAGTATGTGGGGCAAATTGTGACACTGTTCACGAATTGATGAGGAACAAATTGTGCATATATTCCGGTGAACTGGTGTATTGCACTCATGCCGTTAACCGGCGCAAAGTTAACGTTCTTGCTCTGGGTACAGTGGAGAGGATGGAATAAAACAAAGCGATGGCTACTTGCATTGTTATTGCGGGATCCATTGCCCCAGTTAGCAACCTATGGCACCACATCAGTGTGCAGCTGACTGAAGCTTGCGAAGAAACCATCGGGCGCGCAAACTGTAAACGGCTCGATTAGCTTGAGGACAACAGGGCGATTATTAGCGTATTGATGTCGGCGAGGAAATAAGCGTTCGCTGCGAAAGTAGAGGGTACTACCGATTCGGAGAAGCATAGGCATTTTCTCGAAGTTTAACGGCAATTGGCTTTAGAGCTCAGTCACATTAAGGATGCACGGTGGACAGTGAAGACGAATCAGACATGCTGCTACGCTGAACGCCGTCAGTAAAAGAAATTGTTTGAAGACAGTGCACTGACTAACGTTTCAGTAGCTCAGGGTGTTGTTCTCTCTTAGTTCAGGCCAGGTCTGTACACAGACTGCAGACATAACGCAGCTCTGACGAAAGGACCACTAGTGTTTCTTGGGCAACCGTTTGGACCATGACTGAACCACGTCGCACGGGCTACAATAACTAAAGAATAAGACTTGCATCGTAAGTACACCGCCACTGGATGAGACGCAGGGAGTAGTTGCTGCTTTGCGAAACGACGACTGTGCGGGCGCCGACGGGATTTAGAAAAAGTTGCTATTGCACGAGGAGGAGGAATGCCAGGTACGGAAGCGACAAGCATTGATGTATTTTAGACCGACCTCGAGCGCTTGATGCTGTAACATATACGACCGCGAGTACCTGAGCCAAACAGTTTTGTTACTCTACTAGCGTGGCCGCATTGTGCCAGCTTCCGAAAGACGCCGAGCTTACTGACCAGTTAAGCACCTTCAGCACAGCGATGGGTAAATGCGATGAATCCGATTCCATCCGGTTGTTTATCACAGGTAAATTAGGCGACCAATTTGCTAGGATTGCCGCATCGCCTTTGCACTTGGCCTGTACGTGAGTTTGTGTACAAATACTTACATTTCATGGTTTGGTTGTTGCTTGTTATCATCGGTGTGGCTGCGCTTGATTTGTAGGTGAATGCTGTCTATTGACCACCAACCGGTTTATATTGGCTTCAAGAGACAGTTGGTCGTTGCTTGAGTGGACGGGGTACACTGTCCAAGGGACGGTGCTGTGCTCAAATTGTGGTTTCATACATCCAACCTGGAACAAGCTACGCCCGCGTCACCGCCTCATGTTCCCCTGATCTGTATGGTCACGCTCTTTGGCATGAATGCTTCTGCGTTGCCTGTTGAAGGAAAGTAAGTCGTCTAAGTCTATGAACCATGGCTACCTGACATATACCGTCCGGTCTTAGTTCTTTACCTTTGCACTGTATATAGAGTTTATGGACGGAGCTGTGGGTAGTGCAGCGCAAGCCACTCATTGTTACTCTGTATGCGCAGGCGTCGTGGGGCTCGCCTATGGCGACAACCGTAACAGGCAACTTTGAAACTGGATGCCGCTAGCCATATATCACTTGTGACAAACGTCGGGGTATATGACTAACGAAGGGTTGTCAAAATTGCTAACTTCATTTCTAATCCTTCGCTACAGTATCAAGAAGAATCCCACAGTAGTAGTGACCATGCAAGTAACTGCTCAGTGTTCAGTTGTCGATTCCACATTTTCCAACTAGTGTTGAATATAGTAGACCGATTACGACTCTGTTTTAGTTACGCAAGTGACGTTGAGCAAGTGTATTGTTCCTTCCAGTTCGACCAACATGCGCGGGAAAGTGTTCTATTGAAATACGTGGGAAACTTATTTGCATTGTATTTGGATATTAAGGTGCTGATAGGTCTATGGTAAATTGCCGGACGCATTTCTGAAACCAAATGGCCTCCCTGGTTTGCAACTCTCCACCATATTTGTTGAGCACTGGCAAATCAAGTTAAACCAAGACAAAATAAACCTTGTGCACCGAAGTAGAAACATTTTCGATGTTCTACACTATTAACAAGAATGAAAAATAAATACAATTATAAACCGTAGCAAATAGCGTGTCTAACCTAATACTTGTGTGCGCGTAATACAAGCAAGATAGTTGGCATTGTAACGGCGATTCTTTTTGGGTTAACTGTTTGTCGCGGATAGTACGTTGGATAGATGTATGTTAAGAATCAACACAATAATTCTACCCCAAATGTACAGACCGTAAACGCATTGTTTAGCGCTTCCTATGTGTAAGTGATAGCTTCACTTGGAGATCGAGGTTGACTCAAAAGATTCCGGTCGAAGCGCGAAAGGAAGCAGTGACGTTAACTACGGGAATAATCAAATAGGAATAAAATTGCAATGATTACACAGATCGAGAATACCGAGCAGTAGCGAAACAACCGGCCTTCCCAATGTCCCAACGGAATCCTACCAATATTTGCCACCCTACATTAATAGTTCCAGAATACCGAGTCCACCATCGGACAATGAACTTCCTTTCATTAGGTCCATTAGCCATTGGCTCATTGGTTCGCTATACAGCATATGATAATTAACACCATGGGCTGGGCACGTAACCTGGCTTGGCTCAGTCGAACAATAGGGAGTGGAAGGGACATGGAGAGACTTACATCTAGGGCGGGAGGATACTTCCATTCTGAGTTGTGTGGGGTTATCTGGACGGGATGCACAGTGTGAGTGAACGGTTTCGTCGGTGAGAGGTGAAGCAAAGATATGGCAACATCGATGTGAGATTAAATGGACCATGACCGGTAAGTTAGCCTTCCTCAAATGAGGCACGCGTCCGCTTTGGCATCCAGACTGAGATCCCGACTTGCGTCACGCTAAGTTATTAATAGTTGTGTCAGTTGGCATGTAACCGGGGCACAAATTGGGCGAGCGGATATGCGGTTGAAATCAAAAAATAAATCATAGTTTTCATCTTGTGACATACCTCACACCTATATCGGGAGGGCTTCACTGCAGTTAAGCTAAACCAACTTACACTTACACCAAGTCTTCTTAAGCCGGATAAACGTCATTCCACTTAATTTGCTTAGTTCTGCCTACCCGAATAATCTTCAATTAAGCGGTCACGATACTTGCGCCTATTGTGGTTAACTTGATTGACTTTATTGTGCCTGTAGCATTTTTTGAGTAACTTGTAAACATGCTGTGCTTATCGCTGATTTGTTGCTCAGGAACTTAATGTATATGCTAATTTATGGAATAGCTATGTCGATGTAGCCGTATTCCTCAGCAGATATATATTTTATTTGGTAACGTCATTTGAAGCGATTGACTTTTGGTTGACATTCCCGGTGTGGCCGCCCTTGATGTACATGTTGACATGGTGCCTACTTGTCTATTACCCACTGTCTCGTCCATACATGCTCTAGGCGACAGTTGGTCGTAGCTGGAGGGACGGGATGCACGGTCCTTCTGGTCGTGCTAGGCTAGAAGTGTGGTTCCATGCACTCAGTGTGGAGCGGATTACGATCCAGCTACCGTCTTATGTGCGCTTGATTTCCCAAATACAGCTTGCTTGTACTTGCCTGTGAGTGAGTGTGGGCCGGCACTGTTAATGACACGTCGCTCCCATCCACATGCCTCCAAGTCTTACTATTTCGAGTTTACACTGGTTATGGGTTGCGTGTTTGAGGCTGTGTGGTGCAGCGCAAGCCACACATGGTCACTCTGTAGGCGCAGGCATCCTGTGGCAGGAAACATTGGCATGCTAATCCGAAACCACATGCTGCCAACCATGACGGGATGGCAAGTAACCATGGGCATGGATTGGGTAAACAAATAATCGGTGGGAATCTAGAGTCACAGCACGCCATCTAACTTGTGAATTGGGTGGTTTCTTTACCGCTAACACCATATATTGCGCGGACAAGGTGATTTAGAAATTGGCGGAAGAACTGGTACAGGCGTCTGCTTGTTTGTTGAGAATTAAATAAACATAGACTCTCCATGCTGAAGAAACAAACCGTAGTCTGTTTGCTTTCTCTAGGAAAAGCTGCTTGGTAACAGTAGGGATGGTGAAGCATACCATCTGCGTTTAGAGATTTAACAATCAACTCATGATGTGTCGAAAGCACTTTATGTCGACGGGCATTACTGGGTTAGCTTATAATCTTGTAAAACGTCTCAGCGACTTGACCAGAATCTTATAGGACTTGGGAAAAAAAGACTCCAGGATATTTGACAGTATATATCTTCTCTATGATTGGGGTACTTACTACCAGGGAAAAAGTGGCATTCAGCACAGCTTGTAGCTCATCGGTTAGATGAAAGAAGGTTAGGTCGCAACATTTAAACGTTTCTGTGATAAGAGATCATGAGAACGGCCACAGTACAAAATCATCCATATCACTATTAAAGGTAGAATGTATACAGAGTAGGAGCAAAACACTCCTAACTGACATCGTAAGTAAAGTTGTATCCTTTAGAGCTAAACGGGTTAGAAACTTATACTATGTAGAATTAATATTGACGGGAGAGGGTGTGGCTTCTCAAAAAAATTGCGATTGGAGCCCAGTGTAAGAAACTTTGTTCTGTTAAGCTCGGTGAACATTGAACAATGATTTTTGACCTGCAAAATGCGCTTGATTAACAAGTCCCATATAACGAAAGGAGTACGGAATGGGAGAAAACGTTTGCAAAACAACATGAAAACGTTGGTTAGTATAGTTTTAAGCGACTCACCAAGATATTATCATTAACACCGTTGTGGGTTTTCTTACTGCAATTTTCCGGAATTGCCGGTAAGCACGTTGTCCATTTTGCGCCATTTTATGCGCTGAGTGGAACGGGTGGTATCATGTAACGTAAGTGGGACAGTTTTTGTCAAGGCGTTTTTATAAAAGCCTCAAGGATAGGTCCAAACTTAACTGGTTTAGAAAGGCGGCTCCTGATCTTGTTAGAAGAATGGGTTTAGAAGCCAACAGATATATATCGTCTGCCTGGGTGCGTGTGAAATTCTAAGGGTCAACTGGTTTTTTAACCGTTTAAGCAACATCGACATACATGTTATCAGACTATAGCTTGCAGACTGCTTCTTGAGCACCGTGCAAAAATAGCAACTGAGCTATTTTTTAAAAACGATATCTAACACGCCTCAAGTGCGGTTTTGCAATATGCCTTGTTTCTTCGACCCCACTGATGTTAGATATTTTAGTATATAGACAGCGCACATTGTTAGAGGAACTTGGGTGTTCCGTTTCATTGATGGGACATTGTCTGAGTCCAGCGTATAAGCACGCACAATGCTATCTCACCTTTCCAAGGTGTTTGTTATATTCGTGTGATACTGTTTCGGATCCGATGACTGCATGTGACATAAGACACGTTTCGCGGAGTGTCCCGGAGCAGTTTCTAAAAATTGCCGGAGTAGCATTATATTGCCAACATCAGATGCATCTCGACAAAATAGCGAGAACAGCAAGGTAAGTTGAAAGCTTCTGAGTATATGGTGTACATACGGTACACTAAGGTTTAACAGCAAAGGTCGATTTTAGGGTCCTGCCAGTTGCTATGATCATCGGCGTAGACAGTTCCCCTCAATATCTTATGATTCAAAGGTCAATGTGTTGCCTAATTGGAAAGCTGCTGGTTTACTTCTGCGGACGATGCCAGTGCTTTGACAATCTTCGGACGACCAATTCAGTCCTGGAGGGGCCCAATACCGTGGTAGGTGCTTCACAACTTCAAATTGCTTAATGCTGTTACAGGGCAGCAAACCATGTGATTACCTCGTGACAGTTAAGGTCGTGAGATTTAAGGTGGTCGATTATTTCGTCTATCTTGGCTGCTGTATTAGTAGTGGTAGGCAAGTGATCTGGCTAGCTAATTGGTCCCTTCCTTTTGAGTATCTGAGGAACCTCCGAGCCAATGATCGTCGATGCCTACGGAACACTGCGGATGTCATCTGTCACCGTTGTAGATACTATAGCGGTGTGCACAGATGAGCACTATCTAATGATAGCAAGGTTGGTTTTTTAGCACAATAAATAATGCCAAACAAGCTGCATCATCTTTAGGACGTCTTATGTACACCCGGATGTCATTTTCTGAGTATAGTCCTGATTTTGTTGGGTGACGTTGGATGGCAAAAGGAACAAGATAGGAAAATGGACTTGGCAACAGGGAATGAAACCAATGCCGCCTAAACTAGACGCGGTTGGACTCTGTCAATCCCCGGGATGAAATCGACACGACCCACGTTTGTCTGACTAGAATATTTACAAGATACTGCTCGCAGTAGCACGTTTGCTATCGCCGCCTAATGTCATTAAGTATTTATCATTTTCTCATAGCTGCAATACCTTGGAGCTCATAAATCTACTTAGTTATTTTGTCAAGATCGATCTTTGATTAAACTGACATCGTCGCATATTCGCTTCTACTAGTCTGATCACACTTTCGTTGATGTGCCCCGGAGTAACATGAAGTATGTAGATCTTTATTTTTGTTTCCCAAATATATTTGACAGGAGTATGCATTCCAGTTGTTGGTGAATGTATCCCATTATTTCAAAAAGACTTTTAATACACTCGTCGTAACATGTAGAGCTTGTTGCGCATCTTACAAATTCATCAGGTAGAAAGGGGAAGCTTCGAAAATTCTGACCACTTTTGTTATGCCATAGCAGTTGGACAGTTAGAACACTATGCATTATGGTCGGCAACCTATCTCTTATTACCTCCTAAATGTAGTACTGTTCGCAAATAAGTTCACACAACAACCTTAAATGTTGTCTGTAGGCCAAGCGACACAATTATCAACATGTGACCAACAACCTAGGAAACTCATGCATCTTCACTTGGTTAAGCAAACTATCGTTAATAATGTTGCCTTCACAATATCATGTTTGCTAACAACCAAGCACTATCCTCCACCGTTCGATTTGCCACAACTTTGCTGTATACTTGTTCTGCTTCTCAGATAATCAACAGATATGCTCTGTGATATCCGCGCTATCTTGCTTTAACATATATAGATAAATTTGCTTCTTAATATTGCCAACCGGAACAACAAACCCTTATCATAAACTTGCCACTATTCGTCAACTACGTGGCATCAAAAATCACCATGGTACATCATATCTAACACTGAATCAAATTATGAGGATACGGACAATTTTCGTCTCGGTTTACATCAGTGGCATGATTTTACACATATTTGTAGCATAACACATTTTCAAATAAATACTCATACGTCTTACAGACGTGTGCTCCGTGAACATTTAAGTTCTCACATTATCATACAAGTTGCACTGCATATCGCTCCAAGCACTCCGACTACTTCATAGAGGTCAATCGATCCATAAACGATCGCCACGCCTGAAGTTTTACCACGCAGTATGCTTCAGGATTATGTTTGTTTCGCTGCTTGTGCGAGGGTGATCGATCCGTAAATCGAATAAACTACAGTATGAAGTAAATTTAGGTCGATGATCGACCAGTTTGCTATATTTTCCCACCGTCCTGTTACAAGCAGTTGGCCACACACCCAGATGTTTGAGATATCCTGCCGCAGAATTAGTTAAAAGCAAATATACACTAGTTACTAGTATCTACAATGTTATCTAGGAAGAACAGCCCTACCCTCTACCTCAGAGCGTAGTCCGACTCGCCGACGCGCTTCGCTTCCGTGTTTGCAAATGACCAGATATCTGTACCGAGTTCGACGTGTTCCGCGCTTACCAAACTCGATGATCTAGGATTCAGTTTTGAAGAAGTGAGTCAACCACTCGCTAATCTTAACGACATCAAACCTGCTGTACCAGACGTACCCTACCCCCTGATTCTCACGTACTTATCTACCATCATCCACCCGTTCTGACTGACTACTTCAACAAGTCGCAATCAGAAAGTACACTACCGTGCAAATGGAAATGCTCAGTGGTGAAGATGATTCCGAACGTCTGTGACTCCAGCAAGGTGGACAACTACAAGCAGATTTGTCTGTCACCCATTTTTGACAAACTTGCATGAAAGTCGCCGAGAATTATCTACTACGGCTGCTTCATTCAATCAGTCTACTGGCGCCTGCGCAGTAAGATATTATGCTAGGTCGTTCATGTACTAACGACCTGCTGGTGACGAAGCATGAACGGTTGCGTGTAGTAAATCAGAGAAATTTATTCGCATCCTTTACCTTGACTTCAGTAAAGCCTTCGAAAAGAAACACAATGAAGTCTTTCTCCGCAAACTAGGAAAGTACGGTGTTTGTGGATTATTGCACCAGTGGATCCAGGACTTTACTTTTGGGCAGAAGTTGAGCGTACATGTCTACGACCATTTAAATGGCTAGTATCCCTGTACTAGTGGATTAACTTGAGGCACGGTCCCGGGTCCCAACATTTCCCTAATGCACCTCAGCGATTGCACTCAGCAACTTTGGTCGCCGCGTGCCCAGTTTGCGGTTAACCTAAAGACTTGGAAAGCAATTTGCACCCCAGACGAATGCGGGCTACTTCAGCACGATCACAACCGCCTCTGCTTGTTGTCTGCTGAAGACCGCCTCTCGGTCAATCCCTCTAAATCACCGTTGTGAACTAGACCAAAGGTTGTGGTGGCTTTATTTACACCACTGACGGCATACTGCTAACTCCCACACCTTCCGTGAAGCACTGGCATTTTGTCAGAGCCCCAACGACTGCTTTCCGTCCGCTTACGGTAGTGAGAACGCGCACGGCAATCCGAATAGAAAACTGTCACACGCCGCACACGAAACCGACCACCAGCATCCATGAATTCAAATCAATGCAGAATTCAAATCAAGACAAATAAAAAGACTATGCATAAAAGCTGGCGTTCGTCTACACAATACCGGTCATCCCAAGAAAGAAATATCTGTAGAGTGTCTTACGAACGAGGGTAATTCATAGATTATAGGAAAAGCCAATAAGCTTAGGATTCAGTGTCAACACTAGGTAGTCACATTTGTGGCGCAACAGAAAATGTACGCTTGAGCCACAAAATAGGCCTGGAGAAATAGGGGTGTGTGTAGCAGAATCACAAAAGAACGGAGCGCGGTGAATTTTTCTTACCAGCGCCATAACACCTCTGCCTTCTTGAAAGCCAAAACCAATGCAAGTTTATGTTGCGTCAACATTACACCTCCGACGGAGATGGGATCAACCTAAATAAATAAACTTTCATTCTCGACTATGCAAGGCATGCCTGCGCGGGCCTGATCAAATAAGTGCAATTATACAGACATGTCATAGCAATTGTAACAGTGACATTCGGAGGTTGTTCATACGTTCCTATTTGAAACTGTACAAATAGGACAGAAATAAAAATGGTAAGCCCATTGCCATGAGTTCGGGCACGTTCGTGTGTGCACATTCGTTCGCCATAAAGTGCAGCAACAATTCAGGCATGAATAGATCAAGAACTAGGGCTGATCATTTATAAAAGAGCTGGCGAAGAACACGCTCAATCGCGATTACACTATACGCTGTGTTAATGTGAGTGTAGCGTAAAGAACAATGGTGAATGCGCAGAAAATGACGTGGTGACGAAATATGCGGATAAGAGAGCGTCGGGACGTATCCATCATGGTAGTATATAGCCACGGTCAGCTTGTCAGTGTGAGCTTATTGGTCTATTTGGATTCGGGCTCATGGTGGTTCGTGCTTCTGCCAAGTGTACAATGTTGTTTGTGTTAACAAGTTGTCACCACAAACTTATTAGGGACATGTATTTCTGGAGCAAGTGTAACTTCTGAATATTTTCCACTTCGAACAGATGAAGGTCAACAGCTCTAGTTAGGTAAATGAATCGCAGGAGGTTTGCTTTGTGTTTTTCTTCACAGTCAGTTGTTCCGTTTGGCCCTAACGGTTCTCCTAGTGTGTTTTGAGGCACGGGTTTTCGACGACTGACGACTTGCCAAGTTTTGGCGTTGTCGCTTGAGAAACGATGGTGGTACTAGCAACTGTTTATGGCTGTGACCGCACCGGAACATAACCGCGTTTCCTTGTCAGTTTTCTTCTCTTCCCTGAAAATCTTGATGCACTGTGGATGCTGGTCCTTTTCTGTTTGAAACATGCCTGCATACTTCGAGTATGTACGCGAATGAATTTGCGTGCTTCCAGAGAATGCGGATTTTTGTGGGCGCTATCATTCATAAATGGTCGCACACCACCGTTCCAACCCACTGTCGGGGGTTCCTGTCGGACACAGCAGGACTCAGACATTCACCAGAAATAACTGTATGACATGATTGTGCCAACTTCGTTTAGGTTGTGCGTGTGATGATTAAGGCAGTATGAGGTAATCGGCGACAATGCAGTATTTCGTATGAAGGAGGTAAATCTGGGACTTCTTCGCAAATAGAATGCTCAAAGCCTTTACAGCTACAAAGCTCCTGGGCTGCGTTTTTCATTTGGCGGTAAACTTATGTGAATAGTGTAGATATGTACTGCTGATTTAGTCGGCGCATTGTATACTAAGGCCAAGTTTGCTGGGTAGGTAAACCATCAGTGGAGGGTTCCTTGTGTGGCAGTGACACGATGTTAGTGAATGTTCGTTCGCCTTCACACCTGTGGGCCACTTCGGTAATCAGATACTGCTTCAGGACCGATGGACTTGCCGTCGTGGTAAGGTCGTAAGATGCATGTAAACTCTGCGGTTTAACATGCTATTTACACTTCACTTCCAAGTGATTGATAGACTTGAAATACCAAGTGACCGTACGGCCCTGAAACGATCTGAAAACGGGAATTGCATACGCATAGTAAGCATAGTGTTTGGAGCAATTTTCCTCCATTGACAATGCCTCCGGAATTACCTACTTTCTAATGACAACATGTTTTCGAGTATTTGCCAAGTCGAGAACATCCTTTGTCACGGCGTCCACACATGACTGCTTCCAAGACTAGCTAACACGGTGTGCCATAGCGGCTGTGGTAGGCGCGATTGCCGTTGTAAATGATGGCAAACACTTTGTAACAATGCCGGTGGGGAGACAACCGGGTTTTTCTATCCCAAGTAATCACCTGAATTACTAGAGTAAAATGCGTGCGTCGCCAGTAATTATGTCTTTTCTTTTTTCTAGAAGGACGATGTAGGATGTATAAATACCGTAGTCATAAATATCGTAGTCATTGTAGCCCCCGTTTGTGTTTCTTTGTTGAGTAATGCCGCTTTTATGAGGATTTCATTCCAGTCCATGGAGGTAATAGTGAGGTTCCATCTGCATTGACTGTGCTTCTAATGGTGCCATTTGGAGAGCCACATGTCAAAGCGTCTCAACACGTATGGGTGACCATATGGAAGTAAAGCTTAAATTCTCTATGAATACATAAGCTCCTACGCCTTTTACCTAACGACATACATGGAGACCCTGAAGCGATAATTGATTAACCAAGTCGCCATCGGTGTAGAGACAATCGAAAAAACTCCCCAACCTCGTGTCAACGCCACACTTGGAACCTCTTATCTCTTGTGCTTCATCAACCGTGATAGAAATATGCAAACATAGAGCTTTCGTTGTTCAGCTTCAGGTTGGTCTACCAACTTCAATGGGAACATTGTCCCCATGAGCACCGCAATAGAAATCGCACAAAATGGTCTACGCGCCTAGTAGCCATTGCTGAACTTCGGAATAGCAGTTAGAAGGTTGCACATCTACGCCACCATGGTTAGACCGCTGAGTTAGACACCACCAGGTAGCCGCTAGCGATCACTAAGTATAGACCGCTTTGGGTGCTGGTTAGTATGTCTGTCCGCACTGGTTACCCTTAAGCTTCGGATCATGTTGTAGCTAGATCTACTGCATAGACAGACCTCACAACTTGCCCATTGGACGGGTTCAGTTTGGATACCGATCATTGAAGATTCCTTTAGCAGGCATCAACATAGAACATAAGGAGGTGCTCAATAACTTTAATTGGACTGTCAGTCGCTTATGCTGGGGCTTCCAAGCGGTGTTCCAATGGCTAACGTCCCTTGATGAAGGAGTTTGTCAACGACGTCAAAACAGCGTTCTCAATCTCGCTGGCTTGAATGCGCTGCACGTTAGTTCAAAAATGTGCCACGCTAAAAGCTTGGCACAATGCGCTAACATGCGTGTAATTTGGTGTATTAAAAAATATTGTGTGGTTCAACTAAAGCTGCGCTCCAACGTTTTCAGTGACCAACAACCGTCCACAAGATGTCCAATTGGGACGGCCGGGGGTAATGATTAGTCACTCCGGGACTTCCGGAGGCCAGTGCAGTGGACACGTTTTGGTCACTAATGCGGACAAAGTAAATTAATTTATAGCTGTATTTCCGCCCTTATTATTTCAATAAACGGTTCTTTTTTATTTTTTATTTACTTCCTTAGCAGTTCCTTTCTTGCTATTTATTTTAGCTTAAGTGACCTCAACCACGGAGTGGCAACAGTCGAGTCATGGTTTGAGTTATACCTAGGTACGATTGAATGCGCGCTAGTAGTTTAGGCTTCTCGCGTTTGACTTTGGACACCTTCAGACGCTTGTTTACTACCCATGTGCGCTTCAGTCTCGGATACGGATTATCTGCTGCCATCCCTCTCCCCAACTTCCAATGCACCCTCATTGAGAAGGTCCAACGGCCGGAATCGAAATACGTGCTGGAGTTACGGGACTTGCCTTATCTCTTGAGACTGCAGCAAATAAACTTGATCTTCCTGGATTATCGCCAACCTCACGGTTACCTGATTTTTCCCAGGCGCCTCCTGAAAGGAGAAATGGGGGAGGCGCTGCAGGTGTGCTTATAATTCAGTGCAAAATGTTCAACTCGAGGACACAACTATAAATAAATAAATAAATAAATATTTTATTCTCGACAAAGCGAGACACGCCTTTTGGGTATGATCAGCATATTGCATTATTGTACATGATAACAGAATAAGCAGCACCAACAGTGGGAGTAGTAAAGTTGGAGACAGTAGTGTGGGCCCATAGAGCCCAAAAGTTGTATGTAGTCTATGTACACAAAATGCGAGAGGTAAAATAGTGATCAGATCACTTATATGGTATGTTGATGAGGAAGTAGTACGATGAGGTCCCGTAAGCAATGTAGGTCAGTGAGTGAAGTATGAGGAAACGGGTGCTAAATACGTAAGAATAGTGGTATGTCACTAGTCAGATATGTAGGCGTGTTCATGCGAGAGCCGATATATGCACAGAACTTGTAAATGTGGTGTCAACCAACTTGCCAATGTGTTAGGGGCGGTGACCTTATTGAGTGGAGAGTCACATCCGCCACGTCGCAGTGTTGTTAAACAGACATTTGTGGCTTTTTGTAGGGAAAACGCTTGCCAGACGAAGACCCACCACGTCCTGTTTAAACCCAGAAAACTCCGGGTTCGTCCTGCTCTCGCTCCAGCAGCTCGCATAATCAACGGTTGAAAGGACTTACCGAAGCGTGTGGTCGATGCCCCGACTGAGGAATGTTTCAAGGGCATGTTGGCTTCTTATCTTTTGAGTACGAAGTGCCCTTGTGACTTCCACTGTAGCTGCCCTGGTCCCTCGTGAAATACCGCTTATCAACAAATGGCTGCCTCTACACAACGACCTAGAAGCGATAAAACTGACAAAGAATTTCTCTTTCTGCTGTCTACAATCCTGTGACCTATGATCTGTAACCAGTCCGCGGGTGTCACGGTAGCACGTTTAAAGGAAAGAGGTCGATCGTTTTCACGTTCTGTAATCTTTACCATCCCATTCCAGTCTGCACTTTCCCTTCTCTCTTCCATGGTTCCTTAGTCGCCTTCTTTACATCTGCCTCCTACCGGGCCGTTAAGCATCCAGCCGTCCAAGAGGTATTCATTTTTCGTTGCACCTTGTCGCACTACTTGGACACGGAAGAGATCAGAACGCCAAACCGAAGGAGAATAACATATCCACTGTTTTTGCTGCACCTGTGCTGGTCCCTTGGTGCACACAAATTAACAAGGACGCGCGTCATCCAGCCAGTGAACGGAAGGTAAAGGAGCTGACACGAGTAGTTACCCTTCTGCTTTCTACAACACTATGAAATACTCCACCATCGGAAGCTCAGCTGATTCAAAGAATGACTACTGCAAAATCTTTCCAGCCAGCTTTTAGTTACGGTTACCGTTTGAGTCACTCGTTGATTCATTGGGTTGTGGAGAGCAGAGTAGAGAATCCTTGTCAGCTCCGTCGATTCCTATTCAACTGGGTCTAGCTACGTGTCGTGGCGTGACGACGTTCCTCGCGGGCTGGTCGCAGTTGCAGCTAGAGCAGCAGGGTCACATCGTCTTCATTATGGGTTTGTCTAAAACTCTGTTGAAACATTCGCCTGAAGGTGCATCAACAGGTTACTTTGGTAAACTGTCTCGCTCATTCACCACCCGGGTGGACGCGGTGAAGTCTGAGCGAGCACAGTATAAACAGCTTCCATTTGTGACCTCGTGTCCAGCAGTTGGCGTTGAGGTGGAAGAACTGCAATTGCTGGTTCCTGATTTCACCAAGAAGCATGGGTCCAGTGCAGATAAGTTCACCGCGGCGACGACAGAACTCCATGGAAAACGGGTTCGGCTGGTGGAGTCGGTGAAAGTAAGGAAGATCGCCGAGTGTTGACGACAGGTTTCGTGGCATACCTCTGCACGTCCTCTATGAACCAGCACTCACTTAAAGAAGGAAAATCGGCTGCCTACACATATTTTAGTATGAGACGTACACATACAGTGTACAAAGGTCCGAAGACTTCAGGAGTCATTCGGGAGAACGACTTTCTCAAGGCACCTAGTAGTCTGCAGCAGCGACCGTCTTCTGCGTGGTAATGGGAGGTCCTAAGGTCAGAGGATACGATGATTCCGAGAACCTTTTCTATAGTGGTATTTGTAAGAAAAAATCCACTGATGTGGTACTTGCTGTATGGGTTAGTTTTGCCGAGTGGGCTAACCGCACATTTATCGCGACTTACAGGTAATCGCCACCTGGTGGAACACTCCTGCAGCCTATCTAGAACCGCGTGCAATTTATCGATATCGTCTGGGCTACATACTGTTGACAAGAACTTAAGAGCAGCAGCGTAGCTCAAGCAGTTGGTTTGGAGCGCAACTGGAAGGTAACTTATGTACCTTTTGAAACGTTCTAGTCAAAGTACGGATTTTTGTAGAATTCCACTTGTCATTGTTACGGGGGCGGATGCGCTTTAATCTATCTTTACCCCTAGGCCGCGGTCCCTTAGGAACTCGGGCATCAAGGGAAGGTGTTTGCCCATCATACCAATCTCCTGAAGTTCGAGCAGCAGCCTTTGGTGAGGAACTTCGTCAATGGCTTCGCCGAAGTCGTCGAAGTCCAAGTCTATATGTATCTGGGCATCTGTGGCTTATGCCCAAATTTCTCTGTCGGGTGGCAATGTGGAGCCGTAGGAACGTGCTTTCCGGTAACCAGTTTGAGATGAAGAAATTACGTCTTATTCCTCACAGTGGAGCTGGATCGCGCATTTTCGGATTCGTTCTATGGTCTTGCAGACGAGGAATGTCAGGCAAATTTGGCGATAATTCGCTTGAACTTGCTGGTCTCCGTCCTTGTACTTGGGCATCACAGTGCCTTTATTCCCGTCAGTGGGTAAACGGCCGACTTCAAGGAAGTAACGAAATATTTCGCAAAGCCGATCCGTCATGTGTCCGGTAATAGTCTTAAAGAACACGGGATGCAGCTCATCCGTGCCAGGAAAAGTGTGCAGATCCAGTACCAGCAGGAGCTTTAACTATACCTTAGAGTTGATTACAATGTGATCAAAAGAGGGACACTGTGCTGGCAGAGACTTTCTGTGTAGCTTGGGCTACACTGAATAGACTAAAGATTACTGCGAAGCTAGTACATTGGCTGATACCTCGTCATCGTGAAACACACGGCCTTCCTCGGAGAGTAGAGTAAGCATTCCAATACACAACCTGCCATTTCTTTTCAGGTATGAAAACAGTTTCTTGGGACAAGTTAGTTTCCTTGGCTATGCTGTGTTCGTACTAGAGCCGCTTGTTGCGCTTTCTCAAGGTGCAACGGTTTCTTACGGCCTTGCACTCTGTGTAGCTCGATGTTAGTTGTGTGGTTTTGTAGTGATTATATCGTTTCCGTCGTTTTTCACCAAGGATCTGAATTATCTATCAATCCAAGGTTGGCCTTCGGATTAGATCCTGGCGCTGCAGTTTGGAACATGTTGTTCGACAAGCAGCATCATCATGGATCGTATAAGTAGCCATGCAACGTTGAGGTCCAAAGACTGCGGAATATTCCAATCCAGGGTGATTGCCGCTACTTTAGGTCTGGACTGGTTGGCTCGCAATAAGTTAGGACAACGTGACCTCTGGTCATGTATTGTAAGGTATCGTGTCTACTAGAAAAAGTAGAGTGGTCAATCTTGCCCAGCGGATGAAGGATCGTTAGATCGGAGACGTCAGCTGGGGTCGGAGTGAGCAACAGGCCTAGATTGCGAGATGTTTGGACTAGGAGCATCCGTGCTGGTATTAGGACGTGTCGCGTGAGGTTACATCCTGGGATGGTGGCTAGTAGAAAGCTTCTAATGACTCCGTGGGGAGCTCACAATTAAGTAGGTCCCAGTTAATGCCGGGGGCCTTCAAAACCCCTAAGCAGACAGTTCGAGTCCTTCGCATTATTTCTTCCTGTGTGCAGAAATTAGGGGCCAGATGTTGATGAGGTCTATAGACTACTACGACCGTCAGCGACTGGAAACCATCGTGAATTCGACACCAGAATACTTTTGACGCATCATCGTTGTCGCAGTCCCTTTTAAGAAGGTTGACCTTGTTGTAAACTTTGTGATAGAGGATTACTGCACCTCCAGGTCTTCGAATGGAGTGAGCAGATCGAAAGAGCTGATAACCTGGAAGTTGAGCCTCTGAGTTCGACATGTCGGCTGACAATCAAGTCTCTATGAACGCCATTAGATCTTGCCGTTGCTCTGAAACATGTTGAAACTTGTCTAGCTTGGTTCTGAGACTGCGCATGTTTGCAAGTATCACACGTAGTTCTGAATTTACGTTTGGGATCCGGGGAGAAGAAGGATTGGCGTCCATCGAGCTCTCCGAGTTTTCTGCACTACGCGGCAATCCAAAATGTGCTCGGTTTCGTCATTTGCTCGACGAGTTCAAAGATCAATAACGGCTTGTCTCATTTTGACTCGGTTCTCTGGAGAAAGGTCATCCAGGGCATAAAAGGTTCCCTTTGACAGACGATTTTCAGGAGGCGCAACTTAGGCAGACCATCTATATTTTTCCCAAAGCGAAGGGCAATGATTTTAATCTTCTGCTTACCCTCATCAAACTGTTTTGAGATTATTCTCTTGAGAAAGGCTTGAGCACCGAATATCCTCTCAGCAGTGGTGGCTTTTTTAGATTCAGGAACGTTATTGATGATCCGGCAGTGTTTGCGGGGCGGAGTGCTGTTTCTACCTGGAGACGATGGGCTTTGAGCGCAAGTCTGTTTCTTGAGCCGTTGTTCCAATTGCTTTAATCCGTCAAATAGGAATTTCATCTCGGAGTGTGTGGCGTTACGCTTCACTTTGTGCTTTCAGGTGAGCGTTCGTGGGGGTTGCTTGCAGTTGGGCTCAGCTTGGATGTTATTGGAGCGGTGACCCTTGCCGTGGCAGCGTAAGTCTTGGGCTCGTTTTCCGGTCTGCACTTCCACTCACTGACAGGAATGTATCCTACAGACGTGGCAGAGGGAGTGCGACCTCGCTTTGGTGTGAATGCGGCATACTTAGATGCAGTTAAGGATGCTGATGTTGTGTGTGGCTTAGCTTCGATGTTATACGGTGGCAGCGAAACCTCACTTCAAATGACTGAGGTACTGCTGTTGTTGTTGTTGATTTGTTAGACACGGGCAGGGCGGCAGCGTTAGATAGCTTGAGGGGCTGAGAGTTGGACAGAAGACTTGTCATTTACTAATGCTCGACATTAGTCACAATGAGAGTTTACGACCTGAAAGGAATTTGTATAATACGTCATCGGTGTTACAACAGCTTGTGTGCAGCCAGCTCTCGCACAAGGCGCACTAAACAGCCTTTGAGCGGAAAGTGAAGCGTTTGCTACAATCTAGGTAATTGGATTCCATAGCAGTTTGCTGTTTTAAGATGGAAATCTCGAAAAACCAGAAGCTAATTATTTGCCACGTCGCGCTCACAGGGTGCTTCACCCTGTCGAATCGCATTTCGAGCACTTCTGACCTACCGCTTCGAAGAACGTTCGCTGCGTCTCGATTGCCGTCTAGAGCTTCCTCTAGCTAGAACCTTTTTGTAGTGTCTTTAGCTAGCGGGATTGCACTAACAAATATGAACGTCTATACTGCCCATATACTTGTCGTATTCCGGCTTTTCCTTTAGGTGGGGCGTACCTGGGTTTTAGTTACCGAATGACTTCGTTAAAAACGTCAGCAGTCCACCTTCCCGGTTGTCAGCTACTTTTTTAAGCTTGTCAAGCCAAATTGATGAATAAACGTCTCACGGCCAGTCTACTTCCGCACAGTCCACCTTGCTTTCCTGCCCAACCTGTGGTCCTTACAGCGGAAACAACCCAGGTCCCTCTTTTACCCGCGTCTTTCCCAACCACTAAGGGAAAGTGCTCGCGTCTTCACTGTCACCTCTTCGAAACCATTGCCGACGGTTGAGCAGCGTAGCTCATGTGAGCCAAAAACATATGCCGCCGTAATGACTCAAAATGTTATGTCAACAAAGAGACTGAGTGCATCAAAGCGCAACGTCCAAGCGAAAAGCAATCACAAACCTTAGCACAAATTAACTTATCGAGTTCCTAACGGAAAATGGTGCTTAACAAGATGCGGCAGCTAGAAGACTTAGTCAAGGCATTCCTTACACCACAACCGTCGCCTGTGTTTGCGAGAAGCAGGTAGCCTCCTCGGTTGGCTTGCCGAACAACCTCCCCGTGGGGCCAGCGGGGTGGTTCGGGATTACCCCGTTCCAACGAATGGTGCGGCGTCAGTTTTCCAAGAAGTGGTGGGCGTTCGCCTGGCAAGTCTTCTCCCTATAAAAGACCACCTATGTCCGTTTACCAGCCCTGCGACGTGGCGGATGTAAGTCGCCACTGAATAAAGTCAATGCCACTGGCATCTCTCTGAGCGGCATTGTACATTAAGGGTGGGTTTTACCCCTGGACCTATGAGGTCCTAAAGGCGGATAAGCCATTTGTTTGGTAACTATCAAGGTGTCACATAGTAAAGACAACACAGCCGGTATGCCTATGCGCTCACTAACTGATTTACAGTCCAAGGAATTGCTGCCAGCACCCGACGGAGAGGCAGCCTAGCTGTAAAGGTGTAAATTTATTTCACTCCCCAAAGAATTTCGCTAAATTTTGCTACATTTTCCCCATACACATTTCTTTATTATAAGTGACAGGCACCTCTAGCTCACTGGTATTGAGGACATCGCCATATGAATATTGAAAATTGGTTCTATGATAAAACGTGATGTTTATCTAAGAAATATGTGAATTCCAGGCCAAAACAGGTTAAATGATCCCAATAGTCTTCTGTGTTATTCAGGTAGACCTAACACATGCAGTCTTACTACAAACTTCAGAAGCACTTTGAGGCTTATAAACACTGTACTCTATATTCCTAGTGGTTTACGTGGCTCGTTATCAACGGAAAATCTCATACTGAGGCCTTCTGACCCTCGGTTAATTATAAGTTGTCCTCAATTCCCATGCCTACATAATATTCCTTACTGGATTTCTAGTGTTTTCGCGCAACATTCACGCTTATTTGCCTACGAAGTATCTAGTTGTTGCTTGGTATTACGGGCTGTATATTGCCTTTCTAGATAGCGATGCCTATTTAGAACGTACGCCGCTTCGGCACTTTTACATTTTTTTTCTGAGTTCTGTTTGCAAAGCAGAAAGCCATTTTTAATGAAAAAGACTAATGGCGTTATCCGTAGGCCGCCATACAAATTCGAATAACTCTTGGACTACTGCATGTATCGTATTGTTACTTCTAAAGTAATCGGCGGCTAAAACTTGTCCTGCGCAGCTTATATTTGTGTTACTTTGCGCAATATTCTAGCCTCAGAGGTTTTCCTTCTTTTTGCGCCACACAGGTTGAAATTCGACGCCGGAAAGCCGTCAGCGCAAGGAAAGTTTGGTTATATTTTTGTTAATTTGTATTTTTATAGAGGGGAACACCGCTTTAGTATGTATTTTAACAAATCACGAAATGGTTTTAATCGCTTCGTGTTTTTTATAATTTAGCCACGCTTATTTCTTCCATGTGCGCACCGGTAATTGTAGCGACTGAGCGGGCCGAGATCGTCCAAGGAAGCTTAAGCGAATTTGTGGTGTATTGGATCTTGTTCCAAAGACAACCTACACAACTACGGCTCTGCGCAACTTTCAAACCCGAAGAAATTAAGCAGCTCAATACCGCCCGAAGAAACCAGAAGAATTGCAAGGTGGGCGCCTATGACCCCATCAGCTGTACACCAAACAATGCCAAAGCGTTTGTAATAGGCAGCGAGGCATATATACTCATAGTTTGCTCACTCCCATGCAAGAGCAAGGGGTTAATGTAAAGATTGATCTGTACCCTTAAGGATGCAGCCCCTAGTCAGTCTAGAAATATACCTAGTTATTTATTTACTTATAATATATTGTTATCTGCATCCCCTCAGTGTAGATCTGGATGTCAATGCAAACGAGCCGTTTGCAGGAAGACCACCGTTTTACAGAGGACTTTTATGAATTGCCCGCCAGACAGTAAGTCGTGTGTCATTGTCCTTAAACCACTGCGGGCGATGACCACTGCTTTGCCTAGATGCTAAAATCCAGTCTATGGGAACGCAAACTTTGCCCTTCTTAGGGAGACCCCCTGTTCCATTTCCGTGTGCTTCCTCTTGCCAACCGGATGCAACTACTCGGTTGACGGCATTGATTAAACATTCAGCAAATGAATCGGACGGTGGTTCTCTACTCATCGCGCGCATGGTCCAAGTGGCATGAAACTGGACCTTAACCGTCTTGTTTTCCACGTTCGTTATGCCTTACTTTAGTTATATTGTTTTTAACCCAACCTTAGTGACCCGCTGTGCTGACGTGACGCATATGGTATATCCGGCGCACTTGCGTGAGCGCTTTGAATGGGTCTGGACGACGACATTCTCGGATAATTTACCCGTGCCCATACGTTTCTTGACAGTTTGGCTATTATATGCATTGGATCGTATCCTCATCGCCTCATTGCTGTTCAACAGCTATCTATAGATGCTTCATGATGGAAGTTTTTGGTGCGCTCGCAATGAGCTTTGTGGTATAGTAGCTGAATATGCACACGAAGCTTATGGTGCTATGTACAGATGATCTATGACTGGCATTTATAGTGCTGGTACAATGATACACTTTTACTCTACTGCATCACCGTTACACGACGCCTGTGGTGCGATGTACGGATGCTCGGTGATAATGCTTATTGGTGCTCCTGAAATGAGAGAGATAATGCATGCACTGGCACCGGATGCAAGTACTGCTATTTTGGAGCCTGCGTGACAGACATGTTTGTGCCAATGTAATGACACCTAGGTAAGATAACATATGCACCATCACAGGATGCATGTGCTCTTCTGAATGCACGTTTGATGACTGGCGTTAATGGTGCCAGTGCAGAGACCTATGTGGGCTATTGTATCACCGGTACACCAGGCCTGTGATGATAGGTATAGTGGCTACGAGATCTACATTATTGTTGCTAGGATTAAGAGACTGATTTAGGCTACCGGGTCAGTGGTATACCGAGCCTGTGCTGATATGCTTAGAGGTTACGAGACCTACATCGCTGGTGTTAGTGCTAAGAGACATAGGTAGGCTACCGTTTCACGGGTACCACAGGTCGGTGATGATATTATAAAGGCTCTGGGACCTACTGTTTTCGTGATAGGGTTAAGAAACCTATCTAGGCTATTGTATCACCCGTACCGCAGGCCGGTGATGATATGCATAGCGGCTCTGAGACCTACATTGCTGATGCCAAGGTTAAAAGACCTACTTAGGCTACCGAATCACTGGTACACCAGATCTGTGATGATATGCATAGAGGCAACGAGCCCTTCAGTATTGGTGATAGGGTTAAGAGAGCTATGTAAGCTAATTAATCATCGGTAAACCAGAACTGTGCTTATACGCATAGAGGCTCCGAGACTTACATTATTGATGACTGGGTTGTGACCGTTGTGTCAACGGTACCCCGGGCATGTGATGATATGCATAGTGGCTCCGAGAGCAGAATACTTAATGCTTCTGTATTCTTTCAAATTTTTCACATTTGGCTACCTGGAAGCATCAGCGTCCGGCTAAGCGCATCATCCTAATAAGATAAAATGTGTGTTATGAAGCCGTAGTGAGCTCAATCTCCCGAATTTCCGCTTCCATCCTGGCCTCTGACTCATCTCCGATTAGATAAAGTGGATAAAGTGGATAAAGGACATCCACTAGGCTTGTGATGTCGCATCGCCCACAGCCATCTGACCTGCCAACACGTTCACTCCTCCATCACATGCTTGAGGCTTTTGTGGCCTTACATTCTTATTGTTATCACCTTTCCGATTCCCAAAATTAAGGACGGCTATTTCCTAGTTCAGTCTGCGTACCTACGAAGACGGATAGGTCTCGGAGAGCCACCTAGCCTGTGGCTCACTCCCTCTTCTTCTTAACTGTTTTACCTTCTAGTTACTATATATTTCCGGCTTCCGTACGCTAACGCTTAATACCTCCTAGCTCCAGCAATTTAATCCAAGTACTTTTGTTGAGCTCTAGAGAGCCACCCCGGCTGCGGCGCATTCCTATTTCATCCTTACAGGCTTCCATTTACATTGCAATGCCGATGTGCTCACAGCATTCAGAAGTATCAACATTTTCATATCTTCATCCTATGCTTGAGGTATCTGTGGACTTGCATTCTCATTAGTACCTTCAAACCGTGCTCATATGTCGGCTTTGCAAAACATTACGTAACACTGTATTTGCCAACACATTTGTCTCTGATTTTTCCGTACACCAGCAAAGTGGTTTATTCAGTCAACATGCTTGACGGTTATTCTAGACAGGCCCGTATCCAATACAACTCCAAGGCATACGCACCTAAGTGCATATTTCGTGGCTTCCTTATTGGTTGCTCCTTTGCCTTGCGGGCACCTTAATGTATTTACGCGGTTAGACAATTCTCAGGTTACAGCAGTTTGTTTGCCTGAGCGATCTTCTCATTTCGGTTGGTGCATTTGTATTACAGTAGATAACAGCCTTCATTACAGATTACGATGCCAGGACCACACAACAATTGTCCGTATTTACAATTTAAGACCATCTAACCTGAGGGCAGCTTTTCTTGCATGAGCTATAAACGTAATTTGGAAATATCCCAACGCAACGCTTTCACACACAATACTCTCACTGTAGCAAGAACAAATGGGTTCGGCCCTTTACACTACTGAAATTCTTCTCACTTACCACATCTGGAGCTGCCCGCCCTACTTTTACCGTCCATATGATCGTGGATGCCAATGTCCTCAATCAAGAGAACTTACCCTAGGAGGATTTCCGGTTCATTATTCAGGACAACTTGCAGCTTTCTCGGGCCTGAGCGATTGCGTTTGGCCATACTCCTTCCTCTAATATTTGGTTCAACAACATATTACTGGACACCCCTCGGAGACATTACGCGGTTATACCGACGACTAATACAAAGCATGCCAGCATGTACGATTTATAGTTTACCTACCGTACAAGCTGTGCCATTCCTTCAGGAAGTGACAGGAATCATGGATGATACAGCCCCGCCCCCTCCTGCATCAGCCACCGAAAATTATGGGTGTATCCTGACTGCGACTAACAGATCCAATAATCGGTCAATATGAAACCTTGCCATTTGCAGTTTGTCGTTCGAATGCGTTGATGGCAGCTTTCCAGAACGCGGTGGGTTTTCGCCTGGCAAGGGTTCTCCCTATAAAAGGACATAGATGTCCATTTAACAAAACTGTGACTTGGCGGAGGTGATTCGCTACTGAATAAAGTCATTGCTAATAAGCTCACGCTGACAAGCTGACCATGACTATATATTACCATGATGGATACGCCCAGACGCTTTCTTATCTGCATATTTCGTCGCCACGTCTTTTTCTGTGCATTCACCATTTTTCTTTACGCTGCACTCACATGAACCCAGCGTACCGTGTAATCGCGATTGAGCGTGCTCTTCACCAGCTCTTTTGTAATTGATCAGCCCTAGTTCTTGATCTAATCATGTCTGAATTGTTACTGCACTTTGTGGCAGAACAAATGGGCCCACACGAACGTGCCCGAACTCATGGCAATGGGCTTACTTCATTTTTATTTCTGTCCTATTTGTACAGTTTCAAATAGGAAGGTATGAACAACCTCCGAATGTCACTGCTACATGTGCCATGACATGTCTGTCTAATTGCACTTATTTGCTCAAGCCCTCGCGGTCATGCCTCGCATAGCCAAGAATAAATATCTATTTATTTATTTATCTTCTTCTTAATGTTTTCGTTAATTCGGCTGGACCATTCCTATACGGGTATACCTATTGTACCCGGATATCACAGACCTTGAGACAATTTTACCTTGCTACGCACAGCTTGGATGTCATCGCTCCAGTTTGATGTCTTAACATTGATGTTTTCCGTTTGCCCGATCCAACCAGTGAGGCCCAGTTGACCGAGATGTGAACTTCCTACACTCAGGTTACAGTTGTAGTGGCATATCCGTCCTGAAATTACCAAAAGGGATATGTTGACTAAAACCCTACTGAGGTTGCTTATGGGTGTCTAATACTTGGTGACTTCAACCACCCTGACGTCTGCTACGCTGATCACATTAAGAAACGGGCGACACGAGCTCAGTCTACTTGGATAAGTCGTGAAGATAAATACCTGATCAGAAAGCGCTCTAAGTTCACTTGCACTTACCAAGCGGCTGTATTAAGCATCACCTACTAAAGTTATCGATCGGTTAGAAATAACGGTTGGCTACGTGGCAGGACTGCTCGTCTTCAGTACGAGGAAGCTATGGCCAACGCATCCGCAACAAATCCAAAGAGCAAGCCTGTTTAGAATATCGCTCGACAGCTGCGCCGTAACTTCCGAACGAAAAGGTTAATATCACCTTTCCGATTTTTAAAGGCGGTGACAGCTCAACGCCCGCGAACCATCGTCCTGTCAGCATGACAAGCCTAGCAGTTAAGCTGTTTAAAATGCGGATCAGGGTTTCATTGGATAACTAACTGATTAACTTTATATTTTGCGGTGCTGCACAGCGAGGATTCCGTAAGATATTTCGGTTTCTGAAACAAATGCTAGTGGCTCGTGGAAGCTGGGATGACCACGCTATTACGTGATTTTCGTTGACTGCACGAAAGCCATTTAGATCGTCCTACATCGACAACTTTAAGTAAAGTTGCGATCGTTTGGGATAACTGGAGCCTAGAAATTGTTTCGATGCCTGTATTGATATTGTGGTAGAGTAGTTCATCCGTTCGCATCATTTACTGAGTTGTTTATTGCGACTAATTCTCCTACAGTGTATATCGATTTCATTGGCAACCACCTATTGACTTACCGCATGTACGGCAACCATAGTTGTGTTTTGCTCGCCTAACGATCGGGAAGTGACGGAGTTGACTAAGGACCATCTTTTGCTCTCTATTATCCAGTGATCCAAGGCTCCTTCCTTTGCTACGACAGCAGCGGGGCATCCCCAAACCAATGTAACGGAGCTGAAAAAGAGTCTCTGATCTTCACAGTTCAATCTGTCCAATGAATGAGACAGAAACAGACTTTCGGACGACGGGTGCTACACGTCCTTGGGCGTGATTGAGTTCACTGCTTTACAAAAGCACACGATATCAAAATTAGTGTAACACAGCCACAGAAATTTATAGAATACCTATACGTCTTCTTTTCGATACGAAAGGGATCATACAGGTTTGCTTCATTGAAGGGACCGACAGTTTGACTCTCAATAAACTACTCTCAACTACCAGATAAATAGCGACTACTTTTTTCATTTTCCAATGAAAAAACGATGAAGGTGCGCCATTTTTACCCACCAAATAGTATGTCCTCGTCCGTCTCATTTCTCAACGTCCCTCTCAAATTACCCATTACATGCGATTCAGTTTGGTGCCAACGGCTACCTATAGTAACCATCATATTGGCGAATTCGAACACCTTCTTTCAGGTTAAAAGGACTAGTAAGTACCAATCTCCACACAATTCTGCATGCATCTATGCAGTCAAACACATAGCTTCACCATCTTGAATCCACACTGGTTGCTGTGCCAAAACTGGCCAGCCATGCTTCAGCACGGGATCGTCTGACCGTCTAGCAGCACATGGGCGTCGCCTCTACACATGGTCCCGAAGAATATCAAGGGGGACTGGTGTCCTTGCGGCGATTAACGAACGTTGAATACGGTTAACACGCCTGATCGCTATCAGTGGTTCGCACCGCCAGTCTGGCGGGCAAAAATATATTGTGCAAAATCGAGTTCTTGCGCACATACAACCACGGACCGTTAGATTGCACAATGGCTGGTTCCCATGAATTTGAGCTGCAGCGAGATCCGTAGTACAGTAATGCAATGGCTCAATGAGACGTCTTTTGCAAAAATTATAATAAATTGTAACATTTCGATACAGCAAACCACTTATTCAAGCTGTTTCTAAATTCTCATAAAAGCTTAACTTAACATCATTGACGTTAAATCAGTCAACGTAACCATGCGCGTAAAAAAGGTGCCCCATCATTTTCAGTGGGAATGTGGAGAAGAAACGGAACTGTTTCTTGGCGCGCGTTCAAAGTTGAATCGTTGCTGTAACAGCACTGACTCCCGTTTTGCCTTTCAGAGCGCCTTTCCTGCTCAACTATCGGAGGAGAACAAGAACACGACATTGGTTAACAATAACTTCCTTTGTTCCAATTTACCTCATGTTTATTACCTTTTGTAGAGGTTGCGTGCTGTGTAATAGAACTTCGTTCTTAACCCTTGGAGTTCTTCCGTGCTTGAGTGTTACAAAGTTGCAACCCTGCCAAGTCACAGAAATCCATCATCATCAGTCTAATGAAGATCATGCCAAAATGAACAACAAGTCTGATGACGAATGCCATTCTGATGTCGTTGACCCCACTACCAGACTTTCCGTTTCCCTGGATGTTATGTCCCGTGCTATGGAAAAATTGTCAACAGGCTCGAGTTCGTCAGTCTGTATGCGTGCAATCCCACCTCCGGAGCATTACACTCCCAGGATGCCGTACTCCAGATGGGAGAAACAAGTCCAGCTTTACCACTGGCAGTTCCCAGTCAACCAACATTCAGGCGCGCTCGCAGGCTTACTGTCAGGGGATGCTTTTGATGTCGTTGCTGGTGGTAAAATTCTGGAAAGAGAAGTCACGTCTGAGAAGTTCTCTGCCTTGCGTCGCCTACTGGACCCTCCAACTTTACCTGCACCCCTACGCAGGGAATTCCACTCCCGATACCAGTGGCCCGGGGAAAGCATTGCGACATACGTACGTGAACTTCGAAAGATGGCGGACATCGCATACGAGCGGGAGTCATCAATGGAGCGTGCTAAAAGAATACTAGAGCAACTACTAGAAGGAATACAAACACCTTCCGTTAAACGAGAATTCCTTCTTCACCCTCCCGAGCAGTTGGCTGTGGCCGTACGAATTGGCAAACAACTTGAACAGGTCGACAGAGCGATGACCACGCCGACTTCCGGGTGTTTCGCTTTGAAGGGAACTGGACGCCCCAGACGTGCGCCATTGGAACGGTTAACGTGGCGTCCTGACTATCAGCAAATATATTCAGGCTCTTGGCGTCCAAAGCAACAGGGTTCTCGGCGGCCCCGCCGACCAATTCCTTACGGCGGTCTACCTCGCTACAATAACAGACGCCCAGGTGAGTGGCACCGATTGCAGGGGTTCCATTGATAGGTCTCATCCACACAGGTGCATGTAAGAACCCAATCTGATCCAGTTTGACAAGCCAGCTAGCAGAACGTGTATACGCGCCTTGTCGCTGCCGTCTAACTGCCGCCAATGGAGAATTGTTGTCCTTTCGAGGATCCCTAACCGCACAAGTTGACTTCGCGAAACGGCGCTTCACCCAGGAGTTTATTGTTGCGGACAAAGTTCCGTTTGCTGTTATTGTTGGGATGGATCTGTTACGCCGGTTGAAGTGTCGATTGGATCTGGACAGGTGCCAACTAATCACCGGTAACTGTACAGTTTTGTTAAAACCCTGTGGAAGTGGTACTTTGGAAGCATCTACAACCTATGAGGACACCTTAGAGAGTGAGAAGTACATTAACGCCTTTATTCGCTCACTCGGCAGAGACACGGATCAGCAGGCACGGAAGCGGCTCAAAGATGTGTTGCGCAACCACTCAGACGCATTTGTATGGCGCAGTACCGACTTGGGTCGGACCAATCTCGTGAAACACCATATCGACACCGGTGCTGCAATCCCGATTAAAATCCCCCAAGACGCATACCATTACATTGGCAGACTGAATTGCAAACGCTCATAGATGACATGATAGAAAAGAAGGTAATACGGCCCTCGACTTCACCATGGGCAGCCCCGGTTGTTCTAGTGAAGAAGAAGGATGGTGGTTTTCGGGTATGTTTCGAGTATAGACGGTTAAATGAGGTTACTCGAAAAGACGCTTCTACCTCCCCAGGATCGATGATCTCTTTGGCGCACTGTGAGGACCAGTTTATTGCAGTACGTTAGATTTGGCATCCGGCTACTGGCAAGTAGAAGTGGAGGAGAGCGACAGAGCGAAAACGGCGTTTTTAGTACCATCAGGTTTTTATGAGTTCCAGACCATGCCTTTTGGCCTCTCTAACGCCCCTGTGCCTTTTCAACTACTGATGCAAAATGTGTTACACGAATTGATGCCCCATAAGTGTCTGGTTTACCTGGACGTTGTCATTGTACACGGAAAAACAAAAGAGGAGCACCTAAACAACTTGGCGGAGGTGCTAACGCGCCTTGCAAATGTGGGCCTCAAACTCCAGCCCACAAAGTGCCATTTACTACAGACCGTGGTAACGTACCTTGGGCACGTCATTTCGGGGATAGGGATTCTTATTGACCCTCGTAAGACGGAGCAAGTGAGATTATAGTCAACCCCTGCCAACCTTGATGAACTACGCATTTAGGGTTAGCCTCATACTATCGGCGGTTCGTGAAAGGGTTCTCAGAGATCGCTGCGCCTTTGAATACCTTGTTACAGAAAGGTAAAATCTTCGAATGGACCGTTGAGTGTCGAAATGCATTCGATCGGTTAAGAGAATCCCTTTGTGCAGCTCCGGCGTTGGTTTTCCCCGACCTGTCACTAAATGCCAGGGAGTTTCTGCTAGACACGGACGCGAGCGACCAGGCGATTGGAGCTGTCTTGTCACAGAAAGGGCAGGACGGAATAGAACGAGTGGTGTCGTACAGCCGTAGAAGTCTCAGTGCAAGAGAACGGAATTACTGCACAACCAGAAAGGAAATGCTAGTCTTGTATTCTTTATAAAACCAAACCGACACTACCTATTAGGAAGGAAGTTTCTGGTAAGAACAGATCATCAGTCACTTCGTTGGTTACAGAATATCAGAGACGCCGAGGGACAGATCGCCAGCTGGCAGGAACAACTTCAGGAGGGTGATTTTGTGTGTAGACACCGACCTGGTGCACAGCCTGCCAACGCGGACGCTCTTTCCAGACTTCCTACTCATGCTCATGGAGACTGCCCGTCTTGTACTACACAACACCTAGCTCTAGTTAACCTTCAAAGTTCGGAGTACGGTCGCTGGCAGGAGGCACAGGCAGCAGATCCAGACGTATCACCGATCTATGGCAAACGGCTATTGGGGAGCGACAAACTTACCGCGAAGGAAATGGAGGGAAAAAGTTACGAAGCTCGATGCTTATGGGCGATGTGGGACAAGCTCTCTATCGAGGAAGGTGTGTTAGCGTTTGATTTTGGCCCAAACTATATCAGGAGAATCGTAGTTCAGCGATCATTAATTTCCGAAGTGCTATCTAAACTGCACGAACAGCTGGGTCATGCTGGAATCAACAAACTGGAGGCGGCAGCACGTCAACGGTTTTGGCGGTCACACCAACGGAGAGACGTCACTAAATTTTGCCAGACGTGTGAGACATGCGCCACATTCAAGAACCCGACCATCACCAGGAGAGCACCATTGCAGCCAATGAATGCAGGCTACCCGAACGAGATTTTGGGAGTAAATCTTTTTGGTCCCCTAACAGAAGCATCACGTGGCCATCGGTACATCTTGGTCATGGTCGACTATTTCATCAAGTGGTGCGAAGCAGTGCCGATCGCCCAAGCCCATACAGTCACCGTAGCAACGGCGATGGTAAATCACTGGGAGCGTCACTGGGGAGCACCGGGGCAGCTACATTCTGATAGGGGCTCATGTTTCGAGAGTTTGCTGGTTCAGGAACTTTGTCGTGTATTCGGCATAGACAAGATGCGAACGACTGCTTACCACCCGCAAGGCAATGGACAAGCTGAGCGTACAAACCGGTCGCTGAAATCGCTACTGCAGGCCTTTGTGGAGCAAAATGTAAGTGAGTGGGACGCTAAGTTACCAAAATGCTTGCTGGCATATCGAAGCACAGTGCACGCTTCGACTGGTCAAACACTATCTTTTTTGTGGACCGGAAGAGAAGTCCGAGTACCGTTTGACATCCGATTAGCCAGTCCGCAACAGTCACATTCTTCGGTGACAGAGTATGTCAACAAACTCCTTGATTCACTTCATCAAACACATCAAGCGGCGCGTATTCACCTTGGGAACGCCCATGGACGATAGGAAGACTATTTCGACAAGAAAGTTTTCGGCGCTGCTTTAAAGGCTGGCGACCAAGTTTACTTGCACCAGGTACCAACGGCAGGAGTTCCGGTTAAGCTACGCCATGAGTGGACAGGACCGTACATAATACAGCGGGTGATATGGGATGTGACATGTGTTATCAAAGATCCCAACAACCCTGCCAGTCAACCCATGACAGTAGATTTCAATCGACTCAAGCCAATCCGGAGCAAAATTGACCAATCTGTCAGGGGGCCGAACGAAACTCTTGGGGAAGTAGCAGTTGAATTGGAGGTGCCGGATCAGGGCTACTATGGTGTGGCAACGGGGACGCTGCCTGCTTAGAGGGGGAGTGGTGTAGAGAAGAAGCGAAACTTTCTTGGCGCGCGTTCAAAGTTGAATCGTTGCTATAACGGCACTGTCTCCCCTTTGCCTTTCAGAGCGCCTTTCCTGCTCAATTACCGGAGGAGAACAAGGACATGACATTGGTTAACAGTGACTTCCTTTGTTCCAATTTACCTCATGTTTATTACCTTTTGTAGAGGCTGCGTGTTGTGTAAAAGAACTTCGTTCTCAACCCTTGGAGTTCTTCCGTGCTTGCGTGTTACAGGAAGGGCTAATTTCTGTATTGGCGGGAAAGGGTTTCGCTTCCGTTGTCCTCTGTAACATCCAAGATAGTTTGAGTGGTTGAAGAGTTTATTCTTTATTTTTGGTGGTTTTTAAGGTGTGGGAAATAGAAGATAATGCTATACGGATTTGCTCCGTGAAAACGGTTACGATACATTAAAGTGATGACTACATGTATATTTGAAGTGCACGGCATAATCGAAAGCAGGCAAATGGTAAACACAATTGAAGTGTGAGCGGCTGTTTTATCGATCAAAAAGTGTTTATGCAATTGATTTATGTATGTAAAGGTTATCCTTGCGGTAACTTACTTTCTTGGATAGGTGGTATACATATCGCTTGTCTGTTTATTGTATTTTTTGAAATCGCGATGAATGAAAGCGAAATTTACAACCAATAAATTTTGCCAACTACCTCTTTTGTACATACTTAAGCACAAAGCGACCTATGCACATCTCTTACAAATCCAGTTTTGACACTGTCCCCCATTCGCGACTCTCGCTGAAGTTGAGGTCGTATGGAATAGCTGGTCGTGCTCTCCAGTGGGTGTCAGCTTTTCTGGCTGGACGGGAACAGTGTATTCGTGTGGGAAGCAGTCTTTCGTTTCGACAGGCTGTGCTTAGCGGCGTTCCGCAAGGCTCTGTCCTAGGTCCGCTGCTGTTCTCAGTCTACGTGAATGACTTGCCGGAGGAGCTTGAGGTACAATCGCTTTTATTTGCTGATGACCTAAAGCTCTGGAATATTGTTGATATCCCTGGAGGTCCTATGGCTCTTCAACGGGCTCTGGATAAACTCTGGGAATGGTCTGTCTTGTGGTTGCTGCCTATAAACCGGGCAAAGTGTTCAGTGCTGCGTATCGGAGCGTCTGATTCCTCCACAAGTTATGTGCTCGATGGGACTGTACTTCCTCACGTGACTCATCAGGTTGATCTAGGTGTCATCCACTGTTCCACATTACACTCTGGAGACAACTGGAAGAAGGCGGCTAGTAATGGGTTCCGGATGTTGTGGTTTATCCGTCGTTCTTTTGGGACCCTAACCGCTGATGTATTCGTGAAGCTCTTCTCAGCGTTTGTGCGACCCCACCTAGAATATTGCGTCCAGGCCTGTCCACCATGCCTTGTCCGGGACAAAATGGCACTAGAAAGGGTGTTGCGTGTCGGTACTAGGTTGGTCAAGGGATTACGAGGGCAAACGTACCCCGAACGCCTACTTAGTTTGGGAATGCAGTCAATGCACTATCGAAGGATTAGAGGGGACCTAATCCTAACCTACCGTATTTTGACTGGGAAGGTTGGCCCTGATTTGTCCATGCTATTTAGTCCTGCTAGATTATCTGGTCTCCGCGGGCATTGTATGAAGCTGGACAAGCCGCGGTCCGATCGAGTTAGAGCGGAGACACGCTTATCGCGTCGAGTCATCGAGCGCTGGAACCTGCTTCCTGAAAATGTTGTCAAGGAAGCTACGGTTAAGGGGTTTGAGCGTCAACTAGATGCTCTTGGGTGGCAACACGAAACCTTTCCGTTTTCCTGACAAATTCCCATCTTCATACTTCGATTCTATTTTCTTTGCTTTTCCTCGTCATTGGTATTATTCTCTTCTTTTAACTGATTTCCCCTACTCCCTTACCTTCGATTCTCCTTCCTCTCTTACTTACTTCACGTAACTGACACAGCTGGGACAGCTAATGTTAGGAACGTGGGCATTAAATTGGTGGACCAGGGTGTTTTTCGGGTGTTTTCCTTTTAGACCCATCAAGAAGTCGGAGCACCCCTATCAACTCCTGGATCGACGACCCGCTCAAGAAGGAACACTTACGGGATTCATCCTATCGTTCCAGTCCCACTTGAACTTGAACTTGAAAGCCCAACCATTTAGCTAGGTGTACCGGAACACAAAGTCTCTCCAGGCCAATTTTCCATGTCAAAGTTAGCCACTCTCGTTTTCAGTAGAATAAATGCTCACTGATGCAGGGCCGTATAACAACCAAAAATTTAAAACAAGTTGTAGAGAATATACTCGGTTCCCACGTGTCGCGTTATCCACACTTGTTGTGAATGAGTGGAACAACCTATACTGTGAGTACTACGCGGTAACTCGATTTTTTGGCGTGCCATACTGATCGAGCTTTTCAGCTGAAATAACGTGGAAAACAGTGTTTGAATAAACACTTGAAACGAAATTTGACTATTGTCAAATTTTCTCTGATCCAAGAAATCTTGGATCGATTAAATTGGTACTGGCCCAAGCGTCTTTGACGCTTACTGGTAAATTTTCCGGTTGTTCCCAGTTTTAATCCCGTTTTACACCCTGTTTTTGCCTTTTTATTGCGGTCGTTTTCCTATTGTATACGTGTTGTTATTCTAATCTGTTTTCCACATGAACATGGCTGTCTCGCTAAACACCGAGACGGATGGACCTATGGGGTCCTCGTTTGATGAGTCTACTGCAGCTTGCGGACAGGTTAACTGTTCAGAGCCAGTAACAGATGCATCTGGTGGTATGCAGTGTGACGTCTGCTGCCGCTGGTATCACGAAAGCTGTACCGGCCTACAAGCTGACCAGTACCAAATGCTATCATCAAGCGTCCACTTTCTTTTCAGCTGCGCTGAATGCTGCGCTAAAAGATCGACGCGCCCGGCTGTCACCGGTGCTAAACTTTCAGCGTTGGCTTCAAGGTTGGCAGATGTTGAGTTGGCGATAGCTAAACTCGCCTCTATTGCGTCGCTCGATACGAAAATGGATTTAATTTTAAAATCCCTAAATATTTCGTTTGAAGACACAGCAATAGCCGGCAACATTGCTGACGATCCATCCACTGGAGTCTCTCACTCGATCATAAAGTCGCACATCCTACCGGCCAATCCAGGTAGCATTGCTGGCGGTCCTCATGATCCGATCAAAGTGAAGAAAAATAGGGTGCGGAAATACCTAAAGCCCTCTGCTAAACCCAGAGAAATAGTTGCCACGGCATCAAACGAGATGCCGTCTTTGACAGTCGTAAAGTCGTCTGAAGATTGCACACAGAACTTTCCACAGACGCTGACTGTCTCGGCCGCCAGTGAACCAGCCTGTTCTGACGAAATGCTGGTAACTGCCCAATGCGATACAAAGTCAACAGCCCCTGCTCCAGTGAGCCAAAAGAAGAAGCGGACAAGATCTGCTCGTAAAACTTCGAAGGGGCTTGAAGACCCTGGAACCAGTAAGACGCCGGCAATAGAGCGGAAAACCTACGCTACCGTTGCTTCGGCGTCGTTTGGGAAGCCAGCGACAGTCCCACCGCCAGTGGTGAAAACAGCTGGTATAGGTGTCGACTCAAAGGCACGTGGGGTAAACACTCCCCGTCGTGCCGACTCTTTCACGGATAGTAGCGTTATATTCCGTAACGTTACTGAATCTGAGGCTGTTCTCCCAAGGGAACGCATCTTGGATGACATCAAGTGGCTGAAACTGTGTGTCAGCAAGCTGCTTCCACCTGGTTTCCCTGGTGTCACTGTCAGAAAGCTGACCAGATTGGGGAACGTTCCTATCGCTACGCCAAATCCACGACCCCGACTACTTCGCGTAGTCCTTTCTACCCCGGAGGAACGCAAATCGTTACTGCGATTTGCATTCAAACTTAAGGGTAGTGGTGTCAGCGTTCAGCCGGACCTCCCACTGGCAGATAGGTTGAAGTTAAAGGAGGCTATCAAAGACCTCAAAACTAGACGGGCGGCTGGTGAACAAGGCCTCCGTCTGGTGGGTTTTCAGGTGGTCAGCCGGAAATTACTTTCCGCCCTATCAGAACCAATCCTGATGGCGCACGACCCAGGGATGGTCGTGCCGACTTCCTTGAGGTAGTACTTAGCAACGTGCGTAGCCTAAGGAACAAGGTGCACGAGTTGGGTCTACTTGTAGACAAATCTCGTCCCGACATACTTGCTTTCACTGAGACGTGGTTGTCTCCGGATATCACGGACGGTGAGGTATATTTACCTGGCTACGCGCTGCTTAGAACTGATCGCTCCGTTGGTCGCCAAGGCGGAGGCGTTGTACTGTATGTGAGCTGTAACTTAGATGTGTTGAGGACTTGCACATTCCAGTCGTCGGATCAGACTGTTGAAGCCCTATCGGCTGTTTTGTGCACTTCCTCTACCCAGTTTACAGTTATAGTGGTATACAGAAGTCCTGGAAGTTCCTCCAGGGGGATACTTGACTTTATTCGCACTCAGTCTGCGAATAAGTGTTTAGTTCTAGGGGATTTCAACCTCCCGGAAGTCTGTTGGGCCGATCTTTCTTGCAATTCGGCATTAGGAACATTCGGTGCAGACTTCCTTGAACTGACTCTCCAAGTGCCTTTGCACCAGTTCGTTGACTTTCCCACTAGGTATATGGATAACCAAATGCCATCTACTTTGGATTTGGTTTTCGCTAAGTCCCTGGACTTCGTGACTGACGTTTCATGCGGTGCACCTCTAGGGTCCAGCGATCACGCATGCATATCCTTTCGATGTGCTCTTTCAAGGCACCAAGAGACCGCTGTTGAATTACTTCCGAATATTTGGCGGGCGGACTTTAGTGCAATGCGAACTAAGGCTTCAGTTCTGAACTGTGAGATTTCGATGGCTGACTCTGTCCAGTTAGCCTGGGATAAATTTAAGGCATACCTTACGGAGGTTTCCGCACCCTATATTCCACTCATTAGGAAAAGAGGGTTAAGGGCACAGCCTCCATGGATAGATACCACAGGCAAGTACCTACTCAAGAAACGGTCTAGATGCTGGCGAACCTACCAAGCAGCTCCATCAGCCAGTACCTATGATAGTTATCGAGAGAATAGAAATAAATGTAAGCAACATCTCAGAACTGCTCGTCTCCAATACGAGCAGGGTTTAGCGGACTCGGCCGCAGCTAATCCCAAGAAGTTTTTTGCTTACGTTAAAAGACGCAGCGGGGCAAAATTGTCTATACCAGCTTTATTGCGAGCAGACGGGACCCCTGCGCAAACTGACTATGACAAGGCTTGTATACTGAGTGATCAGTATACTGCGGTCTTTGCTCGGGAGACCTCTTTACCGCAGGTTGAATTGGTTTCAAGAGTTCCAGAGGATTCTTGCTTAGCTGAATTTAGCATAACGGAGACTCAGGTCTTCGAGCTACTGCAAGGCATTAATCCCTCTAAAGCTTCCGGTCCTGATTCAATTCATCCGAAGCTGTTGCATGAACTGGCCACTGAGCTGAGTGGTCCGCTCACGTGCGTATTTTCAATATCGCTGGACAGCTGCAGCCTACCTTCGGAATGGAAGGAGGCAATCATCTGTCCGATTTTTAAGGGCGGTGACAGCGCTCTACCCGCGAACTACCGGCCTGTCAGTTTGACAAGCGTAGTAGTCAAGTTGTTCGAGAAGCTGATAAGGGATTCAGTGGAGAACCACCTGAATCGATTCAACCTTCTCAGTGTTGCACAACATGGATTCCGCAAAGGATTTTCATGTCAGACTAATTTACTTGTAGCTCGTGAAAGCTGGGCCGAAGCGGTAGACAGTGGCCACGCTGTAGACGTGCTATTCGTAGATTTTTCGAAAGCTTTTGACACTGTTCCACATCTTCGGCTCTCACTAAAGTTGAGATCTTACGGGATATCTGGTCGCGCCCTTCAATGGGTGTCTGCCTTCCTTGAGGGGAGGGAACAGTGCGTACGGGTGGGGCGTAGCCTTTCGCTCAGGCAAGCTGTCCTTAGTGGCGTTCCGCAGGGCTCGGTATTGGGGCCATTGTTGTTCGCGATCTATGTAAATGACTTGCCGGGAGAGCTAGGGGTGTCATCATTAATGTTTGCTGACGACCTTAAGCTCTGGAATATTGTGGATATCCCGGGGGGTCCTGAGGCAATTCAGCGTGCCTTGGATAGACTCTGGGAATGGTCTATCTTATGGTTGATGCCCATAAATAGGGCCAAGTGCTCTGTTCTCCGAATCGGAGCTGCAAATCCTCCCACCCGATATGTTCTCGGCGGTGGTGAACTCCCTGTTGTCACTCAGCAGGTTGATTTAGGAGTCGTACACGCATCAGCACTTCATTCTGGAGACAACTGGAAGAAGGCTGCTTGTCGAGGGTTTCGTATGATGTGGTTTATCCGCCGCTCTTTCGGAATCTTAACGGCCAAGTTGTTTGTGAAGCTATTTTCGGCATTCGTCCGACCCCACCTGGAATATTGTATTCAGGCTTGTCCACCATGTCTTAACCGAGACAAAATGGACTTGGAGAGGGTGTTACGAGTGGGCACTCGGTTAGTGCAGGGTCTACGGGGACAGACGTATCCTGAACGCTTGCTCAGTTTGGGGATGTACTCCATGCACTACCGAAGGATAAGAGGGGACCTGATTCTCACTTATCGTATTTTGACGGGTAAGATTGGCCCGGACTTGTCAGGGCTTTTTAGTCCCGCTACGTTACCTAGTCTCCGCGGTCACCCACTGAAACTGCATAAACCACGGTCTGATAGGATTAGGACGGAAACTCGTCTATCGCGCCGAGTTATAGATCGCTGGAATTCTCTTCCAGATCACGTGGTTAGGGAACCTACGGTTAAGGGTTTTGCGCGCCAGCTCGATGCTCTTGGGTGGCAACAGCAAACCTTTCCTTTTTCCTAGCTGACTCACCTTCATTTTTCAGTTCTTTTTTTATTGACTCAAATATCTTGGTATTCCACTTGCTTAGCTCTTACCACTTTCTCTTTTGCCTCCTGCGTTTACTTTTTTCTCTTTCTTACTTCACGTAACCGACCCAGCAGGGACTGCTAGGGCAGGATACGTGGGCATTAATTGGTTGGACAGGGTGTGATGCGGTCTTTGTTTTAGGTCCATCAGTATTTCAAAGTTCGCCAACTCCTGGTTCAACGACCCGCCGAAGAAGGAACACTCACGGGATCTATCCTATCGTTCCAGTCCCGCTTGAACTTGAACTTGAACATAGTCCACATGCAGCATGGCGTACTGTGAGTTCTACGCGGTAACTCGATTTTTTGGCGTGCCATACTGATCGAGTTTTCTAGCTGAAGTATTGTGGAAAACAGTGTTTGAATAAACACGTGAAGCGAAATTTGACTATTGTCAAATTTTCTCTGATCCAAGATATCTTGGATCGATTCAAGTGCTACTGGACAAAGCGTCTCCTTGACGCTTACTGGTAATTTTTGCGGTTGTTCCCTTTTTAATCCCGTTTCACACCCTGTTTTGCCTTTTTGTGGTCGTTTTACGGTCGTATACGTGTTTTTCAATTCTGCTCAGTTTTCCACTTTAAACATGGTCGTCTTAATAAAAACCGAGGCGGATGAAACCTTTGGGTCCTCAAATAATGAGTCCACTGCAGTTTGCGGCAATTCTGCCTGCACGAGACCAGTTACGGATTCATCTGGTGGTATGCAGTGTGATGTTTGCTTCCGCTGGTATCACAAAGGTTGCACCGGCCTCCGAGCGAACCAGTACGCTATGCTATCATCCAGTGAAAACCTCCTGTTTAGCTGTGCTGATTGCTGCACTCAGAAAGCGAAGTACCCGGCTATCATCTGTGCCGAATTTAAGGCACTGGCATGCAGGTTCACATTGGTTGAGAAGGCGTTAGTCGGGCTTGCCTCGCTCAACTCTAAAGTGGACTTGATTATGAATCACCTGAGTATTGCAAAGGAGGACTCTGTAGCGAACTGTCCCCCTGCTGACAGTCCATCCCTTCATTGGATCATTGGATAATAGAGAGCAGAAGGAAGTTCCTTTGTCAGCTCCGTCACTTTCCGATCGTTTCGGAGATAGCCTGGGTCATTGCGGAACAAGGTCCCACAGAGAAGCGCTGAAGCTGCATTGGAAACGGCTGGATCCCCGTAAACTAAAGTGAGAGTCCAATAAATGCTTGAAACGTTCCTCGGTCTCGGCAACGACGATGGACTCCGGAAGGCGGTTCCAGTCATTCACAACGCGAGTGGATAAAGCCAGGCTGGATCGCACTCGATCAATCCTCGATTTGAACAGTTTCAAACTGTGGCCCCTTGTTGAACTCTCTGTGTTAAGATGAAAGAATTCCTGTAATTCCCTTCCCAACTCTCCTCTAAGAACACGTCGGGTGAAGATCAAATCTCCGCGATGACGACGGTAATCCAGGGAAAAGAGGTTCAGTTGTTTGAGTCGGAGAGAATAGGACAGGTCCCGCAGCTCAGCAACAGATTTGGATCCACGCCGTTGAACCTTTTCAATCATGTCACATTCAAATTTCGTAAGAGGGTAGGCGGCAGGTATCCCGTATTCCAGAAGCGGGCGCACATGTGGTGTAAACAGGAGTCGGAAGATCCCCGGGGTCAGGCGAGAGAAACCTCTGCGTATAGAGTGAAACATCCTGTAGGCCGCAGCGACCTTTTTCTTGGTATCTTCATTAGATTTGAGGTCAGACGAAAGTACAACTCCCAAATCCCTCTCCTGAGTGGCGTTTCTGAGCAAGGAACCACCAATATGGTAGATTCCAAATGGGACAGACGCACCAACTGGGAGAACTGAACACTTCTCATGATTCATTGGCAACTGCCACTTAATTGACCAATCATGTAGCAGGTCGAGTGTCGATTGCAACCTGTCAGCATCTTCCATACTGGATACCTCCATCCACAGCTTCAAGTCGTCGGCGTAGATTAGGCAATCCGCCTGGAGTGTTGACGGTAAGTCATTGATGAAGATGTTGAAAAGCACAGGGCCGAGGACCGAACCTTGTGGGACTCCACTAGTCATGAGAACAGGGGCGGAAAATGTATCGTTTACTTGCACCTGCATCGTACGGTCGCGAAGGAAATCAGAGATCCAGGAGAGAAGATTCCCGGCAATACCGATTCCTCGGAGTTTAAACAAAAGTCGTTCGTGCGGGACCCTGTCGAAAGCTTTGCTGAAATCCACAAACACAACATCCAAGCGTTTGCCGGAATCTAGCGATTTCGCCCATTTCTCCTTAGCAACTAGTAAGTTCGAGGTACATGAGCGTGCCCTTCGAAAACCATGCTGTGCACAAGAGAAGAGATTCAGTTCCTCGAGGTAGAGATGAAGAGTCTGCTTCAAGATCCGCTCCATAACTTTACATAATATCGACGTTAAGCAGATAGGACGATAGTTGGCTGGATCTTGCCTGTTCCCTCCTTTGTAAATGGGTTTTACAATGCCCACTTTCCAAGCCGACGGGAGACGCCCAGCTTCAAAAGAAAGACGGAAAACCTGACAGATAGGAGGGGCGATGTATTGCGCCACAATCCTAAGGAACAGGGGGTGCAAGCCATCCGGGCCGGGTGAAGAATGCGGATCTAAAGCAAGGAGAAGTTTAACCACAGAATTGAAGTTAATGTCTACTTGATCCAACTCATAAGGAAAACTGGACACAGTGTTGTCACAGGCGGGAGTTTCTTTCGTGAAGACAGAGGCGTACTGCTGGGCCAAAAGACTGGCTTTATCAGCGTCTTCGTAAAGTAAATTTCGATGTTCAAGGGAACACAAGGTGGGGATGCCACTGCCAGCCCTGGTACTTCTTTTTAAATAAGAGAAAAGCATTTTGGGTGTCGTTCGGGAATGTGCTGCTAATGATAGTTCATATTGCTGACGTTTCTGTCGCTTCAACGCGACACAAGCATTTCTGGTGGTCTTGTAGGAAGAGTAATCGAACTCTGTTTGAGATTGCCTAAAACGATCCCACAATTTGCGTCTTCTGTTTATCAGAGATCTCAATTCACTGTCAATCCAAGGTGGACCCCTCTTGAAGCACTTTCTACGGGAGAAAGGAACGACCTGCTCAATTAGAGAAGTCATTTTGGAGAGCACAAGGTTCCACGCATCATCAAGGGGAATGGGATCAGGAATACTCCAGTCCATAGCGCTTGCGGCTGTTCTCAGACGGAGAGGATCCGCTTGCCAAAAGTTCCGACGACAACCACCTTGGCTATGGATCGTGAGGCGACGTGTCCATTGGAATGAAACGACACAATGATCACTTTTGCCGATGGGTTGAAGAACTGTTAGGTTCGTGACATCTGACTGAGCTGGGGTGAGCACAAGGTCCAGAATGTTTGGCGTTTGGTCGGCAACAATGCGGGTTGGCATGGTGACGTGTTGAAACAAATTACAACCGATAACAGTCTCAAGTAAGGTAGCATCAAAAGAATCAGGTGGACGACCACAAAGAAGTAGGTCCCAGTCGATATTAGGGGCATTAAAATCCCCCACGATAAGACTGTCCTTTCCCGCGCAGTGCTTCCTGATCGAATCGAGCAACTGAACTCCGGATCCCGATGGCGCTCTGTAAACAACACCAATAGTGTAGGATCTGCATCCATCATGAATACGGCACCACAGGGCATCAAAATCACCATCGGCGCCACTAGTAGCTGCAACCAAATGGGCCTTGAGTTCGGCCTTCCAGTAAAGTATAACGCCGCCACCGGGCCTACCTCCAAGGCGGTCGGCTCGACAAAGACTGTATCCGGGGATAGAAACCTCTGAATCTATGATGTCTGCAAAAAGCCAAGTTTCGGTAAAGGCCATCAAGTCTGGGCGAGTATCTGACGCAAGCATCTGTACCTCATCAAGTTTATTTCTCAGACTGCGTACATTGGCAACAATTACACGCAGTCCATTCTCGTGCTTTACTGTCCTGGGTTGAGGAGAATTGGCCTCCACCGGGTTCTCGGGGTTCTCCGGATTACACGAAAATCCACAATGTGGAGGTCTGTCTCACCATTTGCTCGGCGGGACCGGAGCTCATCAACGGCTGTTTTCATCTTAATACGATCTTCCGGAGAAAGATCTCTCAGGACGTAAAAAGGCTCACCTTTCAAACGTGGGGTTCGTCGGAGGATGCGTCGGCATTCCTCTTCGCTTTGGCATACGATCTTGAGGGGACGTACCTTGGAAGGATCCTCTTGCTTCCTGCCCAGGCGGAAGGCAGAGATAATGTTTATACCTAATTCACCTTCATCGAATAAGATAGAAATCATTCGTTCAAGGAACCCTTGGTCATCCCTTGATGGGTCGTTCATATTACCGGACGCTCCAGTACACATTGAGATAGATGACTCATATGCCTCGGATGGCATTGTTGACCCTCCACAAACGGAGGGCGAGTCACGGGCTCCTGGGCCGGAAAAGAATGGGCGAAAGAGGGCAAGAAAAGTGCGCAAACCCTCCGCACCCAAACCGAGAGGTGTGAAGACGCTCAAGGTGCAACCACCTGAGCGGGAAACACCACCTGGTGATGCGAATCCCTCAGTTTCACCTAAGATTGTGCAGGAAGGGGGTAAAAAACCCCAGATGTCTACATCGAGTGCTACTCAAATTGCGGTGCCTACTCCAAACACATCTTGTCTTCCAGGGGTACAGGTCGTGGAGGCAGGCATGGACGTTGAGCCACGGGCTTTTTCGCCTGCAGGACGAAAGTGAAATCGGAACAGAACTGCCCGTACTCTTCAGGCAGGTACGAAAAGCGTCAAGAATGACGGGACGAACAAGCTGGAGCCTAAGTCGTACGCTACAGTTGCTTCAACCTCGTCTGATAACTTGCGCCCAGTCTCGTTTCCCGCGGCTAAGCCGGTTGCGGTTCATGTAAATTCCAAAACCCGTGGGGTAAATACACCCCGTCGAGGTGATGCTTTCATGGATAGCAGCGTGATATTCCGTAACGCAGTGGAATCCACTGCTGCACTTCCTGCCGAACGTACATTAGACGACCTACAGTGGTTTAAGATGTGCGTAACCAAACTTCTTCCGCCTGGGTTTCCCGGTGTTACTGTCAGGAAACTGACTAGATTGGGTAACGTCCCAGTTAACGCCCCAAACCCTCGACCGCGCTTACTTCGGGTAGTCCTATCTACCCCGGAGGAACGCAACGCGCTGTTGCGGTTTGCCTTCAAATTGAAGGGTACTAATGTTAGTGTTCAGCCAGACCTCCCATTAGCGGATAGGCTGAAGCTAAAAGAGGCCATTAAGGACCTCAAAACCAGGCGAGCGGCCGGTGAACAAGGTCTCCGGTTGGTGGGTTTTCGGGTGGTCAGCCGGCGGTCTGTTTCCGCCCTACCAGTGCCAGTACTGGTAGCGCACGACCCAGGGCTGGACATTACGAGTACCTTCAAATAGTGCTAAGCAATGTGCGGAGCCTAAGGAATAAGATGTGCGAGATAGGTCTGCTTGTAGATGGGTCTCATCCCGATATACTTGCATTCACTGAAACGTGGCTGTCTCAAGACATCACGGACGGTGAAGTACATCTGCCTGGCTACGCACTATTTAGATGTGATCGCTTCGTTGGCCGACAAGGCGGGGGCGTTGCGCTTTACGTTAGGTGTGAACTTGACGTTTCACGCACCTACATGTTTCAGACGGCAGATAAAACTGTCGAAGCGCTGTCGGTAGTGATTAACACTTCCTCAGCTCAACTTACAGTCGTACTTGTGTATAGAAGCCCTGGAAGTGCGTCCAAAGAGGTGCTTGATTTTATTCGCTCCCAATCCGCAAACAGGTGTTTGATACTGGGGGATTTCAACCTACCAGAAGTTTGCTGGGCGGATCTTTCTTGCAACTCGGCAGAAGGTACTTTCGGGGCAGATCTACTTGAGCTTACGCTACAAGTACCATTGTATCAGTTCGTGGACCTCCCCACTAGGTACATGGACGCCCAACTCCCGTCTATTTTGGATCTAGTGTTTGCCAAGTCACTAGACTTCGTAGGGGACATCACTTACGGCTCTCCCTTAGGTGCTAGTGATCATGTTTGTTTATCGTTCAGGTGTAGTCTGACCAGGCGTCACCAGAGCATTGCTAAGCCATTTCCAAACATATGGCGTGCTAACTATCAGGCAATGCGTACCAAGGCTGCTGGGATGCGTTGTGAAATCTCGGTGGTTGATACGGTTCAGGCGGCCTGGGATAAATTTAAATCTTATCTCACGGAAGTGTCTACTCCCTACATCCCGCTTGCGAGGAGAAAGGAGACACGGGCGCGGCCGCCGTGGATAGATACCACTGGCAAGCACCTGCTCCAGAAGCGTTCTAGGTGCTGGAGGACCTACCGTGCGGCTCCATCAACTAGCACCTATGCTAGGTACCGCGAGGCTAGAAATAGGTGTAAACAACACTTAAGGAAAGCTCGGCTGGTGTACGAAAAGGAATTGGCTGACTGAGCTTCGGAAAATCCGAAGAAGTTCTTCGCTTATGTTAAGAGACGCTGTGGTTCAACTTCGGTAATCCCAACTTTGATGAGGGCCGATGGAACTCGTGCGTATGCGGACTCAGATAAGGCTCGTGTACTTGGGGAACAGTATGCAGGGGCTTTTGTACGTGAGGCCGCGTTGACTAACGTTGAATTTGTCCCCAGAGTACCTGATGGTTCTTATTTAGCTGAGTTTACTGTGGGGGAAACGCAAGTCCTTACACTGCTGCAAGAACTGAACCCTTCCAAAGCAGCTGGACCTGATTCAATTCACCCGAAGCTTCTGCATGAGTTGGCGGGGGAACTAAGTGGACCGCTGACGATGGTGTTTCAGAAATCACTTGACACCTGTACATTACCTTCCGAATGGAAGGAGGCTGTCATCTGTCCTATCTTCAAAAATGGCGACGGGAGTCTGTCAGCCAATTATAGGCCAGTTAGTCTGACTAGCGTCGTGGTCAAACTGCTTGAAAAGCTGGTGAGAGATTCGTTGGAATGTCACCTGAATAGATTTAATCTGCTCAGCAGTGCACAACATGGATTCCGGAAGGGGTTTTCGTGTTTGACGAATTTGTTGGTTGCTCGTGAAGCTTGGGCCGAGGCAGTGGACAATGGCCACGTGGTGGATGTGCTTTTCGTGTACTTCTCGAAAGCATTTGATAAGGTACCCCACTTGAGGCTATCACATAAGCTGAGGTCCTACGGCGTATCTGGCCGCGCCCTTCACTGGGTATCTGCGTTTTTGCAGGGAAGAGAGCAGTGTGTACATGTGGGTCGCAGCTTATCCTTTAAGCAAGCGGTCCTTAACGGTGTCCCACAGGGCTCGGTCCTTTGACCGATGCTGTTCTCCATCTACGTAAACGATCTCCCTGGAGAGCTTGGGGTATCATCCTTATTGTTTGCTGATTACCTTAAGCTATGGAATGTTGTAAATGTTCCTGGGGGTTCTGAGACCATACAGCGTGCACTGGACAGACTCTGGGACTGGTCTACTTTGTGGCTACTGCCCATAAATCAGGCTAAGTGTTCCGTCCTTCGTATAGGAGCAACTTTCCTGCCTTCGAGCTACGTACTCGGTGGGGTCGAACTCCCCCTTGTCTCCAACCAGATAGATCTAGGTGTCGTTCATTCCTCGTCTTTGCATTCTGGTGACAACTGGAAGAAGGCCGCAAGTAGGGGTTTCAGAATGTTATGGTTAATACGCCGTTCTTTCGGGGTCTTAACTGCCGACATATTTGTGAAGCTATTCTCAGCTTTCGTTCGGCCCCATCTGGAATACTGCGTCCAGGCTTGCGCGCCCTGCCTTGTTCGGGACAAAATGGAGCTTGAGAGGGTTTTGAGAGTAGATACCAAATTGGTCGAGGGGTTACGGGTGCAGTCGTACCCCGAGCGTCTACTTAGCTTGGGTATGTATTCAATGCACTACCGACGGCTTCGAGAAGACCTAATCCTTACTTACCGCATTTTAACAGGGAAGGTTGGGCCGGACTTGCGCTGGCTATTTAGCCCGGCTAGGTTGCCTTGTCTTCGCGGTCATCCCATGAAGCTACACAAGCCGCGTTCTGACGGGATCAGGGCAGAAACTCGGTTATCGCATAGAGTTATCGAGCGCCGGAACTCGCTTCCAGAAAATGTAGTCAGTGAACCTACGGTTAAGGGTTTCGAGCGTCAGTTAGACGCTCTTGGGTGGCAACACGAAACCTTTCCCTTCTCCTGACCATATCCATCTTCAAACTTTCAGTTCTTATTCTGTCATTATCTTCACTCTTTGGTGTTATCCTTCATTTTAATGACTTTCATTCCCCTTTATCTTCCATTTACTTTCTACTTCTTTCTTACTTCACGTAACCTACACAGCGCGGACCGCTAGTGCAGGGAACGTGGGCAGTAGTTGGTTGATCAGGGTGTGTTTCGGGTGTTTCGTTTTAGATCTATCAAGAACTAACACCTTATCATTTCCTGGCTCAACGATTTGCTCAAGAAGGAACACTCAAGGGATTTTCCTATCGTTCCAGTCCATCTGAATCTGAATCTCTGCCGTGTATAGTAGTGCATGGTGAAATTTTCGTGAAGAAAAGTGTTTGAATAGACACTTTTGACGAAATTTGACTTCAGTCAAATTTTTATTTTGGAGCATATGACATCCATGTACGTGAACTGTGGGAATGGTGCCACCTCACGTTCAAAGGCCGTCCAATGCGCACTGTGCGACAGTTCAGTTCAGTTCAGTTCACTTCAGATGGGGACTGGAACCATAGGAGAATCCCGTGAGTGTTCTACCGTGAGTGGATCGTTGAGCCAGGAATTGATGAAGTGCTCAGTTATTGATGGATCTAAAACGGAAACACCCGTATCGCACCCTGGCCAACCAGTTAATGCCCACGTTTCCTGCCCTAGCAGTCCCTGCTGTGGCAGTCACGTGAAGTGAGCAAAGGATAGGAAGAGAAATCGAAGGTACAGAATAGGGAAGTGCACTTAAATAAGAAAATGATACCAATACGTGAATAAAAGTAGAGAAAAGAAAATCGAAGTACGAAGATGCGAGTTACTCAGGAAAATGGAAAGGTTTCGTGTTGCCACCCAAGAGCGTCAAGTTGCCGCTCAAACCCCTTAACCGTAGATTCCCTGATAACACTTTCCGGAAGCATGTTCCAGCGGTCGATAACTCGGCGTGGCAGCCGGATTTCCGCCCCTAATCCGATCGGACCGCGGTTTGTCCAGCTTCAACGAATGACCGCGTAGAACAGACAATCTAGCGGGACTGAATAGCCAAGACAAATCTGGACCAACCTTCCCAGTCAAGATACGGTAGGTTAGGATTAAGTCTCCTCTAAGCCTTCGGTAGTGCATTGAATGCATTCCCAAACTAAGTAGACCCTCGGGGTACGTCCGTCCCCGTAATCCTACGACTAACCTAGTACCCACCCGTAAAACCCTCTCCAGCTCCATTTTGTCCCAGACGAGGCAGGACGGACAAGCCTGGACGCAGTATTCCAGATGAGGGCGAACGAAAGCCGAGAACAGCCTCGTAAAGATGCCGCCCGTCAAGACTCCGAAAGAACGTCGGATTAGCCACAACATGCGGAAACCTCTGCTTGCGGCCTTCCAGTTATCGTAGGGATATAAAGCCGAAGAGTGTACGACGCCTAGGTCCACCTGTCTAGATACACGGGGGAGTTCGACCCCACCAAGTACTTCGCAGGAGGACAACCTCCTCCAATTCGAAGAACGGAGCACTTTGCCTGATTTATGGGCAGTAACCATAAAGTAGACCAGTCCCAAAGCTTATCCAATGCTCGCTGAATAGCTTCGGAACCCCCAGGAACATCAAAAATGTTCCACAGCTTCAGGTCATCAGCAAATAGCAGCGATGGTACCTCAAGCTCCGTGGGTAGGTCATTCACATAGATAGAGAACAACAGCGGTCCAAGGACCGAGCCCTGCGGCACGCCGCTGAGGACAGACTGCCTAAATGATAGACCCCGGCCTACCCGTACACATTGTTCTCTACCTTCCAAGAAGGCAGTCACCCAATGAAGGGCGCGGCCAGGTACCCCGTAGGAGGACAGCTTTTGCGCGAGCCTCAAATGGGGTACCTTGTCAAATGCCTTCGAAAAGTCGACGAAAAGCACGTCCAGTGTGTGGCCGTTATCCACTGCATCCGCCCAATTTTCGCGAGCCACCAACAGATTCGTCAGACACGAAAATCCCTTCCGGAATCCGTGTTGTACATTGCTAAGTAGATTAAATCTACTCAGATGACTCTCCAATGAATCTCTCACCAGTTTCTCGAGGAGTTTGACTACTACACTCGTCAGACTAACTGGCCTGTAATTTGCAGGCAGACCCCTGTCCCCATGTTTAAAGATGGGACAGATGACAGCTTCCTTACATTCGGAAGGCAATGCACAACTGCCAAGCGATTTCTGAAACACAATAGCGAGCGGTCCACTTAGTTCCGCAGCCAACTCATGCAACAGTTTCGGGTGAATTAAACCAGGCCCAGAGGCCTTAGAAGGGTTCAGCCCTTGTAACAGCCTACGAACTGCAGTCTCCGCCACAATAAATTCAGATAGTTCTGAATCCGCTGGGGTCCTGCAAACCAGCTCAACGCCTGTCAAAGAGGTTTCCCTTACAGATGGATGCATATAGTCTGCTGTAACATTGATAATGATCTTTACCAATGTCTTCAGCGCACTACCTCTAAAGGCATCAACTTTCACTGCGATTCGTGTCTAACATTGGCCAGCGACAAGCAACTTCTGACTAACCCTTTCAACGTACATACTGCTTCTGCGCAAGCCGTCTCTAACTCGGACAGCGAGACACCTAACTCTGCAGTGTGTCTTCCGTCGTCTGGGTATTCTACACCGAAAGGGAAACGAAGCCGCGCGTCCTCCACTACGTTGGACTTAGCACCGTTCCTCAGTGAGAACGGGAATGAACTTATGCATAAGCCCAGGTCCTATGCCGCAGTCGCGAGCGCTAGCCCCTCAGCGAAAACAAGAACAATCATGGCTGAGAACAAGGCCTCAAAGAAGATCTCACGACCCAAGATAAAATCAAGCACCAAAAACGTGGAGCTAAACCTCGTCTTAAATAGAGTAGCGCAGCTTGAGGAACTTGTCAGAGGAAAGAAATGTCCACCAAAGCCAGCATCACCGGAACGAGACAAGCGGCCTGTTCGCAACCGCTGCCTGATAATCACGTCCCAGAATCCAACAAAGAGACTCCAGCTGAAAGGATACTCGACGACCAAGCCTTCCTTAAACGAATGGTCTCCATGTTGTTTGATGAGCATGAGCAAGGAATAAACCTATCTCTGCTTTTCGTCTTGGCAGAAAACAAGAGGACCCAGCCAAGTTTCGTCCTCTGAAAATCGTCTGTCAGGATGAAGAAGAATGCCAACGCATCCTGAGACGGACCCCGCGCCTCAATGGAAACCTTCTTCGTTCTGAAAGACCTCTCCCCAGAGGACCGAGTCCGAATGAGGCAAGCTGTCTGCGAGCTGCGAACTCGACGCGCAAATGGAGAAACAGATCTACACATAGTGGATTTTCGCGTAGTCAAGAAAACTCAGAGCTCGATGGAGGCCAATCCTCCTTCTTCCAGGACCTCAAACATAAAGGACGGACTACGGGTAATACTCGCGAATCTGCGCAGTCTCAGAAACAAGCTAGATGAGATTCCACTCCTTATCACTGAACAGCAACCGGACCTAATGACGTTCACCGCAACCTGGCTTTCATCTGACATATCTGACTCGGAGGTTCATGTTTCAGGATATCAGCTACTTCGATGCGATCGCTTTGGTGGGAAGTCTGGAGGCGGAGTAATCCTCTACACAAAGAACTACCTCAAGGCCCAAATTGTCGAACCCGATTGTGACAAGGATGATGTGTCGGATATGCTCTGGTGCCGAATTCATGACGGATACCAATCGCTGATGGTCGGGGTGGTCTACAGAGCCCCTGCAGCACCTGGCTCACACTAATTACGTTCCGTGCGAACCAACAGCAGAGGAACAATTTGTCTCCTTATGGGGGACTTCAACGGCCCCAACATAATCTGGGATCTACTTCACAGTGATCTGTCACCTGACTCCTTTGAAGTTGATCTCCTTGATACCGTTCACGAGTGCAACCTGACACAGCATGTCTTGACACCAACGCGAATGGTTCTTGGTCGGGCACCAAACATTCTCGACCTGGTTCTCACCTCGGCACCATCTGATGTCTCAGATCTAACGATCCTCCAACCTCTTGGGACGAGTGATCATTGTACAGTCTCCTTTTCGTGGACACGACGCCTCACAATCCACGATCAGGGGACACTGCGTCGAAATTTCTGGCGTACTGACAAGCCCAGATTAAGACCGAATGCAAGTAACATGGACTGGAGTATTCCGCAATCCTTGGAGCTTGATGACGCATGGGAACTCCTACGATCTATGATGATGCGGCTCATTGAACAGTTTGTTCCAAACTGCAAGAGCAGACCACCATCCGAAGGACCCCCATGGATTGATAAAGAAGTAAGATCCCTAATGAAAAAACGTCGAAAACTATGGGATCATTTCAAGAGCACAGGACAGACATCAAGCTACTTAGAGTACAAAACTGTCAGAAACCTATGCACCCTGAGAAAACGAGACAAAAGGCTACAATATGAACATAGACTGGCCATGGAATTCCAAAACTGTCCCAAGAAACTTTTGCCTACTTGAAGCGAAATGCCAAAACTGGTAGTGGAATCCCCGCTCTATCCTCTTTTAAGAAAGGTACCGTTCTCTACGGTGATGATGAAAAAGCAAACCTATTGGCTGCGCAATACTCCTCTGTGTACTCAGTGGAGTCACCACTGCTCAACAACTGTTTGCCTGCACACCACTCCTCTATGGACTTTGTTGAAAATAACCCCGAAGTAGTCACTAAGCTACTCGAACTGGACCCGAACTCCTCCCCAGGCCCGGACGGATTGCATCCCAGCTTCCTCAAAACGATAGCTGAGTACGTCGCCGCCCCTGTCTGCCAAGTGTTTCGGCAATCCCTCGAAGTCGGCTGCCTACCCACAGGCTGGAAAGCAGGCACCGTCCTGCCCAAATACAAGGGGGGAAACAAACAAGACCCAGCCAACTACCGGCCAATATGTCTGACATCAGTCGTATGCAAAACCATGGAACGGATAGTCAAGTGCACTTTCCAGCTACACTGTGTGCATCTAAACCTCATCTCACCTGCTCAACATGGCTTCCGGAGAGCACGCTCATGCATCACTAACTTACTCATCGCCAGGGAAACATGGTCAGAAGCCATAGATACCCGAAAACAGGTTGACGTAATATTCATTGACTTCAGCAAAGCCTTTGATAAGGTTCCACACGTACGACTGCTACATAAACTCCAGGGAATTGACATTACGGGAAATCTTTCCTGGATTGCCGATTTCTTATGGGGTAGGACAATGCGCGTACATGTGAACGAAACCCTCTCTGCTGCAGTGCCTATGACTAGTGGCATTCCCCAAGGATCAGTGCTTGGACCAGAGCTCTTCAAACTGTACATTAACTATCTACCGACTGCCTGATCTGCGGCGATGACCTCAAGCTTTGGTCAGCAGTATCCAGCATTGAGGATGCGAACAGATTACAAGGGGCTCTAGACCAGCTACACAAATGGCCCATCAGGTGGGAACTGCCAGTAAACCGAGATAAATGCGCTCTTCTCCCAATGGGTGGCACCGAACCCTACGGTGCATACCACATTGGTGGGTTTCTCCTTAGAAATACCACCCACGAGAGAGATCTCGGGGTTATCGTGACTTCTGATCTTAGAAGGACGCGGGACACGTTAAAGAAAGTGGCCACTGGAAGGAGACTGGTAGGTGCCTTAAGAACATCATTCGCTCGAATGACTCCCGAGATTTTTCGACCATTGTTCACTTCGTACGTCCGTCCAGTCTTAGAATATGGCCTACCAGCTAGCCATCCGCTTTCAAAGTTTGAATGCGCTCTGCTGGCAAAGGTTCAGAGTCTTGCATCGAAAGCTGTTCTGGGGCTTCGTGATCTCTCGTACCCCATTCGACTCCAGCAGCTAAATCTGTTCTCCCTCGAGCTCCGTCGTCGCCGGGGTGATCTCATCTACACTAGACTCATCCTCCGAGGGGAACTTGGAAGTGAGTTACAACAATTCTACCGGCCCAACACTGACTGTTCCACCCGAGGTCACACATGCAAACTGTTTAAGCAAAGAGGACACTAAATTCGCAAGGACGTCACCCTATCCACTAGAGTGGTAAATGACTGGAACAGCATACCGGAAGCAATTGCAGACGCTCCATCCGAGGAAAGTTTCAAGCGGCTGCTAGACAAGCATTCGCTGAGAATGCTGGAATCTTGCGGCTGTCACTGCAATTACGATGAAACCTCGAGGAACGTCGTAACGCAACGACACGCATCAAACCCAGTATGATACGGAATCGATGGGGCTGACAAGGGATTTCCCTCCTGCTCTCTGCAGCTCAATGAACTCAATGAATCTTCATGAATGTGGTAAGCTCCCAGAGGAATGTTTTAAAGAACGATTGGACAAGTACATGCTGAGCATGCCTGCATTCCGCTGTTTTTGCTGCAGCTGCAACAATCCCTCGGCGAACACAGTTTAGCACCGACTGGTCATCCAGCCAATGAACGGAAGTGATGGAGCTGACACGGGTCTTCCCTTCTGATCTCTACAACTTTATGAACTCTATTGCCGTTCAAGGTCACGGCGTGCTTGTCGTGTTTCACCGCTCGAGATTTTTTTACTGAAATCCTTGTTTGGAACAGTAGTTGAGTATCACTACATAGAAAATTTGGCTTTGTCAGTTTTCTTGTGATCCGAAAGTACTTGGAAGTGCCAACATACTCGGAATCTCTTTGTCACGGCGTGGTTGTCGTGTTTCTCCGCTTGAGTTTTCCTTCTCGGAAGCCTTTTGTGGAAACAGTGTTGAATAACTCTTAGCATAAACTGTCCAGTGTACCAGCGTTTGAAGATCTTAAGTTGTTTACTTACTGTTCGTTGTATTCTCATCAAAATATTGGCCTCTGTTTGAAGACTTCGACCCAAAAGATTCCGGCCTTTGTCGATATCTCATCGATCGAGTACAAATCGGATTGATATTCGACCGCGCGAAGCTGATCAATCCCTTGTTCCTGCAGTCTCTCCCAGCTCCACCGGAGAACAGCTTTTGGAGGGTATTCTACAGAAAAGCCGGTTTTGGTCTTCGTTACCACTTTTATTGTTCTGGTGAGTCCAAATCTGTGCAAACGGATCACTCCGGGTTCTATCTGATTGCTGCTTACGTTGTCTGCATTGTAGCCTACCGTACCCCGGTTCACATTCCTATTATCTGTTAAATTTTTTCATCTTTCGTTATGGTAAAGATATCCAGTTCCAAGTCACCCTCGGACCCATTAACCGATTCGTCAGCTGTTTGTGGTAAAGCGAGTTGCTCAGGACCAGTTATTGGTTCTTCTGGTGGCATGCAATGTGCCTCCCTTGATTCATTCTAATAAATGTGACTTCTGCAGTTCTTGGTTCCATGAGGCTTGCATTGGGTTGGATAGACAGCAGTATATCCTCCTAAAAAACAGCGATAATTTACCTTATAATTGCCCTGGTTGTGTGAGGCACAAAGCATATCGTCTAGTCCCAAATGACGAATTTGAAACTTTGGTGAATAGAGTGGGTACCCTTCTATCTTTGTTTAGTTCTTTAGAGGGGAAGATTGATCAAATCGTCGTAAGCCTTGAATGTGCAGGTCTTCTCAGAACAAGTGTGCGTTCAGACGATTGCATAAATAGTACGGCTTCGAAGGATTCACCAACTCTTGAGGCGGCGCCTGAAGATGGTAAACATCCTGACGTTATATTGAACTCAGTTGTGAGTGGGGAAGCTGTACAGACCAGTCTATCTGCGAAGGCAAAGCGACGCATGATAAAGAAATCCATCAGTACAACCAAACCCAAGCTAAAAGATGTAACGGTGTGCTCTGTCGATACTCCGTCCCCGGAAACGAAGGCAGAAAACTCTTCCACCTCATTGCTAGAATCCTTCTTCTGTGCACCTGCTGTTCCTACTAAGGAGGATATGAACTCAAGCGCTGCGCCGGCCACTGCTACGGTGACGCGTGCCGTAAACACCCCTCGTCATAGTGATGCATTTACGGACAGCAGCGTTATCTTGAGGAATATCTCGGAGTCCTCTGCGGTTCTTCCGAAAGATCGCATGCTTGACGACCTTCATTGGTTCAAACTTTGCGTTTCTAAACCACTTCCACCCGGGTTTCCTGGGGTTACTGTTAGAAAACTTACTAGACTTGGAAATATATCGGGTGATAGTGCTAAATGTAAACCCCGTCTATTACGCGTGGTCCTGTCTACACCGGAGGAGCGCCAAGCTCTTTTGCGCTTCGCCTTTAAACTAAAGGGTTCCTGAGTGAGTATACAGCCGGATCTACCTTTAGCAGATAGGATAAAGCTTAAGGAAGCCATCAAAACCTTAAAGCGCGTCGCGAAGCTGGCGAGAAAGGTTTATGTATGGTGGGTTTTCGAGTGGTGAGCCGACGGTCCACTTCCGCCCTACCAGAGCCCATTCTGGTAGCGCACGACCTGGGGCTCTCCATACCAAACGTTTTCACATAGTGCTTAGTAATGTGCGTAGCCTTCGAAACAAGATGTGTGAAGTAGGGTCCCTAATAGACCACTCCCATCCTGATGTACTCGCGTTCACTGAAACCTGGTTGTCTTCTGACGTCATGGACAGTGAATTATACGTTCCGGGCTACGCAATACTGAGATCTGACCGCCCATCTGATCGCCGCGGAGGTGCAGTCGCCTTGTATATCAGATATGGCGTAAACATCAAAAACACATACCTTTAACTCGGCTGATAAAATTGTTGAAGCTCTTGCAGTTGAAGTCTGTACCGAATCAACGCAATTTAAACTTGTGCTGCTGTATAGGAGCCCTGATAACACTTCAAGGAGTTTCATTGACTTCATCCGCACTCACTCTGCGAACAGATGCTTGATAATGGGGGACTTCAACGTCCCTGAAGTAAATTGGCATGACCTATCTTATGAGGCAGTGTCAACAGGGTTGTCTGCCGAGCTTGTTGATTGGACACTGGAAGTACCCTTACACCAATTTGTCGATCGACCCACCAGGTACATGGTGGGTCATGCTCCGCTGTTGGACCTAGTTTTCGCAAAGTCGGTTGACTTTGTGAGTGACCTTGAGTACGGTCCCCCTTTGGGAGCCAGTGAACATACGTGTTTGTCATTCACTTGTGCTCTCATTAGAGACTACGATTCACACAGGGTCCGGACTCCGAACATTTGGCACGCCGACTTTCCGTCTATTAGAGCCAAGGCAGTAAGTTTCCCATGCGTCATCTTGCCGGATGATGATATACAGATATACAGATGATATACAGATGATGATATACATATTCCACCCGCACATCCCTCTTTCGGTAAAGAAGAGTACTAAAGCGAATCCACCATGGTTGGACTCAGTCGCACACCAGCTAATGAATAGACTGGCAAGATGCTGGCGGATCTACCGGACAGTTCTCTCAGAATATACTTTTCGGCGTTATCTGAAGCTCGGAATGCTTGCAAGAGTCATTTACGAGCTGCTAGACTTAGCTATGAGATGGAGCTGGCTAACAGCCTCCCAAAAGATTCTTCGCCTACGTCTAAAGGCGTAGTAACGTTGGCTCATCTATCCCAGTGTTATTAGGCAGCGACGGCGCCACTGCCACCACTGATCATGAAAAAGCATGTCTACTCAGTACGCAGTATGCCGGAACTTTTGTTCGGGATGAGCAATTGCCGCATCTTGACCTAGCAATGAGAGTCCCCCAGGACTCCTGTTTAACACACGTCACAATTTCGGAGGCAAAAGTTCTCCATCTGCTTTAGGGGCTAAATCCGCTGGGATGGATGATATTCGCCCTAAGCTTCTGTACGAATTCGCAAGCCAGCTATGTGGCCCGGTGACGCGTTTGTTTCAATTGACGCTTCGCAGCTTCTCCTTTCCCAAGGACTGGAAGGATGCTATCGTGCCCGGTTTTTAAAAAGGGCGACAAGCATCTCCCTGCCAATTATAGACCGGTAACTTTGACAAGCGTACTGGTCAAGGTATTGGAGAAGTTGGTCAGGGATGTGCTTGAAGACCACCTGCGGGAGTTTGGTCTGCTCAGTCCACTGCAACACGGCTTTCGCAAGGGTCATTCCTGTATGACTAATTTCCTAGTTGCACGCGAATGTTGGGGGGATGCTTTGGATCGGGGTCATGCAGTAGATGTAGGCGTTCGACACTGTATCACATTCTCGCCTTTCCTTGAAGCTTCGGTCCTATGGAATATCCGGGCGTGCATTAAAATGGATCACCACGTTCCTGGAAGGGAGAGAGATGTGTGTTCATGTGGGGCCTAGTCTGCCTTTCCGTCAGTCAGTCCTCAGTGGGGTCCCTCAGGGTTCGGTGCTTCGCCCGTTGTTATTTTCCTTGTATGTCAACGAGCTGCCCGAACTGCTGGAGGTACCATCTCTCATGTTTGCAGATGACCTGAAGTTTTGGCACATAGTGTCTGACTTCGATGGACCCCAGGCTCTGCAACGGGCCCTCGATAAACTTTGGGACTAGGCTGCTCTGTGGCAGTTGTCCATAAATTATGCAAAGCGTTTCATCATACGAATAGGGCCAAATAGGCCCCAAACGCGTTATTCGCTTGGTAGTAATGAACTACCCCATGTTTCCCAATTGGTAGACCTAGGCGTCACGTTGTCTTCAGAACTTAAATCCAGTGAGAACTGGAGGAAAGCTACGTGCAAGGGTTTCAGAATGTTGTGGATGATCCGCAGGGCATTCGGGACCATCACTGGCGCTATGTTTGTTAGGTTATTCTCAACATTTGTCAGGCCACACTTGGAATACTGCATCTAGGCGTGTCCACCTTGCTTAGTCAGGAACAGGATGTCAGTGGAAAGTTTAGAGTTGGAACCAAACTGGTCCATGGACTACGGAACCATTCTTACCCAGAAGGACTGCTTGCGCTGGGAATGTTCCCGATGCATTATCGTCAACATCGAGGCGACGTAGTCTTGACCTATCGCATACTTACCGGTAAAATTGGACCCGATTTATCTGCGCTTTTCCGACCGGCTCGGCTTCCATCGCTCCGAGGTCACTCGCTTAAGCTACACAAACCTCGATCGGATAGAGTCCGGGCGGACTTTCGTTTATCATGCCGACTGGTGGATTCCTGGAATGCACTGCCCGAGCACATCATCATCATCATCAACAGCAGTACATCAGCCATTTGAACTGATGCTTCGCTGCCATACAACCATGAGGACTTATGAAATAAAGAATAAGAGGGAGAGAAAGGGGGACTTACCTGAAAGCCTTAATGCCCTAAGCAAACATTGTGGGTCAAGGCGCCTACACCTTGTGTAGACAACATACCGTCACAAACAGCTGGCTATCGTGCAAAGATAAGGCGGCATCGGCGAGACAGCTTCCTTGCGGCTTTCACTGCCCCGCGTCATGATCAGCCATTATCTCGCAGATAACTCAGCACCAAACATACTTTAAACAGGCAATCCGATTAGAAGACGGCAGCAGACGCGCCACTGGTGTCGGTTGCGAGCCATGTCCTGTAAAGTCTCGAGCCAAGCACAAGGTGAGTCACGTGGACTCCAGCCCGGAAGGCGTGACGGACCAACAGCACCCAGTTTGGTTGTCAGTGACTTCATTTCCCGCTGCCAAGTCAACTTCTGTCCACCTCGAGCCTTGCGCCATCCTACACCTGGCAGACTAAACAAGGCCTTCCTAGGTAAACGGTGACCAGGCATGCGTAGCACGTGCCCGAGCCAAGGCAACTTATTCATTGCTATCTGTTGTTCTAGGGAGCTAGCATGACTATCACCACGTAGTACTCGCCTACGCGCATTATTGTTGCGGACACGCTGGTGCCATCCGACACCAGCAATGCTTCGCAAACAACGATGATCAAAGACTTGAAGGCGCCTCAGATCTTCAGACCGTAGGGGCCAAGTTTCACTCCCATAGAGCAGAACGGCCCTCACTGTGGCCTTGTATACCCGGCCTTTTAGACGAAGGGAAACTCCCTTCTGTCGCCAAAGATGACGCAGGTTCATGGAGGCAGCTCTGGCCTTTGCAATGCGTGAACTCACGTCAGTTTCTATGCGCCCATCATTTCTGATGCAGCTGCCAAGGTAAGTGAATTGATCAACCACCTCGAGTTCCTCGTTAGCAAGCGTCAAGGGGTCATCAAGTGGCTGGTGGTCCTGCAGCAATACTTTGCACTTTGAAGGTGCGAAGTGCATACCAAATAATGGGACCACTCTGGACAGGCTATTCAGGGTTGATTGTGCCGCCGCAAAATCGTCGAAAAGCAAGACGATGTCGTCCGCATAATCTAGGTCAACTAAGCTTTCGCCAGACAGCATTTCAACGCTTAAATCGTTGGATTCCGTCAGGGAACATTGCATGATAGAATCCACGACGAAATTGAACAAAAACGGGGAACTCGGACAACCCTGACGAACGCCACTTGTAGTCGAAAAGCTATCCGATAGGACACCATAGACCCTGACGCGGCCTGTAGTGTTCGAGTATCGAGCACGAAGGATGTTCACATATTTCGTGGGAACACCTTTCCGCACAAGTAATTCGAACAGAATCGATCGATCGACCGAATCGAACGCACTATTGAAATCGAGGAACACAGCTGTTGTCGGTCTGCGGTATGCGTGGCGCTGCTCTAGCACCTGCAGCAAAGTAAATATATGGTCTATACAGCCACGTCCTGGGCGAAAACCGGCCTGCTCTTCCCTAATCCGAGATTCCCGTTCTGCAGTGAGGCGACGAAGGAGAATCGAGGCCAGTAATTTTGTCACAACTGACGTTAGGCTTATACCCCTGTGGTTCGCACAGTCTGTGCGACTGCCCTTCTCGTATATTGCTACTATAATCGATTCGCTCCAATTAGCCGGGCCACTTCCATCCAGATACGTTCGAATAGGGAGGTCAGTGCCTTGCAGAGGACCTCACCTCCTTCCTTAAATAGTGCAGGTAGGAGGGAATCCGGGCCGGCGGCACGAAAACGGTTGAGGGCTGTGATCACGTTTCGGACCTCAGCCTCCGACGGAGGCTCTAAACTAACCGTCCATGGCACGTCCTGCATCACCTGAGTAGGAAGAGGTCCGGGAGCAGGGGGCCAGCTGAACTGATCTTCAAAGTGTTCAGCCCAACGAGCCGTACGGCGCTCCTTATTGTGTATCAGCGCATCCGCGCTGTCCCTGATTGTCTCACTGACGCCTGGTTTTCTTGGACCAGTGGTGCGGATTAGCTGGAAGAGCTTGCGGTAATTGCCCACTGCTCCTGCCTCCTCCATTTCTTGAGCCCGGCTTCCTTGTCAGCACGTAGGCTCCGCTTTAGTTCACGCCTAATAGCCCGTCTGGTCACATTGTGTTCAGAACCAGCCGGGAGGTGCCTTCTAGCATCCAAAAGGTTCACGGACCTCTCGGATATCCAGTGACTGGTGCGGTGACGACTGATAGTGCCACAAGCAGATGCTACTGCGTCGTGCATAGTGGCCGAGATCCTATTCCACTGAAGTTCAGTGTCATTAGGACAAGATAGCGAGAGTTCGGTATGCAGTGCCTCTTGATAGGCTTGCCTGACCGAGGGCTGGGACAATTTCTCCGTTGCCAATCGGAGGAGACGCTTTGTGCGCCTTCCGGTAAAGTTCATGGAGAAACGACAGCGCACCAAGACATGATCAGAATCGACACACGTACTCCAGTACGAGCGGCAATCCAGAATGGAACCACGCCACCTGTAACTTATTGCTATGTGGTCAATCTGGGTCCATCGCTGGCCAGCTACAGGTGGACGCCAAGTAGCACTTCGGCGCCTGCTGTGTCTAAAAGCAGTGCTAGTAAGAAACAACTGGTGCTCCGCACATAGTTGCAGCAGACGCTCGCCGTTGTCAGTCCGTTCGGAGTTAAGTCCATAATTACCACCCAGCTGAGCTTCTGAAGAGCTCAGACGCCCTACTTGTGCGTTCATATCCCCTGCAAGTACTATAAGATCTGAATTAGTAGCACTGCGTAGTAGCGCGTTCAGTTCGTGATAGAAAGTGTCCTTGACTGCATTAGAACTGCAGTCGGTGGGAGCATAAGCGGAAATCACAAACAAACAGCGTTTTGTTTTACGTCGCGAATTCACCTTAGCTGATGTCTTCAAACGGGCTGCACATAAACGGCTGTTCACCGGAATCCAATCAACCAACCATGACTCAGCCTTGGAGCTTATAATGATGCCTACACCAGCTTGACCCGTGAGTGCCGCATCGGCGTCTCCGGATGCGTGGAACCAATAACGAGAGGATAAGCCAGGTGCAGTTAATTCAGTAACCCCTTTAGGGTCATTAATCCTAGTTTCGGACACACAACACACATCAATACCCAGTGTGTCCAAGGTGCGTGCGAGTGCAGCCTGTTGACCTGTTTGTCTTAAAGTGCGGACGTTGAATGTCGCCATGGAAACGGGACAGCCTGGCCTTATGAGGGACTTTTGCCGATAGGCGTCCGATAGGTGCTGTGGGATGGTGGCTGCAGATGGTTTTACTTCAGTAGCACATCGGTTGCTGTCAGTTAAGCTGGGAATTATAGAAGGAAGGTTAGTACTGGGGGCCGGATGGGAGTAAGAGAAAAAGGTGGAAAGGAAAGAAGGGAGGCGCTAGCAGTAGCATGTTTTCGCTTATCCGCCCGAGAAGGTGGTATTGGCACCAACAGTGAAAGCGTTCGAACACCTACTCGACGCTCTTAGCCTTCAATTCTTAACATTTCCTTCCACGTCCTAGCTTATTCGTCTTATTGAATTCTTAAATCTATTACGTTTTTTTCTTGACGCTCTTATTACTTTTGTACTTCTCTTTCTTATTTCACGTGACCGGTGCGCTGGGGACTGCCAGTGCAGGTCGCGTGGGTATTAATTGGTTGACCGTGGTGTGATTCGCGCGCGCTGATCGGACTCTTCTGGAGTCCAGTTATCGCGGACGAATAATACCCTGGATCAACGACGCGCCACAGAAGGAACATTCGCGGGGATTTATCCTACTGTTCCGGTCCCACTTGAACTTGAAATTTGCACTGCAGAGCTCCCGCCTGACGAGCACTTTTTTGTTGTGCACTCCTACGCTCGGCATACAACCAAATTCCGGTATCCGAAGCGGACATAGCTAACACTGCTTTTGTTCGAATTCTTCTGCATGCCATTCGGTCTAATGAATGCCGCGCAAACTTTTCAGCGCTTCAATGACCCAGCTTGTCGCGGCTTGGACTTCGCTTACGCTTATTTCGACGACATTGTAATCGCGAGCTCTTCACGAGAAGAGCACGTTTGAACACTTTTTGATCGTTTATCTCGGCACGGGGTGACGAGCAACGCAGAAAAGTGTTCGTTTGGTGTCGACTCAGTCAAATGCTTTGGCCATCGGTTCTCTGCAGGCGTCATGCCACTGCAGGATAAAATTTAAACCATCATCGACTACCCCGAGCTTCATTCTTTCAAATATCTTAGGCGTTTTTGTGGGTTTGTCAACTTTTACCGATGGTTCATACCTAGTAGCGCTGTGTTATGCAACCCCTCACGTACCTTATCCGAGTGAAACGCATCAAATTCGAATTTTCTTCCGTAGCACTCGCTGCTTTTAAGTCGCTCAAAGAGGCTATCGCCAACCTAGCTTCTATAGCGTATCACGATAAGGCCGCTCCACTTCCCTCAGTACCGACTCCCCGGACGTGGCAGTCGGCGCTATTTTGCAACAACGAGTAGCCGACACGTGGCAGCCCTTACATTTTTTCACCAAACGCCTACAACCTACCGAATCTCGCTACAGAACTTTCGGTAGAGAACTACTAACCATATACCTAGCGATACGTCACTTTCGACACGTCTTAGAAGGCCGCCCCTTTGCAGTTTTCATCGACCACAAACCCCTGACTTACGTGCTCGGATCAACCCGATCGATACTCTCCTAGAGAGTCGCGCCACTTTGACTATATCGCTCAGTTTACGACCAATATACGGCATGTCTCAGGTGTGCACAACGCCGTCGCCGACGCACTTTCCCGAATTCAAGCGATATCTGCAGACGTCGGCACCGCTATCGACTTGGCAACCATGGCCGCAGCGCAGCTCAATGATCTTGAGGATGAAATAATACTAGGTCTCCCTCACTGGACATATGACCCGTTCCGCTGACATCATCATACGAACTGTAATTTGCGATTTATCTCTGGGCACGCCGCGCCCAGTCGTCCCACTCGAGGTTCGACAGACCGTGTTCGACACGTTGCACGGCTCGTCTCATCCAGGATTTCGTGCATCGGTTCAACTCTCAACCACATGATTCATTTGGCGCAATGTCAATCGAGACGTCCGTACTTAGACAGCTGCTTACCTTCCGTGTCAACGCGCGAAAGTGTTTAAGCACACAAAAAGCCCGGTAGGAACGTTTCCCTCGCCAGATGCACGTTTTCACCACGTGCACGTCGACCTCGCAGATCCTCTGCCGTCTTCGAAAGGTTCTCTATACCTACTGACCTGTGTCGATCGATTCACTAGACGGCCGGAGGCTATTCCCATACCTAACTGCTTTTCGGAAACGATAGCGAAAGCTTATTTGGTGCGGTAGGTAGCTCAATACGGCTGTCCCGCTATCGTGACCTCCGATCGAGAGTCACATTTCTCGTCGACTTTTGCCACGTTACTTAAGGATTTAGGCTGTCGCCACGTTCAGGCGACGGCGTATCATCCGGCCGCTACCGGCATGGTGGAGCGTTTTCACCGCTAATTGAAGGCGGCGCTACTTGTGCACACAGATCCTTCATGGTCTGAAACACTTCCTCTCTTCCTCTTGGGTTTAAGAAGCACTGTTAAAACCGATTTCGACGCAACACCAACGCAGCTGGTTTACGGCTGCATGCTGCGGTTGCTCGGACAACTGGTAGCACCAGCCCTGTCTATCTCCTCTTTTGACTACAGAAGTTATACGGATCGATTGGCTCATCAGATGTGTGAGCTAAATCCACCCGCTTCTCCATCGCAGAAGACACTAGTGTACGTGCCCGAAAAATTGTTTACGTCCTTCGCATAGACGGTGTTCGACAGCCTCTTCAGGCGCCCTACATAGGACCTTTCAGTGCTACACCTTGCGAGTAAGACCTACACTATTGACCGCGATGTTCGACGCGTACTCGCCACCATCGACTGTCTAAAGCCCTCCTTTATGGAAGAAACCACCTCGTCTACTTCGTCTAGTAGTGCTTCGTGCGACGCCACAGCTCACCGCACCAACTTTCGGCATCCTAGTGTAGTTCAACCAGACCACAATCCCGGTCTACAAGCTTCAGCCGTCCCGACATCTCCCGAATCTAGCCCACTGCCTCCCACGACCAATCGCCATGGTCGGGAGGTGCGTAAGCCCGTCCGTTTTTCCGACTATGTGCAGTGTAAATACGCTTAGGTTTGTAGATATTGTATATATTTGCCCCGTTTTTGGTCGATTAACGTTTTGAAAACAAACAAAAAACTCACAAACCACCGAAAAACCCTTTTCCTAAAAGCATTCAAAAACCGAAAAATCTAAACACGCAGCTCGTTCGTTCGTTCTTTCTGGCGTTTTCCGCGCGTCTTTCTATTTTCCCCTCCGTACATTCCCCAACCCTCCCCTTCGATCGACTGGCCCACACAAGCAAAGTTTTCGAGGATCAGTGCGGTTAACGAAGATCCTGACGCGAACGCTGGTCTTTCCTCCGCGAGATGAGGATCAATGCTTCGTGGGAGGATGGTCGTTTCTCCGTGCGACGAGGGTCGTTTTGGCTCGGGGCGGGGTGCGGCGGGGACAGAGACCACTCCCAAGCGCACCGTATGGCAGCAGCGGAGGTTTGGGTCCTGTCGGCCATTTTCTGGGCTAGCCTGCTCCAACGGCTCGCTGAAATGCACCCTGACCTGCAATCAATAAATAATAAATCACAAACGGCACATCAGACTCCGACTTCCGGCGAACATCCCTTTGACTCCAACGTCCATACAGTCACTCGGCACGATTTTGCCCAACCAACTTCGATTCGTCCGTCATTTTCAACATCGAAGGCTTCTTTTGTTCAGCCTTCTAGGAGGGGGGGAGCTCTGTAGCGCTCCAAAAGATAAGTTATCTTTTGTGTACAATTTCACCGATGACCAGTTGTACACTGTTCTTTCTTGTTTTAATCTCGCTTACATTACCTCCATATTGACCTACGTCCAGCTCGACACGACTGTCTTGTAATTTTCAGCACTCACGTGTTTACTCTTGTCTCGCTTCATCCGTCTCCGTCTTCTTGTAGCCTATCGAATACAGCCTTCTGTGTCCGATTCCAGTTGCCTTCTGATATTCGCGCTTACTTTCGCGCACCGTCTCGGACTAGTACTTATTAGTCCTACAAACTGAGGTTAGACTGGGAGTTGACTCTCCAACTTTTTACTAAGGGGTTGAAACTTCCTAGTATTCTTCCGACCACTACATAAATTGGTGACCTCGCCTTATATTTTGTGAGCATGTATTTTCTTCTTACTCGTATCTGATCAGACCTCATGTGTTCTTACCCACAGTTCCGTCGAACTCTCGCTTCCTACCTTTGACATTTCTAATCCACTTGTATGACTTATTCAGGTAGAAGCTACTTTCCGATATCGTAAGATCATTTCACAATCTTCCATGTTTTCATACGTCGTTTTGCGCTTACCTGTCTCCATTGCCTCTGAACTCATCGAGTCCTTGATCCTATGCCTGCAGAAGCGCCGTATGATAAAGCAGCTATCCTTAAACGCACCACTACCTCCGATGAGACTCGTTTGCAACAGTTACTTTCTGGTGTCGAGCTTGGCCATCGCATCCCATCTCAACTCCTTAGACACATGCGTTCCCTAGTTGATTCGTCGAAACTCGACGACTCCATACTCCGCCAACTTTGCATGAAATGTCTTCCAGCAAACATCACATCGATTTTATCAGTTTTTTGCGACGATCTCACTGGAAAAGCTCGCAGAAGCTGCGGACAAAACGCACGAATATTTCTTTACGAATACTCTTAATCACGTAGCTGAGTCCACCACAGCCAGCCCATCCCATAGCACTACGCTTGGTTCGATCAGCGATAAAATATCCCGTCTAGAACTCAGCATGTCTGCTATTCGACGTGAACGCACTACTAACCGAAGAAGTCCTCGTGGTCCGCGCCGCAGCACATCACGCTCACGTCAGCGGTCGTACTAAGCAGCGCCTAACTGTCGCCCGGGATGCAAATATCCGAAAGGAACTCCGATTTCGCAACCGGGGAACGCCAAAACCAGCCAGTAATGGCGACGGCTGTCGCTGGCCAAATCCTCAGTTGCCTTCTGTACGTGTTCGACTTCACGACTAAACTTCATTTTTTGCTCGATACGGGCACATAAATCAGCGTTATACCACGATCTTTGGAAAAACACGCTCTGCGGCAAGCCGGACTTAGGTTACAGGCGGCTAATCAGACTAAGATTGCGACGTACGACCAGAAGCTGTCGCACCTAAGCCTTGGATTGCGACGCGAATTTCCTTTTATCTTTACCATCGCCGATATCCAAAAACCCATAGTTGGCATCGACTTCCTTAGCAAATTTGGCCTCGTCGTCGGTCTAAGTTGCAGGAAGTTACGGGACAAGAGCACTTCGCTCGCTGTCTCTTGCCATCTCACCCCCGTCACTTCCGTCAGACTTCGCGTACTCATGCCAGACAGTACGCCGTATTCATCACTGTTTCAGCAATTTCCGTCTTAGGTCCGTTCTAATACCGACTCTACAGAGCCTAAACACGAGGTCCGTCATCATATCGTCACAACGAGTTCACTCGTGTCAGCCAAACCGTGACGTCTTCCACCTGACAAGCTCCGAGCGGCTAAACGTGAATTCGAACATATGTTCAACCTCGACATCATTCGCCCATCCAACAGTTGTTGGACTTCCCCGCTTAATCTTGTACCCAAAAAGTCCGGTGATTGGCGTCCATGCGGTGATTACCGGGTACTCAACGCCGTTACCATCCTCGACAGATACCCTATCCCTCATATTCATGATTTTTCATTGGGATTGTCCGGGATATCCGTCTTTTCCAAGATTGACCTTGTGCGAGCATACCATCAAATTTCAATGGCACCTGAAGACATTGCTAAAACGGCCGTTATCACACCTTTCGGTTTGTACGAGTTCATTCGTATGACTTTTGGCTTTATGGACCAGGTCCTTTGTGGTCTAGACTGTTTTTGTCTACATCGATGATGTCCTTATAGCCAGTGCCGAGCCAGAAGAGCACTTGGACCACCTTCGACAAGTATTCGTACGCTTCGGTCATCACGAGATAACCACTAGTCCTGATAAATGTCTACTTGGTCAATCTAGCGTCGATTTTCTTGGTCACAGAATTGATAACAAATACATTAGTCCCATCCCTGAGAAAATCCAAGCAGTCATGGACTATCCACTGCCTCAATCCGTTAAAAATTGCGCCGATTCCTTAACATGGTTTCTTATTACGGAAGATTCATTGACAATTGTGCCGCCGTAGACTGATCCAAATAAGTTCACCATTACGCCAGAAGTCGAAACGGCGTTTGTGGCCATCAAGCAGAAGTTGAGCCAGATAACTTCCCTAAGCCACTTGGACACCGACCAGAAAGCTACTCTCGTTCTCAAGACTGATGCCTCACAATCCGCTGTCGGTGCTGTACTACAACAACTAATCGGCAATGAGATTCAGCCGCTGTCTTTCTTTTCTCGGAAGCTACAACCAGCACAAACGATATATAGTACTTTCGGTCGCGAACTTATCGCGATCTACTTGGCCTTCAAACACTTTCGTCACGTCCTTGAAGCACGACGTTTTGTAATGCTGACGGACCACAAGCCTTTGGTCTACGCTTTTCGTGCCGCTATTCTCCGACACCTAGATTACCTGTCAAAATTCTGTGTCGATATTCGTTACCTCGACGGTCCAAATAATGCTGTCGCTGATGCATTTTCACGTGCTCACATACCTCAACTTTTGTGCTCTCCAATAGATTTTGAGGAAATGTCTGTTGTTCAGAACAACGATCCTGAACTCGCTCAGCTTTGATCGAATACCACATAGAAATTCTTGCTATTACCTATGTTAAACTCCGATGCAAGGATTCACTGCGATGTCTCTATCGGTAAGCCAAGGCCGTTTGTTTCCCGGTCTTTCCAGCGAACCGTCTTTGACCATTTTCATGGACTATCGCATCCTCGCATTCGATTCACTGTGAAGTTGATTACTGATAGTTACATCTGGCCTAGTATGCACTCCGCTATCCGTCAATGGGCTAAACACTGTCTCAGCTGCCAGAGCAACAAAGTACACAGACACATTATCTCTGCCCCCGGAACATTCCCCCTACCTGAGGCGCGTTTTAGACATGTCCATCTAGACATAGTCGGACCACTTCTTCCATCGAACAGTTACACTTTCATCATGACTTGTGTTGACCGTTTTACTCTTTGGCCACATGCCATTCCTTTAAGTGACATCTTCAGAAACTGTTGCCCATGCATTTTTCGACTCATGGGTTTCCTTCTTCGGTGTGCCATTTGCGATCACTACAGACCCAGGATCTCAGTCTAGTTCCACCTCGTTCCGTGACTTGAATCGTCTGTTGGGTTATATCCACATTCGAACAACTACTTATCATTCCGCTTCGAACGGCGTTGTCGAGCGTTTCCATCGACAGCTTAAAGCCGCCATCACAGTTAATTCACCTAATCCACATTGGTCTGTACGCATTCCAGCCGTCCTTCTTAATATTCTTAATACCGTCATAGAGGATATTGGATGCACTCTTGCCGAACTCATCTTTGGCATCACTCCCTGACTTCTAGGTGAGATGATTTTGGATTCCCGAGTCACTGGTGAGATTGATCCTGTGTCCTACGCCGAACGTCTCAAACAACACTTCCGAACAATTCGACCTACGCCTACTCGCTTCACTGTTCGCGAACAACGAATTCGTCCAGACTTATCCTTTTGTTTTCATTCGCATTGACGCAGTTCACAAGCCGTTGACACCCCCTTATAAAGGTCCTTTCAAAGTGTTGTCACGGAAGCCTAAGTACTTCATCCTGGAAAGGAATGGATCGAAAAAATCTGTGAGTATTGACCGTCTTAAACCCTCTTATGTTGAGCCTATCGTTACTTTGACTGATCCCAAGTTGTTACCCCCTGTTAGTCAACCGACTGATTCCAACGCTCCAGAACCTTCATGCGCTCGCTCAACGAATAATCCCATGCACACACGTTCATTATGTTCTGTGTCTTTCTCCTACAAACTAACTGAGTTTATTCCTTAAATAGCTATATCGAGCGTTACCTTACCAGTTCACACTCTACGGGGGGAGGCATGTAGTGGTTATTACTCTTTCACATTTTATCTTCCCTATCATCAATTTTTAGCGCCCGTGGGATTGAAGATGAAATCACGAATCGTATAGCAAAAGCTCGGGGCGCTTTTGCTAACCTTCGCCACTTATGGCGCCGGCGCGACGTCACTCTTGCCCTGAAGGGTAGAGTGTACAATGCAGCGGTACGTTCGACCCTACTGTACGGTTGTGAAACCTGGCCCCTTAGATCAGCGGACATAAGGAGACTAGTTACGTTCGACCACCGGTGCCTTCGTAATCTAGCTCACATTTGGTGGGAACACCGCGTGAGCAACGAGCGTGTTCCACGCCTTGTTTATGGCACAGGAAAAGAAAATGAACCGCTCAGCACCGTTATTTCACGCATCAGGCTCCGATGGCTCGGCCACGTGTTACGCATGCCAGCCCACCGACTTCCGCGACGTGTGTTGTTTGCGCGCCGGGGGTGTGGATGGAAGAAGAAGAAGAGGGGTGGCCAAGCGATGACTTGGTCCAGAGGAATGAAGGCCCTCACTTCTGAGCTGGCCTCGGTTGGAGCGTCTCGGCTCCCTGGTTGGGGTCCGAAAGACGATGAAAACGTTTGGTTGGACACACTTGCTGATATGGCTAGGAGCCGACCTCAGTGGCGTTCGTGCTGTGAATTTCTTTGCCCCACCCCATCCTTCTTAGCCTCCCCCTCCAACCACGATCTCATTACTTAGCATTATATAATTTTGCATAATAATTTTTTTGGGTGCACAGCAGCCGGCTGGTAGCTTACCGGAACGATGCCCATCCGTTACTGGTAGCTCAGCCAGCTTGCACCAGTTTTTTTTCTCTCTCCTTTTTTCTTTGTATTGCGGCACAGTAGCTGAGGTGTTCCCCACCTCTAGCTAACGTGTATGATGATGATGATCATCATCATCTATTTTATCGTGACATCTTTTATACAGCTTGTCTGAACTAACGATTACAATACACTTCTTCGTGGCCCGCGTTCCGTCGTGCTGATTTTCGGCTGTGCTGCTTCTGCGTGCGTACGGTGATGTCCAGTCTGCTTGCGAATCGGATATTAGACTCGGAATTACTATCAAACGTCTGAACATCAATCAACAACAGCAGTACATCAGCCATTTGAACTGATGCTTTGCTGCCATACGACCATGAGGACCTATGTAATAAAGAATAATAAGAGAGAGAGAGAAGGGGGACTTACCTGAAAGCCTTAATGCCCTAAGCGAACATTGTGGGTCAAGGCGCCTACACCTTGTGTAGACAACATACCGTCACAAACAGCTGGCTATCGTGCAAAGATAAGGCGGCATCGGCGAGACAGCTTCCTTGTGGCTTTCACTGCCCTTCGTCATAATCAGCCATTACTCCGCAGATAACTCAGCACCAAACACACTTTAAACTGGCAATCCGATTAGGAGATGGTGGCAGACGCGCCACTGGTTTCGGTTGCTAGCCATGTTCTGTAAATTCTCGAGCCAAGCACAAGGTGAGTCACGTGGACTCCAGCCCGGAAGGCGATACGGACCAACGGTACGCAGTTTGGTTGTCAGTGACTTCATTTCCCGCTGCCACGTCAACTTCTGTCCACCTCGAGCCTTGCGCCATCCTACACCTGGCAGACTAAACAAGGCCTTCCTAGGTAAACGGTGACCAGGCATGCGTAGCACGTGCCCGAGCCAAGGCAACTTATTCATTGCTATCTGTTGTTCTAGGGAGCTAGCATGACTATCACCACGTAGTACTCGCCTACGCGCATCATTGTTGCGGACACGCTGGTGCCATCCGACTCCAGCAATGCTTCGCAGACAACGATGATCAAAGACTTGAAGGCGTCTCAGATCTTCAGACCGTAGGGGCCAAATCTCACTACCATAGAGCAGAACGGCCCCCAATGTGGCTTTGTATACACGACCTATCAGTCAGAGGGAAATTCCCTTCTGTCGCCAAAGATGCCGCAGATTCAAGAAGACAGCTCTTCTCTTTGCCATGCGTGAGCTGAGGTTAGTTTCTATGCGCCCATCATTTCTGATGCAGCTGCCAAGATAAGTAAATTGATCAACCACCTCGAGCGGCAGTCGGACCAGTCCGTCTTCCAGGTTGGGGACCACAAGATGCTTTATCTCAGTGGTTGGAAACATTGGACGTCATGGTCCGCAACAGACATCAGTGGCGTCAATGTTGTTCCGCCATTATATCCTTCCTTTAATACACACAAAATACTCATAAAACAAAAGCAAAAAGATTCAAAATGACGTATCTAAAACCAAAAAAATCGTTTTTAATTTTTTAAATTACAGTTCATGTTTCTATCTTCTCCACTATTTTTCTTCTGCCATGGTTCCGATGGCATAGTGTCTCTTAACAGTGTGAATACATAAATGGTTGGCGGCATCCGGTTTCGGATTTGTCTGTCACTGTAGCCAGCCACATGACGCCTGCGTCTACAGAGGGACCAGGCTGGTTTGCCGAACTACCTTCTCGTGGTGCGAGCTGGGTGGTTCGTGTGTACCCCGTTCCAGCAAAGTGTTCGGCGACAATGTTCCACCTCGGTGGGGCATTCTATTCCAGCAAT
>OX104068.1:33166579-33561476 GCA_944474145.2 Dicrocoelium dendriticum
GGAAGAGAGGAAGTAAAAAAAAGAAGGGGTGAAGAGAAGAAGGAGAAGAGAGGAAAAGATCGGGAGGAAAGAGGGGAATGAAAGGAGTTGAAAAGAAAAAAAACACCAAGAAGGCAAATTGGGAGGTTGGGCACGGTGAAAAAGAGAAAGGAAAGAAAGTAGATAACATGGTAAAGCAGAGGTATAGGAAAGGGAGAGGAGATGTAAAAAGATTAGAAATATCATTAGGGCCAAATATCGTTCAGCACACTCCAACTCAAAAAGCCGTTTTCATGGAGAAGATAAACACCATCTCCCAATCATGTCCCCCATAAACCCACCCACCCACATCACCTAGGTAATAGATAATCTATTTTATCATCCCTTACTCAAACAACCCAGTCAAAAAACACCCAATCAAGGTTCAAGTTCAGTTAGTTAGAAACCCTTGAAGCAAGAAAACCAACCTCTCGAATCCCACGATATAAACTAGCAAAACTAAAAAACACACAATGCTCACATAATAAATATACAATGTCAAAAGACCTTATCTATAACTTTAGAGTAGCTTCCCCCACAAATCACCTGATACACATTATCTTTTTTAGTATTTGATGTATTAAAATTCAAAACCATAGTCTGATTTTTTTATTGTAGTGTAGATAGGTAACCCAAAAGGTCCCCTTTTTTCTATCCATATTTGGTTCCACCACACAATTATGGCCGCCACCCCCATGTTTGGGTCAGTGAACTTCACTTTTTTTTTTTTTTATATTTTGATATTTGCTTGTTTCCGGGCCATACGTGTGGCCCAGCACACACACGTTTCCTTTGAAGCAAAAATAGTACAACCGCCATACACAGTCCTGCCTCCCCCCCAATTTTTTTTTTTTTTTTTATCCCCTTTTTTCACGCCGATTGTAAGATTTTTTATCTTTTCGTCCACGACCTTAGACCCCCCACAAACCCTTTTTTATCATATCTCATTTTTTTTTTTTTGGTATGCAATGAGGCTTTGTTTGGATGGTGTGGGCCTCTCCTGCCCTCTTATCTCGGTCCCCCCCCCCCCCCTCTCATTATTTTTTTCGTTTTTTTTTTTTTTCTCTTTTTTTTATCTTCCCCACCCCACATCTTTTTTGTGCCTGGTATTTTTTTTTTTTTTTTTTTTTCTCTAAACTCCCTCCCATGTTTGTGGCCTCTTCCTTCTCATATCTTCTTTATTCTTTGTTCCCCTTCTCCTGCCTATCTCTACCCACCCCATCCTCGTGCTGCACCTTCTACTACCCACCCTCCAGAAAAAACAAAACTTTTTGTTTGTCTCCCCCTTTTTTTTCGCCTTCTTTGTTTCCGTCAGTTGCCCCCCTTGTGCTTCCCCTTCTCCTTTTTTTTTTTTTTTTTTTTTTTTTTTTTTTTTTTTTCCTCTTCTTTTTTTTTTTTCCATTTCTCTCTTCCCTTCTTTTTTTTTTTTCTTCCTGCCCCCCCCCTCCCTCCTTTTCTTGCTTCTCCTCTTTTTCCTCTCCCCCCGGTGCTGACGATATTGCCCTAATCTGTGACAGCTCCGAGACGTGCCAAGCCGCGCTGGACAGGTTATCACTGGCTGTAAGGCGCTTCAGGCTTTGCTTTGCACCATTGAAATGCAAAGCGTTCCTCCAATATTGGCAGCGATCGCCTTCTGCGCTGACCCTTGGTGGGGATCAGCTAGAAGTCGTTCAAAAATTCAACCACCTGGGATGTTGTATCAGCTCCCGTGAAGTTGAAGGTGAGAACACGAACCGTATAGCAAAAGCTCGGGGCGCTTTTGCTAAGCTTCACCACTTATGGCGCCGGCGAGACATCACTCTCGCCCTGAAGGGTAGTATACAATGCAGCGGTTCGTTCGACCTTACTGTACGGTTGCGAAATCTGGCCCTAAGATCGGAGGACATAAAGAGGCTTTTTACGTTCGACCATCGGTGCCTTCGTAATTTAGCTCACATCTGGTGGGAACACCGCATGAGCAACGAGCGTGTTCGACACCTTGTTTACGGCACAGAAAAAGGAAATGAACCGCTCAGCACCGTTATTTCACGCACCAGGCTCCGATGGCTCGGCCACATGTTACGCATGCAGTCCCCCTCCCCCCCCCCCCCCGACTTCCACGACTTGCGTTGTTTGCGCGCCGGGGCTGTAGATGGAAGAGGAGGAGAGGTGGCCTATCGATGACATGGTCGAGAGGAATGAAGGCCCTCACTTCGGAGCTGGCCTCGTTTGGAGTGTCACTGCTCCCTGATTGGGGTCCGAAAGATGATGAACACGTTTGGTTGAATGCACTTGTTGATATGGCTAGGAGCCGATCGCAGTGGCGTTCCTGCTGTGAGTTTCTTTGTCCCTCTCGTCCCTTTTAGCCACCCCTCCATCTACGATCTCATTTCGTAGCGTAAAGCATAATAATTTTGCTTTTGGCCTAGTAACAGTCTGGTAGCTTGCCGGAACGATGCTGGTAGCTCAGGTGTCATGCAACTGTTGTATTTATTCTCCTTTTCCTTTTTTATTGCGGCACATTAGCTGAGGAGCTTTCCACCTCTAGCTGACGTGTATAGTGATGATTATGAACCTCTTCGGATGGTGTTGGTTCTGTTGTCCGGAGTCTCCTTAATAACCAAAACACAAGCAACTATCAAGAAATGTTGAAGAATTTGCTTACAACTCTTGATACACTGGGTCATAACATGAGCAGAGTCCTTTTTTCTCCGAAGCAACAGAAAGATTCCTGAGTAATAATGGTGAATTAAGCAAGAAACAATTTGAGGGGTTCCATCAGGACAATAAAGTGATGGAAGAAGAGTGAAGATGACACATGTTGGCGGACTATTGCTGGAATATCCTGTGACTTTCCAGCTGAACCACATGGAAACGAAAAGTGCCAACAGCAGTGTTTAAGCATTAACTATCATTGTATCAGCTAATAGATTATTTCTTTCCTTATTGTGCATATGTGAGAATCAGATATTCGCTGCCTCTGCATTGGCAGTGCGAGAAACCGTTTCTGTATTATTTTCAGACTGAACATTTTCGTGTTTGCTATTAGATTATACCTTCTAGTAGATGCACCGTATCTCAAACTGTAGAGCCAATCTAGCAAAACCGAGGTCAGATACAAAATCAGGGACACGAAATAACCCTAAAATCACTATACTATCATTGACACAAAAACAATTGTTGACCCGTGTTATTTTGGGGCTAAACCGTAATCGTCACAAAATGCGGCTCTGAAAGGAAAATCGGTTTATTCGGCATAGACAAGTAAGCTGTAGTTCATCCCATTTGGACTCAGTTAGTACACGTGTGGAAACGCATTGGACGGCCGTTTTGACCTTGGGAGAATGGTTAACAGTGCGCATTTCGTCTATCTCCAGTATAACTAGAAGCAGCAACACTGCATTTATGCGTCCGTGGTTAAGGCCATCTTGTCTAGCTGGTGGCCTCACTAAGTTGCTGACTTGGCCGGTGTTGGAAACTGTCCTGGATGAGGCGTGAGCCGTAAGCGACAGCTACCACAACTGTACTGTGTACTCGTATTTTCCACGAAGGTATGATTGGAGCAATGGAGTTGAACAAAGAGATCTTTCACCAAAGGTTCTTTAGAGTAATGGCTAGCAAGTATACCAGTTCTTCGAGCCGCGTATGTATACATTTTTCCGTACAGTACGAATTATGTGTGTTGATATTGTTGGTATGGTCAGCTCTATCACAGAACACGAAACAGTGATTCAGGTCGCGAAATTCCGCGACCTTCGGCCCGTAAGAAAGGTAAACAGAATGTCGTACAGAGCAATGTTGGGCGCATTACTAGAATGTCTTCCGCTAGACAACTGAAACAAGCGTAATTGCTATTGCTCATAATTGCTATCCCTCAGCGCCTACGTTTAGCATGCTTTTTGAAAGCATCCGCTAAATAGGGTTAGCAGATACCCGTGAAAGAGGCGCGAAGCCGAACAATGGACCATGTCCATGCAACTGCCACTTTGAGTAGGGTTAAGTAAGTCACTTTCCAAGGTGGACGAGAAAATGAAATCAGTACCTGTGCACACCGTTGCAATTGCTTCATGGCTAAAAGATGGTTTATATGGAAGAACTGATAGGTTCCATTTAGATCAAGTGCAATCTCGTGTTAGACTGCCAGTGAACGTCCAAAGTGCAGTGAAAGCGCCACCTAAACACATTGGGACCTTGAGATGGGGCGCATTTGTCTTCCCGACACATGAGGGACCAGAACCACCAAACCACGATGCGAAGCGTCAGTTAAACTCACTAGAATTTAGCGCATGGGAGCGCGGCCAGATGTTCTAAAGAGAAACCCACACTTTCGAAATGAATACCAACAACGTGTAGGATGAAGTTGACGTCGACGGCACGATTATCCATCAGGACTCAGAGGCCACAAGCTTTAATAGTAAGAGTGGCGGTCAGGTTTTGAACATTGTTAAGGCCTAAAAGCACTAGCTTTCTATTAAGTGATTCCCGGGAAGATCGATACAACTAGAAGTACGCTTACTATCTTCGACTCATGTAGAGAATTGTAAGATAGCAGCCATTAATTTTGCGACCCTTGTATATAGCAGCTGAACGGTTCTAAAGCCCGATTAGATGACCATCGGTGTTCTTCATGAAAGAACTGTCAATGAAAGTCCCATAAAACGGCAAAATGTACTGTATGTTGTGAATACGAACTTTCTTTCGGCTTTGCTTTCACAACGATATACCATCTAGATTATGGACCCAAGTGCTTTCGGCGTGAATTTTTGGACTCTGTGGATTGATCTTGTGTCAACGGTAGGATGAAATACGAAAATTATTGCAGCGAACTACACATTAGAACAAGAGTCAGCAAACAAGCTCGTTTTCACTGGATATCGTCAGGCTGGTACACCACAACTGATACGAATAAAATGAGTTAAAACATCAGACAAGAGTAAGGTTCAAAGGGTAAAGTTAAAAGGTCTAGGCCATCTAAAGGACAAGGTCAAATGCTTGGTTCAAAAACGGTCAGTGATATATCAGTTGCATGTTTCTCAACAGGGGTTACTGTAATGGGGCCAGGGAGGAGAGAGAATGTGAACGAATGGTGTTTGTGCACATAGGTCTGGGTTTTGGAGGCAGATGGCGATCCCTTCGGCTGTTGCTAATAAGCGACATCTTACCGCCACATTGATCGTATAGCGTAGTTGGTTGGAAACTAAATACATCTCACTCTAATTTTAGTGAGTCCTTCATATCAGTTTTCAAGCCAGACATAAAACCACGCATCCGGTAAAGTGCTATATGGACGTTTTTTGCCGTTGGGACTCTATAGTGGTGCGCGTCGGCCAGCTTTATCAGGAACCCAAACGATGATCCCTCACCACTAAAAGCTTGAAAACTAACCAGTACCTTACGCCACTAGTTCAAGGAGAGGGCGGAATGGTTTGACGTGCAACTACGGTACGGTGCGACCCATCTTTCACTGCCATGCAAATCACGACGCTACAGGGCACAGCAAATCTTCGTCTCCAGTGTATTCGTGGAACAAACTGCTGACTTGTGGCGTAAGCCCCTAGTGGCGAGAGGCCATGTGTTCAGGTCCTGATGGAGACGGCGAATACACAAAAATAAAGTTTCCCAGTAAGAAGAAACAGTCGTCTAGACCAGCGTTTCTCAAACATTTTGGGCTGTGGACCCCTTTCTAGTGGGAGCTCGCACGGCATACCCCCTGAGGTATTGTCAACCACGGGACTAGGCGATAATAAAGTGCGAAAATGCACTTTCACACGGACAATTTGTGGCAAATGGGAGAAGCACAGCGACAGCCGTCTTCGCTGTGCCAGGATACAACTCTTCCGTTTTACACCAGAAATCAGACAGAGACTTTGTGATACCAACTAACACTATATTAGAATGCAACGATGAATATTTGTGACACATTTATCAATGTTCTGGTCTTCGGCCAATGGCCTATCTTTATGTTATATGTACAAATGCTGAAATGAACCCGATTAAACAGAAGAATTGCAGCACTACCCTCACATTTGATTGATAAGTCGAACTTCAAAGGAAGTATAATATAAAATGAACAGGACAGTCACCTGCTGCAACGTCGCAGAGATAGTTTTTCATTAACTCGTAAAGTCGTATCAGCACATTCGTCGAACACCGAAAACCCCATCCTTCAATTCTGGGCTTCCCTGGGTGGGGTTGGCCGATTTCGGATGAAGAGGATTTGCGAAATGGCAGCAAAAAGGAGTCATATCTCATGACTTACTTTACGCCTCCTCCCGGGGACAAATTCCGAGTTGTGTGAACAACTCAGCCTCTAGCAACTGCATCACAAAGGATTGCCACACTACCTTTCTAACATTTGAAAGCTTTGTTAACTGACATTTTAGGCTTCTGCCAAACCCAGGTTACTTCTTGTAAAGAGTTTGCATTACATTGACCAATCACTAGGTTACTGTAGACTGCCAGATTTGAGTTAGCAAATTTTATCCGCAGGTTTTTCATTGAACGATGAAATAAAATGATCGCATCCGAAATCTTTTAACGGAATTATAACCTGTCGGGAAATCCCGCGGACCTCTAAGGGGTCCGCGGATCACTCTTTGAGAAACACCGGTCTAGATGCTTGGTTGGCTATCTTATAGGGAAGTTACTACGACGGACTCATAACACAATCAGAGCGATTCGCCCCTACTCAGGAGTACGTCTAGCTGCTATCAAGAGTGTAGCTTCTATTCTAATCAAAATTGGCAAGCCATGTCTGAATTTTCGATAGTAGAACGTTTCGGAGGTCCCAATGTCAACTGTACTGTCCACGTAAATATTTTGCTGATGTAGCTAGAGTCACGAATTTGTCTGCTTTCGGCTATCTGGATGACATTACGGGTAGACTAGGTGATCTAAGTGAATCACAAATTTTTAGAGTTGGAACTCCCGGGAGTGTGGTGCTTCTTAGATTTCACCGGTGGTAGCCTGTCAAAGAATTCAAAGAAACGATTTCCCAAATGCGCCTTACATTTCGACTTAAGTGAAGCGCTTATCAGAGGCTTATGTGGGAATGAGAATAGATGTATATTACTCTGTCACTGTATGAGTAACGTGGGACTATGTATACAAAAAAGATGGAACATCGAACGGTTATGGACAACAATAGAAACAGTCTGCTCGTCCAGCAGAACAATATCTTACGCCACCTTAGGTGTTTGGGCGTAATCCAATTCAGCCGTTGAGTGACGTCCAGGGCAAGCCGGACTTGATCCTCTCTTTCGTCTTGGATCCCTGTAAAGAGGAGAATCCGTCCCTCTTGTGAAATTGGTAACGTCGACCGACTGTCTGTCTATAAGCTCCGTTGACCGATTAATCGGTCTTTGTGGTTGCGGTCGAACTGGTGTGAATGTACGAGGGCGATCCCTGATCGGATTGAAAGAAGTCCGGATGTCAGTGGTCCCCAACCAGCAATCATCCCAAAGTCTTTCTGGACATGACGATCGCACGTCCATAGATAGGAGATTTAGATGATCTGGTATACTGAAGAAATGAAAGACAGACAAGTGTATTGTGTTACTGGGCGGAGGGGTTCCGTTTTCTCTGGTACATTGAAAGGTGACGGCATTTGTCTGGCAGCATAGAACGTACCAGAATCTGACAATTTTAGTCACTAGGTGACATGAAAGAGAGTTTGAACACAGATAAAGATCGAGCAAGGAGGATAAAACCATTGCTATGTACAACGTAATTAACAACCATTGCTCATTCGAAGGCAAAGACCCAGTTCCAATACTGTTTTGAAGTGCAAATCTGAAAATCGTGGTGATTTGTTCTTGTTCCGCTTACTATGAATAAGGATGTTATCTGAAAAGTACGCCAAGTGGTTTCGCCAGTAAGTTCACCATCGCCAGTTCTTTCTATGAACGTTATTTGAAGTCTTTAACCGGTAGTAGATGGCTTCGGTTGATTGAATGGCCCACGCAGTCTGCTGAAGACAATGATAGCAATTGTTACAACGTTGTGTCCGTAATACTCTGCCGTCTCCAATAGGATTGAATGCTATTCAAGTGATTGGCCATGAGTTAAAATCTAAGGGTATACGCAGGTGAATAACATACCCACGGTGATCAACCATCGTACAATTGCTCACGTATAATCTGGGTATATTGTCGAATCCATCCTTTTGATCAATACAGTTAAAATGGATCACTGATGTACACCCGCTCAAGCAATAGAGTAACCTAAGAAGTGACAGAACCGCTTGCTCAATTTCCAATTGAGAGGAGTAACTGAATAGAGCCAAAATTTTTGGAGGGTGGTGCTGGACTGGAGACATGTTATCGTAGTCTGATAAAGTCAGTCGCCCGTACACCGAGGGGGCCAACCGGTACTCGCCGCCTTCTCTTGGAGAACATCCTTGAAAAGTACGAACATTGAAGCTCAAGTGCGAAGACTAAGTCATGCTCACATGCAAGATGAAGGTGCCGTTCAGAATTTCCATTGATTAGGTATGGCTTATCCACACACGAAGTCGATAAAATAAGAAATGTTCGTTTACATATAAATTGGGCACAAGATCACCAAATTCAAATGAGGATTTTCAGGTTTTTGTATGTGCTACAAATCCTAATCACAATGTTACTACTGCGAGGACTATTGTCCATCATGATTCCGCTGAGTTGGTCAGTGAAATTACGTAGTAGACGGAGATACACGAGTGAGAGTAACGCTGCCATCGTTCGTCTGTTTTCCACTATAACCCGCCTCAAACCTAAGTACTTTTTAATGTAAGCTTTCATTACCACTGAAGCAATATTCCAACTGTATGATCCGGGCTGTCTGAGTGTAATGAATGCAGTGTAACCAAGACATTTTAAAACTACCGCCTCTTGTTCACAGAACCATATCACAAAGATAGTGACGGATAACTGAAAAAGGAGCAGGTTTCACGGGTTGTCGATTAAAGGGTAAATGCTCGTCCAGATGCTCATAAAATAAACGCGGAAGTCCCGCAGCAAGATTGTACAAGCGAAGTAGTTTGATAGGAAAGTGGAAAGAATCCGCTAATTAGATTGCAAGACTCTCAAAGTACTTGATCATACCTTCGAAAGTGTGTCATTGTTGGATTTTGTCGGGTTGATGAACTTCCAGAAAAGTAAGTGGGCCAGTTGGCATCCGCAGACGAATAGCATGACCTTGGACGGTCAATCGAACCCCGGGCACTCTGCATACTGGATGCGCTGCCCCGTTTTCTGCTGTTACGCAGGCTACTCTCATTGTAAGGTGAGTAACCGTTAGCTGCTTCTGATTCATCCATTGAAAAGCGACGGCTGAATGCGCTTTCCCCACTTTTCAACCGTCTTAACAAAGCTGCTGATGGTCCCAAATTACGTGGTTGTGGCCCCTGAAAGTTTCGAATAACCGCATTAAACAGAATAGTGGAAGTGTAATAGAAAGTAGGATATTACGAGATCATTGGTATAAGTGAAAGAATATCGATGCGTGTTCAAAAATCCTTAGATTTATTGGTGAACTTCGGCCTACAGTAGTGTTTTGATGTACGTCATATTAGAGATGGGATCATTTGCGTGAGTGTATACCTCCTCCGTAACGGTGATACAAGATCACTGTGAGACTGAGACTGTATTTAGGAGCAAGTAGAAAGGTTTCTGTACAACTCTATCGAATTACAAAAAAACCAAAAACACTTAGTTGTTAATCATCAGCAGTTGTGTCTGGTCCGTTAATCGATTATCCTTGTTCGGTTAGGAATTTGTACTATTGTTATTATTTCCGGGCATACAATGTCTTCTTTTGGCATTGTATGTGCATCGTTTCACAAAAGCACAGTTTTCCGAAATAATAGTCGGTACGGCTTTTAAAACACCACAGAATCGGCCTCTATTAATCCTTCAGGTAGTGTATTCCATAAGTTTATGATTCTTCGTTCGATACAAAGCTGATGTGATACTTTGTTCATGTTGGGGACCCTGAGTTTGTAACGGTGTCCTCGGGTGTTACAGGGTTCCCGCAGGTGAAATATTGGCCGCAGTATGGGGAAGTGATTTAAGTGCAGTACTCGATGGGTCATAATAAGGTCAATTCTTACTCGGCCATAGGACAGTGTGTAGAGTCCGAGCCTTTCACGTTTTTCATACGGAAGCTTTGGTAGACTCGGTGTCATTCTAGTTGCGATATGCTGTATTTTCTCCAGCTTTTCAGTTTCCCGCTGGGTTATCGAATGGTAAGCTGGAGCGCCGTATTCAAGGATTGGTTTAATGAGCGAGGTGAATAGACGAGGGACGGTTTCTTCGGACCATGTGGAGAAACTGTGTTTTAATGCCCAGAGCATACGAAGTCCCGCACGGTACAATTTCTCTGTATTTTCTAGCGATCTCATTTCATGTCGCAAGAGCACGCCTAAGTCTCTGACAGATGTGTTAGAGCGGAGCAACTGGCCGTCCAAGGTGTATGATCGAGTGGCTGGACGTCTGGGGATACTGATGAACTCCGACCTGCTTGCGTTAAGAGGGAGTTTTGCATTTCAGTGGACCACGTTGACAGTCGCTCTAAGTCACGCTGGAGGCGAGCGCAGTCGTCCTGGTTCTCAATGATTCTCCAGATTTTCAAATCATCTGCAAACAGGGCACATGGTGACTGGATCTGCTGCCGAAGATCTTTGATATGAATAAGAAATAATACTGGCCCAAGTACAGTTCTTGAGGCACACCACTAGTCAATGGGAACCAGTCTGTCAGTTAGTCATTGACCTGTACTCTAAACTTTCGTCCCACAATAAACTCGTGTAACAACAGAAGTAACGTGCCACGGATTCGGTGTGTCCTCTACCAAGAAGTACCTAGTGGTTCACTCTGTCAAACGCCTTACGAAAGTCGATGTACACCACGTCAACATCCTTCTATTCATTGAGAGCTCGCACCCACCGGTTGTTTGCGTACATCAAGTTGGTGATGCAGGATCGCCGTTTCGTAAGGTCGTGTTGCGCTGGCGTCAATACGTCCATCGATTCGAAGAACGATAGCAGACACTTTCTCACAACCTTCTCGAGCACTTTGGATAATACCGAAGTCAAACAAATCGGTCTATATTTTTCTAGTTTACTCGGATCACCACCCTTGGGAAGCGGTATAACTATCGAGCATTTCCAGTCGTTCGGGACAGATACTTCAGAGAGCGATTTATTGAAAAGGTTTGTCACGGCTGGTGAGATGATAATCGACAGGGACTTGAGTATTAGTGGGTGAAGTTCGTCTGGTCCGGGGGGCTTTGCGCCATCGAGGTTGACGAGTAGCTGGTGCACTTCGATTGCATCACATTGTAGGCTGTTGAGCAAGACTGGCGCAACCTGTGCCGGTACTGAAACCACCGCCGGTTTAATGGAAAATACAGTGAGGAAGTGCGTAGCCAAGGCGTCCGCGCGCTCCGCGCGTGAAATGAGCGTCTTTCCGTCTAAGCTGTCTAAGACCGGTAGGTCGCCCCCAGGTTTCAGTTGATGTTTCAAGTAGGCCAATATTCTTTTGGGTGCAGTTGTAGCCGAGGACGCTAGCTCCTCTTCGAACTGCCGGCGTTTCTTGATATTTGCAGCGTTACATAAGTTACGCTGTTTCTTGTACACTGTGTAAGCTTCATCACAACCCGAGCTGATGTATCCATCCCAAAGTTTGCGACGCCGTCGCGCTAACTGTCTATATTCCGTATCAAACCAATGCGGTTTGACAAGTCCGATCTTTGAATACTTAAGGGGAACGAACCGAGTAAAGAGAGAGTTAAGCTTCCCCTTCATTAATGACCACCAGACCTCAAGTGACGCATCTTATAGTAGTGTCCAATCAGTCTGACTTGCAGTTTGGACGAGCCCGTGGAAGTCGGTCTTTCAATAGTTGAATGTCGGTTGCCGTTGATTGTGATATAGTAACGACAGTAAACTAACACAAAACAATTTGCACTGTTAGTTTACCAGGGTTTTTATTCCCAGTCCATAAAAGAGCTAATTGCTATAACTGAAAATCGTTTCTATTAGACATGTGTTCATCTATATTCACTAACACGACTTTTGCTTACTCAAGAGAACACTTCTCTCTGGGCTCTGACGGCAATGAGCGCGTGAAATAATTGTGCAACTATGACCATATTTTTATCAGGTCGGAATAAGTACGTTCAGGCCGGGGCTTATCGATGAAGTTCAGGCGGGCAATGGGAATAGCATCCCTTCTATGGTTGCACGTGCACATGCTCTAGTGTCGCGTTGCTGCGAGTGAAGATGGAACACTCTTCTGAAGAACCACGGTATTGAATTGTCGATAAGATCACGCAAAATCTCGTCTTAGCGCACAGATGAAGTGAAAGAGAAACGTCAGTGTGGCATGCAGGTTAAGCATTACCGATGGCGCAAACAGTTTAGTGGCACTTGACTGAGAGGCCACTGTTAGTTACCTCGGAGTGCGAAGCTGGGTGTCGAAAACCACAATGAACCTGCGGACTTGGCGTGAGGTAGATACTTAAACCCCAAATATGTTGCTGGATCATCGAGATTTAATATTGGTTCTAGCGTTCCACACGTACTGATTTGTCGCTTTGGAGGACACGGATGAAGTAGGAGAAAGAGTAAAAGTGGTACATCCATTCCACGGAGATTCATATTAGATATGTGTAATTCCCCAAATCAATCAATAGCAAAGTGATTAGCTAAGCTTCTAGAACAAGTCGGGAAGGTTTTATCATGATACAGCTTCAGAGATACCTTTAGTATCGAATACTTCATAAGATAAATGAGCTAGATAGAAAGAAAGTGTATCCGTCATGTACTGTATCACGGTACACCAAGTTCGGCTAAAAGAAACGAAAGGCTACTTATGCGATGCTGTTCGTCCGCATTATCTGAATGTCGACCTCTCGAAAGACCAACTTAAACTGTTATTTCCAACAACGTACAAGCCCAGTTTGTGGGAAAGATCTATAGGCAAAAAGACGGAGTCGTAGCTGACTTACAGATAGGACCGTTATTAGCAGATGCATTCATAAGTGAGCCGGAGAACAACTATCAGAGCGGAGCTATGAACAAATTAATCTATGATGAATGGTACGTAAACGATAGATTCTGCAGATTGAACAGTCACTTATGCACACATCAACATAAACTTCATCCTGAAATCTAAGGGCAATAACTCAATGTCGCTCTTAGACATCCAGATGAGCCGAAGATCTGACGGATCAGTTCATTAGAATGCCCGCAACATGCCTGCAACATGAAACAGTTGTTCTCCGCCTAGTCAGAAGTGAAAACATGTACGATGCATATGAGGGGTGTTCAAAATGAAACTGAACTTTTGCTATAACAGCTTTAGTCCTCATTGCACACCATTTTAAGCACCTTCCCCTCAAAGCAGTCCCCTCTACTGGCAGTAAGCCGTTCCCAACGGTGTTTACATTCGTGAAAATCATCCTGGAGCGCACTTCCTACGATGGCTCGCAATTCGCTTGTCGGATTGTCCTGAATCGCTTCTGTAGTTTGGAAATGAGGTCCTTACAACGTGGATTTAAGGTTGGGAAATGAGAAAAAGTGCAGAGGCTAAATCCGGAGAATACGGCGGATGAAGCACAGCCGGAGTGTGATGTTTTGCTACATATATGCGGACAAGGAGCGGTGCGTGAGCCGGTGCATTGTCATGATGCACCATCTAAGTCTGGTATTCCCATAGTTCAGGCCTCCTCCTGCACACAGCATCCCCCAAACGTAAGAGAATTTAAAGACATGATTCTACGCTCCTGCCCACTTCGGCAGCAACTTCTCGAACAGCTGAACGACAATTTCCATGTATCACAGCACGAACTCTCGACTTGGTCATCGTCTGTTGAGGTGGAAGTTTGTCCAGACTTTGGATCGTCTTCGACAGACATTCTGCCGTGTACAAACCATTTAAACCACCTATATCGCTGCGTGAGACTCATGCCATCCTACTCCTATGCTTGACAAAGCAATCGAAATACCGTTGTTAAAGGTTTGCCAAAGTTGTAGAAAAATTTCACACAAACACGTTGTTCTTCAAACTCTGTCATTGTCTCTTTGGCAATACTCGGACGAACAGCTTGTGCATGTGCTCACTTCAGCAGCTGTAGCTCACCAACTAAAAGCCAGAGCGAAATGCGGCAAATGGCAGCTAGTTGTTTACGCAAGCCTCCACATGCGCTCAGTAGCCACGGAGCGCTCCCACTGCCAGTTGGCGCGCTACTTCACATCGGTTTCTTTTTGAACCCCACTGCGCACGCTAGCGCGCAAGAGAGATACGGTTCGCGAGGACACGGCTCCGGACTAGTTAAACATAGTACGAAGCTTATTTGAGAGAATTGGTTGCCATGAAAAAATCGTTCGGCGAAACACGGGGCCTCGAGAAACGAAGGTAAATTTTGTTTTGATGGGAAGAAAAACTGTTTACCTGTCCCTACCGTTTTAAGGTAGCGGAATTTCAGAATCGACATCTAGAAAGCTCTCTGAGAACCTTGCTCAAACCTGCCATCTGGTGTTAATAATAATAATAATAACTTGTCCGCTGTACGCCGTAAAGGTGCTTCGCTGCGGTGCGACCACCACCCATCGCACGTGGGCTGAATATATCGCGAGGACGCACACCCTACGCGGATTCGAACCTGCGCCGCAAGATTACGAGACCAGCTCGTTACCTCTAGGCTATGGGCCGACGCCACCTGGTAAGCATGTGGTTAGGCCACAATTCAGTGCCAATTCTGAACCAATAATTTAAGATATTTCCAAGATCAAGTGCTATTTTCGCTGTGCAATGTTTCGCTTGCACGTGTCAAGTAAGCTATCTCGGAAGAACCACCGGGATGTTGTCTAAGCGAGCGAGGTAGCCTTATCCAGATCGGCTGTATAGATCAGTGGTTCGGACCATCAGGTCAAAGCGCACGAAGCGTTCCATTCCATTTACCCTGTCACCAAAGGCTACACGGGGGGCTACTTGTCGTTCATTGGCCTACTCTGTCCCCCTGTAACATTAACACATGGTAAAAAAACACCACACACCCTTGAACCATTTGCGGCAAATCACCTAGATAAGTTCCTCAGACCATTTTGGCTTTTGAACTTGTACGCCCATGTACCTTGCTAATGTTTAAGTTCGTGTCATTTATTTGTAGTATATGGTGAGGAACTGCTGAAAGCGAGCATGCCCAAGAAACTTTGTTTCAGCCATCTGCGACCTGGATATTTCAGCAGAATTCTCTTAGTTTCCAATAACGCAGAATATCGGCAGCTAAGGTAAGCAGCAAATGGCTATTTGTTACTATGCTCTGAAGATGCCGTCTCTAGTGGAGATGAAACCTCGGAAACCGAATGCTCAGCTGGGTGAACAAACCAGCACTTAATTCTCCTATTGTTCGCTCACATAATTTTCAAGCTTAATTGTTGTCCTTCTTTGGTCCACGATGTTGAATATGCACACCTGCTGAAACAAGTGAGGTGGTTGCCCTACCTATGCGCTCAACAACAGCTCTCAATAGCCATAACAGCAAATTTCAAGAAACACAAACTACGGTCTGCTACTCAATTCTTTCAAGAGTGCAAGGCAAAGTACACCGTGTTGAAAAATGAATATTGCAAAACATATTCTTAACACACTTTGCAATCCATTAAGGCGCGGCTCTCCAGATTAGTTAAACTTTTTTGTGTATCCCGAAGCTCTTTGTGGATAGATTGATGTGATTCACATAACGCCTCCAAACTGGCCAGTTCCGCTTCTAACCTTGCTCGTCTGCGAAGATTGTTAGCTGTCTCTGGCCAATGCGTAGATACTGGCGTGGGAATCCTAGAGGAAGCAGCTAAACCGGAGGCTTCTGGCTGCGCGATCCAACTTGCCAATGCTCCCGTTCTATCCGAAAAGGCATTTGGGCTTGTGGATGCTCCGGTGTTTGATCGCTCTCGCCTCCTTTCATTCAAAACCTGGGCCACTTCGCGCGTCTCCACTTCCCGAGCGAAATCCAGGCTTGGTTTTGGTGGCACGACCTCACGTTCGGATAATAAGTGCTGTAAGTACAACGTAGATGTTCTGGCCTAACTAAATGAATGGACAAATAGTAACGCTGAGAAAAGATACTTGTGATAAACAGCATGACCGTCAGTTTTAACTGACTGCTAGGGTGCCCGTTTACTCATCGAGATGGGAACTTCGATCAAAGGTTTGCCGTCACCAACCTAGGTGACATAATGAGTGTAACGACCGGGGTAGCCTTACCATGACCATAAAGTATCCCGGTACTTCCAAAGCTTTCTAATGTCACAAATGCTCACGTATAACTAACTAGTACTTATCACCATACGAAGCGTTTATTTTAGCCTCCTGGAAATTTGATTACTGCCATCTGGCAGTAGAGTTCGGTGTACGCAAATACTTCCAGTCAAATAGTCGCCAAAAGCTTGAAAAACATCGGAAATACCATTCCATATTTTACAGGCTCCTTAATCTATTGACCAACCGAATCAAGATACAAGAAGGAATTTTCATTATCATAAATTAGCATACAACCAGTTGATGTGCTGGGCCATCCAGTGCAAGGTCTCGTTGGCCCCTCCTGGAATTTATGTACACAACTGTAAGGCTTTAATGGCAAGTGTTACTGAGTGGAGCAGCGATTTGCAGAGTAGGGGTCGTTAACAAGCCCTAATTTCCTTATGAAAATGCGTTTAGGATTGTGATGGTTACGCGAACTACTCGACTTGTATCAACTCCCATCAAAGTTTAGTGGATGTCCCGTGTTCCCAGCAGATCGACGTCACGGTCTACACTATAAGAAGCGCTACCGTGGAACATGTTCCCCAGGTCGATAATCCACCGAAACATAATGAAAGAACAAGTGTGCCGAAATGATCGTTGTGTTCCCCTTCAGAAAGACTACATCTTACTTATGCGATTGATAGAGCACATTTTTAGATGCATCAGACTGTCTATAGATACTTTAGTTGATTTGATCATTACCAGACATCTTGATAACTGCAATAATATATCTTCCAAGGTACTAAATGATCGATTTTATTCACTGCGCACTGAGTTTTAAAAATCCTCTGTTTCTCTTCCACGTGTTCGAACTTCCTTCACACCTCATCGTACGGTAATAATGCCTTGCTCTATATATCACGTACATTCTTTGACCCAGTGAAAGTCGTAAACAAGCTACGCGAGTGATTATTGGAGTGACAGTTACAATATATTTCATTTTTCTCCCCAAGTGTGCGTGCAATCTAATGCGAGGCTTTCAAATCGGCCGTTGCTGTTTTCTCCTTGGAGTACTGTTTTTACGCTACCTACTGCGGATATAACAACTTTGTCTCTTTTTCCGATGTTGTCCTACTCTGCCGACTTTTGAAATTGTTCAGAGACGCTGCGAAAAATGCGCCTTATATCGCATTCGGTCACGAAGTCAGAAACACAATCAAACGATGTTTAAAACTACGCTTTGACAACACAGGAAACATCGTGTTGGCTGGTAACCCGGACTCGGACGCTGTCCAATTAATAACGCGCAAATTCTGCTAATTTTCTTTAGCAATGTGCGCTCGCTACTTGGCAAACTTGCCAAACTCAATGCCACTATGTAGCGTAAGGAAAATGCGAATGCATGTATTTTAATGCTAAAAGAAATTTGGTCACATCCTGAGGTGGACCATGAGGTTGTTCCACTCGATGGATACTGTGTCGTGAGGTTCGATCGCCCTGGACAGACTGGGTAACTGTTCAGCAACAGTGAAATGATTTAGAGAATATTAGGAAGATGTGTGGTTTTTATAAAGTTCGTCACAGTTAGACTCAGCTTGACAGCAACCACATATCCAAGAACGCTCTAGACGGCCGTTTCGTCCGAGTGCGCCTCTGCAGTAGCGTGCAGCCACTAGACTCTCCCGGATCCGAAGGTATGAGCTCATTGTTACGAGTCAGCGACTTAGAACACAGCCGTTGATGACAGTGGCAGACGGCCATAACTGATTACTAACTGCCATATAGCTCGGCTCATCTGATATTGTCATGCATGTTATGAACGCTCAGAGGACAGGGTTGGCCTCCCAGAGCCTCGACTTCCTGTGTAAGCCGCCAAAAATCGAGGCGCCATGTATACTGCTAAAATGATACCTGGTTACTGAAGTATAATAGGGGATGTTAGCCGACAAACTTCGTTCTCTTCAACGTAGGCGAGTCTCTGTCTGGCCAAGCGAGCAAATAGCCAATTACATTGCGTCACGGTAACATAGCACACGTGAGCAATGACCAAATATGGCCCGAATGATAGCCAATGAGCCAATGATATACAATTGGACAAACTGAGAACAGCGCACAAGGGAGTGAAAGGTAGCAACGTCGCTACGAGGGTATGTTTGATCCATAAATATAATGGTTTTTCGGTTCACAACAGTGTTTACTTATGTTTTCTTTCCCTGCGGTTGAATTAGAGCCTCAGGCAGAGTAAGGTACTAGACAGTGAACGGTGACAGACGGCTTTACAGCATTGGCATATTTAGCAATTGTGTTTCAAAATCGGAATATGAAGTAATCCCGATATGACTAATGTAAACGAAGAAGTAGCCTGTGTTCCATGTGGGGGTATTCCAATGTAGTCAGCTCCTCGATTTCTGTTTCACTGAAAATTCCATAATTCATTTCTCGGGTGATTTCACCAATAACATTGTCTATGTATTTTAGGTTACAGCGTGGATTGCAGAACCTAACAGGCTGATTGCTCAGGCCCTCAATAACCGATAACCACGTACTTACCTTTCTGAAACTCAGTTATCATACTATTCAGTACGAAGGTGACAACTTGGGACGAGGCGCAGTAATGGACTATGTGGAGCACAACGGGACGTGAGTCATCGGTAAGTGGGGCTATTGATTTGCATAGCATAGTTAAATGAGTGTATGTATACTTAACCACAAGGACAGCTATGAATGGACATAGATCGCTCACCTTGCGATACTCGCTGGCAAACATTACATCATCACCCCCATACAAATCCGCCATGCGTAACATGTTTCTGAGGAATTTGACCAACGGTTCCGATAAACTCAGTTGCCCAGAAACATCCTCTAGTTCCATCTGAATTGATGCCAACTTTTGTTGGACATTCGTGTCATTTCTGAAGCCATGGTAAGGAAAAAGGCCTTTATTAATGCTTGATGACCTTAGTATGACAGCATTAAGTCAGTTTAATAAGTGCAGATGCATTTATTAGATCGATAGCTTGTGCATACGGTCGCATATCTCACGTGCCATAAAAATGCACTTAGCGGTTCAAACTCTTTAACAGCCTTTGAGTTACTATCTTTTGTTCATGGTTGAAGTAAACTAATCGAGAAAGTTCCAAGCAAAAATATGAGAATCGAAAGCTAGCCCAGCTAATAAGTTTGTTTCAGGTGGCTATTGTAGCATGGTAGTTATGATAGAATATAAAATTCATAGCCTTATTAATCAGCCAAGTTGCCGCATTTGTCTTTGAGGCTAAATATTTTGCATTGGTTGTATTCGTATCGCGACGCCAAGCTATCATGAACAAGTCCGTACGCTGAGCTAACTTTAAACTGATAGACTAGGTTGAAATCATTTGGGTCACTTGGTGCTAGTGTAGCTAATGTGCAAATGTTATGGAGAAGGATGATGATCACATCCAGCGGATGAGTTCAAAGTGAAGCACCGTACGTAGATTTTCGATGAACCACGTTCCGTCGTGGCGGACAGGCTGGTTTTCCTCATTATCGCCCTCAACACTGCGTTATGAGCTTGAGCTGCGTGCGGTTCGTGAAACATCGTCCATGAAGCAAGGGGAATACGGTAAACTATTATGGGGTTTGATTTGGGAGTCTAATGAATTTCTCCCCAATGATTGCCTAAAAAGTTTATGGTGTAGCGATGTTAGAGTACACGGTTGTTATTTAGATGGGAAAGTGGCATGTCATGTTATGAGGGCTACTGCACAACATTTGATCAAATTCTATCAATAAGTGGGTCATTTTGAAACCCTCGTTGTGTGAATGAATTGCAGTACGCCAACTCAAGCAGGGGTGTGATCCGTGTTGAACTGAATTTCCAATTGTCAAGTTTCGTTTACTAAATCGAATGCGTGGGCGCTCTAGCTCATTTGTTTAACGACGGATCCACATCTACATTATGATCCCTAAAAGGCCTGCAAGTGTTTCCTGAGGAACTGCGTATTGGCCGACTGCAAACAGTAAGTCGATGACGCCGAACGCGAGTATCGTACGATGTTGGCTATGTTACAGGTACTCGAGCCAAAGTGAGATTCTCTTACCCCTCCATCCGAATGAATTCCATTTGCTGCATGAAGTAATCGTGCCACCGTTGAAGATTAGCCTTCTCTCGGTTGAGTTGAAGTAGCAAAAGTATCAGCTCATCTCTCTGGAAAAGCGCAAGAAAGGAGGAATCACAAAAACATTTGTCTCTTACATCGGGTCAATCTACTTGGGTAGTACGCTGGTCTGGCTCAAGCGATAACGTTCAAATGGCTACCCTGCTCACTTGGTGTGTATAGTTAAGGAGAGATTACTTCAGTGCTCAGTTTAATATCCTGTTCGATCAATGTGTGCGAAGCTGCTCTTGACGTCGCTGCACACAGGCATCAAAAACAAAACACCTTACTGCACACACACATATACACACAGCTTCGAACACAGCCCCGACTTTTGCAACATGAGGACACGATAAGCGTCTACAGACAATTAGAACGAGCAGAACCCCGTGTGAAACTGACGCTTAGCTCAAATATGCGTAGCACACGGATCTTCCAACCGTTTCACCATGCGGGACGTGTGGGGAACACGTGGGAACACGGTGATGACGAATGATCAACACAGACAAAATCGGGCTGCCGAGGCCGTTTACGAAGCTTTCTGCGACAGTTAATTGATGCAGTCAATCATATAGGCTGCTTGTCCGCATGACATCATTTTCACAGTTTTCGTAGCGTAGCAACTTTACAGATGTTATAAAATGCATTACATAAAGCAATAGCTGCGTTATTGTCCCATGGAAGGTAACCGGACTTGGAAGCCTAGTCTCTGTCCACAAATACGAGGGTAGAGCAATAAGTGTCCGGAGGCACGCTTTATTTGTACAACAACATAAGCATTGCACTTTCTCGAAATACTCTCCACCAGCGTTCATGCACAGTTCCATTCTTTCAAACCATCTGGAGAAGCGGCTGGACCATGCCGAAGCGGGTAACCATTCAAGCAGCTCAATAAAGGCCCTTACTACAGCTTCTGGAGACTCGTAGCTGATTCCATGCATCGTGCGCTTGACATTTGGGAACAAAAGGTCACTCGGAACCAGGTCTGGACTGTGGGTGACTCACATCCTGGATGCATTCTCTAGCCTGAAAAACTAAGACGACATAGGACCTGTGTGCAGGTGCGTTGTCATGGTGAAGCAAGGTCTCTCGTGCTCGAGTCCTTGGGCGACGCTTGGCTACAGCTTCCAGCACTTGTAGCAGACAATGGGTAAGACACCAGTCTCTGGTGACTGTGCGCTGCCGTACGAGCGGTACAATAGCCACATGACCGGCCTTGACCATGAACACAACCACGATCTGCTTGGCCACACTGCGCTCACGCCGGAAGTTCTGAGGCCACGCCCTAACAACGGCCCCCCACTGAGTAGATTAGTGCTTGATCCATGGGTCAAAACCGTACACCAAGGTCTCAACACCAGCGAGGATCTCCCAGACAGTGTTGGAATGTCCGCCACCGAACCTGGCAAACATGGTGCGGCACCAATCCATCCAGGTTGCTTTCTAGTCCTCATTGAGCTGATGGGATACCCAGCGTACGTAAAGCTTTCTGAGGCCGAGGTTCTCATGTAGGATGGTGCGGAGTAATCCTAATGAGATCCATATGACTTTCTCCAGCTGTACTACAGTCACCCGCGCCTCCTCCAGCGTCGTTGGCACAGCAGCAATGTTGTCCGTGCTGGTGGCCTCCACAGGTCGACCAAATCGTGCCTCATCATCCAGGGACAGCTTGCCACGCTTGAATTCCGCAAGCCACTTAAACACGGTGGTTCTTGAAGGCGCATCATCACCAAACGCAGCACGCAATCTCTCGACACTGGTGCTGCTTTAAACCACATTAGTAGTCATAGAAAAGCACCGCTTTCCAGTGACATAGACTGAGTTCTATACTTACACTCAGAGTATAGCGACGCTTATAACTATTGAGCTGTGCTACGCTGCTAATATAGGGTTCTGTAAGTTGAAATCACTGAATAATGTTCAGAACGCACTACAGTTTACATTTCTATTGCGAGGTCAACTGTACCTAATCGCTGTATTACGTATCCGGAAACGTTTTGGCCCGCCCTCGTATTTACCCTGCGAGAACATACACGTTTAATTGAGCATTCGGTGCAAAAGTACCCTTTGAATAGGACTGCGAAAGTACAGGCGACAATTAGCATCCTCCAAAGACTACATAGCCTGATGCCAAACACGCCTCAACTTGCCCCAGTGTACCTACTGATATATTCCGTCACATATTTTGAATGGAGAACACAATAACTCAGACTGTGTGATCGCACAAGCGGGTTACGGCCTCTATCACAGAGTAACCATTGGAAAACCACCGTTCACCACATAAGGATTGCGAGATTCACTCAAAAGCATCACAAGAAAACGGGCGAGTGCCAATGAACCAACATTTGAATCACCTGGTACACACCGCACTTATAGTTAACTAGGCCGCTGGTGAGCACAGATAGTAAGATTCAGTAGACATCAACAACAGCACAGTACATCAACAACACAGCTGGTTTCATTCATGGCATGGTGCACTTAAACATATTCCACATTCGGCTTTCCAACCACATGACAATGAGGTGCGCATCTTTGAAGTTTTTGGTAATGGAATACGCACTTCAGAAAAACAAACGCCGAGCCGCTGTGGAAACTCTGTTGTTATGAGACACTTGATGGTCCAGCAAAGTGTTGTCTATAGTCACAGACACAACTCTTGAGAAAGCACTCAAAGATTGCTGTAAAGACGAGTACGAACGTTGAGGCATAGTACATAATAAACAACGCCAAAATTGGGATAATAAGTGATTTGACAAGACTGGTAGCAAATGGTTAGGAAGAATACAAAAGTACGGAGGAAGTTGCTTAGTTCGCCGCGATTAACTTTTGGTTTCGGCGAACGGTGACGACGGAGGACGCAGCGTCAGTTGGACTACAATTATGCTTCGTGTAGCATGAAGAAACAACGGAATGGGATTCTTTGTGGCCTGATGAGTTACAAAAGAGTTCAAAGGGCTTGCGCATTGGTCTCGACCTTGTCTACTAACGACTTACGAGAATGAAAATGAGGTAATCCGAAGACAGCCTGCAATAACAGAATGAGTCACTGACCGCGCAGCTTGAGTAATTTAGTTTTGCGACCAATGTGGCTGATGTAAAAAATAGAACTGCAACGATACAGTTCACGTCGCAATCCTTTCCACAACGGATGTAGGTAAACGACGAAGCAACACTGAGCGCAGCAGTGGATGACCAGTTCATATGAGGTACTGACACTGTCAAATGAAGTAGAGTCTGGCTACCGTTGGTATGAATCTGGGGATTGGTTTGAACGCTAGTGTATGGCAGCGAAGTCGCTCAAGCTTGCAATCTGGATATTTTACCCCGATTGCTGACGAAACATCTGCAAATGACATTCCAAGCTCTGTGGGTAATTTAGCATCTAAGCACCAATGAGAGCTACCAGTATTTTAAGTCGGTGAGAGCAGAGGTTGATGATTGGAAGTTAGGCAAACTTCGAGTCCATTACAATTTGTATATGAATTTGATGAGAGGTATTAGAATTACCCTAGAGCGCTGGTGAATGGCGAATGCCAGCACGATGTAGAATTTCAATGATAGTCGAAACAGCTGAAGTTTCTTTTCTTTTACCGGATGTGGGCCGCTTCGAAAACGTCCCATGTGAGAAGTATCAATCAAAGCAGGTGATCAACTACTTCGCCCCATGGACAGTAACTATGGATGAACAATGAACAATGAATTTATACGGGTTAAGAAGTGTTGCTTTACAAGTCCCGTTGGATAGTTGCAGAGGATATCAACATAACAATAATGATGATAAGGATAGTAAAATAGTTAATACTTTAAATACGAAAATAAGGACTTATCGTTTGCTTCGCTGCAGTCCTGCGATCCTATTAGATTCACAGCATCCACAGTTAACAAATAATTCCATGGTAAACTCCAGGTGTAGGATGGAGACGTAGTGTTAAGTAACAAAGTGTAAGTAAATGAGTGCATCGTCCAACCGTCTTTTAAATACTGTTAGTGTCGGTGCAGAGACGACCGATTCTGGGAGAGCATTCCACGGGTGACAGATACGGATAGAAAAGAAATTTCTGCGACACTCCAGACGACTGTATTGTTCTGCGAGTTTTAATGAGTGGCCCCTCAGGTTTGTATTGCTGCTGAGTCGCAGTGAAGGGGCGGCACACATGATGTGGGTCTCGCAGAATCAAGTATGCCATAATCAGGTCGCCTCGTAGTCTGCAATAACTTCCACTGAACAATCCCAGTCGTCGCAGCCTCTCCTGGTAGGAAAGATTGCGCATTCTAATTACGTTCTTAGATGCCCGGCGTTGTGGCTGCTCCAGTGCATTAAGGTCGTGTTTCAGCCATGGATGCCAGGTTTGAATTGCATATTCGACATGGGGGCGAACATACGCACTGGGCATTTGTCGAAATATGGAGCTGTTTGGAGGGTCAAGTTTGGATTACACGTTGTGTGATTGGATTGCGACACGCAACTTCAATTTAATGGACAGTGATTCACATTGAAATGAACCTTAGTCACTGCGATCGCTGGGACCGTATTCAGTTCAATGTGAATCACAGTCCATTACATTGAGGTTGCGTGTCGCAATCCAATCACACAACGTGTAATCCAAACTTGACCCTCCAATTAGTCATTTACCGTTGTGACAAAAAGCGTTGCCCATCGTGACCCGGTAACCAAAGGGGTAGTAGTGTGGGCTGCTATTCCAATGGTCGTGGGTTCAAAGCCTGCTGTCTCCACCTGATGAGATGAAATTACATCGAAACGCGTCGTGGCTGTGCAGTGTTTTCGGGTGGGCAATACCCAATTACCATCTAATATGGAGCTGTTTATTTGTCCAAACGTCCGCCTCAACAGCCCGACGTGTTGGTTCCCGGTCTTCGAGGCCTTTTCGGATTGCCTGAAGCAACCCAAGTCATCTTGAACCAGGACACCCAAGTCACGTTCGAGAGTTGATTGTTGCAGTACATCCGTTCCGATTCGGTATGAGTAGCTGTTTTGATGTCGGATGGAAAGCACCTTGCATTTACTGACGTTGAAATGCAATAAGTTTTTGGGTCGACCATTGATACACCGTATCTAAATCACTCTGAAGCACATGTTGGTCGGTGTTCACCGGGATCCTGCGTCAGATCTTGATATCGTGGGCAAACATTAGGAAGTTTGAAGCGATTCCCTGTACAAGGTCATTAATAAACACCAAAAACAAACGTGGACCTAGAACCGAGCCTTGCGGCACACCACACTCCACTTGGATGGGGTCCGATAAAGAGCTCCGAACTCTGACCACTAATGGCCGTTGAAGTAGAAAGTTGGCGATCCAGCTTAAAAGAGGGTCTCCAATCCCGTAATGCTGCAGCTTGGATAGTAGTATCCGATGGTCTAGACGATCGAAAGCTTTGGAAAAATCCAGGTAGATCACATCGACACCTTCTCCAGCGTCAGCTGCCTCGGTCAAACTACTGCATGCAATTAGTAAATTAGTTGTACATGACCGCTGTCGACGGAAACCGTGCTGTTCAGGAGTGATGAGGTTGCAGTTTTCCAGATAGCACACCAGTGCATCGGCAACTATGGATTCCATGACCTTGGAGAGTATAGGAAGAAGGGTTACTGGGCGGTAGTTGGAGGGATCAGATCTGCTTCCACCTTTGTGAATCAAGCTTATTATTCCAAGCTTCCACATGGCGGGAACTTGGTTCTGGTCTAAGCAGTGTTGGAAAAACTGAGCTAAGTTCCTGCCAGCTGGTGTGCTGCTGCTCCCAATGCCTATGGACGAATGGTGTCGACACCCGGCGAACTGTGTTTGCGTAGAGAAGTCAGCTTTTGCAGTACAGCCTTTGCGGTAAAATTGATGTGGGTTAGTCCTGGTGAGCAGAATACAAAGCTTGGTAGATCGCTTGGTGGCAAGACTCCTTGAAACGTGGGGGCGTATTGCATCTGCAGCGCGTTTGCAGCTTCCATAGACGTTCTTGTTGGGCCATCAGCTGTCTTGAGTGGAGGAAATCTTTGCCTCACCTTTCGTAGGCTATTAACATGCTTGTACAGCAGTTTGTGGTTAGCACTGAAGGTTTTTGCGATGTTCTGCTGATAGGCGGCTTTGTCTTCTCTTAACAGTTGAGTGCAGTGGTTACGTTGGGCTACGTAGTTGTCCCAAGCTTCTAATGCTGGAGCTTCTCTGTACACTCGCCATGCTGCGTTGCGTACTGTCATCCATTTTCGGGTTCTGCTCCTAACGCGAGAAACGGATTTGCACTTATTACAAGCTTTTATCTCTGAGGCCTGTGCAATCAGCGGACAGAATTTGTTGACGAACTCGAGCCAGTCGACTTTCGGGGGTTCTTCTTCGAGGAAAGACCATGTTTTGGCGTTGACTAGCTGGGCGAGTAGGTCGTACCTTGTGATGGTTCGCACAGTCTCATCGTTCTCATTCCGATATTCTGCATAGCAGACGAAGTTGAAACTGATGACTGCGTGATCACTGCGACCCAACGGGCAGTCTAAAACCAACGCATCGATCATATGCTCCTCGTTGGTAAGCACAAGATCCAGCACAGATGGCCTGTTACCAGTTCTGAACCGAGTGGGAAAAGTGATGTGGTTGTAAAGAGGAACAGTAGTTACTAGATCTTGTAAATCGGTTTTGAATTGTTCTCCGATCGTGGCAGGAGCTTCTAAACAATGTACGTTGAAAGCACCCATGATAAGCATGTGAGTGTACTTTTGTTGCAAACTGCATCTTAAAGCAGCCGTTAGGTGGTAGTCGGTTTCGTGCGTTGAGTTAGGGGCGCGGTACACCAAGACAATAAGGCAAGCGTCCCTGCCTTTTAACTGCAACCGGCACCAAATAGAGTCAGGGAACTGCGAGTCTGAATCCTCCACGGCTTCGTACTGTAAGTCGTTTCGGTAGTACAGGATTACCCCTCCTCCTTTTGTGAGCCTGTCGTTCCGGATCAGCGACATGCCGGGTAGCGAAACTTCAGCGTCCGTTATTCCCGTGTGCAACCATGTCTCGGTGATACCAATGACATCATACGAGCCGGAAGCTTGGCGATCTTTCAGTTCAGCCAGTTTGTTAGAAAGGCTCTCAGCATTTGTATACAAGCAGGCCAGTTTCTCGGTCTCTAGGAGCCCGCAGAGAGGTGAAGCTGTCAAGTGTGGGAGAATGCCGACCGATGAGAGGTCGGCAGTTAACCGTTTTTATGATGGGTCAATGATACCTCGTTTGCAACTTGATTCGGCCAAGGTGCATCCCAGCCTTCGTTTAGACCTGCGTCAGAGTCAATTAAAGCAGCAGTCAAGTTACACTTCTGTACATTCGTCAGTATGTTTGCTGCTTCAGTTGCTTTAGTATATGAGCGGTGCAAAGTGTTTGCGACCTTTAACCGAATTTCGGAAGGAAGATGTTTCCGATTTCCCCGCCATCAATCCAAAACATCCTTTGCTTGTTGCTGTGACTGAACCATAAGTTTTAGGATTCTAGGGCCGCATCCTCTATAATTCGATGAGAGAGGTATGCTGGTGAGCGATAGTGCCACAACATTATCCAAAGAAAGTGTTTCACGAATGAACCGCCACTGTTCTAAATCGTGCTTTCCGGTCTCTTGAACATCTTTAGAAGGATGTTCTGGCACGCCATGTATGAAGATTGTATGTAGGCGGCCTTGCTTGCTGTGCCCCTCTTCGGTGTTTCGTTTTGGTTGTCGCGCGCTCCAATGGACATCAGAATAGATACGTATCCCACAGGATTCGTGTTTTAGTGCGCTTGCGGAGAGCAAAACGTTTTCTACGTCCGTGGAGGATTCTAGAGTTACTCGAATAAGTCTGGGTTCACCATAGTGTGACGAGTTCGGATGACGAGTAATTCGTAACAAGTTTATGGGCTTGGCTGTGATACTCATCTGCATACACAATGAGTTCCATTGGTCTTGGTCGTCTGATAACTTATCTCGCAATGTGATGGCGGTAGATTCAGGGACATTTGAGCATACAACAGCCCGGGCCCTGTTGTTGGATCCCTGTTTAATCGATATACAAGGCATGGTACTCATTTGTCTTGACTTGTTGACAAGTGATTGTTTGCTCTTTTTCTCTCTATGTGCGTTAATGGGGTTTACAATGGCAGAGGACGCGACGGCGGCCTCTCGGTGGGCCCTTGCAGTAATCTCTGCATATGTAACCGATGTTCTGGGAGGCTTAGTCTCGACAAGAGATATTTGAGCTACAGGTACCAAGGGTTGGTGTTTGGATGCTTCATCCTTGTTAATACTAGATGTCAGGTCTAGTGGAATTTGCTTAACCAGACGTTTTGTATGGTGCCTGATTTTCGTTGCTGTGAATATTGTTTGATTCACGTAGATACAGTCTGTTTTCGCCCGGCTTTCTACCAAAGTTGGAGAAGATAACGGAGATGGAGACGTGGCTGATTGCGGTGCAGGGGAAGCGGATCGTTCAGCATTCCGTTGCTTAGAAGCCGCTACGCTTATGTGGTCCATACTCGCTTCCATTGAAGTAAGCTTATCGTTGATGCTCTGCTCTGCTTCTGCGATTAACCGGTCGCATTTCTCAGCTAGGATAAGCAAGCACTTAACGAGAGGGATGGTGGAACACGCAGTACAGAACCAAAATGCATCTTGGGATCTATTTCGCTCCCGTAACTGTTGTTGGGACACATTTGCACATTTCGTATGGTACCATTCCAAACAGTGCGAACAAGCCAGACCGATTTTTACTACCCGATGACATTCTCCTAACCCGCAAATGCCTTTCGATGAGAGTCTCTTCTGTTTCGCCTTTCTGCCATTCAATTTGGTGTCGTTACCTGACCCAGTGGGTTGGTTAGCGTTCTGTACTTTAACAGCTTTGAGAGCTGCGCACATCGGTCAGGTTGGAAACTCTAAGATTGATTTACCAGGTCGATTCGTCTGAACTCCAAGTTTATATCATTATCATACCTCCAAGTTATTGACAAGTACCATAGTTCTGTTTAGAGTCGAAGGTGAAAATGCCTATGGTCACAATACCTTAGTTGTAACGTGGAATGAAAACGACGGTTTTATTAATAGATATATAGTTCATTAAAACTTTAGTGACTACTGATGGTGCGCATTCCCATGAACATTGCCGACTATCACATTGCGCAAATCCAACGGATTGGTTGTCTGTTGTGATGTCCCTGGACAGTTACACGTTTCCCAAAGGGTTTGGTTCAAACGTCCATGAGTGTCATAACAAACATTCAATACTGATGTAACACGGTCATTGACGGCTGAACTTTGTACACTGGTCACCTCTCTTTGACTTTATCTGGAACTTGACGGTTGTTTACGAGCTACTTACCGTTTCGCACTAAAGATGCCATCTTGAACTGTGCCGCAAGGTATGCAACGTATGCTCGATGAGTAAATCAGCACACAAATGTTGATTTGTCTTTTGCTCTCTATTTGAGCTAAACTGCTCACCGATACGTTTCAATATATCCGTCTTCCTTGTTCTGAAAGCTGCCCTTTACTCAATTCACAATATCAGTATTCCACACCATTTATCATCGAGGAGTTTGCGAAGGAATTTCAATTGTTGTTCTAATGCCATTATTATTGTAGTAAACATACAGAGGATCACGGGAAACCGTCATGTAAGCCCAAGGAAACCAGCTGAGTAACTAGCCATTGATGGCTTTTCTTTGTTGTTTCGGACGTTGGTGTAGTTTCCTTCAAATAACCAGCAGTTTTTGGCTGCGCTTATAAGAAAAACTACTTAAGTGATCAGTGCACCGGGTTGAGGGACTGGTACGTTCAGAGATGGAATACTTAGTAGTAAAGACCAAATACTGGAACTAGAGGTTCATGATAAATACATTTGCGCTGCTCTATCGATATAGCATCAAGAATACATGCGGAATAAGGTCATTTATTATTACGCATTTTCAAAGTAGTTTAGTCTTGCGACGTTCTATTCAAGCGAGGTGTGTTCTAGAAACGTGTGCAATATGCAATGATTTATGACGGCGAAACACGCGATTGCTTGACAAGTCCCGTAGGATGACCAGAGTGAGGATTATGGAAGCAAAGGTAAAAATAACATGATAAAGGCGGAAATTGGGTTTTAAGTGACTCACCAAGCTAGTCACATAAACATTGATGTCGGTTTCTTCACCGTTATGCGACGGAAACGGCTGGTGAGTATATGGTTTGGTTTGAGTAATTTCGTCCTCTGAGTGAAACGGACTATATCACGTAATGCAAGTGACCTAATGTGTCACCAAGGCGTATTATGAGAAGGGACAAGGGACTACTTTAATTCCAATAGGGATTTTGTATCGACTATTTTCTTGAGTAAACTGCTCCAATATTCCACCACGCGATCCTCTAAGCACAGCGTGTGAACTATCCGCTTCATATCCGTTGCTACAAGTTTGTACTGGTGTCCGCAAATGCTGCTTGGTGTGCGCATGTCCAGAATCGGTTTCAGCACAGATCTTATATAATATACGGCGGGTCATTAAGAGGTCCACTCAAAACCGACAATACAACAGAATGTTCAGCCCCAGCTTCTGCATCGGTCTTGGTACGACACCCCGTAAACTGGGGATGAGCTTCGTAGCTACCTGCCGAACACGTTCCAGTTTCTACACCTCGTCAAGAGTGATCGGACAATACTCGAGCGGACGTACGATACCAATGTGTTGAAGTAACGACCTGGTCCCTTATTACGTTGGACGTCAAAAACGGTTCTATCACGTTTAACCAGCATTTATTAGGTCCATCTTGTGATTAACCTAACATCCTGTTAAACCCCATAGCAAGCTACCAGGTTAACTGATATGCCTGCATCATGATGACGCAGGATTCTCAACTGTGATGACCCCATAACACGAAAAGCGCTGTCGGTAGAGAAGGAATCCTTTTGTACTGAGACATTACATGCAGTACGATCATAAAGAAAGACAGATAGTAGCTGAATCACAACCGTACGGATCTTAGTTCATGGAGTGCACGTGGTGCAAAACACAAAGCAGCTACCAGAAAGTCAGTATGGTGTGAAGTACATAGGGGACCTGTGCATATATTACACTTGGTCAAGTGCGTAATATTCACAGTCTATAGTTTTCGTAGTTGAACGGATTGCGACAGGTGTTCTACCACTTTTTAACTGATGGTGGAAGGCGATCAGTAAAACTATGACCATCAAGCAGTGCCAAGAAGGCAACAGAGCAACCATTTGCTACGGGGAAAAACGTCAGTGGAACAGGTCCCACGGGATGGCCAGGATAAGAACAAAAAATATAGTGAGAAAAGGAAGGGCTTTGTTGCACCCACCAGTAGAGTTCCCGTTGAGGCATGGATAAAAAGGGCCTGCCTCGACTTTGCAGGGAAATAATAATTGGAGCATCACCTGTCTCCAATGTACACGAGCTATCTTTTGTAATGGAGGTGCGTTAGGGTAGCGTCGACGTGCCTTTTGTACGCGGATACTATGGGGCCAAAAGGACGTAATTATACAGTGTATTCAATAGCTGTCACACACGAAGGTAGAACAGCTTTTGGCGACATACTATCTGGTCGTTATGCGTGGCCAACTTGAGCTCGTGGCTTCTAGAGTTCATGCTGTGACCAAATTGAATAAGGTGACAGTAGACATAACTGGGATACATTAGAATCTCGTAGGTCATAATTTGGTCTCCCCATAGGCAGTACAGTTCTGGGGTCGTTAGCCTAAATTATTGTGGAGAATGAAACAATCCCTTTGTGTGCATAGTGGCTCTTCATAATGGAGTCTCGAGAGCCGCGAGACCATGCGTTTGCCGTAGCTTTCAGGTCTCAATAGCGTTTTCTACATGGGGCCTTGAATAGATCTAAAGCATCTGCGGCGAGCAAATGGACAAAATCACCCAATTTGCTTAAACAGAAGACTAACATGCCGTGTCCCAGTCTTTAATACCTTCTCAGAACATTCTGAACAACGGCGATCAGCCTGAATTCGTGCCACTAGGTAACGCTCCTGGGTGACCGTAAGATGTGGTCTCCAAGGTTATAGTTGCTGTTCTGCTAATGATGACTTTAAGATGGGGGCAGATAATGGAATGACTATTCATACGCACTGTCCTGGTCTCGTTGAAGTACATCATGATCTCCTAGATAAGCGATCATCTGAATATTCTAAGATCGTCAGCAACATGTAAACGATGTGAGGCGACCGGACACGTAAGAACACAATGAACAGACGCTGTTACAGCAAATACCAATGCAGAAATTCACAAAAGACATTAATCAGCGGTTGTCCTTGCGGCTGTTGCTACTGCAACTGAAGAAAATCACATATATACAAGGACAGGCTCCCTTAATCCGTACTTTCTAGCCCGTGAATGAGGATATGCAGGTGACCACAGGATTTGGAAGAGGTAAATAAAATCATCCCCCGCAGTTCTGTCCCGTGTTTCCGTCCAACTACCGTCCGTAATAAACAGGACAGTTGTGTGTGATTTGTGTCCCATGATGAGGCTGATGTTGCATTCATGATGCTTCTTCACCGCAGTTGGGCTAAACCAACTTACACTTAAACTAGGTCTTTTTAATGTGGATAAACTTCGTTACATTTTATTTGGTTTGTTCTGCGTACTTGATAATCTTCTCCCAACTTGCACACGTCGTTCATGCAAATTGTGGTAAACTTGCGTAATTGCATCGCGTGGTATTTTTTAAATAACTCAGAGATTTTATACTTATCACGGATTCACTTATAACCAACTTCTTCTATATGCTCATTCAGCGAGTATTTATGTCGTCATATGCGCTTACTTTATTCGATATTGGCATTTTGAGTGATTGGCTGTTGTTTGACATCCCAGGTGTGGCTGCGCTTGATGTGCATGTTGACAAGGTGCCTACCTGTCTATTACCCACTACCTCGTCCATCTGGTTCCAGGAGACAGTTGGTCGTTTCTGGAGCGGATGGGGTGCACGGTCCTTGTGGTCGTGCTAGGCTCGAAGAGTGGTTCCATGCACTCAGTGTGAAGCGGACTACGGTCCAGCCACCGCCTTGTGTGCACTTGATCTCTCAAATACAACTTGCTTGTGTTTGCCTGTGAAGGAGTGTGGGCCGGCTCCGTTGATGAAACGTGGCTCCCATTAGCATGCCTCCCTGTCTTATTCCTTCGGATTTACACTGTATATGGGGTGTGTGGATGGAGATGTGGGTGGTGCAGCGCAAGCCATCCATGGTCCCCCTGTAGGCGCAGGCGTCCTGTGGCTGGCCACAGTGTGACAGGCAAATGGAAACCGGATGCCGCCAACCATGTGTGTGATTTGTGCTGACTGAAACCGTGTTGCTTCGGTGTCGTGACCCAGCAACACTAGATGCGGAACCTAAGCTTCAGCAATGATTTCTTCCATTACCTATGAGAGCAGAGCGAGGAGAACCACTGCCCGATAGTTTGATGGTTCCGAGTGACTGCCAGTTTTAAAAATTAGCGTGTCTAGTCTATGTTTCTACATGGTAGTCGCCATTTGTTTGTACGAGCGTGTTTGGAAAGTGTGTAATGTAGACTGGGCTGATGTTGTTGCTGTCACCTTTAACGTTGTAAGTAATCAACGGAACTCATTTAGTTTCTGAAACAGTTACGAACGGACTGCTACAACTTGCAACAAATTGTACCCAGGAACTGTTACGGAAGCCACTGTTTAATACTTTTTACCGATCACCGCAACCGACTCTATAGGTTGTGCTGTTGTGCGTTGGTTAACTGTTCCCCTCCGGCTATTCAGCGTACCAAACATAGTTATAGAGTATGGTGATTATATCGTTTAGTCCTAGTGCAGTGTTTACCAATGGATTGTTGATCATGTGTTCCTCATTTGTAAGTGTGAGGTCCAGCACTGATGGTTTTGTCAGCTAACTGCCTAAAGGAAGGGGTACTGTGATTGTGCAGTAAGATAGTTGCGATAAATTATTGAAACTCGGTCCTATATGTTTCGCCAAGTGATACCGATAACTCTAGGTTGTGTACGTTGAAATCCCTTGAGAGAGGAATGTGGCTGAAACTTAAGGTTGTATTAAGACCAACAGAACCGCCTTTGATAATATTCACAAATGAAAGAAGACTACCAACCGGTGTTCGAAAGCAGTTTAATAAACAAGTGGCATCCGTTTTGCCTTTTAGAGGCCAATCAAAAGTACGCAATCAAAAGTAGTACAAAATGGACTTACCGACTTGCCTAAAAGATCCGAGGCCGATATGCTCATCCGCTTGGCCAATCCACTCACAGGATATCGAGAACGCAGATCAGCAAGCGGTTTCGTGACCTGTAAGAGTTAAACGACGTTAGAGTTAACTACGGTGTTATTGTCCACACACTTAAAACAGGAGTAAAATCAACTTGGGCGGGAATCAGGTGCATCCCTGTTAATCAGTTGTATTCGGTATAGATATGTTTGCACTGTGAAGGGTTCAACGTAGCTCCTGAATTGAGCGTTCGTCTGCCGTAACGGTTCTGCACTCGTATGAGTTGATGTCCACTACGGAAAGTTTGAAATTACGTTTACTTTAGAAATGCCTATTAATAGCAATAGGACGCGACAGATAGTTGAGTGTATAGGATAAAACAGGCTTACGAAAACAAAACTTATAATTTCACCGAATTTGTCAAACAGGAAAAACTAGATTGGCAAGCGCATTACCAACAACGACGCAGCTTATTGGACTCGAAGTGCTTGCCCCTGTGGATGGACAGTGTGTGACGTTCAGCGAAAACACTACCCCCAATTGATTGCCAAGGGCGTAATCCTCTGGTTGGATCTAGTAATAGTATGCTACCTAAGGTCGCAGCTACCCTAATTGCATGGTAACCGCCTTACTAGGGAACAGATATTGCTTCTACATTCCAGGTGGTGAAATAGTGTGTGAACGTTGACGGAACTTTCAAATGTTCCACCTCTAAAATGTGGTAAATTCCTGGGACTGACACCTGATCCTGTAATTATTTTTCAGCTGTAGTCTTGTTAAAACGGTTAGCAACCTCATTTTTAGGTATGAAGTATACAGTATGAGCCCAAGGTACCAGGGCCTTCGCAATCCAATAGGAGTCAGCGTGTCACTGCCAACGATTCACAGAATAACAAGTTCCAGCAGCATAAATAAACCAAGTGCTGGACGCCTTAATAACTCGTTTTAAACCGTTTAACTACACTTCATCTGTTATCCTCCAAAGACGAAATAACGCAAAACAGTGTGCCCATCATCCGTCTCCACTACATAGCGGTGAACAGACCAGCATATACCTTCAGGCGAATAACACGGTGAGTCACCTTTAATCAGAATTTTCCCTATGTTCTTGTCACTTTAAGCTTTTATTTTATAATCCTCACCGTCTGTTATAAATCATTGTTCATTGAGCCATATTTCATCAATTGACACAGGCATAGCAAGTGAAATGTTGCCTATGCCAATCCTGTAACCTGCCAAATCTTGAGCACAATTACCCCAGACATAAGGTTTTTTGTTAAAGTTAGGCTTTGAGGTGACTCAAGGCCTTGAGTGAATTAGAGGTGGAGTGGTCGTTCTATATGGTAAGCTTCAAGCCTCAATGACGCAATACTAGTTACTGCAACGGAGGCACAGTGGTGTAGCAGAGACGGAAAATCGCTACCAGACATGTATGCACTTTCAGGGCGATTAGAGATTAATAGTCACATAAGATTGCATACATCAAATTCACTCAGTGGACGGCGCCGGTGCCTTCGTTCCGGCGTAATGATAGCAAACTGCATCACGAACACCGTTCTACGCATTGGAATGTAATGTAACCTTTCACTAAATTACTTGATAGTCTAGAGTTCGATTGTTGGGTCATTTCGTGCGTTGGAACACCACCAGTGCTTCGTTATCTCTCCAATGAACGCGGACTCTGTTGTTGTAGTGAGTGTGCAGAAGAGCGGTTGGGTGGTGTATCGCACCAGACGAATTGCAATGAAGCTGCAACCAAGAATCTGGATATAACATCGTATGCGCTTCAGTTCCTGATTGGTCCTTCCGGGATCGCACTGATTCACTGAAGGGGAATGTAGACTACACCGAATGTCACGTTTCACACCCTTATTTGTTCCGATAGTTCCACTAGTAAGCCAGCCGAATGAGGATATGATGGACATAAGCATGCCTGCACTATGGGGCATGCAAGTCTCATACCTTCATATCTGTAGGAGATTACTGTTCTACTGTGCTGCTAATCCGGCCTTCTGTCGACATATTTGTTGAAAACTAACTGCGGGTTTATAAGCACATGATTTCATACTTGCAGTTGCCAAATACCTGTGCCTCCTTTTTGGCAGAGTGCTTTTGTACCGCGACCAGACTAGGTATTATTTTACTGATTAATCTGAGGCGAGCACTGAGCTGATTTATGTGCTTCAGAATTAGTATTACACACTTATTCACAATTGCTAGTGCAATTTACGCAGAAACCGTGAGCTCGATACGAAACCACGTTTGTCCAAGTGGAGAATTCGTAGCTCTAGACGTCACTGAATGACTGCAAGCTGTGAGTATCCAAGCACACCATGAACTTCCATACAGACTAAAAGCCACAACCCACTGGGGAGGTGCTATCTATTGTTTCCAGCATTGCTTAAGGAACGCAGCAGCAAAATGGTCAAAGTGGAAGCGAAATTAATTAGTTGAATTACAACTGAATTCTAAATAGGTTAAGACAGTTCGTTTCATTGCTGTCTATTTAAGCGAGAAGCACAGACAGCGCCTATAACTGGGATCCGGACACAGTGACCAAGCTAAGTGAGGCCTGGCCTAAAGTAAACCTGGCTTATAGATGCGAATGAGTAAGACAATTTGAGTAGCAAGTCGAACGATTCCAAAGTACGAAACTAATCATAAGTCCCAGACCAAAAGTTGTTGGTTCAGCTTAGCGGGACAGTTGCAAACGAATTAGAAGCCAAGCGAGCGGTTGTGAGTTGGAACTCCGGTCAGAACCTATCAACCCAAGGGGCACAATCAAGAGCATGGGGAAAAAGAGATGAACTGCTGTATGAGACATGTAAAAAATTTCCAGATTTCGATGCATTACCCTGTTCATTAACCCGGAAAACTATATTCCATATGCTGCTAGTCGCATCTGTTCCATACAATGCTAATGACCCTGCGCATGCGATCGCGTCAAACTTCATACCTTACACTTACGTTGTTATGATACTGAGAGAGATTGCTAGCCCAGAAGCGTAAAAGTTTGTTTAGCAAATATCTGGATAGTCTTGATAAATGTACGAGAAAACATTTATTCAACTTTACTGCAGACTGAAGCAATGTAGTCATTGAGGGGTATGGTCCCAAGAGCGCATAAAGAAAGGAGGACCACATGAAAATGTACGGAACCGGTACTTATTCCGTTGTTATTTGGCATCTGGCGTCCGGCATAACTGACCCCGGTATCTCCTCGAAAATATCTGAACCTTTTGTTGTTTCATATAAAACATGGCATTCAGGTAAAACAGCAGGGGCAGTAACGAATTCGCGCTGCGGTCGAGAGTTCACAGCAAGGAGTGAGCAAGCATTCTGCGGACTTGTACTATTTCCCACACCAAATTTGACTAATAAAATTATACATTGGAAAGCGTCATCGTCTGCAGGGGGACTTTATAATGACGTAGTAGAGTTTTAAGAAACCAACAATGAATGCCGATATTAAAAAATAAGTTCCCTTCAGAAGCTTGAACAACGAAATGAGAACACGAATATAGGTAGAAGCTAGCATTTTGTATTCCCGTCAACACCAATACAATAACAGGGAAATGTGTTTATAAGTCTTATAGCACACAGTCAAGACAATCAGATTTATGGTTGTGGTCATTGTTGTTAACATTAGGACCACGCAACCGCATGTTGACAACTAATTGCCTTTGAAAACATAAAGCTGGTCTAATTCGGCTTATCGCAACGGCCTCGGCAAATCGCAATAGATGTTAATTTGCATGAAGCAACAAGATCCGGAACGCCCATAAGCGATTAATCCGGTGACGAGTCGCCAAGATGTGCCTGCCTATGGAGGACGCCGACGTCTTACGCGAGCACGTATCGTCGGAAGTGGATTGGGTAACTTCGCGTTGAACCCAGTTTGGTAAGTGTTCCTTCACTCTGGAATCTAAAGCCCGTTCGGTTCTGTTGTCGCAGTCACATACGAATTGGTAAACACAATGTGATTTGGCGCCGACGGGGTGATCTTCCTTTAATGAACGTAACGACGAGTTTCGGGTTCTGTTGATAATTACCGCCTCCGCAGCACAGTACGTACGCTGAATTGCCGAGACTATGCGCTTAGTTGTCCTTTTTGCTTCGGTGTCACCCTTGAATGGCAGCTCGAAGTATACCTTTTTCTTTGGGGCTGTTAACACCATTTCTTTAGGCGGTCTAACTTCGCTATGTTTGACTATGAATCGCTTTGGGTAGCCATTCTCCATAAGCGTTTTAGTGATCAGTTCAAACTACTCAGCTAGGCAGTCGTTGGAGAAGATTTGTCTGGCCCGAGTGAACAAGGTGTTCACCAGCGCGCGCTTGTGTGCCATCGGTGAGAAGCTGGTGAAGTGTAGGTATTGGCCGGACCATGTTGGTTTCCGGTATACAGATCGCTTAAGGAGCTCATTATCTCTGCGACTCATGAAAATATCGAGATATGATAGATGCCCATTCGATTGAAATTCAAAAGTCACCTTCGCATTGGCGTGAACACTATTAAGGTGGTCTACTAATCGTTCGATATGCATCCTCGTGGAACCGAAAACAAGCATATCATCTACATATCGTTTCTAATACGGCAGCTGAAAAAGCTCTTCAGTCAGTTTCCTTTCGAGCATCAGCATGAAATAATCAGCCAGTACTGGGCCTAACGGACTATCCCCGGCCATTCCATCAGTCTGGCGATATGAAGTGTGCTGGAATCGGAAAGCGACATTCTCTGTGTAAAGTAACAGGAACTGTCTCATGAGGTCTGCCGGTATTTGGTCGACGAAAATTCTCCTCTTCTACCAGGTGGTAAATGTAAGCAACTGTCTCCAGCAAAGGGACATTAGTAAATAACGACTAGACATCCACTGAACACATACCCCTGCCGGCTAGGCTGATTTGGTCTAGGTCTTCGATTATTTCAAGAGTCCATAATATTGTGCAAATTGAAGTGTTGCCTCAGTGGCGCAAGGATCCGAACTAACCAGCGAGCCAATTTATGCTGCGGGGAATTTACCATCGACAAAATGGGTCTTAGTGGCTTGTCCTGCTTGTGAATTTTTGGTAACCCGTACAGTTCTGCTGTCGATGAGCCGCTCGGCTCCAAGTGCTTGTAAGTGGTTGGGTCAATCAAATGACGTAAGAGAAGCGTTTCAAGGTGTCGTGTTATACGAGACTCTACCTCCGTCAGACTTTTTCTCCGGTCGATGCGTTGCAACATGCTTTCGTCACTTAGAATGTTTAGTATTTTTTACGTAATCGCTCTTGTTCATGCAAACTACTCCTGAACCTTTGTCCGGATTTAGTAGAACCGCTCACTTCATTAAAGGAAGATGAATTCATCGGCGCCAAATCATATTGTGTTTACCAATTCGTATGTGACTGCGACAACAGTTACATCGGCAGAACCGAACGGGCTTTAGATTCCAGAGTGAAGGAACACTTACCAAACTGGGTTCAGCGCGAAGTTACCCAATCCACGTCCGACAATAAGTGCTCGCGTAAGCCGCCGGCGTCCTCCATAGGCAGGCACATCTTGGCGACTCGTCACCGGATTAATCGCTTATGGGCGTTCCGGATCTTGTTGCTTCATGCAAATTAACATCTATTGCGATTTGCCGAGGCCGTTGCGATATGCCGAATTAGACCAGCTTTAAATAAATAAATGAATAAATGAATAAATTGTTCATTCTTAGGCAATGCGAGGCAAGCCTATGTAGGTATGATCATGTTCAAGGTAGAAATATATGTCGGGGTAGGTATACAAAAGGGTGCAAGTTAACTATGAACATTAGAGCTGTGAGTTCATACATGTATGTGGGAGTGCATGTGCCTATCAGCACATGCCCTGCAATTGTGATTGATCGGGTGGATTGTGTGAGAAGGGTTGAGTGACTTCCGTGGTGGGAGTGTAGTTGGTTGGGTAATCATGGGGCCGTGACTTTAGTTGGAGGCGAGTCACATCCGCCTCGTCACAGTGCTTTGTGTGTTCAAAAGCAATTAGTTGTCAACGTGCGGTTTCCGTGGTCCTAATGTTAACAACAATGACCATAACCATAAATTTGATTGTCTTGACTGTGTCCTATAAGACTTAAAAAAACATTTCCCTGTTATTGTATTGGTACTGAGGAGGTAATACGAAATGCTAACATCTGCTAATATTGCCCGAAACTCGGTTTCAGTAAACCGGAGGAGCACCTTATAAGACTAATCGTGCAGAAACAGTTGCTAGAGTTGTTTGGGAATACTTTCAATTCGTTGAGCATGTACATGGGTAACTGAATAATTACATGACGTTATGTGGCTTTTGGTCATTCAAATTTAACGTAACGCAAACATGCAAAGTCTTATTAGCCTTCTCTACAAGATCAAGTGTGTAGCTATGTTTATGTAGATACTATACGGAGTCCAATGGTATGGGATTACCTTTATTGTAATGCTTATATTTGTTTCTGCTCTTCTTGCCCTAACTATGCTACAATAATTCCTAAGTTTTGATATTTTGACCACAATAAAATGTTGCCCTATTGTTTCAGTTTTTATGTTAAGGAGTTTGTCTATCATTCACAGTAGAACTGGTCAAATTAAGCTCGATTGCAGCGTAGCTTTGGCATACAACCATTTAGTAAAACGTGATATGTGGAGCACATGAGTTACGCGAATTAACTCAAACAGGCATGCGAAATGTTAAAATGGTTTTCCCATTGTGGAAGCTACTGACATATTGTGATCGCCTTCACTTTCCATTCCTATCTTCATATTCGTCCTACCGCTAGCTTTAGTGACATTTTGTAAGGAATAAGATGTAGCTTGGAAATGGAGTCCGTCCTCCTAGTTTGAAGATGCGTTATCAACTAACTGATAAGCTTTACGTCAGCAAACAAGAAAGCATCATGTCTCGCTGGGGTTTTTGCTTTGTTCTGCTTTGATTACAACAGACTTGAGATCCTCACATCATCAACCAGAAATCGGTGAATTATTCGCGACCCTAAGTAGTGTATACAATGTCTTCCATAGCGCCACTGATGAAACCTACCAAAACCTCGTCGTCTCTCAAAGCTGGATGCTCCTTTACAGTATGCAATGGGGCGGATCGTCTGGGTGGTATAGGCGGCTGTACTTCACTGTCTCTGCTGTCAGTGTGAACCACAGAGCTTCGCATATTTCCGTTGAAGCGCGGGCTATTTTGGCCGTATCGGTACGGTTGGGAAGATTTTGTGCGAGTCACGTTCGGTGGCTCCTGGACTCGCTCAGGTTGTCTATCCCATGGACGACTGATACGTTTTGGAACGGCCGGTGGACGATCCACTTCATCAAGCTGAACTAAACATAGATAAAAAGGTATACTGTCTGGTTTCGTCTTCCAGTTTGAAAGGATTATTTCTGTAGGATGTATGAATAAGTTCAAAACAGATTCGTTAGGGAAATTGAACATCTTTCTAGATATGAGGTGGTTACCTGATTGAGAGGATATTGCACGAATCTCTTCTGAACTACGGCTTCCAACAAGACCACCTTGGAGAGAAATAGAAAGTAACGAACACAGTCGAAAGCAAATACAAAAAAATTGGAACACTGCGTTCTCCATTACGACTGACATACGTCCTTTGTCCGCAGGAAGGATAACGATTGACTCGTCGGGTCTCAGAGCTTTCACTACGCTTTGCTCTTGTTGAGATAAGGCATTCTGTTGCTTGACATGTGTCATGGCAGGGACGATAATGTGTCGGATTTGCTCATGAACCTCTTCTTCAAGTCCAATTGACCGTAGAGCCTTTTCGAATTCCGCTAAAACTCCGTGGTTGCCGCGTCTTTTAAATTGTAGTTCAATCCTTTGGTGAATATCTGTTGCTCTGTCTCCCTGATCGGTCGTTTAGAAAAGTTCCTGATCCAGGGATCGTTTTCATTTCCGTATTGGCGGATGGTCAATTTTGATATCTTTCCATGGAGCGCAGTCTGCTTCTTCATTCCGGCAATGTTTTCTCTGCTTTCGATTGCTAACTGCAGTTGTTCTGTCAGTCGTTGTCCCACGGTTTGCATGGTACTCCCCTAATAATTCGATCAACATGCGCATCGACACCTACCTCGTGTACCATCAGCTCAGAAAGAAAGATCTCCAGCGAATAGAAAGACATGGTTCAGCCGCGGAAGCAAATGGGCAGAGATCACGTTTCGCAAATCGAAATTGCCATCTTCAAAAGTCACCTGCCCGTCGATCACGGACTGACGCTTCCATAAGCAGGAGTTTACACTGCATATCACCGCACTGAAGATGCCACCTCACATGGTGGTGAAACGTATGCAATGCTTTTATCAAACGCGGAGAAAAGATCAACAGGAGAACAACCAACCCTGGCTACCAGTGTTGCAAATTATTTTGAATACTTACGGGCGCTCAACGCTACGTTCCGCTCGCCGTTGGGAGGATTTTGCTTGCCTACAAGCCTCTACAAAGCAGCAGCTAGCTTCCCACCATGATTGTTTGCGAAAAGACGTTCTTCCCCACAGTGTCAACTACAGACTGCCGTTAAACCATCCCAGGGATTGGGATGTTGCGCGTCAGTTCGGAAAACGCGTGATACGAATAATGATCACGGTCGCTCACAGCCGTATCAAGAAATATGAAAGATGTCTGGATGTAGAACAGGCCACTTGTTTGCAAAGCGTAAGGCAACAACAACTGACTGAACAACTACAGTTAGCAATCGAAAGCAGAGAAAACAATGCCGGAATGAAGAAGTAGACTGCGCTCCATGGAAAGATGTCAAAATTGACCATCCGCCAATACGGAAATGAAAACGATCCCTGGATCAGGAACTTTTCTAAACGACCGATCAGGGAGACAGAGCAACAGATATTCACCAAAGGATTGAACTACAATTTAAAAGACGCGGCAACCACGGAGTTTTAGCGGAATTCGAAAAGGCTCTACGGTCAATTGGACTTGAAGAAGAGGTTCATGAGCAAATCCGACACATTATCGTCCCTGCCATGACACATGTCAAGCAACAGTATGCCTTATCTCAACAAGAGCAAAGCGTAGTGAAAGCTCTGAGACCCGACGAGTCAATCGTTATCCTTCCTGCGGACAAAGGACGTATGACAGGTAGATTATATTGAGAAAGCAAAACGACTCCTGAACGATACAACCACATACATGCGCATTAATTACGAGCCGATATTGCAGCTAACAAAGAAAATAAACAAAATATTGCATGAACTACAACAGTTAAGAGATTACAGAAATTGTAGGGAATCAAATAAGAGCTCGTGACGCGAACATCGCACTATTCTACCTGCTTCCAAAGTACACAGAGGGTGCTCCGTGGCGGCCAACTGTTTCACTTCCAGGTACACCCCCCTGCAACCTGGCAAAGGATTTGTGGAGGAGCCTCAAACATTTACTCAACGGATCGAAACATTCCAGAAACAACGCCAAGCAATTTTTAGAGAAGCTTAAGAACCTGCATATAGATCAAGACGAAACGATGATCTCCTTTGACGTCACCGCTTTATTCACAGCTGTCAAACTGCAAGTGGCAAAAGAAGCCATCATAGAACGCCGGAACAACAGCGAAGAGAAAATTGGGTGTATGACGACCGCAAGCATTTGCGAGCTCCTCCAACTATACCTCACAAATTACTTCTCGTTCAACGGAGAGATCTATGAGCAAGTGAAGCGGGCATCGGTGGGATCACCAGTAACAGGTCTGATCGCTGAGATCGTCATGCAAAAGTTGGAAGAAGATCTACTACCAGCTATTAACCCGAAGTTGTGGGTACGCTATGTCGACGATACATTTGTAATACTGAAACGCAGTGAAGTAGCACTCGCACATCAACTGCACAACAATGCAATGGATGGGATTCAGTTTACAATGGAGTTAGAGACAGAAAACATGCTCCCATTCTTGGATATGTTGGTGACCAGAACAAAGAATGGTGAATTTCAAACATCCGTTCACAGGAAAGGCACAAATACGGAAAAAATTTTGAACTTCAAATGCAACCGCCCAAAGTGCCACAAAAGATGCTACATGCAGGCACTATTTCGCAGGATTAAAACACACTACAGTACAGTGGAAGCCGAACGGGAAGAGGATAAACACCTATACCATTTAGTTGACTGCAATGGATACCCACGCAGCTTCATCCGCAAATGTCTAAACCACAAACGTACAAACACTGAGCCGATATTAAATGCAAGCAAGAGGGTCGTTTTGCCGTATATGAAGAACATATCTGAAATGACTGCTAGATTGCTCAAACAACACCGTATAGTGGTCGCTCACAAGCCAACCGCTACTTTGGGAAGAATACTGTCAAACTCAAAGGACATTCGGAAAGCACAAGAAGGAACAAACGTCGTGTATAAAATAAACTGCAATAATTGTGAAATGAACTATGTGGGACAGACAGGAAGAAAAGTATCCACAAAAATATAAGAACATCAGAGGACTTGTAAAAACATTATGCATTGTCTCTTGTTGCAGCGCATGTGGATGAGGAGGAACATAACTGCAATTGGAACATAACGGAGGTTCTAGCTCAAACAACAACAAGGAAAGGAATAGAATTCCTAAAAGCATGGTACTCATCTAATAACGATCAACATGCGCATCGGCATCGACCCTGTGTACCATCAGCTCAGAAAGAAAGATCTCCAGCGAATAGAAAGACATGGTTCAGCCGCGGAAGCAAATGGGCAGAGATCACGTTTCGCAAATCGAAATTGCCATCTTCAAAAGTCACCTGCCCGTCGATCACGGACTGACGATTCCATAACCAGGGTTGTACGCAGGGTATCATAGTACTGAAGATGCCACCTCGCATGGTGGTGCAACGTATGCAATCCCTTTTTCAAGCTCGGAGAAACGAGCAAGAGGTGGGCAAATATCAAATTAAGCCTTAAGCTAGTACCGAACTAGTTCAGCCGAATGTCTGCCACACATCATCAGTATGGTCAGTGCTCTGGAACGGGGTTGGGTCGGCTTATTCGTTAGTACGACCATAAATGTGCCAGCAGTTATGTTGCGTGAGTGAAGGCTTCGTGTGGTGACTCTAGTGGGCCTTTATTTTTTATTATTGCGTCTTCTAGGAAGATGTGCTTTGTAGGCCTGATGCGTAAAGCCCATATATACACAGGTGGGTATTTATTAATAATAAATTAACATGATAAATGACTACTAGGTCCTCTAATATTCAGTTGTGTACTTTTTATACTATTCAGCTAGTCATAGTGTCTGCACTTTCAGTAGTGTGTTCTTGATGTTAAGACGGGATTTATTTGCTTAAATGAAGTATGTTGCAATCAACGTTTCCAGACAGCCTACTAGGTGAGTTTAGTGAACCTCACAGGGTAATTCAATGCAATCATAAAATCCCAAGATGACACAGTTTGTTTACGCATCTGGAACCGATGTATTGAAACTGCCTTTTTCCGCGCTGAACGCTAATGTCTCCCGAGGTTAACAACTAGAAATGCGGTCACTTTGGGGAAAAGACTAGGGAACGATAACAGTACGAGAAGTTACAGTGGGAATGCGTTAATTGTGTGTATCTGAATGATCACAAAAGCCATATTAATATTGACAATACTTATGGAACTTAACTACACCATCATTTATGTGAGTTTGCTCGGTCATAGAACAAGGATTTTAGTTTTATGTAAGCGTATAACTCCAACAGGATGAGTCAATTTCATTGCTTGTTTAGTTGCAGAGAGGGCGAAATGACCAAAGCCGCTTAATAAAATTTTAAAGCATTGTAAGTGGGCAGCCAAAAGACTGCATGAGATTTTTACTGAAATGTTGAGATTACTAGGTAAAATCATGGAATCGCACCACAAACTCAGTATTAGTTTTCTGGATCGCTTTAAACTATGGTGCTTTACCGAGTGCTTTCATACAGGATTTTTAAGCTGAATTCCTGAAAGCAAAAGACTTGCAAATATGCCAACGCAATTGTGTGTTAACACCTATTTGATTTCAAAATAAGTTTGCATAATTCAGTGGATATTCTGGGTCGCTGTATCTGGTTGTGACTGATAGAAAGCAGCTCATAATATGGGCAACAAAGAAAATGAATTGCAGATAGAAAGATGAGGGTGTAGTAACAATAGCCCAAACCTAAACAAAATGATACCTCATAAAAAACCATATTTGAATCTAGAAGATATCATTGTCTTTCTTCAAGCGCCAATACCACTCATTATTTTATTTATATTACGCTATACAAGATTGAACTCACACTGTCACGATGTGTCATCGTTTGGAGAAAAGACGCATCGCGACACCGAGTGGGAAAACTTTTCAGATCGAATGTCAAAATTCCCGGGATAATAAAATTTCGTTTTTCATGAATGGAATGTATTACATATTAAATGAACGGGAGGATTTATGCTGAAAACGGAAGATTTGATCTGGTGAATATTATTCTTCTGATTTCATAGAGTCCATGCTTCCGGCTCCTCTAATGCTTAGTGGTGAAAATTAATTAACGTCTGATAGGTCTTTAAGTTTGATGAGAGCCTGTCACATCAGGGACTCCAGCGTGTACTTGGTGACTCAAGTGCTAAGTTGTCTGTTTACACTGTTCCATGGCTTATCATTTCATTAGTAAGTATACACTCAAAGCGGATGAACACTAGGTGACTGATTTTGTCAGGTACAAGATCAATTCATTTAAGGTCAAATAGAGCTGATACTATGCAGCTAGAAAAAACTTTTTAGGCCCCTTAATGAGTAAGATCGTAATAAATGAATGTGCTATAGACTACCACTAATACATGACTCCACTCTAGTTCCGTAACCGCGATTTCACACCGTCTGAGGCTCCTTTCCCCCACTGCGTTAACACAGCCATTATCCGTCGATGTCTTTTTCGAAATTCCTTTTTAGCCACCTCTGGCGGGACTGACCAAACTCCACCCCAGAGTCCAAGGAATGCTGCCTAATATCCCTCTTCTCTCACTCATCTAATGTACCACATGGGTGTTAAGAAGCCACTTTTTGTTGGACATACCCGAATGAGACGTTTGCTTTGTTTGCAAGCAATTACGCAATGCGGATCGACTACAAGAGAATGCCTTGCAAAACGCAGCCACCGTGTAGACGATGACGGAAAACCTGCTAATAAACTGACGCACGCAATTTGAGACCAACGTGAACTCTACGACCGCACCCGGAGCAAAATGAGAACGAGAAGAAGAAAGACGGTCCTTCCGCACGAGTGCTTCTATTGACTCAGCAGGAAGGCGATATAAGTAGAGACACTCTCCAGGTTATAGCACAAATTACTCATTACTCCGAGGCGAGATGGCGCACGTAACTCCAATGTGTCGTAGTTTAAAATTTACGAGGTCACACTGCAATTTCCATGCGTCATAGCCCTTTGCTTGCGCAAGCAAGTGTTGGTGTCCGTGCCGCTGCTGCGTATCCATGCGGAACCACTTAAAATACCCGCAGCACTTCCCTTTGAAGTTAGGTTGTATCGTTTGTAACAAGGACTGAGTTGTAGCGATTTTGGATATCTGCGGTTTCCTGCTGTCCGTCTGCAAGGAGGGTTGTCGAAGCTTAGCGATGGGTCATCGGCTTTTGCTGATGTCGACTGTTATGTCGCAATGCCTGAAGTGTCCAATAGGATGTGCAGCGGCAGATGCACTGGTGGACTGACTTGCGTGGAGATTAATCCGTGACGCCGCCCGAGTTAATTACGGTGATGAACCCGCGTGTCTTCACTCACGGCGACGTCGCGCAACATATCACTTCGTTGGACCGTCACTGTTGTTTCGACCTAGTGTGGGTGATCAACATAGTAGTCGCGGGCGAATACTGGGGTTCCAACACCGAAACCATTGAAACTGGTGAGGACGACAGGTCGTGTTGGATGCCCTTCGATTGGGATGAGTGCTTCGTGGGTACTGCACAGCTTCCGACTCAGAAATAATTCGGCGGGAGATTGACATCCTGCAGCTACTGGATTTGGTATAGTCCTGTAAGAGACCAGGGGCGTTTAGAGACATTCGACCACGGTCCCCATCCATGAGCTTTCAAGAGAGCTGTCTTGAAGATATTAATGAAACGGTCCGCTTGACCAATGGTAGGTGAAGGGAAGTGTTGAATGCAGTGACAGCGACAAAAATCTTTGAACACCGGAAACGTAAACTGCGGGGTATTTTCGGACACCAAAACCAAGAAATCTGGGCTGACTAAAGATTCTTTGCTGATAATACATAGTGGCGGTTGTAGACGGTAACCTAACGGCAACGACTTCAGGCCATTTGAACTAGACGTCGGCCATGACCAGATAAGGAACGTCTTCGATCGGAACAGCATAGTCGATGTGGACACGGGACCATGGTTTTTCGTTAGGTTGCCAAAAGGCTGGTGAGTGACGTTCTAGCATCTTGACTGCTTGTTGATATCGTGAACAGCTGCGAACCATATATTTAAGGTCGTGGTCGATGCTGGACCAGTATAGGTAGCTTGGGCGATTGCTTTCATCTTGTTCATGCTAAGGTGAGCAGAATGGAACTATAGAAGCAGGACTTGCCGAAAGCTGGCAACAACCGATTCGATTATTGTTTATGAAGCAGGAATCGACCAAAGAGAGATAAGCTTAAGGCTAAGGCAGTTGCTTGAGCCCTCCGGATAGGGTAGTGGTGGGTGCGCACATCTGGACGTGACAGCTTGGTGAAAAACAGGGTGTTGTGCAGTTGCGTGCCGTATATCTGCGGTAGTGATGGGAAGACTGCGAATAGTGTTTGAGAGTTAATGACGAACATCTTCCTTGACAGCTAAAGAGTCAATCACCGTCTCTTTCTCTGCAGCGTGTTTGGAAATGGAGCGGGAAAGACTGTAAGCTAGACCGAAATCCTGGATGCGATTGTAGCGGATTACGAAGTGCTAACTGAGAAAAATGACACCCCTTTACTGAAGTCGGCTAGCTGATAACGCGGGGTAGTCCTTCTTGCAACCTATGATTGAGAGAAGTGGCTGATGATTCGTCAGCAGAGTGAAATGTTGGCCGTACAGCAACTTGTGGAACTTCTATGGTGCAAACAGGATGGTCCGGGCATCCTTAATCTGACCGTTGTTCTTCTTCGCAGACGCATGCGTGAGTAAAACGTGCATAACGACCATTTAGGAAACACTGGGGAAGCTATGGGAGAGAAGAGTTCCGATTCCGTAGTCAGACGAATCAGCAGCAACTAAAAGCGGCAAGTTTGGGTCTTAATAGGCTTGCAGAAGGTCGGAGCACACCATGGTTTTGAGGCGTGAGAATGCCTCGAATGGCTATTCCTTTAAATACTCCTCGCTTTATCACGCACAATATACTTTTAATTTTACATACTTTTCCTTTTTCCGTAATGTAAGCGTGCTAGCTGTGTTATAAATCTTACATTAGCAATTATAAATTGCATAAGAATTTTGCCCCTACTATTTATGAACCTAGTGCTAACAACATTATGTTAATGATCTAAACCATAACACAGCAAATAAGCAATCAATGTTCAAGTTTGATCGCGGAAGTAATGTAATTCTTCTGCCTATATTTGTTCAGGAATGAATGGGTGTTTCCATTAAGATAACACGCCTGAGTGACAAATTTCAGGTACCTTTCAGCGCACTACTGACCGATACGCCAGCTTAAATTACCACAAACTAAGGCATCTGGGATGGTAGTATCAGATCAGAGTGAGTAGATGGACCAACCGAGCGAGCCAAACAGCCAGAGGGAGGCAGATGTGACGGATTCGACTACTGGACTCGGATTGGACGACATTCATGTGAGTGATTCTTCGTATGTTTAACTGAAGCAAAAGAGGGAATCTCATCGACTCAGAAGGGTCGTTAGTTATGGACTTGAGTCTGCAGTTTATATCGAGGAGTTTGATTTGCTAAACATGCTGTAATTTTCGCTTAGCTGTCTTTGCCGAATAAACGTTTGTCCCTGAAGGACTAAGTTCTGCAACAGTGTCGTTTATTTAAATCATCACAGGATGACTCTGGTCTTAACTTTATGTTTGTAATCCGAAGCCACTAGCGTTTGCGTAGAATAAGACTGGAGAACTTGCTGAATGCAGAAGCATTGGTAATCTGACCCTTAACAATAACTCAGACGGATTGACATATCAACTGTCCTACGCGTTTCCGTACTTCCCCACTGTGGTTGACAGCGCACGCCTCGAGGTTTCCTGCCACTGAGAATGGCGACATAACACTTATGCCTACAGAGGTGCCATATGCGGTTTGAATTACACGACCCACGGCTCCAAGCGCACGCAGCGCATGCAATAAACACCTAAGGACAAAAGACCAGGAGGCACACGAGTATGTAAAAAAACAGTAACAGAACCAGCCAACTATCTTTCAACCAATAGGGTGCATAACGGCCTTCTCGGAAACATGGGGGAAGCTATGGGAAAGGATTGTTCCGCTTCCCTAGCCTAAAGGTAATCAGATTGTCTCGTAATCTTGCGGTGCGGGTTTGACTTTGTGTGGTGGCGGGCGTCCTCGTGATCTACTCAGCTCGCGTGTGGCTGGTAGTGGTCGCATGGCAGCGAAGCGCAGTTATGGCGTACAGCTGACACATTAGTATTACTTATGTAATAGGGTGGAACTTCGAGAAGCGTGGTTTTCTGACATGCACTAGGTGATGGCCATACTTTAGGCGGCTTCACGTTGAAATCATACTTTGAGCATTGTGTTACCGATAAGACAGTGCATTCCGTCCCCCTAATACTTAATAGCGGTCTCCTGAAGCGGGTGCTCGAATTGTTGTCATTACTTGGGCAGGCACCCAATGCTTGTAACAGGCACGGAATGATGTGGGGTATCGTCCTAGGATAAGTATCAAACAGTATCAAAGTATCAAACAGTCATTCAGATACGACCCGAGTGAATCGAAGTGGCACAGCGGATACCTTCTAAGTTCCAGCAAAAGCCCTCTTAAGACAGCGTGTAAGATAATTATTCTTAGTATGCTCATATATTCTAAGTAAATTACTTGCGCCGTGGCCCGTCATTAAGGCAAGCGAACACACCGTGTTAATACACTACGAATATGTGTAGCTTAGAACACAAAATAAAGCCCCCGACCAGTTACACAAACCGCTGGGATGATCGCGTACGCTACACCAAGTACTATCTACCAAAACACCATCTGAGGAACAGCACGTGTTACGCTCCATCGTACACGTTGACTGTTCTCTAGTTTGTTCTCTAGTTGTTCACATATGACGCCACCTGTCGGACAGTTGTTGGGTCCCATTAGATGCAAAACCAGCACATAATAATGGTTTTTCAATTAGGGTGAAAGGCTAGTCATTCATGTGCATTTGCCATGCATTATGTGCAAACGTGTGACGATTATTCTTCATCCGAAAAGATGCACATCAACTACTAGGAAAACTCGCGGTATAACTTGGATCCTAAAACTTTGTATGCTGTCACTCATTGTCAGCATAACGTATTAAAATAGATGCGGCGGAGTTAAACACAGAGAACTGGAAAACCGGATAGTCTTACTGATAACGAAAATGGGAACGCCTGCTCACGATCAAGTTGAAAGAGGTAGTGCAGCCACCGTCCTTAATCCAAACGATCTGAGAAACGTCAGACGTAATTTCAGGGCAAGGCAGCCTAAGGAGTTGGTTGACAGTTGACTATTTGTCCATTGGTGAAGTTAACCAACATCCAATGGAAGCAGGCCAAATCACATTACATCATATCTGCGTCCACTTCAATCTCAAGGGAAAATACCGGGTAACTCGAAACTTAAGAGAAGTATTCTATCGCCAAGCCAGTTTCGCTGCAGTGATCGCAATATTCTAGTTGTAGCTACCATGTTCCTAACTCGTCTAGGCTCCATGGTTCCGTAGCTAATATTACCAATTTATATGCAGCTAGCAATCAGAATAGGTTTAGGTACCACTGGCATAGCACGAGAGATGCTTATCTATCATAACGAGGGTTGGTACCCCCACTGTTTTCTTCTCGCCCTCACCTTCGCTCATCTTCAGATGGCATGTGCATCTATACGTATAGTCGGTCTCGTTCTCTACTTGCAGGAATACACCTTTTGCTCGCAAGATGTATGCTAAATATGCCACAGCAATTGGTGCAGGTCGGATGCATTGGTATTGGAAGGTATGCAGAGGTCTTTTATGAAAAATATACTGAGAGAACACCGCCTTTAACCTACAAGGAATGTTGCTACCAACTTGATATCACTCCGTTGGGGATCCCACGTCGCAGCTTCATTGCGTTCATTGAGTTGTAGAGAGCAGGAGGGAAATCGCTTGTCAGCCCCATCAATTCCTTATCATACTGGGTTTTGATGCGTGTCGTTGCATTACGACGTTCCTCGAAAATTCGCCGCAATCGCAGTCACAGCCGCATTCTTTCAGAAACTTATTCATGCCGTGATCCATATTTTAGTGGTGCACGATATTTTATGTCTTGTCTGAGGTACCAATAGCGAAATCAAAAGAATGTTATCCAAGTTAGTCAGAAACAAGTTTCATTTGAACTTTTATCTCGTCTATCGCTCAGGTATCTGTAAATCGCTCCAAGTGACGTTAGTGCAATCAGCTTAAGTGCCCATTGAGAATAACTGTGAAACGTTACCCAAAGAGGAACAACATTTGTGATTTGTTGAAGTCCAATGTCACGCTTGACAGAATGTATGAACAAGGCACCGCAACTATATAGTGCGTGTGGGTGGTGATTTAATTTTGAACAGCACATTCCTTCTATGTTCACTTTTCAACCATGCCTAACTAGCGTCTTTCGTATCCACTCGGATACTAAAAACGAAATGCCAACCGACCTTTAGCTCTAGTCTATGTTCCACCATCTCTTTTTGCCACCACTATTTCATGTTTGTCTTAATTTGTAATTTGGCCAAAGAATACCGAAAAAATAAAGCAAAGAGAACCTCCTTTCGGCAGTATACTATAAGGATTGGAATGCATGTGAATTCTTGTTCTCAGATTCATCACTTTCCCTACACCTAACATCTTCACCATTGCTCATTTGTCCAAATTGTTCTTTTCCTATTGTAAAGTGGTAACGCACGCTGTTCTTATGTGTAAACCACACGTCCTTAGCGCGTGAAGGATGCCCTGCCATGACGACGGTGATTCTGGAATTCCAGAAAGAATCGACCGAGCTAATGTTAAACAGTTTTACTGTCTTGCAACTGAAGTTTCAATACTGACACATTGATATAGCACATCTAACTGCTTTTCTTTCTGAGGTAAGTCCGGTACTTTATTCAGAACAAGTTACCATTAATAATAAACAAGCAAATAGTTAAATAAATTAATAGACTTTCCAACAGGCAGGGTGTTTCCGCAATGAACAGAACATGAGCATTTGAAATTTCCACAAGTATCGGCTATGCTACAGAAACAAAAAGTTAAAACACCGAGAAAATCCAAAGATAGTCTAGTACTTTCATTCTTCTGGCTCTCCATCATCCATGCCCTAACGTCTGGCCCGGAACATATGTATTAACTCTTTTATGAGAGTATGAAAATGTGACATTCTGGTTCTGACTCTGTTTAGGATTATCTTCTCGCAAATTCGGGAGGTATAGTAGACATTTGTTTATTTGTAGAAAGTAGAAGTCACGATTAAAATTCATGCACAATAATATGCCTCGACGGGGACTTGAACCCCGGTCCACGAAATTCCGGTCCGCTGCTCTACCACCTGAGCTACCGAGGGCTGACGATTAGGTGCTCAAATTTTAACACATGACTTCTGCTTGGTGCGCGATGTATTGCCAATGGGCTCACAGTACCTGTCCTGATGTTGCAGATTGGCTCACTCACACGTCACTTCCCAATGGAGCGAAGTACCTGTCCTTCAAATGTCCAAGGGGCGATGGTAGATTAATGTGAGATTAATGTAAGCCCATTGGCAATACGTCGCGCACCAAGCAGAAGTCATGTGTTAAAATTTGCGCACCTAATCGTCAGCCCTCGGTAGCTCAGGTGGTAGAACAGCGGACGGGAAATTCGTGGACCGGGGTTCGACTCCCCGTCGAGGCGTATTATTGTGCGTGTAGTTTAATCGTGACTTCTACTTTCTACAAACTTTACCCTACTCACAAACTTCCAACGTTAATTTGTTTATTTATCAAAATAAAACTTTGAACATGAGACCGCCCTCGTACGCAGTTGGAAACAACCTTTCCCACTGAGTTTAATAAGTATTTGGTTTGCCTAATATAAACCAGTGCACCATCTTTTCGATGGTCAATTTCAGTTACTTGCTGTTTCCTCTAGTTAACTAACTTCCCAGTGAGATACAAGTTGTACTTTTGACAGCAGCGTTCATTTATGTCTCTCGCTGCTATCACAATCACTCACTACTCAGTAAATGTGAACACGTGAAGTCAATTATCTAATATTCCTAATGTACGTGTTCTAAAGACAAATTGATAAGAATACTAGCAGTTCAGTGTGGGAACGGTGCTATTGGGCTACTCACTGACCTGATATGTCGGCTCGCAGAGGTTTCGTTACTACACAAGTATGTCACACAGACGAGGTTGCTTAACCTGATTACGAAAAGCCAGCAAATAAACCACGCAGACTGAAGCACAGTCCAATTGTCCAAACTGATATGCACATACGATTAAGTTTATCAGAGACATAAGTACACCCGAATATCTCTTTGATTTGACTGTATCGTTTCTTGCTTATAACAGTGAGTCAATTATGGACGTCGCCTCATTGGTCTCCCAAGCTTCAGTAAGCGTTCCATACGTTGAAAGTGGTGAACTGCAGCTTTGAAACGGACACTAGTCTTCCTGATTGGTTTAGTATCCCAGTCCATTATTTTTCTAACAACCATCATTAACGGATGAGCTTTTCAGGAATTTTCGCTTTTATGTGTCAAATAGACTGTATAGCGTTGGTTCGCGCGTTTGGAGTAATGTCACCGAGGGCTCGACAAGTTGGTTCCGACCGCACGTTTCACGGAGTCAAGTATCTCACACAAACCTACAGCAATTCTTCCCCTAGGTCTTCGGCAAAATTTCAACATGATTGGGCAGTAATATAGCGGAACTCCTGAAACGTGCCATGTCATACCATTTTGAGAACCTTAATTATATTTTTATTACCAGCCTCTGATGCATGAACTGCACGGTAATAGTTCCATCTCGATAATATCGAGAAGGGCGCTCTTTGTGTAATCGATAAAATACATAATCACTACTATAAGAATCTTTCGATTTAACTGATTGTACCTAAACGGAAAAGAAAACCTTTTGCACGTGGGCACTGTTAATTGGTCCGCTGACCATCTACATTTAGATCTATTTTCCTCTGAGACCACATTTAGTTAAGTAAATGTCAATGCTCTGTACTTGATAACAGAACAAAAAAGTAAGGAGGAACTGAATAAGAATCCTTATGCTTTGGCGTTTATCTAGTTGCGGCACGAAGGAATTGTGCCTGGTTTCATCGATGGTGGGGGAAATCACAAGATGCTGCGAAGCTTGTAGCCCCGTAGCACAGGGGCGTTGCTATCCTGTCTTTAACCGATAAATCCCTAGCATCTCTGTTTGTTTGCACTTGCTTTCAAATGACTGCCGAGTTACCCTTGAGAACCCACCTCGTCCCCGTTAAATGAATTCATTTGTAGCCCAACGTCCCTCATTTTTGAAGGAAAGACACAGAAGGCATCGTACGTACCCCAAGGTCACTTTATGCGTGGACAAGGCGCACCACTTCTAAGCGTTCGACGGTAACCACTTCAGTACCATGCACAGGGCGTTAAGACCACTGAAGCATTGAGCTTATCCCACTACTGCCTCATGGGGCAAATATTTAGCTGCGTATCTCAAGGATCACCATACGTGTTTCTTATTAGCCGTCGCATATCTGCTTCAGACAGGTTTTACGTTACGCAAATCGACAAACGGAGTGGAGTGGTATGAAATCAAATGGCCTCCAACCAACCTACCAACTGTAGATGTACGTATTTCGACCGGCCGGGGGCCGAGTGGTCTGCGTGCTTGGTTTGCAACCATATGGTCACCCGTTCGAATCCTCATAATGTGGGCGTCCTCGCGGTATACTCAGCCAGAGTTCGACTGGTGGTGGTCGCGCAGCAGCGGAGTGCCGTTACGGCGTACAGGTGACACATTATTTATTAGTACTTATTTTGACATACAGTAGAAGTTTCCCCTTGATACTCAGCGCATGATACTAAAAACAAGCTCATACTCCGAGTATCCTGTTACTTATGGTGTTAAATTCGCTATTTTTCTCCATGGTCAAACTGTCGGCACACATTCCAAAACGAAGATCAGGTGATGTTCGACATGCGCACATCGTCCTTGACTGAGTTGCAACGCATGCCCCCCGACAACATGTTCGCCTACAGCAAGCTGTTTTCGCCTCCTACCTTCAATCGCGCTAGGATCTGCAGTAATTTCTTCAGTATTTATCTCCCAGGGCCAGTGTGTCAAACAACTGATTGGCCAGCGTCGATACTCCATCTCTGGGTATCTGAAAGCTGGATGGTCATGGCGTCGATTATCGCACGCCTAAATGCTTGTCGCAAGGGAATTGATTTGATTGTCGGTGCATTTAACTCAAAGCAACAGAGTATCCATTCATGAGCACCAGTTTTCGCTCTACCACCCACATACGCACGCTGTACTTCAGCCTCTGGATCCTCTTCTTAAATCAACTTCCAAAAACGTTGTGGGAGCATTTAATACTCGGTGTTTACCACGTCAATGATCACCTCACTGTCAAGATGACTGCACGATGAAGGCAAAGAAAGAGAGAAGAACAAATGCTTCTGGGGCAAAAGGAGGCGCTAAAACAACGCTTTCCACAGCGTTAGTGTTACCACGACTCACTTGTCGGTTAACAATATACATCCTCAGAACTATCTGCAGTTCTCCATCTTTACTATGTGAGAAGTAATGATTTCTTTGCTGTAAATGAAGCCGAAAAGCAATATCTGATCCGTTTCCTACGAACAAAGTAACGGCCAGTGAATAATAAAAAGCCAACCTCCTTGAACATCCGAGAGCACTGAAGCCATAGTCGCTCTTCACCAACAGGTGAGCCATCAAAAAGGTGTCACCTCAGCATACACGGTTAGCGTTACTTACTAGGCTACATGCTCGATTAAAACCATACGGTAAGCTAGGTTAAGTGATACGGTGACTATTGTGACCAGTTCTGTCCATATTGCACAAATGATAGGCCTCAAAACGTTTGAGAAGATAGTTGTTACCCACAGAATACTGTCGCACACAATTTTATGGTGGCACTCAGTACGTTTAATCATACTTAGTAAAAGTCATGAGATCCAATCGCTTTTTGCCACAAGCTTTTCATCGGGTGAAGCGCTCTGGGAGCCAGGAAAATATTTATCAGTAAAGTACTCATTTGCTCGTTGTGTTCGTCATTTACTGTGGATGAACTTTTGAGGTATCCAGCACCAGTTTGTGAACTTAGAGGTCAGTAAGCTTATCATTCTACCTTGCTCAAAATACTTTTAACAAAGCTTTTTCAGAATTGTAGCTCATAAATAGTCTTTGAAGCTTCATCAATCCGTCACAAAACTACAAGGTGTCAGAGCAGCTCAGTAATCACATTCGTACAAGGGTTTTCGTAAAGGCTAATACTGTTAGAAAGGGTTTTGTTTCATGTTTGTTTCGTTTAGCAAAATGAAAAAGATCTCTAAATATCTCCTTTAGAAATATCAATCAATCAAGCTGCTATGCATTAATTTAATCTGTTTGATCAATAATGTTTAGATGCAAATAATGACCGCGGTTCCGGAACACAAGTAATAAAGATGGGTGAACCAGACAACGGCTCCTCATTTGTATCTATAGATATTCATCCATTCACTTGGAATAAATTGATTCCACGGGTTTACTTTGCTAAAGGAACCAAAAAGTATATTTTCTTAAATCAATAAAATTGGGTTAGTAGCTGAGTCTTATGATATAAAACAGAATGGCAGATTATGAGGGCAAGTGAAAAAGATGGCTAAAACCCAATTGTACTTTTTATGAGCGTCGCTAGATACCCATGCACATTCTAACTATCTATTTTGTACTTCACGTGCACATTCAAAGTGTTTTTTCAAGTGTACCTTGAAAAAATGTGTTTGCATTGCTTGCGGCATCAGCATTTTTGTTCCAATTCTCACCATAAATTGAACATGTACACTATGGACTTCCCACGGTGACATACTCCAAAATGGACCTAGTGAAGTCCACTTCGGGCCAATGTCAAGAGCTATAATAAAACGCAGACCAATCATCGGTAGTCATTAAGCAGACTTAAGGTCGACTTGGGCATAGTGTATCATAGCAAATTTTGCCATCTGCCGCGAGGTTGGTTGTACGATCAAATCCCACATAAGTGGCTTTAGTTTGGTTATCCAGTTTAACGGTAATTCAAGACAGTAACATGACAACTTAGTTTTTAATGTGCGTTTAAGAACAGAAAAATAACTGGCTACAGCATGTCATGAGCAGCGAACGCATCAGTTAATTCGCTAGATTACGGAATTCGTACCTAACCACTATTCACTGTGTTACGTGAACACCTACCGCGGTTGGGTTCCACATTCAGTAGGCCCATTTTTGAACATGTGTTCACGAAGTTGCTAATACGTACGAACTATTAAGATATAAGCACAAAATATGTTAACCTTGACGGAAGCCATTACGCAGCCATTATAGAATAGCGTTCAAAACGCAGGTATCTCATCAGTCAAAACTAGCAATAGGACAATAGCATATGCGTCCATGTGACAAACACTGATGAGTTGGTTTGGCACGAAAACGGACCGTACTGAAAGACATGCTACACTGTTTCCGAAGCTGAACATATTTCAGAAATATGTGAAACCATTCACGCATGTGCCAATAAGTTACTGACCAAATAGCTTAAATTCCTAGTACTACGAGGACTGATTTGCAAAGAGCTCTTAAATAAAAAGGTGGTTTGCTTTAATTGAATCGTACAGGCCCATATGACAACTCGCATATCGCAAACAACCTTGTTATGCACCAGCACTCCTTGGTGTACTGTGCCACTAATATTTTGCTTTCGGTTTTTAACCCGGTAACGTTATACAAGTTTGAGAATTTGTTTACAGTTCACTGTCCTTGTACCTCAAGGCACTTGGTAATCCATGTGAATTTAAACTCACCGGACATCTCAGCTGGCTCATTCCTTGGAGCCTAAAAATAAAGGATAGATATAGTGGCAATATTTAACTCTGAAATAATGCGCTACATTCTTTCTATCCAATATCCCCAATGACAACCAACTGTAAAGTAAATTGTAGCTATAAAGCTCATAAATATGTAAACTATATTTCCAGCGATGCAACGAGGAACTAGACACGCTTATCCAGAGCTAAATACAGTACAGTCGAATGCAGGATTAGGTAGCTCATTCTTTGAAGTACAGTGACAGCAAGTACATTTGCATTGCTAGCATCGTACCGATAACCTTAATACTAGTGCAAATATGGAGCTGTGCACATGTCTAATTTACCGACAGAGCTTCGTCACAATATGTTGTGAAACTAGATCGAAATCAATTGTTTATAAACGGTATAACCCTGTTACGTAACGCGTCAGCATAAAGCTCAATATATCAACCGCCAAGGGTCCCAAGATTTGTTGGCTATTGGATCCAAGTTCAGTTTAGTCAGCAACACTATGTGAACCCATTTGCTGAGTACTGCCATGTGGTTGGCCAAAAAGCAGTCTCCGCATAATTTAGTATAAACTGTACACACATTTCAAGCATAGAATTCCAAGTATTATTCACTAACTTTGTGCATTAAGCATTAGTATACTTAGAGGAAAAGTAGTCATTACAAGACTTTACCGGACGCAACCCTTATCCTCATTGGAAAAGAAGTTAACTGCCATTCAGTTACGTCTTCAGGACCAATGCTTTGCATAGTAGCGCTACTTTTAAGGATAGCAAAATTGCAAAATTTCTAAAATTAATGCCCACGATCTCACTCCTGCTGATTTAGACGCAGGAAAACCTATTTTTACTAAAAGTCCTCCAGTGGAATTGCACCAATAAGTTTCCTCCGTTTACAGCCTATTAAGTGCAACTTTATGTAGAATAATACCTCACACTGCATTATATGCAACTCATGTAATCCATAAGTTGATGGTTAGGTAGCACTTAACGGTCATCAACAGGAAATACGGTGGAATGCACTGGAATTACGGCGGGAGTAAAGCGCAGGTTTCCATGTGAGATGTAAATATTGCTCCAAACAAGCAACTTCGTTAACAATATGGTGGTTAGCTACAGAAAGCTCCAAGAGGTTCGGTCAGGAAGAAGGTGATTTTAATGATGGTGAACTTAGAATGCATTTTAATTTAGTACACTGTAAAACTAATGCCGCGCAGCTTGGTCTTTTAATGCTACTTTTGCTAGCGGTAGCCACCTCGCACTGCTGCAACGTCAGATAGCTCCAGAAGTATGTAAGACGAGGAAGACCTGTTCAAGAAACAACTGGATTAAAGGTATTTAAGCTGTTATTGCTCTTGCCAGCACTGCAATATCATAGATAGGATGTTCAACGAATAAATAAACAAATGTTTGTTATTGCAAACGCTGCTGCTATACTTAATACAAAATGCTGACAAAAGCATACCATCTAGTGAATTTGGCTGGATTATATTCTAAGCAGTTAAACACGATCACACTACATCCGGCGTCTTTACATTGAAAACATATATATATATATATATATATATATATATATTTGGTTGGCGGCATCCGCTTTCGGATTTGCCTGTCACTGTAGCCAGGCACAGGACGCCTGCGTTTACAGAGAGACCATGACTGGCTTGTGCTGCACCACCCACATCTCCATCCACACACCCCATATTCAGTGTAAACCCGAAGGAGTAAGCCTGGGAGACATGTAGATGGGAGCCACGTTTCATCAACGGAGCCGGCCCACACTCCTTCACAGGCAAACACAAGCACGCTGTATTTGGAGAATCAAGCGCACACAAGGCGGTGGCTGGACCGTAGTCCGCTTCACACTGAGTGCATGGAACCATGCTTCGAGCCTAGCACGACCAAAAGGACCGTGCACCCTTCCCCACCAGCAACGACCAAATGTCTCCTGGAGTCAGCTGGATGAGGTAGTGGGTAATAGACAGATAGGCACCATGTCAACAAGCACGTCAAGCGCAGACATCCCGGGGATGTCAAACAACAGCCAATCACTTGAAATTACAAGAGCAAATAGAATATATCTGTTAAAGAATATAGCTATGCAGACATAACTCTTCCCTAAATTAGCATATGAAATATCCTGGTTAGCAACGAATCCGCGATCATTACAAAATGTCCAGAAGTTACTCAAAAATGCTACAAAGGCAATAAAATTAACGAAGATAACCACAATTAGCGTAAGCAACGTGGCCAGTTAATAGAAGATTATTCAGGTAGGCAGAACCAACCAAACAACGTGGAGTGAAATTTGTCACCCATATATATATGCCGTATGAACTTGTTAAGTTTGTCATGCTAGAATTTGCAAATGTTCATTATAACAGCCAGCATAAAATTCCTGAATGGATTTCGTCACAATCTATGGTTCAAGCACTCATTCTTGTGATTCGAATGATGCAGTCTTTAACTAATGATGGTACTAATTAAAGCACTAGTGGCCTAACGCTAGGTTCTTTGGATGCAGCTGATAGTCGCCAATAGCTTGTTATTTTTACTGCTGAGGAGTTAAGGCTTTTAGCGACAGCTTAAACCCAAGACACTTAAAGTGATATGTAAATAGTTGATGTACTTAAAAAGTAGCAGGAATTTCGTAAAACATTTGTTAGCGTAATCAAAATTAATACGCTAATCTGTTCACTAACAAGTAAGCTTCAAAAGTAGCCCTTGATATGCCTCAAGTCTAGTTAAATTGCTTCGTATGTAGTGCCGAGAATAAATTAGTAGAGAGCCAAAACCAATGCAGTTGTAATACAATCAAATTATTGAGCTATTATTGTTTCATTCGAGAACCCAATGCTGCTTGTGAAACACGTTGTTTTTAACCTAATTAGAAGAGGGTGTTACAAATGACCTTCTTTAGAATCGTCACTCAACCTCTCATATGCTTTTCGTCATTTTATAAATATCGGCAAATATTTGTGGTCTGAAATAATTCTTAGCTTCTAAAAACCTATGGTCATTTGCGGGACTGCAAAAGCTGTAGTGGGGAACTATCCAGTGGAAGTCAATCTCAAGCACAAAGGCGTCACCTACAAATATAATCTCCACTTAATGTCCTAAACTTACCCTCTCTGGATTACAAAATTATTCAACTCAAAAAGGGTCAACAAGCAATAAAAATGATATTCAACTGGTGGGAAATAGCACTGTGTGGTTAGTACATAGCTGTCACTTGAGAAATGCTTAAAAGTGGTAGATAGGTCTTTCCTCTAAGGTTGGTGCTTATAATTCGGAGAATAACACTTTGTGTTTGCGTATGGTTTGCTTTCTGTTTAACATCTTATTCAGTGTGTGTATGAGTAGACAACAGAGGTCTGACTAGTGACGAATCCACGGTTGGCTGTGTTACTTTACTAGAACATTTAAATTTATCTGCATTTATTATTATTACCAACCAATCCAACAATTTGCAAAATGCAACTGATCAAGCAGCCTGCAAAGTTGTTTTGTAACTTTTAAAAAAAGGAACTCAAAGAGAGATTATCCGTCCCATGCGATCCTGTTGTACTTAATGATCATACCAACCAGTTGTACTGTGCCACATATTGTCAAGGAATGTACCTTTTATGTATTTATTTATTTACCTAAAATCGTCATCATATAAAGTCGCGCGTAACGCGCTACTCACTTCATTCAATGCAGACATGCTGGTAAAAGTTTAAAGGTTCATTACAAAATGCAATCGTATAATTGTTTTCTCCTTTAAAGGGAGAGTGTAGGATATTTTAGTTACTTCGTTAACCGCAGTGCGTAAGTAGAATGTCACCTATTTACTTTACAGTGTAGTTTGCCAAACGCAGAAATCAGCGGTTATTGAATCATAGGAATATAGAGGGCAGAAAGAAAGACTTTTGTCCGCTCCCTCACCTCCCAAGCATAACAGGTGTTTGCGCAACAGCAATCAACAAGTTAGGTTGTCACAGTTGCACAAGAAAGAACAAGCTCCATGTAAGTTCAACAAGTACAAATCCAACGATCCTTTAAACATTCCTCAGTGTGCGCGTTGATGACGGAATCAAACAAGGAGTTCCAGTCGTTCACCACAGGAGTCGATAGGGTAATATCAGAGCAAAGACTGAGGCTCCTACTTTTAAACAGTTTCCGGCAATAGCTCCGAGTCGAACACACAGTAGGAATGTGAAAGAAACCATGGAGCTCGATTCCCATTCCACCTCGCAGAACGCGCCCAGTGTACATCAAATCGCCTCGGCGGCGTCGATATTCCAGAGCGAATATATTTAAGTGCTGGAGATGAACGTGATATGACAGGTGTTGGAGCTCAAAGATGCATATAGAACCGTGCCTCTGAACTTTCTAAATAAATCCATGTTCAAACTTTGTAAGCGGATGAACTGAGGGTAGTTCATATTCGAGGATTGGGCGCACATGGGAGGACAACAAAAGTCTGAAAATATCCGCAGTCAAACGTGAGAAGGCTCTTCGGATACAGCACAGTAGTCCGTTAGCTGCGGAAACCCTCCTAAAAGCATGCTGGGTGGTTTTAAGATCAGATCATACAATAACCCCAAGGTCTCTTTCTTGGTTCACGTTATTAAGCAAAAACCGACAAGCTGCTAAACACCGAATAGTTCAGTAGCACCAATGAGGGATACAGAACATTTATCGCGCTTTATAGGCAACTACCATTTAACTGACCAATCGTGCAGCCGATCCAGTGTATTTTGGAGTAGGTCAGCACCCTCAGCGCTGGATACCTCCATCCATAACTTCAGATTGTCAGCATAGGTCAAACATTCGGTCCGGAGAGCTGAATAAAGACCTTTAATTAAGAACCTGAACAACTCTGGTCCCAGAACATAGCCCTGAGGGACGCCACTGCTCATAAGGACGGGGGCTGAATACGTATCATTGAGCTTAACTTGCATAACATGGTCTGAAAGGATATCAAAGAACTATGAGTGAACGCTCCCAGAGACACCAATTCTTTGAAGTTTGAACAAAAGCCACTCAAGAGAAACTTTGTCAAACGCTTTGCTAAAATCAACGTGGATAACGTCCATTCCTTTGCCTGCATCCAGTGAGTTCACCAATTATTCTCTGGCAACTAGCGATTTGATGGTACACGGGCGTGACTTACGAAAGCCACGCTGAGCAGTAAAAATGACACTCCAGTCGTCGAAGTAAAGGCTGGCAGCTCTCTTGAGAATCTGTTCCATAAGTTTACACATCAGTGATGTCAGGCAAACGGGAGGATAATTTGCTGGGTCTGAATGATTCCCTCCTTTATATATGGGCCTGACAATGCCCAGCTTCCAAGCTAATGGAGGGTGTCCGGATTCAATAGGGCAACGAAACACATGCCAAGCTGGGGCTGCAATGTACTTAGTCACGGTCTTGAGAAACAGAAAGTGCAGGCCATCAGGACCAAGCGAGATGTTCGGATCTAACTGGAGAAGGAACTGAGTAACAGGTTCCGTATTGATCTCAAGATGGTCCAGCAAAGATGAGCACGAGAGTATGACATCAGAAAACGGAGTTTCATTTGTATAAACGAATGAATACTGTTGAGCTAAAAGGTTCGCTTTCGCAGCATCCTCATGAAGTAAGGCAGCGTGTTTACCGGAATACAGAGGTGGAATGCCATTAACACGTTTGGTGCCCATTTTCAGATATGAGAACCTTTTGGGGAAGCACCTAGACTACACAGCCAAACAAAACTCGTAGTTTTGACTATTCTCCCGCTTCTTCAGGATACAAAAAGATTCCTAAGCGTTTTGTATTCCAAGTAGTCGGCCGTCCATTGCGTACACTTGAATCAGTCCCATAGTTTGCATCTTTCGTTCATCAGAGACCTCAACTGTTTGTCGATCCAAGGTGGACCTGTTGTTGGACCACTTTGTTAAAAATTGGAACAACCTGGTTGACTAGAAACCTACTTTTGGAGTAAAATCAAACAAAACATCAACACTCAAAAATGAGGAATGGTCCAGTCCATATTAGAAGCAGCCTCCTGCAGACGTTGCGGATCGGCTCGCCGGAAATTACACCGGAAATCACATTGGTCATGAATGGAAAATCAACGCGTCCATTGGAAGGAAAGAGCACAGTGGTCACTCTTACCAACAGGTTGCATAAAATCAGGTCGATGACATCCGACGGCATCGAAGAGAGCACCAAATCAAGAATGTGCGGCGTGTGGCTTGAAAACAATCGAGCGGGTGAAAAAACATGCTGTCGTTGCATGCTCCCTGTTCTTTGGACTACGAAAACTGGTTAAGGTTAAAATCAATGCTTGCCTTAACATTTTTATGCCACTGATCACCAAGGTATAAACAAGTACATGACACAAACTACTTTTGAGTTGCGCAAGCAAAACCTATCTAGCTAAATCAGAGTAAAATTCGGCCTACTCGTTGTTTGTGTGAAAGGACCTAATGTTAAAATGGTTGTTAACTCACGACTGTACGAAAAGGTTAGTAAAATGTACGACTTCGTCTTGATCGGTCTGTTGTAGTTTGTAACATATGAAACATATAAATTACCACGCGTTTCCGATGCTACTATCTAGATGAAGTTTGAAAATGTAAAAGTATATATATAGCAATAGTCCAATCAACAAGTTTATAATTAAAGTTTATAATTGAATGAATACATGTGGCATATGAGTATGGATCACACTGTCGCCAATTTTATCGCAAAAATTGGACAGAGCCGTATTAACATCACAAGTTTTAGACATCTGTGAATCTAAATATGGTATTTGACGACCGCTATCTTCCTAGCTTAAACATCCCAAGAGACTGGTTGATTGGGTCAAGCAATATTCTTATAGCTACTGTCGTGTTTCTGATGGTGTAAGCAGACTAAATAGAGCTTATTATCTTGTACTAGTTGTTCAATGAGCGAACAAATAGTTTCATTATTTTACGTCCGTTTCCTATTACTGTTATCCTAGCTACTTACTGCAGCAAAACTCATTTTCCACATTAAAGTAGGCTTCGCAACATCAGACAGTAAGTAGTCAGGTCTTAGGCATACCACATATTAGTGGAACAGCCACCGTCTGCCTGACATTGTGTAAGCGATCAAACCGGCGAACTGTCTGACAACTGTTGACAGTCTGAATTCCACACTGCCTGTATACAATAACTGGAACAACCCATCTCATTAACTGATGGATATGTGTAATATAGCTAATAGCATGAACTGAATCACTTATTTGCCTACTATGCAGTACTAAATGTAGGAATTTGATGGAAAAAGCAGCATTTATCAGGAGATCCGGTGAGTTTTCTAATAGTTGTGACGGTCGGTTTAAGAGAGCTTCAACATGCGCATGAGCCAACCCCCATAGTGTATTAGCTGGAATCGTCTTGCTATTATTCAATTATATTCCATTTTGCATCTGTTATCAACCTCTAGTTGTGGAGCTCGTTGGCGTATAATGCGCTTATTACAAATTTGTGCATAAGTCTTGCTTCGTTACATCAATATGTCAAATATACGAACTGAGAACTAAGAGGGGAAGGTCAAACTAGCTCCAATAAGACTTTACATTATGCAGTAGTGTTTGCCCTATTTGTAACTTGCGACCCGTTATCTATGTTTGGGGCGCAAGCTAACAGGACATGTGCAAAAACGTCGTTCAAAACTTTCAAATATGGCATCTAAATGAGCCTTAATTGTGCCAAAATAGCTGAAAGCGCTTTGTGCCTCATACAAGAGTGGAGTGCGAAGGAGTCAGGAGGATACATTAATAAACGTTTATGAAGAGTGCATGAAAAGTTTTTGGTTTTGTATCTATCTATGATACCGTACAGGAGAAAGCTTGAACATTTTTGTAGACTAAGCCATAAATATACATCAAGCAGGAAGTGATACATTAAATAAAATAGCAAACGGCTGGTTAAAAGCAGGCAAGTAACGCATAACGTGTAAGTCACATACACTTACACACAGAGTTATATGTCATATATAAAACAAAGAGAAACTTACAGAAAAAAGGAACCGTGACAAACTTTCGGTTTTTGTCTTCGGGGTAAGCAATCGCACAGAGTCAGGCAAAGCTGCTTAAAAAAGTTTTCTGTATAACACATGCATTACTTTTAGACGAATTCGCAGTGAAATCGCCGTGGTCAACGCTAAGTGGGAGCAAATCGGATAATCAAAAACAACATAAATACGCAAACCTGGTTAAGCGTGCAGATCCACGAAAGTACCTTGAAGCATGTCGAATGGAGGTAAGCCAGTTGTAAAACTCAAAGAGCAACTCTGGTTGTATAAAAAACACGTCGTCGTTACTATCCGTAATCTGGATAAACAGAACCTTTACGGCGTGTAAAAGAAAAACCAACAGCTATCCAAGGATCATCATCGTTTTCGTAGTAAACGTCTACTTTGGCCTGGCCAAGATAAACCTTGCAACATGTACTTGAATCATAAGCGTCTAATGAAAAATTTGCTAGCAAATTGTAATACAGGTACCAGGAAATATTAACAAACTGTCCTCAACGACATATGCCCAGCTCTTGATCTTCTGCAGTTTACCATCTCTTCTGGTATAATGGTAAACTACTCCATTAACCGGAACCTCGACTGATTCGACCGTGTTCATGAAAATTCAAAATCACACTGATTATATCAATTTACCATTGAGCCCAGTAAAACACGTCCAGCAAAACCTTATTGTTACTTTCCATAATGGGGGGCTGCTTATGTAATTAACCACTCCAGTTTTAACTAAGTTATACGCTTATTACTTCTTTACTTCGCTTACAGGATAGGACAGGCTCCAGGGACGAATCTTGCTGCCGCATAACGAGCGCCATGTTTCTTGCCAGCAAGCGAAAAAGCCCCCAGCACTGCGAATTGATAAAATATCCTTGATTCTATAATGGTGAAAAACAGCAAGTGCAAGACGAACAGCACACTGGCATGAAATAATGAACTTAGAGGCCGTCACTGATGCTCAAGGAAATTTGAGAAACAGGGCCATTCAATGTTTACCTAGGCTACTTTTAATCCCTCCACGGTTCCGCATGCTAGTAGAGCGGAAGGAAGTTTATCCTAAACAGGCATAACCCGGTTTGCAAGGAACCCCGCTCTTAACTCCAGCGTAGAGCTATGATGCCACCATTTCATGCAATGGTCCAGCAAGTTATCTGACCTATTTGATGCAAACAGATCCGTTTGCCCGGGACCATTGCGGCTTTACTTGCTTTTGAACTTCCCTATAAAGTAACCTCTTAATTTGCTTCCTCACTGATAATAAACCCAAGATGGCTAACAGATCTGCATATGGTAACCCGCTCTAACATTCTATCATTCACGTGGACGTCCTTTGCACCTTCTCAACACAAACCATATCTTTCCGCAGGTAAGGTGCCCATGCCTGAATACAGTATTCCAAACATGGTCTGACCACAGCTTCGATCAAAGAAAGAAAGACCTTTGGCTAGGTACAACTGAGAAACCTCCTGAGACGAAATAATTCCTGTCGCACTTTCTTCCCAGCAGGCCCGCACTGCGCCAAAAAGCTTAAAGTCACTCGTCACTATGACACCTAGACCACGCGCCTCGGTGACATGCTGCGGTGTTAGGGACCCACTAGCTGTATGCTTAGACTACCCCAGTGAGTTGCCATTGATGTTTCAGTTCCATCTTTTGCCATGAACCGTCTACATGAGTGGTTTACGGCGGTGAACTGTGTAGCAAACAAGCTTTCACTGCCTTGTTTACGCAACATATCCATATACCCACTTAGTGGTAATTTGAAGCTTTCTGTCTGAAAACGGTAGTGGAGAGTCGTTCTGTTTCAGGAACATGCGAAGGCATGAGGCGGACCTAAAAACGACGACCTCACAAAATAATCTCACGTTTATCTGCCCCGGAACTTCACCTAACGACGGATTATTGTACGATTTTAAGCCGCATGTAAACCTTGGTTCCCACGACTGTAATTGTGTTCAGCACCCAATCAATGCCTATGGGAGAGGTGCGACTATTTAATTCTGGGTAAATTCAGTGCACTGGTTATCCACTTGTGTCTGCTTGGTCGTGGGCTTTTGCCACATCATTTGATGCTGGCCTTCTTGGAGCATTACTGGATGACAACTTATCGCAGCAGGTCACCAATCCTACAAAGGTACTACAGGTTAACCACAGCATGTTTCCGATCCGGTACATACACCTGCCTCTTATGACATTGCTGAACTAACCACTCTGCCGCCAGTTGCTCATATCGAGCACTGTACCCTTACCTTCACTTGAACACGAAGTATTGTCAGTTCTGACCAAGGATTTCATCGCCAGAAGTTTTGGAGCATAATCCCTTCTTGCCTTAGAGAGGCGGCTGGCAAACTTGCCTGGAACGTGCCGCGTTATCTAGGACTCGACTATGCATGGATTCCTTTGCGCTTTAGTGAACTTGCTAATTGCACCGTTTGTCCCAACCACCAAACGATGTCATTTTGTGAGAGATACTCGCTAGGTTGTTCGAGAACTGTTGCTTCTGATACACCAACGAAGAAAATTATAGGATAGCTTAAAGTTCTCTAAACTGATCTCGGATTTTGCCCACTATAAGAAAGTTAGTATACTGTGTTCTCTAAAGCATGAAAAGGTGCTCTAGTATGGACGGAAGCTGGCTGAACAATCCCGGTCTATGCCCAAAAAGCGCTGTGCGTTCATTAACCGACGGACCAAAACCAGCTTTGACACCCGCACACTTATCCCATACAGGCAACTCGGTACCTCACGAGGGTGATGCGATAGTGGAGCTTCTGGCAAGTAATTACTCTTCCGGATATTTTTCAGCAAGTTCAGCCCACCAACAGCTAGGAGACTAAACCTTCCCATGGTCTGTATCTGTTCGTACCCAAAACGGTATCCATTATGAAACCCCTACTAGAGCTACATCCAAACCACTTTCTTGGCTCTGAAAGCCTTCATCCCCTGTAGCTCAAGGCAGTGGCTGAATACGTAGCTGAACCCATCAGCTAAGTATTCCACTTAATTCAAAATGTGGCCCTCCATCCTTAGACCGGGAAACAGCTGTCGTGCTGCCAAAGCACAATGACGGGAACCATCAAGCTCCAGTAAACTACCGTCCTGTTTACTTGACAACGATAGGTTGCAAGAGCATAGAAATGTTTACACAAAAAGGCTGGCTAGCCGAACAACCTCCTCGTGGTGCCAGCTGGGTGGTTCGGGTTTAACCCGTTCCAGCAAATAGTTCGGCGGCAGTGTTCCAGGACGTGGTGGGTTTTCGCCTGGCAAGCGTTCTCCCTATAAAAAGCCACAAATGTCTGTTTAACAACACTGCGACGTGGCGGATGTGACTCGCCACAAAATAAAGTCACTGGCCCGTGGATATCCGGAAACTGCTATCCAACCCACAGACCTCAATCGCTTATGCTCACATTCCTGAGGATAACAAACAGTCAAAAATGATCCGGCATATTCAAAGACACAAGCTACATTCATACAAAATTACACACGTATAGACACTCACACTGTTATGCCAAATATGTACTTTTTGTACAATTTTGATCACACTATGTTAGCTAAGCATGATCATGCCTGTAAAGGTGTGCCTCGCCTTGTCGAGAATAAAAGTTTATTTATTTATTTATTTATAGAAGCACCGTGATTAGGCAAGCAGCACATCCTCTACACAGCAAGCCTTTTCGAAGAGACGCTGTTGCACCACCAACCCGCTAGTAGAAAGAAAAAACTGAACAAGGTAAATCGATGCAAGTCAACAATTATATATTGCCTTCGTCGATATTAAAAAAGCACCCGATAATTTTCTGCGTCAGCAGGTATCCTGCAAGCTACACCGAATCGGTCTCAGTGGCAAACTTCACTCCTGGAGCGCAGCTATTTTAGCCGGAAGAATTATTCAAGTATAGGTAACCGAGACACTGTCTCAGCCGGTGCGCATGAGCAGGGGCGTTCCACAATGTCCTGTACTTGCCTGGACTTTTAAAGTGCTTCAAATGCCGCCTACCTGTCTTTTTAAAAAGGATTGGCTAAGCTATACAGGTGTGCTTAAGCTGTGGGCTGAGGTACCTGACCTTGAAGCTGTTTACAGGCTATAGCATGCACTAGCCGTACTACACCATCGGTCCAGCAACTGGTGCTTACCCATCAATTATGAAGAAGGCTAGGTTCTTCCAATAGGTGCGTCTGAGTCACTCGATACCTACCATGTTGGTGGCTTCCTCCGCAGGTATGCGGGTCAGGAGGACTTCTTAGGTGTACTGTTTGCCTCTAACATAAGGCCTCTCAGGATACACTGAGAAGTGTAGCCGTTGCTGACAGGGTGTGCTGCGGCATAAGAAGGACGTGCTCCCGAATGACACCAGATACCTTCAGGGCTCCGTTTAGTTCTCACGTACGCCCAGCCTTCGTGTATGGCCTACCAGATGTCGTATCCTGATTGGAAAGCTCCAGAAACGGCTCGAATTTTTTCCATGGTCCACGGAACTCTTTTAGCCTCTTCTGCTGCAGCCGCCGACTCTTTTCTTCCTGGACTAGAGCCGCTACAATGGGGAACCCTCTTTACCGCGCGCATGCTAAAGGAGGAACAGAAGAGAACTAGAACCGTTTTAAAGCTCAATACAAGGTGTCCTACACCAGGTCACTTCTTGAAACTAAAACGAGAAGGCTCCAGGTTCACACTGCTGTCGCCCTATCCACCCGGGTGCTAAATGCCTGGAACTACCTTCCGGAGAACATTATCAGTGCACAGTCTTAAGTGGGTTTGCAGCAGCTCTTGGTCTCTTAACTGTGTAGGATAACAGGATTGTGATGTTCTACTGCCATTGCTCCAGCACACTAGGACTGCTGGTCGCAATGACACATGCTATGTTCCGAACTGGAGGCGCCGTGGTTGAAATGTGACCTCACTCTGCCTTTTACAACTTAGTGTAAGCAATGAATAAGGAACGCTTTGAAATCCTTTAATTCCGCAGCTCACGTTAGCTAAGTAACAGATAAAAGCGCTTCTTCTGTATAAGTCTCCAAAGTTAGCAATGGCTTCCATGCTCTTATGAGAGCTTCTTAAATATCAGCAACGCGAAAGAAAGGAACACCTCCAGAATAGGAAACCTGGTCAGGAAATACTCACAAGATTTCGCTGTGATGACCTATACAATGACTAAGTGGATGTTCTCATTAAGCGGCAAGTACAGTAGAAACCGAAATCGCCAAGATGTTTATTTTTTGGGATCATCTCGTTATACAACATGGCGAAATAATATACGCTATGTGTGGCGTATTGATCTGGCCGGTTTTACTTCAAACCTGAAAGCCGACTCACTACAGATATAATTCTAATCCACGGCTTAAATTCCTACTCGACAATCCAAAACGACCATTACTGCTTATTTTGTATAGGTGTTTGTTATTCACCAGCCTTTGGTTCATCTATGCAGAGTTGCGGCAGGAGGAAATAGCCTAGGAGGCGTTTTAGCAGCCTCCGCATCGACCGAAAAGCTTCGCCAGCATAGTACGCGTGGCGAACGAGCCTGGCTTTCACTCCTAATAAAGAATCTCAAGGTTACAAAATTTAAAGAAGTACTTATTGCATTTACTGACTTCATAGTTCAATAAACTCTGCCTAACAAGCTTTCCATATTTATTTCTAATCCGCTACAAAATTCTGAGACTACAGGTGGTAGAACTTTGGTTCATAACCTCTGCTAATTTTTATTTGCTTCAGACGCATAAAAATGGAGATACGCATTCTCTTACCGTGCGTTTCGCAGACTGCATGTAACGTTTAAACGTAACGTTTAAACGTAACGTTTAAACATTGGTTCATCCGACGCAGATAAGCAGTTGAGCATATTACATTTGCATTTTCAGTGGGGTCAATTCCAGCATTGGGCTTAAAAGTCTAACTGCACATCATAACCTTACTAATAAAAGATCCAGAGTGAACACGAAAGACGTTAAAATTATCCAACTAAGGAGCATATGGAGTTGCCGAACTCCCGAGTATATTAATTATAATTTTAAATGGTGTTCGTATCAAAAGCAGCGAGGAATAGCCTGGTGCATACTAAACCGACAGCAGCAATTAAATAATATGCACAATCAACAAGACAGAGTGCCAACTGAAATGCGTAAAGAAGAGCAAAATCGGCAGTTTACGTACATCAAAATGGAAACCATTGCAAGTTCATAAAAAGCGCTTTTTTCCAAAATGTTGCTGCCACGGACATGTCAGATACGAGAAAGTAGTGCAGAAACGTCGAACAAGGAATGCAAATGAAGTGTTTGTCCGAGCACCCTAGTTAACGTATATTTACGAATAAAAATGATGCTTTCATTCGCGACAATGCAAGACACGCCTGCATAAGCATCATAATGGTGTTAACGCCTTAGGGAACGGTAACTGTTAATAAGTATTAGTATTAGGGGTTAATGGAGGCTGCGACTTAGTCCCATCAAAGTTACCCCGCAAAGTCTAGTACGCACTAAATAGTTTATGGTTATTTTATTGCATGACTCCCGGCTATCTTTCTGCCTTAGTATTTTTATTCATTTCTGTGCAAATGTGATATTGCAATTGTTTACATGTGTCGGAAAGCAGAAACGCGGTTGGAACAGTATTTTCGAACCCGTACGCCATGGAGTCTGGGTCGGGACTCTCACATCTGAGATTTGCCTAGCGGCGGGTTTGGTTCGGTAAGTATGCTAAGCCAACTGGAGAGGTTGCCATTAGATGGCGGTGTGCACATATATATATATATATATGTTAACTCGGTGTATGTTTTGTACTGAAGAAGGTTAATGTGGTTCTCATAGTTACTTGTTTTGATAGACTACAGCAGTATTGGAAATCACTTGGCGCCACATTTGTAACTGTCATCATGGTGGATGAATCTAGGGGCTATGTCTTTTGTTGCGTACTATTATCGGAAACTTGGTGAGATTGCGTGCGATGCAAAGAAATTTGCAACTGTCACAGCTTTTTGCAAGCATACGGCTGTGACTCCACGGCATTATGAACGGCAAAAGTGGAAGAGGTTGCCAGCTGAGTACCCGTACCGGTATGTGCAGTATCCCTGTGTTCATGGCAGGCGTAGCAACGTTCCTGGGAAACTGTAAGTTACTATTTTTACGGTATAATAAACGCTACACCGTTACAGGATGCTGGATTTCTGAGCCCATTTCTCTTTCAAGATGAATGTTGAATTTTACGAACGAGGGGGATTGCATTTGTGTCTTTGTCATGGTTTCCATTTTGGGAAGCCATGGCTATATCCACAGAACAGGCGGTTGACGGAGACATGGGAGAAAGAGGGGATCCCTGATGTCCTTGTTCAATTTGCCAGAAGATACTGGCAAGTTGTCAGATCCTGCATCTATTTGTTCACTGTCGAATGTCAGTTTATCTGTTAACAACGACCTTTTTAGTAACGAACCCTCAGACAGCATGTTTGATTCGGCTGTTAGCGAAGGAGAGCAGCAGGTTTCTGCCCTTGTCAAAAGATGACAAAAGAGGGTTAAAGAAGCGGCAAAACCCAAGGCAGACTTGAGAGATTCGTCGCGCGCTCATTCCCCCTCAAATTTTACTACTACTAATCGTTGCAACTGGAAACCTCTACGACACTAGTGTCTATGAAAACGGACACTAAATTAAAACCACTGACGTCTACAGAGCGTTCGGTAAATGCTCCGCGTCGCGGAGACTGGTATACCGACTGCAGTGCTATTTTCAGAACCGCCACTGAGTCTTCTGCTGTTCTCCCAAACGACCGTATGCTAGATAACCTTCAGTGCTTTAGAATATGCGCTACCAAAATCCTGCCTCCCTGCTTCCCAGGCGTGACTGTACGCAAACTAACCAGACTCGGTAATTTGCCAGCTGACAAGTCTCACCCTCGCTTGTTGCGAGTTGTTCTGTCCACTCCGGAGGAGCGCCAAGCACTTCTGCGTTTCGCCTTTAAGCTCAAGGGCACTGGTGTCATTGTGTACTTAGACCTCCCTTTGGCGGATAGGCTGCAATTACGGGAAGCTGCGAAGGATCTTGAAGCCCGCCGTGAAACAGAACAAAAGGGTCTCCTTTTGGTGGGTTTTCAGGTGGTGAGCCGACGGTCCACTTCCGCCCTACCAGAGCCGGTTCTGGTGGCACACGATCCCGGACTCACAATGTTAAATCCCTTCAGATGATCTTAAGCAATGTGCGTAGCCTGCGAAACAAGCTGTGCGAAGTCGGCGGCCTTGTTAACGACTGCCGTCCAGACGTTCACGCATTCACTGAAACGTGGTTGTCCACCGTCGTCACGGACAGTGAAGTATGCTTGCCAGGCTACGCACTGCTGAGATGTGACCGCAACTCTGCTCGGCGCAGAGGTGGTGTTGCTTTGTACGTTAACGCCGCACTTACTGTCTTTAACACGTATTGTTTCACATTATCAGAGTGTGATGTTGACGCACTCGCAGTTAACCTGTGTGTTGCCTCCGCGCAACTTAAAGTTGTGCTGGTCTATGGAAGCCCCAACAGCGTTGCTAAGGGGCTTGCTGGTTTCATCCGCGAGCATTCAGCAAATAGGTGCTTAGTGATGGAGGACTTCAATCTTCCCGACGTTGCTTGACAGAATTTTTCCTGCGACGCTGTTACAAGGTGTTTAGCTACCGAGCTTCTCGAGCTGGCCTTGCATGCTTCCCTGCACCAATTTGTCGATCGGCCTACTAGATTCATGACGGGTAAAAGCCCGTCCCTCTTGGACTTGCTCTTTGCTAAATCCGTTAATTTTGTTACGGCTATTGTATACAACCCACCTCTTGGTGCTAGCGATCACGCATGTCTTTCATTCAAGTGTGCTTTTAGTCGTCAGACTAATGATCATCCCGGCCGAGTTCCAAGTATAGGGCGCGCACTTTCAGACAATGAAAGCCAAGGCCGCAAAGTCGCCTTGTGTCATTTTGGAAAGTGACGACCTTCAAACGGCCTGGGACAGATTTAAATCATACTTGAGTGACCGCTCTCTCCCCCATATACCACTATCTAGCAGGAATAAAACTAGTGCAAAACCACCGTGGTTTGATTCTGCTGTACACAAACAAAGCAACAAACGTGCCAGATGTTGGCGTACTTACTTACCTTCTCCTTCATTATGCACTTTCAAGCGATATCCTGAGGTTCGAAATGAATGCAGGCAGTGTCAACGAGGTGCTCGTCTATAGCATGAAGTAGCGCTTGCGCGTATAGCCTCATCAAACCCGAAAAGCTTCTTCGCATATGTCAAAAGGCGAAGCGACATGAATTCGTGAATCCCAGTTCTCCTCGTAGGATGCGTCTGGTATAGATGCGTTCTCCGCGACGTCGGCGATAGTCTAAGGAAAATAGGTTCATCATCTTTAGTATGGTGAGGTAGGGGATTTTGCGTAGCCCAAGAACGAATATCGAGGCTTGTCGCTGAAATTTTTTACCTTGTCACTTTTACGTTTAGATAAAGGGGCTATGGCCGGAAGTGCAAATTCAAGAATGCGATGGATATGTGAGGTGAAGAAAAGTCTAACTAGCTGCGGCGTCATTTTAGCGAATGATCTCTTTATGACGCCCCACATCCTGTTTGCCGCAGCAGTTTTCTTCAACGTGTCAAGGGTCGTTTTGTGATCAGAGGATACCACTGTCCCCAGGTGCTTTTCCTGTGTGGCAATCTTGAGTAGGTGCTCGCCAATGTGATAGATGCCCAGTGGTTTAGCAGCATCTATAGAAAGGACTGAGCACTTAGCTTTGTTGACCTGCAAACCCCACTTGATAGACCAAGAGTGTAGTAGAGGAAGCGTTTCCTGTAATCGGTCGGAGTCTTCCAGTTTTGACACATCCGACCATAGGTTGAGGTCGTCTGCATAGATCAGACCATCCGTTTGTAGCATACTAGGTAGATCGTTGATATATCTTGAACGATTCCGGTCCGGGAACGGAGCCTTGTGGTGCGCCACTAAACATAGGCACAGAGAATGAAAGGGTATCGTTTACTTTGACTTCCATGTTTCGGCCTTGCAAGAAGTCAATGATCCATAGTAGGATGTTCCTTGTTACGTCCATTCCGCAGAGCTTACGGAGTAACTCCAGACGTGGGACTCTGTCAAAAGCTTTGCTGAAGTCGAGGAAGACCACATATAAACGTTTTCCAGCGTCCACTGATTTAGCCCCCTTCTCTCTTGCGATCAGCAGATTATTGCTGCAGGGATGTCCTTTTCTGAAGCCACGCTGGTTGACTGAAGTGAAGTGCAGATCTTCGCAGTGTCCGTTGGTAACACATTTAATGAGCTTTTCCATGATCTTGCAGGCGACCGACGTCAAGCAATTTGGCCGATATTTCGCAGGGTCCTGGCGGTTTCCGCCTTCGTATTTCGGCATAACTACACCCGTCTTCCAATCGACAGGTAGTCGACCAGATTTAAGAGAGAGCTGAAAGATTTACCGAAGTAGGAGGGAAATGACTTCTGCTACCTTTTTGAGTAAACGTGGGTGCAGCCCGTCTGGGCCTGGTGAGGAAGATGAGTTCAATTCTAGTAGCAGCTTCCGTGCAGCACCAGCTTGGTGCGCCTCCCGGTGAAATACTTGAAGAAAAGACAGCGTACGGAAGCGTGATCCCCGTGTTTTTAGGTATTGATATGTGTGCTGCGTTTCCGAAATGCACAAGTAGGGCGTCTGCGCGCTTCAGAATCTCACCCGGGTGGTAATTACGGGCTTCACTTCAAACGGACTAACAATGCCGAGCGTTTTCTACAATTGTGTGCAGACAACGTTGTTTCATAGTAGCACTGCTTTACGAGGCATTGGGCTGCGAAATGCTACTTGGCGTCCTCCAGTAGCTGACTAACGATGGGCCCAATTTGACCACATAGCCATAAGTTAAAGATGGCGTGCTTCCATCCTGCATTGCCGGTTGTACTGCAGTACCTGTGTCCACTGGCATCCTGCCTTGGTACGCTGTCATTTCTCCATGAACATTACCGGGAGGCGCACCAGGCGTCCCCTCAGATTGGTAACTAAAATATTGTCTTCCCCTAGGTCAGGAAAGCCTATCAAGCCACAGTGCATACCGAACATTTGCGGCCGCGTTTTTATGACACTGACCTTCAGTGGCATAGGATTTCGGCCGCCATGCACGACGCCGGATCACCCGCTTGTGGCACTTTCAACCGTCACGGGACCAGTCACTATATCCGAGAGATCCGTGGACCTGTTGAAATCTAGAAGCAACTTCCATGCTGGATATGGGCACGAAGTGACCACTCGGCCTATTAGACGAACAGTAAAGCAGCCTACGTACTGACAAGGAAGCGTGGTTTACCACGGCCCAAGAAATTTAGGAGGCTGGAGCGGTAGGCAATTACGTCAAGCTCTACCAGCTGATCCGCACCACTGGGCCCAGGAAAGCAGGCGTCAGTGAGACATTCAGAGGGCACGCGGGTGCACTGATACACAATAACGAGTGTCGTATGGCTCGTTGGGCACCCGGGAAAGATTGTTGGGCTTGCCCAACGCGCTGCAGTACGGTAATACTGTGGAACCCGCTTCAAAAGGTTCATGGATATAATACTGCGCGGTAGAATCAGCTTTCTCTACATTCCCTAAGCATAGCACGTAAGGGAACACGTCATCCCTGTTTTACTGATTGCACGACATTTCCTTGTTACCTAATCCTTGACTTCGTAGGATTCATGATTTCACTTCGGAATACAACGAGCCTTCTTTCACATAGTCGCACATGGATGCGGACGAACCCTACGGTTTGGCGGTCTGATTCTTCCGATTAAAGCTCACGTAGCACGCTCGCAACATACTCCCTCATGCCGCCGTGTTACGTAGGATCCGCCGCCGACATCAACCCAGCCGTAACCTACCGCAGCATGACAACACGGAAATGGTAACGATGCCCAGTTTCAACGCGTGCAGCTGCCTCACCCAACGTCCGCAGTCACACTGAGGCCACAGATGTTCACAGGCAGGCGTCTGAAATGCATACATACTGCGTTCAGCTCACTTAACACACTCATCACGTCCTCCCCACGTCGCCCTCTTGTGTAGCATCTTCCTACGACATCGCCACCAGCCGTAACGTCTGTCATCATGATAACACGTAAGTGTTTCTTTCATTCACTTACGTATCAACAGAACCTGTAACAATTCCCGGATCCGCTGAATGCCGCTGCCCTACCCGGCTTCCTCGGTAACACTGCAGCCTACGCTTTACACAGGCAAGCGACTTCAATGTATGGACTCTAATTTCATAGCACTTGGCACTTATGAGATCGTTATGTGGTATGAGTTTCCGCGGCTTCCCGACAGTAAGTATCTATTGCACGTGAATTTCCGAAACCTAACTGGTTCCAATTGTCCATGTCTGCGTCAACGACCTCACGGCCCTTCTCAGGTCCACCATATGTGCTATAGCCTTTCGTTTCCCACTGCAAGCACCATCTAAACACCAGGCGGCTTTCAACGGTTGGAGCACTGGGACATGGGTGCATTTGGTGGATCCGTAATCGTCCACCGAACAACGTACTGGACAGTCCACTTGAATACGGTGTGCAACTGCTGTCGTAACCTATTTCTGGATTTTCAGACAGCGTAGCAGCTACAATCCCGCTTTTTCGCTTCTCTAACAAACATTTTAGTTACGAATTATCACTCATAGGGCCATGCATTGGTCTTTACTGAACACATTTGAAAAGCTAAAACGGAACAGGAGATAACCGATGCGTTAACCGGTAAGTTACCTTCACCTACGCTGCAGTGACTCTATACTGCAAACGTAGACCAAACTTCATTTTTATTGACGTCTGGCATTGCATATTAACCTTGACCAACAATACAAGAGGTGTGCAGTGCATTCTCACAGCAGCCGGTAAGCACGTTGTTTACCGCTCTCCGTTTCTTTTGCAGTCTGCGGCCGCTCGTGTGATTTACCTCATCCGCCTGTCCGCAAACCACTGCATTATTGTGGTTCCGACGTGGCAGCAATGGTCACTACAGTATTTCGGAAATCAACTTCTAGACAAGGTAGGTGACAATGCTGGACCAAAAAGTTATCAATGGTGGAATTTGTACCTTCGATGGGTCAGTCGCCCTTATGCACCCTCTTCTCCTGTTGATGGGTGGCACCGCAATGAAAAGTTGTCAAACGTTTACCACCGAACTGCGTTACTTTTTATTTCCTGGTAATTTTGTCTAAGACATTGATGACGTGAACCGTACACTCCACTATCGGGAGGTGCGCTACGTCACTTCCATGTGATTGAGTTCGTCAACCCCGCGTTGCATCTATGCCCATAGCTTTCAGATGTGTCTACGGAATAAATTTCCATTTACCATTCCCCAGTGTTCACGCGTTGTGGGTCAAGAGCGCCTCACGCGCTCCCCATGATGACGTGAATATTCGGAATCGGTACAGACGTCAGCGCCTCATTTGTGTCTCTTTTTCGTTACCATTGCCATATTGTCACGATTACTCAGCATAATGCATTCAACGCATTCGCATGCAATGACGGAAACAAATGAAATGCCATGTGACTCCACTGCAGTTGCATCAGTAGCGTTAACAAATCCCATTACTTACGTTCTTTTTGTCGCAATGCCTATGGTTACCACTGTGGCTTCCTTCCTAGCAACAATGATGTCTGCTATGCGACCTATATGCATTTCATAACCACTGGTTATGGAGGAGCGCTCCGCCTCTAGCGCAGTCGTCTCCCTTGCCGATTATGCTGCCACCAACGTGAGACCTACGTAACCTTATGTACTGTCAGTCAAGAACGCCTGTGAGACCAGTCATTGCTAATTCCATAGTGGCAGAATTGCTGCAGCTGCGCTGGGAACAGGTAAAAGCCTTTCTGTGGGTGTGCAGATGCATTCTCTTTTCATTCGTTAGCAGTGCTTACTATACCGCGGCTGCTGGGCCATTGTGGTATTAGTAACCGCCGGTATTTAAGGATTTTGGTTCCAAAGACGGCGATTATGCTGGGTCCGGTAACGACACCAATGCTCTGCGACCAATATAGCACTACTAATAAGAAGCCCTCAAGACATGCGCATCAAGTATATGCGGCTTCCCTAGGACCCAAATGGATGCAAATATCATCGAACCCAATTTGCATAAGTGAAGGCCGTTCATGTAGGCTCCTGGCGCCGATAACATAACTGTCGATGTAGGCCATAGTTAGACTTCCCTGTGGAATATACGTAGGCTTACCAGGCGCCGTTCCTTCACCTCAGTGAAGTCAAAAATATCTACCTGTTTAATGATCTTTATGACACTGCTGCTATAGAACTCATGGTACTTTTCCATGCATCGCTCGTGCAACCAATCGTCGCCAACACTGGCGGGCGGTTCAGTGAACAAACAAATGCCACGCGTGAGGCAATCATATGGCCTTACTATGTACCCGTCGCGTTCGCAGGAACATAAACCTACCTATAGTCTTGCGTATATATGTGGGCTACTTGTATGGAAACATCACAAAAAGTTCACTGAATTTTTCTTTGTTTTGCCATCCTATTATTCCCTATGCTTCCTACAACTTCAGCATATACTGGGTGTGATAAATTTCCCTTAGTGTCATTCATAAAACGGTATTAGCTTATTAATGAAATGCGTAACCTACTTACTTTACTCCTGACACCTTGATAGGCACCGTTACAGATACCGGTTAAACTTCATGAAAGCTGACAGGCACATGCTTAATTATTTACTAATTTACGCACGGATAAGGTCATTTATATCTCTGTAATAAAAAGAATGTATACGTTGGTCCACTGACGTACAGTTGCGGGGATTTGCATTACGTAATCATAGCGGGGACTAATAACGTGCCGTCCTCTTAAATGGCATGAAACTGATGATCATTGTTACCGTAACACGCGTACAAATGTCTTCCTACATAAGGATATAAGCATGGATATACTGGAGGAGCAATACCATTGCTAATCACGTTAAGGTTGCAAAATTAGGAATGCATATATTTACAATTAACTATAGGCATGCCCTTTCAGACAGCATTATGTATACATAAATGTACGCCTTATGAACCTATATTTATACATATATATATAAGGTTTTATCAACCATTTATGTACCCTATGAAATTTCATTCCGCCGTTGTGAGCATTTACTCACCACATATTGACCATAAACCGACATGCATTTTCACTTCTCCTTCACTTTAGATCATTTAACTTACTGCTTTCCAGGCGTTCAGATATGCGACTGACGCTTTCGCGTTACTTTTCCTTTATAAATACGCATTCCGTAACAAATCCCATATGTAAATAGGTATGCGAATATCGCATGGTTATTTGCCTATTTGTGCTACCTCCATTTACCCCGTCATTTACATATTATTCCCACAGCCATTTCCGTTCTTGTCCACCTATTTCTCGAAGTACGCTAACCATTCTGCTCAGTCGTTTCCCAAAAATGAAATCACATAGGAACATGCGAGGTAAGCAACATATTCATATCCCCTTCAATTTAAGTGTGTCACTCTTCATATACTCCCTTAAAGTCGGTATTCTTCATTTTCTGACTAACCGAGTGCACTATTTACTTATCCAATAATATAGGTCCAATTTAGACCCATTTATGCAATTGGAAACTCTGGGCCCCTGCTACCAAGGTTACAGTAAACTATGGTACTATAAAAGCCACAGGAACCCGATTACTTTATGCCTCTGCTACTGGTTTATTTATAGTATTTACAAATTATTTAACTACAAATCAGTATCCTACGCTACCATTATACTCCCGGCTGTGCCGGTCGATCTTGGCCCGCAAACCCGTTCCCGCCAGATGTGAGAGTCCTGGTCCCCATGGAGTCTGATTTTCGTAGGTGCTTACTTGGGCGTTGTTTTGACAGTTTTGATGAGTATAATAGTCCGTTTTCTGATTTTACGCCTCTTATTTATGTCATTTTCGTAATCTACAGCAGCAGAAAGTGTAACGTGTTGCGGGTGAAGTGTTACATGGTCATGTATCGATGTGTTCGCTACGCACATCGCAAATCAAGAAGTATATGCATCAGCCATATTTAGTTGGCTTTTGCTTCTATTATTCTAAGTCTTTCATCTCACGTGATACTAACTGCGAAGCTCGCGTGATCCTCGTCAGAACTGGACGCAAGCTGAAAGTCACACCTTTAATCTGTCTCACAATCATCCGGTTAACCGCTTTCCGTTTGGGCGACACCCCATCTATCGCCGTATGACGTACGATGAGCGCAGTCAGTCCGTGGACCTTTTCCGCTACAATACACCAACATGCGACATCAAACAGGTCGTCGAGGTTCGATTCGGAAAGCATATTTCCAGCTATGATGTCCGCAATGTTCGTCACAAATTACGACCTGGCGTTGAGTATAAGCTTAGTTTGATGGCTTTTACTACCTGCAGTAAAGTTGCAGCAGGTTATCAAGTCTATGAAGGAAAACGGACTTGCGCGAATTGTTTCAGAGGAAGGCCTGTGCACACCTATTATTTGCTCGGCATCAGCGCATAGAACTGTTTCGCCGATTCTTGCATGTCGTTTGTGTAGACGCTACTCATGGTACTAACCGTTGGAAGTAGAAATTGGTAGCGGCTTTACGTGTTGCTTGCAGCTACAAACTATACCAGTTTTTAATAACTGACGGGATGGGTTAGAGCCGGCCGATATTTTACGCGTTTCTGAGTCGGGAGGGTTACACATCGTTGCTAAAGTTGTTCGAAGCGTGTCGGGTATTACGGGTTATGATAGTCCAGCCAGCACAATGAAGGCGGACAAAATGGCTGTTCAAATGCGTGCAGCGCGCGCGTTTGCAATGCGACATTTTGTTGTGCTACTTCCACATCCGCCAGGACATAAGAAAGCATGTAAGTGATAAATCTTCCTTATATTCTGCAGACAAATATTAACCGGTCGCGTTATCTGTTTCATCGCGTGGCAACTTCCGACACGGAGACCGTTTGTACCCTCTTTCTGTATGTAATATTCTTGTTTTAGAGTTCAACAAGATTCGTAGCTCCTTCAACGAACAAACCACCGGTTTGTGCGCTACCTTACGTTGTACTGGTTGTACATAAGACGCTCGTGGGCGAAACACGCCCAAGCTGGACTTGTGCATTTTGGAAATGCAACGAACAATCGATTTGAGGATACCAACTTTCGGTTGAAGAAAGTTACCCGTGCATCTAATGGCCTTGTTGCAGACTTTTGCAAAGTCTGGGAGCATTCGGAAGTTTTGCTGAAAGCGTCCCAGATACATGCAGCGTTTTCCTGCGACAGGCGTCAGTTACTAGAAGGTAGTGCATACGTTCATCGCGTAGTTTGCCTCTTAGTTACTTACGCATGCAAATTAGTGATGCGCCATTTAGCATAACCCATGTGCAAGCAGGAGCCCGTTGTACAATTAGCGTCAACGCTTCACAAACGGTATCTGTGCCCATGATGGTAGTGCCTAGCTGTACTACCAGTAAGAAAGAAATTTTTTCTACGACAGTTAATTGTTGGTCGTTTGCCAACGTCGGATTTTGTCGTTGCCTGTACTCCATTAACATGCTCTGCTTACGAATGTAAGCGACAGCCTAGTATAACAATTTCCTGCGCATGCAGTCAGGATGAGTGTACCGCCGATCCGAGTACAATTCAAAAAACCGTACCCTATCATATTGAACTTGCAATTGGCACTGATGATCTTTTTCCTTACCTTTCATTGCTAGGTTGTTGAATGGGAGCCTTCGAGTTCCCCGCAAAGCTAAGTATTGTGCCGAATGCGGTGCAAAATTAAACTATTCTGTGCCATTCGAACTCCCATTTTTACCGTATTTTATCGTCGGCATGGATGTTAGCCAAGTAAGGAAAACGCTGAGAAGGAAAAATCTTGTTCAGATAAAATCACTCATACAAGTGCTTGACAAAAGTCTACACGTTCGCACCACTATTATATTTTAGCTGATGAAGTTGTCTTTGTGCAATGATCTCCTGCATGGAGCATGCGCGTCAAAAGCACGGACACAATGAACAACGCTGAAGAATTTCTCGCAGCTTTCTGTTAAATACAAAACACAGTTGTTATCGCGGTTGCTGCGCCCATTAGGGATCAAAGCATTTTTAACAGTTACCTGAACTAGCGGCACGTTTGCTGCCAATATAATAAGATCCATGTAATCTGTAACCGCACATGGCTGCAAGGCTCGTGCTCGTAGTATAAAGGCTCCATCGGTGTCACATTTGGTGACAATGTCATAAGACACAGACGTGTTGTAAAGGCACATGGATCCAAGGCTCATGGACTTGGGATAGCGGCTCCATCAGTGACACATTTGTTGCCAATATAATAGGACGCAGGTGGGTTGTAACAGCACACGGCTGCAAGGCTCGTGCTCATAGTATAATTGCTCGGACGGTGGCATACTCACAAGATTTGGTTGATGGAATCAGGTAAACATATTGCTTGACTAACAGTCATCCGAATTTATTTTCGTTTGGATGCGTTTTGGTCATTCAAAATCATTTATGGTTTGACCTTACGGCTACTGCATTTTGCAATAACAATTAGTATGTAGTTTGCCGCTTCATGTAAACGTTCTTCTAACCTAGAAAATTACATTTCGGATTTTCAGGGGCCTTGGAAAATATTTTGAGTAACAAAAATGTCGTCCATTTGGCGTCCATTTAGACTGCTGAGGGCCAAAAATGTGGTCATTTACGGAGTTACAAGACACAAACTAGGGCACACGTTTTCGCTGCTCGCGCGGACGAGATGCATATTCGGTTAACGTTACGCGGAGATCGATTACAAACTTGTAAGTAGTACTACAACCGTGGCGAATTATTCGTCAGCCATGGCGCGCTAGAGGTCACTTGACTTGAGAGAAAGAACGGTTACGAAAAAGCATTATGCAACGAACGGTGCCGATAAGTATTTAGACCATTAATTAACAACGTCCATGGACATATAAAGCCATTTTTCTTCATCTCCTTTTGCATCTACGCGAGTGGCCAAAACACGCTTAAATGGGAGGGCTCCCTGTCCATATGTTTGGATAGAATGATAATCCACAGGTACCACAATGCTGCGTAATTTTCCTATGATTTTACAAATATTCGCCGTTAAATTAGGCACTTAAATGCGATTGTAATGATGTATCAACTGCTATGCAACTTACAAACCCCATGTGTTACTTATTTCATCATATCAATTAGGCCTTACACATTAAACTTCCGACGATCTGCTGTCGGCACAATAAGAGACTGAGTAAATAGTCCAGGACGAGACAATCAGTGGACGGCGGGTATTTTTAATAAATGTGCTCAGACAAAGTATACTTAGAGTGAATAACTTCTACTTTCGTTACTAATATTGCATTAGTGTTGCACATATGTAATGCAAATATAGCTGCATGCATTACACACTTGGATGCTTCAGCATCGATACGTAGACACATAGTAAGGCGGTTTGAGTATTTGTACTTTTGCAACACAACATGCACAGCTGCTTCAGTGGGCGTCAGTTTGCATGCAGTTCAAAACCGTTATGCTGCACATTTTGTCTGTGTTCTTTTTTGCGTCTAACAACATCTAGACAGGACGCCGATAAGACGCATAAAAGAGGACACACGGACTCCTAACGGACGCTCGTGCCGACAAGCTTGTCACAAAAGCTAGCTTTTAGGGTTTATGTTGCGGAAGTCCAATGTCTCAAACGGACTTCCAAGACTGCGAATTAGTTAATAACAGCATCCATGAAAACAGGTGACCTAACTTTGACTTTTAGCATTACAACGTGTGCACTGTGCAATATTGGACCTACGGGAGTTGATATTTTATTATCTTATTAATTTACCAAATATGCAGCATTTCGTTAACCGTATTCTTTGCATTCTAATCGGCAGCAAGCGGTTGACAGGCTTTTAGCACAGTAAAACACAATTTTAAAGGTACACCAGACTAGAATGACAGAGCCTAGTGGTCAGCTGTTTCACTTCAGCCCAACCAATCAGCAAACGTAGCCATCTCCAAAGCACCCTGCTATGTCTGCTACTACTGCGCAGCTTAATGGAGCAACTTGACATGTGTACCGGAATCATTATATTTGTGAATGCGTAGGTTTGTGTTGCTTAGATCAATATATGTATTGCCTATTTTGTTTATTTTTGGTCGTATGGTCAGAAGGATATGGGGAGGACGGAAGTATGCTTAGTGTGTGACTGCATTGCATGAATTGGAAAATAGCATCCCGATACCTAAGACGCAGCGCGTTACATCCGCCACGTTGCAGGGTGGCTTATCGGACCTTATTGCATATTTATAAAGGAACGCTTGCCAAGCAAAAGCACACCACTTCCTGAAACAGCCGCCGATTCATTAGTGGCGCCAGAGTAACCCAAACAACCCAGCTGACATCATGAGTAGGTTGGGCGGCGAGCCCGTTGCTTTAAATTTGCCTCTGTTTGTGTATGGTCTGAGTTGCCTCATCGATAGGCTACTGGTGCAGGTACGGCAAATAGCAACAAAATATATATAGGACTGCGAGCCACTTCCCCGGGTTTCATTGTTAACGCTTAGTAAATTGCTAAAGTTGACAACTGCGAGCAAATACATTGGCCGCATAGAACTATCAGTGGAGTATAAAGCGAATTTATTCCGGCTAGTCTGATTAGAAGCAATGCGCCGATCCTTTTTATAATCGTAATTTGACATCCCATAGCCACTGATAAGTAAATTCTTCTAAAGTATATTTTTGAATGTTTCTATATGAGGTTGTTCATAAACGCCATGATGCGCAGGAGAACAAAAGGACTGTTCCCACTGTCGCTAAACCGTCTGTTGCCTAAAAGAACTTCAACTGCCATAGTCCATTAACTCATATCTGTTAGCGCTATTTCCATTTCTGTCCGTTGTACAGTACACTTGTCCACTAGCCTGAGAGTACATGTGTCCAACGCACAAAGCTGTCTGATTATACTCCAGCAGATTATTCCACATATCATCCAGACTCATGAAAACTCGGTTTCTTTACCTGTATATTCTAAACACTTTTGTATTCATGGTCATTCAGTGGATAAACCTTTAGTGCCTATTGCTTACTTTGTACATTCTCAAGGAGGCAATTCGTGGTCCAGTAATTCTCATCAAAGCATTGGTTACAGAGGAATCTTAAGCTAAAATAGTATGATTACTGACAAGGAAAATTATACTTTCTGCATAAGTGCTTCTTTTATCATTAGCCGCAGAATGCTACTTAACGCCACAGCGCCTGAGCGTCCAACTTGCAACCAATGAAGGGCGATCGTACAACTACCGCGCAAAGGTATTAAAAGTATGCGGTTGTATGTCAACAGTTAAAAATCTGCTTTACATGCTTCCGATGCCTTGAGGAGGATGAACAGGCCAGACTATGACAGTTATCGATCCAAGTTTAACACAGCACAGCTTGGTTTTTGAGTACTCAAAACGGTGAACTAGCTTAAATATCAATCTGGCAAAGGAGACTACGAGAATAAGGAAACCAATGTGTACGATACTGTTGGTTTCGGAAGCGCATGCTGCTGGAATACTGGAATGAAGTAACGTTAAAGCCACAATGATAAAATACATTTTCCATTCAGATGCGAATCGAAATCGTAAACAAGTTCATACCCAACAAAGCTATCTGGCAAGCAAAGACACTGCATTGGCTAACATGTTAACGTTGGTGACCCCATTAATTGTAAAAATAATCGTACGAAGGTGAGTTTGCACGGATAGGTAAATAGCATAATACGACCTTAACGTTGATCCTTGCACTCTAGATGAGAGAGAAAAAGGCCATTTGCCGTGGAACAGTAAAACTCTGAAGCCAACGTGTATAACTTAGTTTACCGCCTCTCATCGCAAAGGTAGTTGCAATGCTGAGCACAACATCATTTCATTAGCTTTAAAAGTTTCACCTAACGGGCAGTAAACCTGAGATCATCAGGAAGGTTCGTAATGTGAGCATCCCACATTCATTTGGGAAAGTGTTGGGGGCAATAAGTGCATACGTACGAACATCTGCCTTTGCATGCTGACACTTACTGAATTAGGAAAAGGGTTGTAACCGTTCATGTAAGTGCGTATGTTGTCTAACGAGCACCCATGGTAATTACGCGTGGATCATGCAGTATATCTCAAAACATCAAGGAACAAGAATATATGCACAATAAAACATGAAGCATTAATTGCAACGCCTTGAAAACAAGGTGCAAACTCAGCGTCAGTAGCAAAACGGCGATCACTTACTGGGTAAAGTCACAATAAGTAGAAACATAGCCTTTGTCGACTTTCCGTTAAGGAATAAAAATATTTCTAACTATAACCTTAAGTAAATGTCAGAAACCTTAAAGTAGGCCATTCGATTAAACGGTCCAACCAATAGAGTTTTCAGGATGAGCAGCCACCGTTGGAGAGAAATGTTTGCGAAACGTGAGTATCCATAATCAACCTACTCGGATGTCTTACAATTTGTTTGACAATCAAGCAACAACTGCAATGATTTTAGCAAGTCTTGTGACTAAAGTGATTGGGTAATGCTCCTGCAGCTTTATAGTGTGAGCTGAGCCAAGCAGCAGAGTTATCAGCGCGCTATTATTCGTCTTAACACGTTTTGTTTTCATCGCAAGGAAATGCGCAATCCTCAGGCAAACTTAAAATAGACCGCGTATGAATGGTATGGATATATTATTGATTCTACATTTTTGGCTTAACCATTGTGGGTTATGCCATTTAAGAACCTTTAAGTAAAACGGTAGGCGAAAACGATTTTTTACACTGCGGAAAACCGAACTTAATTGTTTGTATGGCAATGAGGAGCAGCACGTATGTTCAAAATAGAGTTACCTACCCTCCGTTGGCACCAGTGGTCTTTCTTGTCTTGTCTTCCATCCAGCTATTTATCTATAACACCCAATTTATCCTAAGGCAGCTGGCTAACCTTGGGCTAATATTGATCAAACCGTACGTGACGCCGCTGCAGGGGTCTATTTTATCTCCTACTTTAAATCAACCAAAAGAACTACCCAAACGACTTCATCTTCCAAAGGGAAACTGCGTACTACTTAAACAAATCCAATATCTATGATCTTTAATGTAAATAGGGATATAATAAAGTGCGACAAGTAGACCCGGTCGTACTAGAGCCCTCTGGAACAAAGGAAGCAAAAAAGCATAGAACCCGAGACTTATTCATTGACAACAACCACCAGCGCAGTCGTGGACACGAGCACACACAGCCCGCGTTCAATCAACTTGTACGACACGTGTGATGGGGTATAGAAAATTGTGGGCATTGACTTCCTCTCAGCTGTCACTCTCCTTGCTACCGGCATAAAACACTCCACGCATTCTCCTACTGGACGGAAGCCTACGTCTAGCAACCCCCGCCGACGATGTTTACTAAGACCCCCACGCTCCAGCAAAGCCAAATAGGTGCAATAAGTGTACAACGCACGAAAGCTCCAACATGGCCAAGAAAAGCTTTCGTGGGTACCTAATAAGCGACCCCCAGGCGGTTGACATAGACATATCAAACTTCCCATCCATAGTATGGCCCAAAGCCTACTAATGTGACCAACAAACTAAAATATCCTCAGCGCCAGTACTATCTACTCATCACTCCTAACCCGTACAACGTAAATCGATTCCCAGCAAGGAGGGTTTTGCTGCTGGTCGAGCCACAATACCACGTAGGCAACGACCACAAGAATAGTTCAACTGTATGATTATCACCAACAGCGCAACTTCTCAGCCTTATGAACCTCGCAAATCTGTAACAGCCACCGCAAGCCTGCACTCCGCGAATTGCCCAGACATCTCTTGTACTAGCCTTTTTATGAAATGCTGCAAATTTCGGGTCCCCGTCCAAGCACGTCTGGACCAAGCCACTGAGCCATATCACCTAAATCGACTACTGTAATTGTTGCTAGTGACGCAGTCTAGCTTGCTGCAGCATCTTTGACGGCGTCTTTCACCCACTGCACTACATGTGACCACCTGTCAAGTCTCTCAACTTAAATTTCTGCACTATCTAATTATACTTACACCTTTTTTAACAAAGTATCCCTGAGTTGCGCCAAACCCTTACCTGGTTTTCCACCGGTCCACCGATCAGGCACTTCAACTCATGCTTGCAAACAAACCTCTAACGTCAACGGGATTTGTCTGATGCGATGTTGGTCGACTCCCACATCCAGACCAATCCGACCGACTCCGATACAATCCAAGGCTTCAAGCAGTGAATACAGTATTGAATTCCACGATCATCTTTCCAAACCATACTACTTCAAATCTCGAAGATTCGTTCTGGATTCAAGCTATAGGTGAGCAAGCTGACATCCTGGTAAGCTGCATATACAACCTACCACATCCCACTGGTAGTAGCGTTGCCGAATGTGCCAGGCTCCATCACGAAGTTTCATTCCTCCACGCTCGGCATAAAATGAATTGCGGTGGCTTTAATACGCCCCCATCTTGTGGCTTAGTCAATCAGAACCATACAGGTATAGGGTCTTTGCAGATACACTATTCACACATGACTGAATTAAATATGTACAAGCATCCACATGACAGTCCAACATCCTGGTCCTAATATTCCCCAGTGATATCTCGCATGCAAGTGCCAGCGTGTTAACTAACATTCCCGGTGGTGACCACGTACGCATTATCTCCAGTTCTGGGCATCCGACTCTCTGTCTCACCTTATGACTGGTCTTACGTCTCCATCATATTTATCTGACTTCCTTCCCGACTTTGCACCCTCTTTATTATCCGTTGGCCTTCAGTGACTTGAAAACTCTGCCGGCTCATTGAATATCCCTTCGCAGTACCGCCCCCGCCTATTGGAAACTAGATGAATAGTCATGTGTTATGTAGTAGGATTGGCTTTGCATTACGAATTGGTGTACGTTTCTCACAGCCGTCCATCGTTCAAACCACTTTATTACTTTCTTCCTTCTGTCACCCATCAATTACTTTGCAGCTAACACGACAACGCTGTCTGCTGATGCCACTGAGGTGTTCCTCAACCTCTGAGTTTTGGCCGCTTTCCATTTCCTCAAAGACTATCTCCTTCTTGCTTAGGTTGTTTCGCTATTTTCGTCTATTCCTCTAGTTGTTTCCCCTTTATTACTGATCTCATTCGACCATAAGACGTCTTTCTTCCAAATCTGTCTGTCTGTAACTTTTGTAGTGACTCATGACTTCCTTGGCATGACAACCACCGTATTTTCTGCCTGCCCATTGCTTATCACTCACAGCACCGCCTCCTTACGTCCAAATCTGTTACTTACCTTAAATGTCTGCTGCAGCACGCAAACCCTCCTTGAATGTGGACGTTACTTAGCTGCTCTCCAGATATCCTTTCATAACCCACTGACCAACTTGCTGTCCTTGAATACCCTCACAGTTGGCTGGACCGTTCCACTGATCATATCTAGGGCTTGTGGCTTCCCTTAGCTTTTGTTACATGGTTAGCTATTTACACCATTTCGACCATCTCGGTGATATATCTCAACGCATGTTTCCTTCACGTTCGGCTGTAGCGCGCTTATCAGTCTCGCTCTTACTTTTCTATTCTAAAAGTCGCTGTATGAATCCGTTCCTCCCCATTTTAATCTTACATCCGTTAGGATATAGCTTTTAATGCTTGGCGCTGCTTTAGCCCAACATGACCTGTTGCTTTTGCTCGCTGGTGAGCCCAGAACGACTTCAGTATAAGCCTTCCAGGGCTAGTAGCTCCACTACCAGACTCACCTTTCCTCCCCTCCATCTTTCTGCTATTCAACTAGTGTTCCATTTGCATAACTTTATGGACGGAGCTGCTTGGGTTTTCCTCTTCCCTTATTAAGCCGAATATACCCCGGATAACGACCTCTAAGCATACTCCAGCTTTAGCCTCCTTTGTTCCGTCGCTCACACTTTTGACAGATTCCTGAGTATTTATATGTCGCTGCTTCAGCCTCGTGCTTAGCATCACTAACTCACCGCATCTTTTGTTGCATGCGTCCGCTCTTCACCGATTCGTTGCATTTTTCTCTCCATTTGGAAAGCCATTGTAGTAACTGACGGTTCCTTGCTATGCAAAGTAATCCAGTTGGCATCAGCTTCACCTAAGCTAATACTTGTTTCCAGACGGCGTACACGAACGATAAATGAGGTCATCGTACACCATTTCAACATTTTTTCTATATTATTTCTAATACCAGAACTTTTCGCGAACGTATATCTCTCTTTAGACGGTGCGCATTACAGAACTTTCTTGATGCGCTGTAGTTGTTGTCTGAGCAACCCCTGAGACGTGACGTAAGAAGGCACCTGGAACTCATATACTTGAGCAAAATTACATAGCACCAATGAACTAGGTTCCACTGCATGTACGCATTCATTTAATTGTGTTTTCAGTGCATTTCAGTTGTTGTGTTTGCTTGGTCGCCCCCTGCTGGTTGCAATTTTTCCTGAGGTTTCCATAGATACGGAGGCCGGCACATTACCATTCATTACCTGGCAATGGCTGCTCCACCGTCAACAGGCAGCCGATTTGAAACAAATGATTTCTTCTCCGGGACCCTAACCGCAAAGCAGCATTCTGATTATTCCAATTATCTTCAGAATGGGCCAACCTTTTGGCAATTTGGAGAGATGCCGCGCGCATTTGGTTTAACGAATGGGTTCATCTCGCCCCGCAATCATACTACCACAAGGTACTCACTGGAATTGCTTTTACGTTGATCCCTTGTTGTCCATTAACAACAGCTACATCTTTCACAACTACTCTACTTGACATAGACAGCTATGTTGCATTTCACTGGTGTTCGAACAAATGGGTACAGCTTCGCACCTTCCCTCAAGAACATTTGGTACTTCGCCTACCTCAAGCTATTCTGACGGCATATCCTAGGACCTTACTGGAAATAGAGACGGTTTCCCTTGACAATAGAGTACCAGTGAGAAAATTCCGTTCCCTTTCTGTGGACAATCCCTGCTTTTACTTGACCTGCATTCAGGGTGTAGAGCCCACTTGCGCAGATACTTCTACCCGTGATCTAAAGCGTCCTAATGCGTACTTCCTGTGGAGCCTGCATTTGCATAATGAGTCTCATTTCTATCTGTGATGGGACAAATTTAACACAAGGACCACTTCACCCAACCCCTGTGAACTCCAGTACGGGTAACTGGACATGCCGTCTACACCCCAGGACCAGTGTATCCAAAGGAAAAGCTAAAGTTCATTATTTCCAAATCCTTACACGCCTGTGCAAACCTTCACGTGGCTTTACTGTATATTTTATTTCCATACCGGTTTCAACGACTAACGGTGGACTTGAACTAGGCCATTCGGTTGGGCAACGCAGAGATTTAAGGCTGACATGTTGGCGAATAGAAGATGTTTAATTCGCTTAGTAAGCTATGTTGCCAGTTTTACGCTACCATTTAAACCGATTGAGGCAGTGTTCCACGCCTTGGTGGATGTTATTCTGGCAAGCGTCCTCCCTTTAACAAAGCCACAAATGCCCGTTTAACCATATCGCCAAGTGGCGAAGGTGACTTCCCCTTGAATAACGTCACCGCCTACAAACTCAAACTAAAAAGTTAACTAATGCGACCCTTCACATCATTTCAATATAGTTTGGAGAAGTGCCCTATAAAGATACAACGCCATTTCTTCCTTGCGTCTACATCTACATGTTACGCTCTGACACGTACTTGAACCTAGACTTCCGCCGCATCAATAATGATTCCGTTCCTGACCTATGCAGCCGCCATTTAGGCAACTTACATAAATAAATAAACTTTTATTCTCGACACTGCGAGGCACACCTTTACAGTCATGATCAAAATGTATAAAAAGGACATGTTTGGCATAACAGTGAATGTAAGTGTTTGGGTGTATATACGTATGTAGTTGTGTAGGAATATAGCTTGTGTTTTTGTATGTGCCTCATCATTTCTGACTGGTATCGTCAGGTATGTGAGAGTAAGCGACTGATGTCCATGCGATGGATGGCATTTTCCGGATATCCACAGGCCGGTGACTTTAGTTTGTGGCGAGTCAAATCCGCCACGTCGCAGTGTTGATAAGCAGACCTTTGTGGCTTTTCATAGGGAGAACGCTTGCCAGGCGAAAACCCACCACGTCCTGAAACACTGCCGCCAAACTGTTTGCTGGAACGGATTTAACCCGATCCGCCCAGCTGGCACCACGAGGAGGTTGTTCGGCTAGCCAGCTTTATATATTGTGCGAACAGCGCACTTCATGCAAAGCAACGTGACTGTGGCGAAACAATCGATGGTAAATTCCTTAGCATGCTAGGTTTGGTGTGCCACGAAGTGATCGAAAATAAATTATTTATTTATTAAAAAGCAGCAGTATTACGCTTTAACCTACAAAGCGCAACTACCTCCACTTACAGAAAACTCTACTCCTTAAAACCACAGTGGTCGCGCACTGCGCATACACGCATCAACAAATCGCGCGCTTCAAAGCATGTTAAAAGTTTCCTCAGTCTCAACTGTTTAAGTTTAGCGTTGGCACCCTGTATTTAAGCAGCAGATTGTGGCCTTTGTCTTTCGTATTAGAAAAGTGCGCATGCTCAAAAGTCTTGTAGTCTCTCACTTGGAAGTATGCATGATAGAGGCCAAATTGCTCCTGAGCAGCCCTGCCCTACCTTCTGTAAATCGTTAGATATAATTGCAATCACGACGATATAATTGCCTTTGGTTTCTGGCTCTAGATGCTTGGCTCTCTATTTTCCATACTCCCAGGTCCAAACAGGTTATCTGAAACTTCATGGGGATCCAGCATTTGATCAATGCTCTAACTATTCTTCAACCGCACACACCACCTTGACCCAATTCTAGGATAGATAGCTGGACAACATTATCTCGCAAACCGGAGAAGCAACCATGATAAAATATCTAAACAACCATTAACTTAAAATAGTTACTCACCGCAATTCAGCACCTGGTTTTGCATGACCCTACCATACCTTCAACCAATTCCAATGAATAATAGCGCACCCTGACAAAACCATCCTGAAAGCTAACGAAAAGACCTGGGCGCTGCCCGGCGGCGAATAGCCGAGCGTAACATCGGTCGGTAAGATACACTGCCAGTTACATATTACCGTTCAACTGGATGGAGGGCAGTTTCTAGGGCTTGGTGTGTTAACGTATGGCCTACTTACCTTTTACAAAGAGCCACAAATGTCGGTCTAATACGGCTGTCGTGGCAGATGTGACTTGCTACTAAATAGTCAAAGCCACAGGTTTCACACTGGTCAGTTTAGTGGCGATATATTTCACTATTATAGATACGTACACTATAACATAGATCTCTAACAGCACATACCATAACCACGACACATTCTACCCTTTTCCTGTTCTACACATTAAGTACACAAGAAAGCAGCCTACTGTCACATCAAACAACATGGTTCCTCACTAGTGCTAACCATATTCCTGCAAGCTTTACATATTTCAGCCACCTTTCCATTGCATGCGTCTCAACCTACCGGTGGTGAACAATTCATTGCATACTCTTCCGCATGATACATATGGTGTGCCTAGAGGAATTCTAGAAAGCAATATTTAATTACTTAGTTAATTACTTAGCTCAGTATCCACGACAAAAGAGACGATGACGCCTGCTGACAGTAGACTTATTACAGCGCTTACCAATTCCTCATACGAAAATGACATTCTTCAGTGTTGCTGCGAGATTTTTCCTCATACTTTTTGGTTAGTATTACGTGCTCTTAGCAACGTTGGTCTTTGCTCGTCTATGCTTTACCCAATAAGTCATGCTGCCCTAGAGCTATGATGAACCTACATAGACACGAAGCTATATTTAGAACATAAAACGCCACGTTAGGTAATTGTTCCTTTTGTGCGCTGTGCGCTGCCGAAACAAATAAGCCATCTTTAACGTGGAAAAATAACGGCGGTTTCGACAGCCGCCGCTGCACTTGCAAAAGCCCGTGAATCATTATGTATTTTGACCTCTATCGTGCTAAGCGATCTAATTTTGAGCTGACTACGCCACTTGTTTTAGCTTTTTAGCTATTGTTACACTATAGCAATGGTTCACTTCGCTTCCTCGTTTAGCTTTATGGTATGGGCCTCAGAGTCACATAACAACATAAAATCTTTTGCGCAATTCCTTCCTTGTTAATTTGTTAGCTTATCAGACCCCGAAAGCAGGCTTTTCCTACTGAATCTAATTAATTAAATTATTAAGTATCACCGGAGAGCATTCTTAGCCTACTTTTTTCCATATACTGCCATCCCCCTCTTTTCTTTTCCATGAGGGTGTCATAATTCGGGACCTCTAAACGCGCAGAAACGTTCAGCCTAAGGTGGAATAAATAAAATCAAGAGGTCGACTCCATTGCTTTGACTAGCTCTGTCATGGGCAATGTGCAGCTATTCTACTGTAACTTGGATTCTAGCCAATAATACGCAGACGTACAAAATTGACTGTTGGCGACCGCAGTTACGCCAACGTGAACTGGATGGAAGCACTTTGACAAATAGACACACAATATACATGTTGGCTGGAGGTGTGAAACCCCTCAGCTACTGTGCCGCAATACCTAGAAGAAAAAGGGGAATAAATTGCAACAGGTGCAAGCCAACTGAGCTAACGGTAACGATGGGCATCGTTCCGGTAAGCTACCTGTCGGCCACTATGCAGCAGGAAAAACTAAGTACCTATGCAAAATAAAACAATTCCAAATGATGAGTATGTGGTCGGAAGGAAGGCCAAGAGGGATGGCTTAAGACAAAAGACACGGCAGGAACGCCACTGAGGTCGACCCCTAGCCAAGTAAACAAGTGTATCCAGCCAAACGTGTTCAGCGTCTTTTGGACCACAACCATGGAGCCCTGACACTCCAACTGATGCCAGCTTCGATGAAAAGGGCTTCTTCCTCTTGATCAAGTCATCGGTTGACCATCTATTCTCTTCTTTCATTCACACGCCCAGCGCAAACAACGCACGACGCGGAAGTCGCTGGGATGGCATGCGTAACACGTGGCCGAGCCACGGGAGCCTGGTGCTTGAAATGACGGTGCTGAGCGGTTCGGTTCCCTTTCCTGTGCCGTAAAAAAGGCGTCGAACACGCTCGTTGCGCAAGCGGTGTTCCCAGCAGATGTGAGCCAAATTGAGAAGGGATCTTTATGTCCGCTGATCTAAGGGGTCTAAGATTCAAAACCGTACATTAAGGTCGAACGTGCCGCGGCATTGTACCCTCTACCCTCCAGGGCGAGTGTGACCTCGCGGCGGCGCCATAATTGGCAAGAATAAGCAAAAGCGTCCCGAGCTTTTGCTATACGGTTCGTGATCTCCTGTTCAGTCCCATGGGCACTGATACAACTTACCAAGTAGTTGAATTTTTGTATGACTTCTAGCTGATCCCTACCGAGGGTCAGCGCAGAAGACGCTCCCTGCCAAGCATGGAGGAACGCTTTGCATTTTGATGGCGCAAAGCAAAGCCCGAAGTGGCTGACAGCCAGCGCTAATCTGTCCAGCGCGACTTGACACGTTCGTGCGCTGTCATAAATATAGGAAATGTCGTCTGCATACTCCAAGTCAAGCATTCGTTCTGCTGGGAGTACTACCACACCTAAGTCATGTCCTGTGAACTCGATTTCTATGACTTCGTCAATAGAGATTTTGAAAAGAAAAGGTGACAGCGGACAGCCTTGTCTCACACCGCTGGTGTTGTTGAAGGGCGGCGACAGTTTGTCGTGGGCCTTCACTCTGACCGTGCTAAGCGCGTATAAGGCTCGGATAATATTTACATATTTCTCGGGCACACCTTTCCTGGGTAGACAATTCCAAAGAGCGCATCGATCAACCGAGTCGTAAAACCTTTTGTGTCGAGGAACACGACTACGCTGGGTCGCAAATACGTGTGACGGTGCTTCAACGACTGACGCACGTTAATGCTGTGGTCGATGCAGCTACGACCCCGACGAAACCCGGCTTGCACCCCACGAAGCTAGCTTTCACGAGCGCCAGTTGAGCTGTGGAGCATTATGAAGGCAAGTAACCTGGAGGCGATGGAGATCAAACTGACCTCACTTTGGTTGCTGCATTCCGAACGCGAGCCTCCTTTGAAGCTGGGAGCAATAACGGAGTGGCTCCAGTCGGTTGAGACAGTCTCCTGCTCTCACAGTTTCCTATTAATTCCTGTAAAGCATCAACAAGGGCAGAGCCTCCGAATTTGAAGAGGGCTGGAGGAAGATCATCTCGTCCCGCGGCTTCGTTCAACTTCAGCAGTCCGATCTCATGTTCGACTTCTGAGCGAGCGGGTGGAACCAAAGGGACAGCCCACGGAGCAGGGCGATCATTGGCCGGCGAAGGATCGAATAATTCTAGCCGATTTACTTGCTGTTCAAAACGCTAGGTCAAACGCTTCAAGCGTTTTGACAAATTGTGGATGGACTGTCCACTCTCACCACGTATAGCTTCATTAACACCGGGTCACCTGCTGCCCACTTTCCGTATCAGTCAGGATAACTTACGATGTTTGCCAAGAGCAGCTACCACTTCCTTCGATGACGTACGATGAGACCACCAAGAATCGCGGTTTCTCTTCAGGCTAGCATGAAGGTTTTTCCGGAGCTCTTTGCGACTCCCGTTGTGTTAGCTTCCAGCTTGGATATGCCGGCGAGCATCGATAAGTTCTAGAGAGCGCGAAGGGACCTAATATCCATGTTGGTGATTAGAATTACCACACGAGGATTTGCGTGCTGCTAGTAAGGTCTGGCGAACATGTGACCAGTAACCATCAATTGTCTCCAGTGAGCGCTTACTCAACCCGTTTGTTAGCGCACTTCGATACGTATTCGGAACAGCTGGCTTTGTCTGTAGGCTGGTGTCAATGCGCTTACAGCGTCGTCGTGTGCGTCCGCCACTACGCATCCGCATGCCAGCATATACAAGTACATGCTCGCGGTCCACACATGTGCTCCAAATCGAGCGACATCTCTGGATATAGCCTCTCCAGCGGTATCTGATAGCATTGTGATCGATCCGCGTCCAAGGCCTGTTCGAGGCTGGTGGAAGACAAGTCATTCTCCGGTGGGTTCTGTGTCGTAAGTTAGTGCTCGCAAGAAATAAATTGGCATCTTCACACAAATGAAATAACGGCTCACCGTTATCACTACAGGGGCTTACACCGTGCTGACCACCCAGATGCATTTCATCTGTGGACAACTTTCCAACTTGTGCGTTCAGATCCGTGCCATTACCATAGTGTCCGTGCTTCTGCTGGAGCGAAGGAGCTAAGTCCGTTAGCGGTAGAAGTCGTTCTTTACCGCAGCATCGCTACCGTTTGTGGGTGCGTAGACAACGATGACGAATGGACACCTATTAGTTCCGCGCAACTTCGAAGCTTTGAACGAGCAAGCCAATCGGACCGCACACATCAGGCCACTATTTGGAATCCAATCAGCCAGAGCTGCTTCAGCCCGGGTCTCAGGGCAATGCCAGCACTAGCTTGGCAGGTGCTCGAAGCTGCATCGTCACCGGAGAGGCAAACTGAGAAAATACTGCTTGCGTCGTCTGAAGTGGATCGCAGAGTGACCACAGAGCTCGAGTCCTGCAGGCGGGTCTCCGCTGAGCAGCAGATATCAATCGAGAGGGTCTCCAATGTTCGGGCAAGTACTGCCTGTTGACCAAGCTTGGGTAATGTTCGTACATTGAGGCATGCCAATCTGAAGGATGATCGAGAGCTCTAAATGGAAGCCGATGAACTGAAATGAACCGCTTGGTTGGACATGGGCTTGTCGACAGTAGAGGTTTGACGAGTGAGTTGAAATTAGAAGATAAATGCCTAGCACAACGTGTTGGGAGAGAACAAAGGATCGGGGGTTGAAAACTCGGTTACAAAATTGAACTTGGAACGGGACGGTAAGAGGGAAAAGCGTGAGGAGTAATAAGGAGAAAGGAAGGCTTTTGCAATAGCATCCAAACCCTATGCACCCTGCTCAAGGCAGCAGATAGGGCACCGTTGATTATCCTGTGCGGTGGCCAGAGCAACAGAAATTCGTTTGAAGACAGATTCATTGTATTGCGCGGGCAGGCTACTGGAGGTTGCACAGGCCTATACAGGAGAACGGTTAGGGTTTTCAACCGAAGCTTTTGATGCAAAACCTAAAGGCAAGGCTGCGGGTTTGGGCTTGGGCTTCAAGGAGTCTGTTTTAAGGAATAAGGTGCCATTCTCATTCCAACCCCCAACCTGAAGGACCACGATGTTGCGTTTGTGTAGCCTCTAACCGTGGCCCAATCTGGTATGAGTGCCTCTGAAGGTGCAAAAGCACCACCAATATAGCTCACCGGATTGCGGAGGCACCCAAACCATAGCACCACGGTAAGGTCCAGCCTCATTGCGATGGCAGCGTACATTGCAGCGTACACGTAGAAGTTTCAGGAATGCGTCTATTGGAATCTGAGGTCACCTTTGCTTTTGAAACCAAGTAAGGACATCGGAATAGACCTAGCATAAGGACAAGTTGAATATAACTCATACTTAAAGAGGGACAGGAGCGCGGTACCGCCCTTGAAGACAGCGCCATTTCGTCCAATACCTAATAGAACTTTCTCCAAGGGTAACATATCTTACCAGTGGAAGAAAGAGCCATTCATGAATGATTGTAAGATCGTGTTCTGCTTTCAGCAAGAATTCGAGATAATACTATTTGAGAAATTTACTTGTAACAGTTTTAAATACTGTCCTTATTAGTTCAAGACAGTCTTAGAGAAAGAATTGGTACGCTTCCCAGTTAGGCAATTATAAGATCGCCAGCGATTCCGTTCTTTATTTATAAAGCAGAAGGCTATGTGAGGTGCCGGGAAAACCCAAAATAAACAACTTTGAAAATGAGGCTAGCGGAACCCATGTATTCAGGTCACAAGGGAGCGGCATCAGTCCTAGGAGCAGCATAAATGATCGGTCTGCCATATATTGCATTGAGATACCAGCCAAGGTTATCTTAATAATTCCGGGTGATGGGTTAGCGTATAATTGAAAAGCATGCTATGCGGCGGTGAAGAATAATTGGGTTTGTGGTACTAACGCAGAGCTCAACGGTGAATTCGTAGCAAGAAGTGATGACGATATAAGCAGACGTAGAAGTGGCGATGTAAATAACGTTTCGCGAGCAGTGAAATGTTATGTTTGTTGACTCGCCAGGTATAAACGTCAGCAGGACAAGCTTCCATTTATATCCCAACATTCCAAGCGCGTAAAGGTCAGGATGATGGTTGCTGTAAGATCAATGGGTGCCGGCGGAAGTTCCCTTATGTACCTGTCGACAGCAATGTGGAAAGCAGGAAAAACGGGCAACACACAAAATGCTGCAAAACAGACGGACAAAATGAGATGTACCATAAAGATGGTTTAGCTTTTAGTGAAGCATAATTATTGAGCCGCTAGCTGCTGTGTGAAATATGGTATTTAAACTTGAAAGCCGCATATCTTCCTATGTTGCCGTCCAAGGTGAAAACAAATTTACGGATATTGGTGAAGCGTCCGATGATCAAGTAGGTAATAATAATAATAATAATACGTATATTCCAATTTTACGAGAAGCTGTCCGTGGATTGTGAACAGATCATGGGTACAATAATTATCAGGCTCATGCATGAGTGAACTGCGTAATATGGGGTGTATGATATCAAAATAATTTGGAATCACGTAACTTTTGTTATTGATGTTCTTTGTACCATCTTTACTCCTTGATTAGATATTATTCGATCCATCCTGAAAGCAATCGTGTGGTGACTTACCCGATGGAAGCATGGTCATGATCGCGCTCTGATCAAGGAGTTTGTTAAGCTGAATGTAGAATGCGCTTGCATTTGTGAAACTTTTGCTTGTGGCTTGTAGGCTGTCCCACAAAACAGTTTATCTGCTGAGGAAGCAGTTGGAACGGTTAGCTATCCTGATTTTCGGCATACATAAAGCGCATCTTGTTGCGTATATTCCGAGTGGTTATGTTAAATTTTAAGGGTACATAGATTGGAGTATTTGTGTTGGTTTATGAGATTGTGGATCAGCATTAGGTTATCTTTTAGTTGTCGCCACCAAAGGGGTTCGAGCTTCAGTTGCTGGCAGCGCTCCGGAGAATTCAAGTTGGTTGCTTTACAGGTTTTCTAAAACTTTGGTGTCACCCGTTTGCATGTTCCCATAGATGATGCCGCAGTATGCAAGGACAGGAAAGTGTGAGCAGTTTGAAAAATTCAAGTCTGGCAGGGTTATGAATTTTATGACATATGTTAACCGCAGATCGTTTGGCACGTGCAATTTGATATTCAGCCTGCTCAGCGAACTTCAAATTTGATGCGCATCGTATGCCTAGACCACAGTTGGATAGCTTCACAGCTACGTGCAATGTTCAGTTTAACCGACGCTTCAGGGATTAAATATCATTGTGACGCAATGCCTGATTTTCAGTTTGACAGATATCCCTTCGGACCTGGATCTAATCCACACTTGGCTGACCAATCCCCTGTTTCTGACTGTTCCTCGACATCCGAGATGTTATTACTCTAGGGTATACATGCCAAACACTCTGTTCCCCTCATCCCGAGACCTTTCCTGGACATGCTAGGTGGCTTTTCGTTTAGCCGCTGCCGTCCCGAAAGCTTCTTTCCTTATGACACTCATTACTGTTATTTACACCTTAAGTTGGCGGCCTAACTTCACCTTGCTGGCTTATCCGGACTCGTCTGAACGGTCTCCTGCTTTCTGACCAACCTCGGACTTCTGAGACCTAAATGACCTAGGGTCTGCCGACGTACCGTCCTGTAACCCTCCACTGAAATGCATTGTTGGCCAAGGTTCATCCTTATTAATATGTCCCCTTTCTTCCTGTACATACCTATTGTGCCGATGCTCTCTTTTAGTAATTAGACCTAAATTCTACGGATTTCACTCTTTGAGCTGATGTTCTAATCTCGTCTCAGTGGTCTCTTTGCTTTCGACTGCTATGACCCTAAAGCTCCGAGATGGGCAGACTTAACGGTTTGCTCACATCACCTCGAAAATATGCATGGCTTTTCTACTTCTCCTCAATAGAACATTTTCCTTTCGCACTCCGTTTGCGTTACTTTTCATTTGGACGGATATCTCTTCGGATCTGGATCTAATCCACAATCGGCTGACCAATCCCCTGTTTCTGACTGTTCCCCGACATCCGAGATGTTATTACTCTAGGGTATACATGCCAAACACTCTGTTCCCCTCATCCCGAGACCTTTCCTGGACATGCTAGCTGGCTTTTCATTTAGCCGCTGCCGTCCCGAAAGCATCTTTCCTCATGACACTCATTACTGTTATTTACACTTTAAGTTGGCGGCCGAACTTCACCTTGCTGGCTTATCCGGACGCGTCTGAATGGTCTACTACTCTCTGACCCACATCGGACTTCTGAGACCTACGTGACTTAGGTTCTGCCGGCGTACCGCCTTCTAACCTTCATTTCAAAAACATCGTTGGTCATGATTCTGCATTATTATTATGTTCCTCTTTCATCCTTAACATTTCTCTATGCCGATGCTCTCTTTTATTATTTAAACCTGCATTATGCGGCTTGTTCTCTTTGCGCTGGCACTCTATTCTCGTCTTAATGGTCTCCTTTCTCTGAACTACTACGTCCTTAATGATTAGGTTTTAACAGACCTAACGGCCTGTTCACATAACTCCGAGGCTAACTGCCGTTTCATTTAGCCACCTTTGTCCTATACTGCTACTCTTATGATGACACTCATTACCCTATACTTAGCTATATTTGGCGGCCTAGCTTCATGTTGCTGATTTACCTGGTTTTGTCTGAACGGTCTCTTGTTTTCTGATCTCTCGGAATTCTGAGATATAACTGATCTAGTTATAGATGGCGCAAAGTTTTGTTACCCTCACCTTAATTACTTCACTAGGCATTATTCATCCTTATTTTCATTAACAAGGATGAATCATCACCTGAAGAAGGCCGGTGGATTTTCCAGTTCGCCTCAATAGAATCTGCTTCACCGACCCTTTCTTTCCTTCATGTGCTTGCTGTTGCATTCCTTCTTCATTCGACGCTAACTTACATGCGTCTGTCCTCTCTGACTTCTCACATTCCTACCAACTTAAGACTGAGGCAACGCGTCGCTGTCGCTCTTTCTGAGTGATATTCCTTCCCATAACCTGCACACCTCGTCCTCCTCTCTCTGGTTCCAACCGATTGGGCATATGCGCACTAGGACCCCACAAACGCACTTTTATTCATTTTCACTCCTATTTTAGAACAATCTTGCATTCTCTACTGATCCGTGTTCCGCTTGCTTGTCGTCGTATTTCGCCACTTATGATACACATGTATATGCGATAGGTAAATAACAATTACATGTGTAGTGGTACAATAGTTCAGTCATCGCCGCAATTGATCGACTGCATTGCAGACACATCCGTTTCTTCTGTCTTTGTGGCAGTTTCTGTTCGTTTCCTTTTTTCCAGAGTTTGTCACCGGTACGGCGATACGCACCCAAGGAATTTTCCATCGTTGCGACAACAATACAAGCTCCACCGTTGCTCTAACTGGACATGAGCGGAAGATTAACAACCATTTTACAACTTACTAACCGGACAAATCATTCGTTGTCATGCACGGATACAAATTTTCCGAAGCTTGCACTTTTGCGTTCAGTTTGCCTAACGCTCCCTTCCACATTACTCTTGACTGAAGAACTACTTTTGACTTCGGATGGCACATTCTCCTGCCATACAAAGCCAGAACAATTGGTCATTTTGAGCTCTTCAATCCGCGTTGACTGCTCAATTGGCCGTTGTTTCCTATATTTCTAATCAATTTTGCTACATACCCCGGGGATCTGCGTTTCTTTCTTTGGAACCATATTCTATCCTTCAAGACTTCAACAACAATTCAACATATTTCAATGCATATCCCTCGGAGACTGCACGTGGTTCTGCAGAGGATCAGCACGTCATATTCAAAAAGACAGGACTCAGGAAAGCAATAGGCACCCGGCTAACGTATCAGCCGGCAGAAAAGTGAGACGCAACCTGAATGCGAATAACCGAGCAAGCAAACGTTTAACCAGAAACAGCCAGTAACAACTTGCCATTCAATAGATTGGCGGCAGTGTGTCAGGACGTGGTGGGTTTTCGCCTGGCAAGCGTTCTCCCTATAAAAAGTCACAAATATCCGTTTAACAACACTGCAACGTGGTGAATGTGAAACGCCAACGAATAAAGTCACAGCCCATAACTTTACACTGGCAGGTGAACAAACGTCGCCATTCTAGGTAAGTTCGTGACACTGGAACCTCTACATCTGTATATAATGTCGTCTTTTTGCTTTCTACGATATCACCGTTGACCTTTGCGTTACTTGTACACGAACTCACTGTATTGTCATATCTCTTTTGTGTGTACCCTTTAATTATCTTCCAATGGATCATTCAGGATTCTCAATCTATTATTAGCCGAGGTCCCAGTTTCACGAGCCAAATTATTATTTCGCATTTTCGCGATTGTACAGTTCCAATCATGGACATAGGAACAATTTTCTACTGTCACTGTTACAGTGGCCATAAAATGTCTGTACAGTTGTACATCTCTGATCACGCCTCCAGGGGCGTGCCTCGCATAGTCGAGCATAAAATATTTATTTATTTATTTATTTATTTAATAGCTGAGAAATTTCGCATCCATCTTTTGCGCCCTTTTGCAAGTGAACCGAAGTCTGCTTGAACAAACAAATTTGCGCCTAAGAGTTCTTGTCGAAATTTTTAAACAATCGCTATGCCATCGGCGAACAAAACTGTCCTGTCATAATATATTAAGAACGTGAGATGGTTAATATAAGTTAGGTGAACCGAGGGACAAAGTGCAGTTCCTTGGCTGACGCCGCTAGTGAGTGGACGTGGGGAGGAGTTAGGATTACCCAGAGTGTCTAGCTGGTAAAGCAAATTAAATTTAATGTCAACCAACCAAACAGCGGTGCCCTTGTTCCCAACGTTGCGATTGTTTTGAGTAGCTGCGTGTAGGATACTCTGTCAAATGCTTTCCGCAAATCCAAGCACAGTATTGTAACTGCATATTTCGAATCATTGGCTTCTGTGGTATAATTCAGGTAGTGCAGCTGACACGTTGGACAGGAACCTTTGTCGTGAAACCCATGCCGGGATTCGGTAAGTAGCACATGACGATGGATAAAGCCCATGACTTCACCTTGCACTAATATTTTTAGTAATCTAACGATGACGGGATCATGATGGATAGGTCGATAATTAGTGACGTGCTGTTTGAGCCCCTTATGACCAGGAACAATAAGCGCTGTTTTCCACTGATCCGGAAATTGGCTAGATTCTAAGGGCAAGGTAAACATGTTTAGCAAAAGCAATGGTATGTCAGGTCCAACAACTTTAATAACTGATGGGTGATGCCGCCAGAGTCTGGTTTGAGCGATGGTTCGATGGACTGCATAGCATGCTAAATGGTCGAAAGAGAAATCTCGACCTTATCTATGCCGCTTGTTGTAACTTGCAAGCATCAAGGTATAGGGTCGAATTCTAGGTTCATGGAAGCAGCTCAAAAATAGTAAAGGCTTTACAAATAGCACGTGGGTCGTTAAGGTGACTAACCTCCTTATCAATAAATTCTGTATTCAAAGCCAATCGATTTTTAGTTCTACGACGAAGTAACGGTCAGTTCCTTTCCCTTGCATGTCATCTGCAGGGCTTCCTCCTCTTCCTTTTCAATCCGCTTCATTCGTGAGTCCTTGATACAGGCGATGGATCAGTGTAATATTAGTGAGAAGTCTCTAGCTTTTCTGAAATTACCGAGTAGTTTTCGCTTTATCAAATCATTCAGAGTGTCGCTTGCATTCATAGGACAAGGAATGGCACGTTTAGTATGCGGGCATGTGCAGTTAGGATGTGATTGATCTGGTAGTAGAAACGTTCCACCTCAATGGGAGCGCTAGTGAAGAGAAAGCACATATCCCAGTTCCAGGACCGGATCTGCATTCCGAAGTGCTCCCAGTCAATCCTTCGTATAGTATGCTGGGTTGGTGAGTAGAGTTTGGTATTCATTTGCAAGTGGATGGAAAGGCGCAGCATGTCGTGGCCACTACCAGAAAGGTTGTCTAAAATGACCATTTGTGCGTTTCGGTTCCACAGGCTGAAGGTTAAATCCAATAGGTTGGCAGACCTAGTTGGTCTGGTAACCTACTGAATACAACCCTCAACTCTGAAAGTCGATAAGAAAGATTTGTGCGATGATGAGAATATTGGTGGTAACCAAGTAATATTCGGTAGATTGAAATCACCAGCGGTTATCTTTAGACCGTGTAGTAACACCGAGGCGAACTCAAAAGCGGATGAGCTAACCGCGATATCTTTGGCTGTCACTTTTGGACGGTTGTAGATGAAACCGAGAAGTATGGCAGGGGAGGCTGCAGCGACCTAGTGCAATAGAGATTCTGGGACGTTGTTTACTTTGGGTCATTATTAGAGACCTAAGCGCAGCCAATATCCAAATATGAGGTCGCGCACAGGTTTACCGCGCAGCACCTGAGCTGTCTGCTGCATGCGAAGATCACCAGCACGAGCGTGGAGCCAAATTTGACTGTTTTGTCAAATTTGGGAACCGGGTGCAAACTGACTGGCCAGCAAATACGAGCCCGAGTCAAAGGAGGCGAACCATTCTATCGCGTTGAATAGCCTCCCATTTTACTGAGCCTTGGTTTTCTGTATCCCGTCGGTTGGTTTGGCTCGTGGCTGAGCAATCAGGCGGCCGTAGTCTCGCAGGCGCAGCATAGCAGCAGTGCGGCAGTACCAAGACAGCTTTACAACACGCATCAATGAACTCCGCTCTGCAGTTCCGATGGATATACGTAGCACCCGCCGCCTCCCTTTGTGCTGCGATCGGTCCTGCCTTGATTCAACGCACCTTGGGTTCAGCTCACACGGTCGAGAAAACGCATCACGGTCGGGTGGCCGCCGGTGCGATTTGTACTCTGGCCAGGGAACTGATCGAGGCCGCGCGACGCAGTTGTGACATAGACAGGGTATATTTGTCGTCACCGACCGAGAAAATTAGTAAGCCGCTGCGGTCAGCATCTGGAAATTGTAGAGGTAGTCCGGTGAACCTGGAAGAAAAAGGTTGGCAGTTTCACCTTTTATGTATCCAGCATCCTCCAGAAGAAATACCATTAGGTAAACACTGTGGACCGCGGATATTACGACATACGGAACCACCAATAATTGCCACAGTACTGTAGGGGTGATGTAGTAGGTTTTGTACCGAGACTCGGTGAAATCCCGCTTGCAAATCCGAAATGCTGGATGTTCTGCATCACCCCGTTCCTAAGTTTCGCTGGGAGACCAATAATCCTGCTGTCCTCTGGACATAGACACCCGTCTCTGCGCCAGCTGGGTGTCCTTGCGCTCAATTGGGCTCCATTGGTAGCCATTAAAGTCATCAGATCTAACAGATACACCTTCGGGTAAATCCTTCGGTTGAGCCTACTCTGGAATGGAAGCTAACAAGAGGGCTCTTGGGTTCGCGGCCCTTTTCTGCACTGCAGCAGGACGAGAAGAATGAGGGTGACGCCAAAGAGGGCTAAGTGTGCACACATAATGATAAATCAGGTGACATTTGATCGGGCCGGACTGCCGGCTCCAAGTAAACTCAGCCTTTGAACCAACCGAACAGAAAACGGAGTGGAGAGCTCACCTCCGTCGGTGGCCACAATGCGCATCCACTAAACGCTGTTCGAAGCCAAATTACAAGCTGTTATCCCTCGTTCGCTAAACATTCTCTACGACGCTAACCAAAGAACCACGCCGGGCTACCGATACCGGTAAGAAGACTAAACCTGATGATCAGATTATCCCGAAGAGTTTAAGTTCTTAGTCGCCTAGATGTCAGGGGGACTCGTAAAGTAATCGATCAGCCACTTTCAACCCAAATCTGGCCAAATTTATTGAATAGGGCAGGCGTGATATTTCAACGAGTATGGCCCGTCGTAGAACCGTAAAATCCATCGCGCCGCCAACCAATGGTAACGGTTATACCAGAAAGTGACAGGATAGATGCTGGGTAAAATGTCCGATACTGATTAAGGATAAATAAAACCAATACGCGGAGGAAGGTATGAGTAAAGTAGCGCGGTATATAGAGCGAAAGGCCGTAGACGTATAGGAAAATTCGAAAGGAAATAGACGGATTGGGCGCAGCTGGACTCGAGCTGAGCGTTGGTATTACATATTACGAACGCGGTAAACAGAAGGAGCATAAGGTGCCTAGATTCGTGAAAATTATTTGAGGTTGATATACTGCATATGGGGCCAACAGCATATGGAGAAAAGATGAAGGTTGCGGCTGGTATGATGAGGCTACAAATGTTGTCTCACCAGCTCGCAGCATCCAGAGCAATAGCCCAACGAGAAAAGTCAGTGGGGCGGTTGGAAAGTGAACCGTCCAATTTAAGTGGGAGTGCAAACAGAAATCGCATGCAAGAAGGGATGTTTGGGACTAGGTAGCGTATAGTGATAAGGGCGAATAAACTCAAAATACCTAGCTACGAAGAATGGATGCAGTGCTGGCTTTGCATAAGGTAGACTGCTTGGGTTTTATTAGACTGGAAGCGTTTACGCAGCAGAAAAAGACTTGATCACTTCTTTGCATTTCGTTGCAATTGCCGCCAGAATGCCACCGGGAAAGAGATGGAAGTGGTAGGTTATAGATGGAGGAGTCCATATTCATACAAGGTGAAACGTGGTAACAAGGTACTTTTATAAGATGAATAAAGGAATGGGTTAGAAACTCGAGAATTGGAAACGTTGTAGAGCAAGGAAAAGCGTCAGACATCAAGTAACCATCCAAACGAGACTGGATAAGGGCAAAGCATTTAGTACAGCCCCTCCAATGCAAGTGCGAACAAACTCGGAGAACGGAAGCAAGAAATAGTAGATACTATCTAAAGGAGCGCAAGTGTGTAAAGAGTGAATCGCACCAACCGAAGAGCGGGTCTTCTTAACCTAGATTGGCGTTGCATCAGTAGTCCTCAAGCCGGGAGGAAACAGCAGATGAGGCAGACAGGAAGTGATAATTGAGCCGCATCGCTAATAAGCTGTCCAAGGTAAGTGAGAATAACGACGAATAACACAAACAGAGAAGCACAGGTTCAGGACGACGGATCCTACATGAACGAATGGCGCCTAAAACCAACAAGGAATTTGAAGTGTGGGATAAAGAACGGCGGTCCTGCCGAACCTTGATCCGTAGCGTTGCCGTATTCTTGACTCCGTCAGCGAGCGGAAGAACGGCCAAACGGGACTGGATAGTTGTACTGCATCTAGAGCAACGCGTCCAGGTTATGTAGGAATAAAAGGCTTGAACATAAGCAGGAATGGATATGTTGAGGATTTAACGGTCAATATCGGTACTTTACGCATAAGGTCACCAAGGCTCCAGAGGTAAGCGGAACGGAACCGCGGTGCTGCAGTAGTTACTTTTGTTAACAGTGCTAGGTCTGGGGGAAGTCAGTGAGCGGAAGGCTAGCCAAACGTAACTGGAGCACTGCGTCTCATCGAAAACAACGCGTCCAAGGAAACTGGGAGTAATAAGGTAGACGGCAAGCAGGAATGGACGGATTCTGGAATAGGGCTTCTGTACTAATTACTGGCGAATGATGCTGACAATACTCGAGGTCTTGGGAGCGGCGTTGGATCTACAAAGCCAAGATTGGTTACGCCACAATTGCCTGAAAACAGGCAGGTAGCCGGAGACTGGCAGGAAGAGATTAACTCTCCTCCACTTACTGACTGCTCAACAGTCCATGTTCCACTAATTTTTCAACCACCAGCAACCTCTGCTACATATTAGTTCCGGTTCTTACGCTCACTACCCGCTGCGTCCAATTGGCTTACCAGTGAGACGGTAGAACACCAACCAAGTGGTTAACTTAATCCGTTGAAGCGCCGCTGGCATAGTTTATTCTACAATTATTGGCTACTTGTATAGGTTGTACTTCAAAACCCTGTTCCCGCAGCGGCATTTGCCCTCTCAGTTATCGTTCCTCCCCCGAGAATGTGGTTCCTTCTTTACCCTACCCACTACTGCGTCTGCTTTTCTTTGCTGCACCTTTTCACTTATTCAGACACCCAGTCTCTGCATACGGGTATTGCTTCGCAACGCCAATATAAAAACACACGCATATACGTCATAATAGTTAGTATATAAATACACAAAACGTGTTATTTTGGTAAAACGTAAGGACTCTAGTTCAAGTTGCTTCCTCCTTTCCGTGCAGAACCGTTCCTCCCTCTGACCACTTCCATGTCTCCACGAGACGTGCAGAAAAGTGAAACAAACGTACCCTGATCGTCATAACTCCGTAAAGCTCCTGTTGGTTATCCTCGTAGCTCCAGTCATAGACAGACAGGCCGGACCATTACATGGTATATTCTGTCCACTTGATCGGTATCTCATGGTAGTTTGACCAACTGGGTTCGAATCCTTATCACCATCTGGACATCACCTAAACAAAGCTTCATCATCCTGCAAGTGCTCCGCTTAGTTGCGATGCCATGGCGCTAGGCTCTGCCCACCACGCTGGTGGATTACTTCTCCAAGTTTCTGAGCCTTCATCTGTTTGGCTTCATTAGCCTATGGATTCACTACTTACCTGGCCAGTGTTGTCTGCCCTCAATCCTAGGCTTGCAGGAGTTTTATTTGTTATGGTCTACACTAATGCGTTAGGCCATACATGTATTCTGGAGCAGTCAGTGATCCTTTTGTTACATATATTCCACTTTCTGATGATTTGAACATTTGGGTTCAACTTCTTTGCACCTCCGGAACTCCACCACTTCCCTTTTAATGCCAGCAACTTTACTTGGCGCAACACACCATGAATACCTTACCCACCTCGCCAGTGTGTGTCGCCGAATACCTCACGCCTTTCAGTTAGAGTTAGATTGCTGTCGGCCATACCGGACATTACAGTAGTTTCCTTGATCGCTGTTCTCTACTGACTTGAAAACTTGGAACTATAACTTTTGCGCGCATGAAAAGTCTTTCAAAAAGCTTTATTTATATGCAAGCCTTTTACTTACCAGCTATGGTTATTTTCCTTGGACCTGACTGCCAAACCCACCTGGCTAGTGAATTAGCTGCTCAGACAATTATACGGCGTATGAACTATCCGGCCTTCATTCCTCAGCCGTCCTTGCTCACCTGCTATCGTAGGTCCCAACCGTTGCTGATGTATCCTTGATAAGCAGTTTGCTCAGCCAAAGGAAAAATGAGTGCACTTCGACTGCGATAAGACCTCGCAGAAAATCGGTAGTAAGGTTGCGTTGTCGGTGGCTTACTGATTTTCAACTTGTGGGTTACGACCTTGTGTAAGAACGCGGTGGGTTTTCGCTGGCAGGCGTTCTCCCTAGCAAAAGCTGCAAATGTCCGCTTAACAACATTGCGACTTGGCGAATGTGACTTGCAACTAAAATAAAGTCAAGGTCCGCTGATCCCTGCCAACACTGCCATTGGTCCCGTTCACCGCACTTTGTGTGTACAACAGCATATGGAAAATCCCTCAACCTTTCGTTCAACAGTGTTAACGTTCTACCGGGTTCCAAAGCACAAGGAACTTTTGCAAAAACCTCAGGTACTGTTTGATTCTATCGTCTATTTTTTCCCTTAAGAAAGCGCTTATAGGTTTTACGGTGCTTCCGCGCTACTATGCTATCGGACGCCAACGAACATGTCTACCATCTTGGAAACTCTCCTACGTGACAATTACGTACCAGTTTTCGAAACACCATTTTTAGAACACTTACTTCCGGCGTTTGATTATATAAGCTTATTTTGTTTCTATGGCTCGGACAAGCACGTATTTGTGCTTGTACTCTTGTTTTTCGTGCATTCGAGTATGAACTGCATATTACTTATACTTAATATACCCACCTGATCATGCCTTTAAAGGTTTGCCTCGCTTAGGCGAAAATAAACCTTTTATGTATTTATGTATACATTAAAGCGGTGCACAAGTAAGCTGTTCAGTTGAAATTGGTAAATAAATGACCAAATAGTCAAAACAGCTAACTTACCCGGTAACGAGGTTGGCTTTCTCTCGCGATTCATATTTATTCAGGCTTTCAAAGGTGTTTGTTGTCTAGTATAATTTATTACGATTTTCACTTATTCTTTTCTGTTAAGGTTTGCTGCCCCTATAGCTTCCCTTTTATCACCATTTCTTCTGAACCTGGTCTGCGAACGTCGCCCTAAGGTCCCCATTAACCGTGTGGGACCAATAATGCGTACACCAGCTAAATCAAAGGCTAGCAGCAAGAACACATCTGACACAATTATACCATGCACCGTTAACCTAACGGGCATCTTTTCTCTGAGTTCCCAAATAGCCGAGTTGCGATAGTACGTGATGAAGAGCAGAAGGAACTTCAAAACAATAGTACCTTTTACTGTCTGACTGGCAACTATAGCGACTGCGACTCACCCCAAGGACCGTATGGAGGTTAAGGAAGCGTAGTAGGCTGAGAGATTCTTCAACACTATTTCAATAAGGGAATGAATCAGATAGATTGCCTATTAAGGTAGTGGTGTATAATGTTTCAGACCGCCTGGAACTGCCCACCATCCGCAAAATACTGCTGAAAGTGTGTGGCTTGGAAGACAACTTTCTTCGTTGTACAAGGTTGAGAAAAGTTTTACAAAAAACCGTAGCCCATTTTAGTCAAGTTGGATAATGTAAGCTCAGCCCTCAATTTTCTCTCCTATCAAAGCGAAATTAGAACTAGCACGACGTTCGTTGACTTTAAGTCAGTTCCGTCAGGAAAGACTTTGCAACGCCATTACGACAGTATAACTGAATGCTACGCACAGATCAGACTGGATTAGACGAATAGTGACAACTGTCCGGGGCCTGTGAACTTAATTGACCCATCAACTGTAGACCTTGACGTTTCGTCTGAGATGGACACTGGTTTGCTTGCTTCTGCACACTGAATACTGTATTATGGATCACGTATAAATGAACTTTGTACAACTCTTTTGAAATTTGGTGAAAACTTTATAAAAGTTGTCAACCGTATATATCGTTGTCGTTCTCATGTAACCTTTAAGATAACTGACACGCTAGTTAAAGCTTCAAAAATCTGATTTGTCATCGTAAGTGTGCAACCTTTCGCTGAACCGAATAGTGTCAACATATAAATCTAACAATTTTTGAACTGCTGCGCAGATGTTGCCTCAATCACATGTTCAGGCGGACTGTTCCAAATGTTTACCACCCTCCGTTCGAAGCCCCGTGGGTAGGAAACACATTGCACATCCAGCACCACAAGTTTGTATCCGTGTCCGCGTGTGCTGTATAGCTCTTGTAAGTGCAGCATTGGCCTTAGCATTGCGAAGTCACAGAGATGTAGGATACGGTAGGTCCAACTAAGGTCGACTCTTATCCGACGGTAGGACAAGGTGTAGAGTCCTAGTTTCTCGCACCGGTCTTCATACCCCAAGCCACGTAAACTCGGGATGAGCTTGGTAGCAAGGTGTTGGACCCGTTCTGTATTTTGTGCCTCGCCTCGTGTAATCGGAAAGTATGCGGGCGAACCGTACTCTAGCATTGGTCTAATGATGGAAGAGAAAAGGCGAGTGGCAACCTCTTCAGACCATGTGCCGAAGCTAAGTTTGAGCTACCAAAGCATGCGCAGTACGTTCCGATATAGCCAGTTCGTGTTGTCTACGGACTACAAATCGTAGCGTGAGTGTACACCTAGGTCATTCACGGAGGGTGTGCGATATAGCGTTTGACCGTCATGGGTGGAGCTTTGGCCGTCAGCACCCATCCCCAGGCTCATAAATGCAGACTTGGCTGGGTTGTCCGGGAGATAAACTGATGCACACCATGTGGATAGGCGGTTGAGGCCTTGCTGAAGTAGGCCACGGTCATCGGGAGCGTTGATTTCTCTTCAAGTTTTCATGTCGTCCACAAACATGGCACACGGCGACCGCAGAAGCTGCGGTAGATCGTTGATGTGGATCAGGAACAGAGTGGGCTCCAGCACAGTGCCTTGATGCATGCCACTTGTAGTGGGGTACCAGTCAGTCAGATGGTCGTCCACCTGTACCGTTCACTATTGTCCAACAAGAAAGTTGCGAATCCACCGGTGTAGTGAGCCACCGACACCACACACTCCGAGTTTGTGAAGGAGAACCTCATGACTGACCTTGTCGAACGCTTTACTGAAATCGATGAATAGCACGTCGACGGACTTCCCCTTGCTTATTACTTTCAACCACTCGTGCCCCGTAAAAAGCAGGTTCGTACTGCATGTGCGGCCTTGCGTAAAACCGTGCTGTGCGGGGGTCAGAACCTTGTTTGACTGTAGCGATTGCAGCAATCACTTCTTCACCGTTTTTCAGCAACCTATGCCAAAATAGGTGTCAGACAATTTGGCCTGTAATTTTCTATTTAGCCAGGGTCGCTGCCTTTCGGAAAAGGCTTTACCACCGAACATTTCCAGTCGGTCGGCAACAAACCTTCGGACAGCGACCTGCTGAAAGGGTCAGTCACGACAGGAGGGAGGATGGTTGAAAGTAACTTGTGAACCAGTGGGTGAAGCCCATCAAGTACGGCAGGTTTGATGCCGTCAATGTTGGTGCGTAGTTGACCTGCCTATTCAACGCCGCAATGCAGCCTAACGAGTACGGTAAAATCGACACGCGTCGAACTCGGAACAGCCACCTGGTTAGTCGCAAATACAGCAGCGAAGTGCGCCGCCAATGAGGAGGCACGCTCAATGCTGGGGGTTAGGTGCTGTCCATCCGGGCCATCCAGCACTGGCATATCACCTGCTGGCTTCAGGCTTCGATTCACGTATGCAAAGATTCTCTTTGAGGCGGTCTATGCGGCTACTGCGAGCTGCTCTTCGAAATTGAAAGAATCATTGGAAGAATCTGCAAACCATGCGAGCAGTGCACTCCATAAAGCCACATAGTACATGGATCAAAGCAGCCAAACTAAGAACAATATAGGGAACGCCTCAGTTAATACTGGGTGTTTAGCTGCTGATAAAAGTCGACTTGCTATATCGGAAGGGACAACGGTGGATGAAACTCTATGGCAAATGTTAAATAGCCCAGTTAACTCGGACCTGTTAGGAATAATCTACGACGATCGAAGGGAGCCAAACATAAGCCACACACTGTGAACGGAGCCGCCTGCACTTGGAGCCAATAGACCAATGTAGATATCAAAGCAACGCGTTTCCGTGAGCATCTGGGGTCAAGGACACCAACAATAAAATTAGGGAAGGCGTAGGCCCTAACACCATACGATGCCGTGTGCCGGACTGGATTGTGTAGAGCACTAGTGTTCATTATCTCAGATGATATATCGGTGGACGCTTTTAGGCGTGCACATTGCGGTTAATGGTATTGCAGACAATGCAATGCCGATTCAACGACTGATCCAGGGTGTAACCAAAGTTGCTGCTCCCATCAAGCCGCAGTTAAAGGAGGAGACTTTTTGCGTACTCTCATAGCTGACTGTGAACACCTTCGGTGTGCAATAATGCTGAGCCAGGTTACTTTCAAGTCGTTGCAAAGCATCGGAAGATAAGCCGCGACCAATCCTAACAACAAAACAGGCTTTGGTCAAATAGAGCCTAGCTCAGGTATCAAAAAGCGACGAGCGACGTATAACTTCTTAGATGGCACCGTGTCTAAAATTACGAAGGCTCCTAGTGTTGAACGAGCTTGCGGAGGGAACACACCTAGACAATCACCTATGATGAGTATGTGGCTTACATGTGCCTTAAAAATATCAAGCTCCAAGGGCAAGCAGCCAGCGCAACTAGTTTGAGCCAACGTGGAGTTCAGCATCGTTGCGTTTAACGTTCCGGATGGTGTATCGACCGGCAAATTTAGGCGCACAACCGTTAACTTTAACGGTATTGCAGAAAACTCAATACCAGTTGAGAGGATGGCTAAATGGATCAGCAAGGTTCTAGACCTAATCAAACTTATAACAAAAGAAACTAGAACTTGCGCACTATAGTATCGTATTGCGAAGAACTCCGCAATACTGCCAAGATAAGGCAATTGTATTTCGGCCCACCAAGACGGACTATACCAAACCATACCCGAGATGCCATTGAGCAGGGACGGCGTACAACTACCCCAAACAGTTTACCTACGGTGAGCATTTCATGCGCATCCGGGTTGTTGCGCACCTTCTACAGCCTTCAGAATTATGTCGCCGGTCTAGGTAAATAGGGCTAATAGGCCACTACACCCTACCCCGCAAACCACGTTTTTAGACCACGTGGGCTGAGCCGCGATAAGTTCACCCCGGAAAAGAACACTTCTCCCAACTACCCAATGCAATATCTTCTCACTTACTTCCTACAACTACTGCAGATAGCGAAGTAGCTGGTAAGGGCATCCTTGCGTCATTCCTGAAGCTAGTATGTTGCAAATGTATTTTCTCAATTTTACCTATAAATATTAGGTCCATAAACAATACATTGCACATCCTGCGCCCACTGCCCGTCTACGCGGACTCTGATTGGCTAGGACGAGATCAGGTCGACAACCAGCGATTCAATACTAAGCAAGCTATTCCTAAGCATGTTCACCCGGTCCCTGCATCTCCACCAGACGGCTCAGTAGCAACCACTGACTCCTTTGCGTCCTCCGTAAACTTAGTGTACGCTGGCAGTGCCTACTTATGCTTATCAACGCCAGGTCACTTGGTAATAAGTAGCAGGTTTTAAGTCCAGTGGAAGTCCTTACAGCACCGGACGTAATTTTTGTCACTGAAAAGTAGTTCACACCATGCAATTTCCATGATTCCCACACAATTCCTGGATATCAGCTGTATACGCAATCTCCTATATACAAACGTGATGGAGAAAGTGCTAGCTATCAAAAACAAAAGTACCCAGCGAGAACGAAAATCATTACAAGTACACAGAAAATAGACTCCATATGGACAAAGCCGAAAGCACGGGATCCAGAGAACTATTAGGATGCGTTTATAGAGCTCCAGACGCATCACAAGCGGGTGCACAGGCATTCGGGAAAACTTTCGAACGTGCGTCAAGTTAGCGGTGAATCTGTTCGTTCAGCTTGCAAGTTGTTGCAAGCATTTCGCCACAAATCGAGAGGACATCAGCAGTACGTAGTTGAGTGGCATGCAGTAGTGTAGCGTAGAGTAGTGGAGCCTCGGTGAGAGTGCACTGAGCATGCTTTACGTGGCTTTTTATACCGCCATGGTTGGCCTTGGAGCCGAGCAATCCAATTAGTAGATCCCGAGCCTCGTTCTGCTTGGTTCAATAGTAGGTGACCTTTGACCTCTCCTTTTTGTGCCTCGTAGCCTTTGTCTGTTTGACGTTGCGAGCGTCTGCCGCCAGTGCTGGGCGTCTAGTTGCACGTTACACCTGATTCGATCGATCGAGTTGGCGTTCGTTTCTCAGTAGTGTGGCGTTTAAGGTGTCCAGTTCGATTTGTCGATTGGTTGGATGCGTCGAAGAGTGCCGTGCCTCTGAATACTTCCCCGCGCGTTTCGTACTTTCGTGTGCTAGGACTTGTACATTCTCCAGACTGAAATCGTGGCCTTCTTGAAGGCCAAGGGCAGAAAACAGTGAGTGCGCATCATGTCTTTGGACGGATGCATATTGTTCGGTGATTCGTGTACAAAGTATCTTCCTGGTTTTCCGACGTAGTTTTTATCACATTCGCTGTAGACTATCTGGGAGATGACATCGCATTGGTTGGATTGTTTGACTTCCTTTGGGTCTTGGCTTGTAAGTCACAGAGATTTCATACAACTGCAGCAAACTTCTTCCTAGTTCGGCGACGTACTTGATGCAAAGAAGCACTACAGGTTTGTTGCTTTATCTGATGACTGCTGCTGTTGTTGCTGAGGCAGTCGAATCTGTAAACTACCTCTGGAAAAATTTCCTCTAGATCTGGTCCTGCGTTAATCCATGCTCATCAACTTTTCTGTGCAAGTGCGCATTCAATTCGCAAAGGCACGACATCTGTTCTTCCGCATATGCCGCCGCATGGACTTTGTCGTGGTGCGTCCAGAACTATACCGGAGTAGCGTTGGCGCGAACCTGGAATGCTACGTTTTAATATGTTGCAGCTTGAGTAAGTCGGACTGCCTTTTGCTTAGTAAAGCTCAATGGCGGTGCAGCAACTTGCTCGACTAACAAAATCAGGCGTACTGTTACAGACAGCAGTGTGGTTCGCTCAGACATAAGCATCTGTGGCTTACACGTATTGTCCTTGACTTACGCTTATTGCACAAGGTAATACATAACTTTGTGCATAGTGAAAGCCAGCATTAATGTTGGAGATAAAACGGAACATGGCGTCAGACCGAAAAGCAGTACTATTAATCTGCTAAGAGCAAGGACGTACCTAAGATCTTCTTTCAGTTTAATAGCATGTATAAATATTTGGAGCAAAGTACAAACAAGTCTGTGAGGGCTCCAGTACCCGCAGGCTCTGAAGCTCTAGGTGCAAAATGGCCCTTTAACGTCTGTGTCTCGGTCGGTCGCCTTTTTGAGACTGGACAAGATGGTGTATGAAAACCCTGATATATCTCGATGTAACATCGCGGGTTATCCAGAAGAAGCAGGATAGATCGGTGCGAGGCATTTGTGTCATGAATAGCTTGATAGCTGTCCTTTCCAACTGTGATCTCCTCTGAATCAAAAGCGCGATAAGTCCGCGAGCAGAGGCTGCAAAATCAAACATATGACCGACTACAACAACATGCACTATGGCTTGACCCCCTTCTAGCTCACCTACCGTTACTCAGGTCCTCAGAACCCATGGGGCAGTGGTACGTAAAGCTGCAAAGACAGTATATAACGCCAAATTCATATCTTCACGGCTGCTTACCTTGCTTGCCACTATACTACGGCACAAATAAAGCGATACTTCTCATGTCAACCTTGAACAAATTGGCAACTCGGTATTCTTGGTAAACGTGACCCTTTCGATGCCAGCGGTTCATTAATCCGCCAACTATTCCTTATCCCTTCTTCAGTTCACATTGAAGAGTACTGCGCAACAATGATAACCTTGAACTGCAACTTGTACGTATACGCCATGCCCCCATCTTCTTCGCCTGGCTTCCGACTAGGAGCAACTGTGGACCTTGAGAATTAAGCGACAGTCGGTTTTAAACTGGACAGCCGTGCATCTCCCGCAACAAGCAGAATTTGCCACGACCCTTATTTATGTTCCCCCACTCCATCTGAAACGCCTCCATCATCTGCATCTCCATGTATTTTCTCCGCCTCCCGTTACTTTATTCTTTCCTAAAGCCACAGATCGTTGTCGGCCACGGTATTTCCTAAGTCATTGGTCGCTTTCGACCCACATATATGACCCACACTTGCTTACCTAATGCTTGCTTTTGTTATAAACATTACTGAGCGTAAGTAGCTCTCCTGTTTTGCCGGGTTATTTGCCTGAACTATAACATCGCCTTTGTTTCTTTGTCTTCTAACCATTGGCAACCATTATATTGCTTGCCCGGTGGCTCCGCGTACCTGGTCCAATATTGCTAAATCTTCTCCTGCGATGCTTTTCGCAGCCTAAGCCCTTGTTGGTGCACAAATGGACTGAGGATCCTTTCAGTCAATCTCTTATCTGCTCTTAACATGTTGGACTGAACCTATCGGTATTATACAAAAAAACGCTACTTCTTTACTTCCACCCTTGTTGGTCCACAAACGCGTGGTTTATCAATTATGCCTCAAGCATATCTAATTACATTTATTATTCAACTATAAACCCCTTTTGCTGCTTTATTCGTCCAAAGGGTGGCTTTGCGATTATAGTTCTTACTAACGACGTTATAGCTCTGGCTACCAGGGGAAATCCAACAGCCCTTATCCTCGTGGTGGGCGTTAGCATCGCGATAACATGTTATTAGATATATGTGTGGTTCCAAACCAAGGCGCTAAGAATATTAGAAAAAGTAAGTGGATACGATTTTTCTGAGCCATAAGTACTAATATGTGCACCGTCAGTTGCGTCGCGGTCGTTTAAACTAGACATTTAACACTCCAATTTATCTTCTTTTGTCCTCCTTTCGCTTAGCTTTGTCGGAATTAGACAAGCGCCGATCACTACTGGAACCACCTATTGACTGGTGGCACGACGAACTAGATCCATTTTTGTTCTCTATCCAAGCCAACCTAACACATAATATCTTATATTTTTACAATGGTACGAAAGCAAGCTATGTGCCAGAGAACCCTGTCACACAAGCTACCTGGAAATCCAGCAATTTGGACCACTCCTTGACTCAGCTTGGTCAGCAGTTCAAACTTTATCTTTTAACTGGCTCCACTGTCCACCCAGTGTAATTTGTACAGGCGGTCAGCCAACCAACTCCCATTTCCTGCGTGATTTGCTGCTATTATACATTATTGCTAACTGGCAAAATAGAATAGCTCTTGCCAGAACATTCACAGGCGTGAAGTTTTGTATGGAATTCATGTCATATTTTACATCTAGGTCTTTGGCACTGGACCACTAAATTTGGAGAGCGAAAGCTCATGAAGGGAAAGCAGTTGCACAGTACAGCTTGCCAGGACATAGGTCATAATAATTCGTAAAGTTGGAAAGTTCTAAGCCTTGAAACCAACGTTCTTGGGCCCCATGCATGCACACTCTAGCTGATTACGTAACTAACAGCTTCTTCCCATGTTGTATGCTCCTTTATTTATTCTTGAAGACAGACGTAAGTAGCGTACTGGCAGTGCAGGTCCATGTATTAAGATGCATACACTGCGCTTAACGTACTAAACCTTGCGAAATTTCTCTAATAAATTGATGTGGTTAAAAGATTTTTCGAGTCAGATGGACTCTGATCTGTCCTAGCTTATCCATTTAGGCCAGACTCATGTAGTCAAGGGACGACATTCAAAACCGCTTACGATTAAATAATTTCGAAGCTTTTAACTGAACGGTGGCTGCTTCGATAAACTGGTCTCTGAAAACGACACACGGACTTTTATTGACGATGGAGTAAGCAAAGGTTTCATATAATATCGTGCAGGCAATACCTAATATAGCGGCTTTCGTGTCTTTCCGTGGGTAGCTTTACGTATCCATTCATATTTTATTAAGTACGCTTAAAAAGTACATTTTGTGGTTACTGCGCGGTACATTAAAAGTACTGCTAAATTGGAACAATATTGTACATTTCTAGGTATACAGCCTTATTTAGGATCTATAGCAGTTAGCCATCTTTTATAATTTTTCTTATTTGTACCGTATTTTCTTGAAAGAAATACGGCATTGGTATCAAGATTTTTAGCGACGGTATTGGCAGTCGCTACAGCATTCATGAACGACTGCAACTATTGCGGTAACTTTGTTCTTAGCATGTACACGATTAAGTCGTGCGATGAGTAGACTGACTACTTTTCATTTTTAGAGGCACCTCCGCTCTAAATCGACCTTTTACTTTTGGCTGAGATTAAAGGCATTTGAGTTTAGCGCTCGAAGTTATTTGTAAATCAGATATATTTCTCATATTTCACGCTTATGCTTTCCAGCTAAATATTCCAAATCGTCGTCCGTTTTATACTTTTAACTTTTAATTTGTTTAATATATTTTTACCAGAACTCATTACAAGCCTAAATTTTTCGAATCTTCTGATGTAAATGCTTTTCTTCGCTCGTTCCAAGAGCCCACCATTTACCGGGACCACTAATCTACTAAAAATGATTAATGGAGATGGAATGAATAAGGTTGAGGGACGAGCCCTACAGTTTTGGCGTACGGTGATAAGAAAGTGAGCAACCGAGTCCTGGCACAATGGAACGCGGCCAGTAATATTGAACAACGTGGTGTTTAACTTTTCAATCTATCTACCATATAACAAAGCGCGTTGAGGTTTGCGCACAATCTGCAGTTAGCCGTAGCAATCGCCTCTTATACCAGTACGTGCCACAAATCCATTTCCGCCATTTTGGTGCAGTATTCGTGATCAAGGCGTACATATACTTAGTTCAATTATTAGGCACGTAAGAGCATGTGATTACTGTACATTATGGTATTACTCCTCGACAGCATATCTTCTAGCCAAAACTGGCAATACGCCTATATTTATTTTTATTTTTAAAAACGCGCCCGAATTAACAACCATGAACTTTACTCAGTTTTGCATCGGCTCCCCTTGTGCAGTTTAAGTAAAATCATGTGCATCTGTTCCATTGCCAAACTTATTGTAAACGTGAAATGTCTGTATTATGGAACCCGTTTGATCACGCCTCTGTAGGTATGTGCTGTATATATATACGGTTTATAGCAGAATAAGTAAACAAACCCATGTGAAAAGAAACTTTGCATAATAAATGCGTTTGTTCAAGCGTCTAGCCCGTTCGCGGCTAAAACAAAATTGTTCTACTCGCAGTCGGAAGTACTTAATTACGCTTGATAGTCTCGACTTTTGCCAAACATCTGGAGACGGCGGACGGAAAGTGTCAGTTTATTTTACTACGTCAAGGTGACTTTTTTGTTCTTTGTTGGTGGTTAGCTATAGTCAGGTTGGTTAAAGACAGACGTAAGCAAACAGCAAGAAAAGGGTGTGATAGAGAAAGATAACCGTTATTCCCGACACTTCGAGGCACACTTATACGGGAATAATAATGGATAAAATTACAAAATATGTATTAGCCATGGCAGTGAAGGAATAGTGGTGCGTTTTGTACAGTGTTTTATTAATTAACTCCAAAGCTAATGGTGGCTGTGCTCACGTGCTGACGCACCCCGTCACGCTGAATTGTTACCTGACCAATGGCGCAAATTGCTTTGCCTAACGTGTCCGCAGGGCTAATATATGTGGGGTTACGGTCACGGGGCATTTTGAGAACTGAACGTTAACCAAAGTGTACAACTGCAGTCGGCGTGCCATGTTTAGATAGCAGGACAAGGCTAATGAAACACAGGCCGTTCGACTGTGAGAAGTGAACGTTAGCCAAACAACACAGCCGCACTCGACGTAACTTGCTCCGCTGGATGAGTATTTGGCTTCATACAAGTGACGATGCAAACAAATGAGGTCCCAGTGAGGTGGTTAGTGACTCGCAGTGTTAGTAATTGCGAAGAACAGCCTGGCCGTATGTGTTGCCGGTCGATTTCATAAGTAATCCTCACGAAATCTGTTGTCGCCTCCGGCCTGACTTCCAACAACCCGTAAGCTTTTACTGGGCTGCTTTCGCCACTAAAGGGCATCAAACTGCCACTTAAACGTTCTAAGGCTTCACCTTTGTGCGTTTTACCGTTTCGACTGCGTGTGTGGTACAGATGAAAATTTACCCTTCATGGGTGCATAAAAACGATTTCTTGAATTGACTTAAACACGGCCTTAGATTTCAGCCTGCCCCGACGCACTAGACGCCTTATGCGACAGCAAATAAAATTAGTTATGAACGCAACTATTGCCCCCTCAGTTAGACCTTTATATATATAACGTTTTCCTTTTGCAATCGAGAACATACATTTATTCACTTCGTTAATTCGTTCTGCAGGAAATGTGTGAAATATCCTTAGATATCAACGAGTTATGTGTTCGTACTGCCCTCCGTCATTTTGGCTACAGAGCAACATTCGCTGGTTGGTGTTGGCGAGCACCTTTTGTAGTGTCTCCAAAGAAATATGTTTATATACCTTCACAATCTTCTTTCACTTCATGTAGGCTGTTGTGTTTCGTTCTAAAAAGTTTGCACTTAAAGTACCTACGTAAGAAAAGTCCATAAGATTCCATCCGGTGACGGCGCAGGCCGTTCTGTCGGTCCTCCGCGGCCATCGGACGTCCACTGAATATCTCAATGAGGTAGGCACGAACCCATTGCGCCGAAGGTGCAAGTGCGCCCACTTGCTGCCTCCAACCGTTATTAATTAATCCTTCAGACTGTAGTTGCGGAATGGCGTCGGTCTGCAACATTTCCGTGTACGGGGAAGCACTGTGCACAATATGTTGCGTATTTTCTTAATGCGTTGGTTAGCCAACTCAATGTTCAACAAAATGGAATGCACGTTCAGACTGTTTAAAAACAAACAGGAAATTTCCGGGTGCTTCTGTAGACCGAATGTGTTCAGCACTTGCAATTGCGGTACGCCGCACCGTCAGCAGCTGCTCCTTTGGTGTTCGATCGCAGCGTAGTGTATGAATTTGCAAGGATGTGTGAGTAGCTGATTGACTTTTACTGCATACCAATGGAGCAGCCGCGCAAGCCGATAATATATCCTTGCAGTTGCGAGGCCATCTGATTTTTTGATGTTGCCTACGCTGCCAGATCCTAAAAGGTTTTTATCTCTCCGCGCACATACTTCTCGGTAATAGGTTGCGCAACGCAGTGTAAACTGTTATAGCGTCATGCGGATTCGGCCTCATTAAAGCCACGCTCACCATACCGCTGCATATTGACCACACGCTGATGCGCACGCACCTATAGTGACTGCAGTTGCCGGTGCATTCAGGCCAAGAGTGTAAACTGATGCTCCACTAATAAAATAGGCAGCCACCAAACCCATCGCAAGAATCACTTCCCTGGCTTGTTACTTACGTGAACTTGCAGCACCAATCAATCGAAACATAGCAAGTCGAGCGCGGCTGGGTGGTTTGTATAAGGTTTACTTCCCACATGCAAACGGCTTATGTTCCGTTGAGCGCATTTTGCGAACAAAGAATGTCACGCCGATGGCAGCAGTGGTGTCTGGCTAATGTACACTTCTCAGGAGGAAACAGCACGGTGTGCCCTGAAATCCTAAACACACATACCAAAGTGTATGGAAATTACTGAGTATCCCTGCAGCTCGGAGTGCGGATGAGAAGATTGTCCTGTACCCCATGCCAGGCAGTTAAGTTGCAGAGGTTAGTTTACCAAACTAGGCAACATGTTCCGTGCGGTGCTTTAGTCCTGATTCGCTGAGTCACGCGACACAAGGCCAGGTTCAAATGACGGTTGGTTGTTAGCTGCTTCGAATGTCATCCTACCATCGGTTCAGGTGAGCCGGTCGAGCGCACACGCCTTCTCCCTGTCGATCTTGTGCCCATTGCAGGCTTAACATGTTTCAGCAAAATTCGTACCCTAGAAGAATTATACTTAGCTGGTTGATGTCGAAGAGCATAACAAAACCCGCGTCCACATGTGAACTGGAAAAAAGAATTATCCTAAATTACATCCACGGGATTTCTGAGGTGGCAGCGGGGCTTCCAGTGCATCACAAGAAAAAGCTTGCACACGAAACACCGGAAATCCTTCGAAGTAAAACTTTTAAGGTAAAGGACAACCTGTCTAAGAAAAACATCAGGTGAAGTTTACAAATTTTCCTGCACGAACTGTAACAAGTACAATGTAGGCCAGACTGAAAGAATACTTTGTACGTGACTATGCAAACACAGTCTGGCCAACCGCCGCCACGATTGGAAATCCTTAAGGTTAATACACATGGTTGTCGAGGACCATCAGATTAATATGGAGAACGTTGGAATAGTTGGGAAAACAAGCAACAGTAGAGCGCTTGCGTTCCTCGAGGAACGGCATTCGGGACGGAACTGAATCAACAAACACCTGGAGTTGGAGGGTGTATACAAAGCTCTGCAAGTTAAGTCAGCAATAGACAGCAGCTGGACAAAAGAAGACCTGCGCGTTAGACAAACTCACGTGAAGCGTTTAGAGGTTGACATTTAAAGCAGGTAACAAGCAACAATTATTCGGATTCGGCATTAGTTTTCGAGGCTCCACAAATCGGGACAGCATAACTGCACTGAAGAGTTTTTCTAGTTTGGCAACGATAGGTCTGCAACAGAAACGCCCTGCTCGAAGAGCAAGCCAACCCTCTCATCTACACTCCCAATTCGGGTCTTCTCAATGATTTCCATAAACCGGGCGCGATGCGCTAAACGCCGCTCACCGACAGGATACCTACGCTAGTCGGCAAACTTTTACGCATAGGCACGAGTGTTTGGGAAGAAACGTCCTATCACCCAGTATGCACTATTGCCCACACACAAACAATGCATTGGCATGGCAGGTCACCAAACAGCGTGGACGATGATTGCAATGTGTACTGATCACGGATGCACACAACCGATGGCAAAGTTGTCAACCAGTAATCGAGCAACGAAAGGTCATTTGCTTGTCTAACCCCGGGGAAAAGTTAACTAGGGAGCTTGAGAAAGCGATTGCCCTTGGTACCCATAGGACCAAACTGCAAACAAAGCAGAACCCAAAAAGGAAGTCGAACAGATTCTCGCAACGAACACCAGCAAAAGAAGAAGACACATGGATTTGTAATCTATCCAAACGAACCCCATCAGATACAGAAAGTGCAGTTATTTTGCGAGGTTTATAAGTCAAGTACAATTATTGCAATCCCATTGGTATCCTTGCCACACTTTAATCAACGATGACCACATAAAATATTCGCAGTTGACGCCCAACCTACTATTAGACACCCCATCATTCTCACCCTGAGTCACAAAGTGGAAAGCAATATATTCATTGCAGGCAAACGGAAAGCACTGACGAACCTCAGAAAAGATATGACTACTGTTATATTACCGGCCAACAAGAGACATTTTACTGTACCAATTGGCAAAGCTGAGTAGATGAAGAAAGCACAAGGGCTGCTCAGCGATGTGAACACCTACCAGCCGATAAGCATAGCCCTACAAAACACCTGGAAAGCAAGAACAAAAAACGCTTCAAATACTTGAACAAATGGGACCGCTCACAGGTTAGAACACAGCAATACGCAACTCGAGGATGCAGTGCTACCACGGTTGTACGGCCTAACTTAACTACACAACAATAAAATACCGCCTCGCCATATCGTATTGCTGTCCGGAACACCGGATTGCACACGCCGTCTAAAGAATTTTTGAAAGGTTTGATAGACCTAAGCGTATTCACATATCACTCAGTCTAGTCGGCAGAACAATCACTTAAACAACTTTAATTAATAACAAAAGAAAGAGACGAGATAGTTGTTTCCTTTGACGTTAAAGGGTCGTTCACATCAATTGACACCACGTTGGCGAGGCGAACAATGAGGAGTCTGCTTGAACCACACCGTGCGGTAAATAATCAGCAACTGAATAGAAGCCAAACAATTGCTGGAGTCGTTAGACTTCTGTCTAACCGCACGTTCCACTTTTAATAGCCGAATGTAAAAACAGGTAACGGGTACGCCAATGTGATCGCCAATCTCTGGATTAGTAGCAGCGGCAGTGATTCGAAACCTGGAACAGAAGGCATTGCCAGTTAGTGGCCCACACTTTGGGTACGTTAAGTAGACAATACTTTTCACATCTCCAAAGGCTCCAGACTACAAACAACACATCGACTACCCAATAATATTTGCCTGGCATCTGTTTCACCAAAGAAGAAGAGAATATTAAGCAGTTTCCGCGCTTAACCATGCTCTTGAGAAACCATGCTTCTGCGTCAATGGAAACGACAAGTTATCTGAACCCGACCCACACAGATTAGACCTTAAATTATCACAGTAATCATCCGACCATATACAAGCAAAGTTGCGTAAGGACGCCTTTTAAACGGGTCCAGACACACGGTAGTACACCGCAACAGAGGAAGACGGGGCAGAAACACCTATGTGCAGGTCGCAGCAACATTCGTACGCGAGAAGCTTTATTCTACGCTGCCTAATGTTCAAGAGCCAAGCACAAACCATGTCCACATGTGCACTGAAAAAACATTATCCTACCTTACATCCGTGGGATTTCTGAAATGGCAGTGGTGCTTCCAATGCTTCACACAAATGCTTGCACTCGAAGCAACGGAAACCGTTCGAAGTAAAACTTTTAAGGTAAAGGACAAACTGTCTAAGGAAAAATCATCAGGTGTAGTTTACAAAATTTCCTGCATGAACTGTAACAATTGCTGTGTGGGCCAGGCTGGGAGAACACTTTGCAAGCGGCTGCACCAAAATAGTCAAGCCAACCGCCGCCACGATTGAAAATCCCTAAGGTCAGTACACATGGTTGTCGAGGACCATCAGATCGATCTTTGGAGCGTTGAACTATATAGAAGAGCAAGCAACAGCAGGGCGCGTGAGTTTCTCGGGGCCTGACATTCTGGCAGGAAGGCAAACATCCAACAACTGAAGTTGGTGGGTGTATACAAAGCTCTGCAGGTTAAGCCAGCAATAGACACCAGCTAGACAAGGGGAAGACTTACGCATTTGACCGACCCACGTGAAGCGATCGACGACTGCCATTCAAAGCAGGTAAGATCAAATAATTATTCGGATCTGGCATTGGTTTTCGAGGCTCCACAAATCGGGACAGCATAACTGCACTGAAGAGTTTTTCTAGTTTGGTAACGATAGGTCTGCAACAGAAATACCCGGGTCGGAGAACAAGACCATCCTCTCACATCTCCCACCCTTATGTCCCATCTACGATCTCTTAGCACACATTTAGGAAAGCGTTTTGCTCCAATGGACAGTTAACAATTCAGCGTGCTGTGGTACGTCAGCGCCAGAGCCCTGGCCGCTTTCAGCTTCTGCCTTAATTATTAACACACCATGTTTTAGATGACTATATGTCTAGATCGGTTTTCTGCGTTTTCCGCTGCGTTACTAACTGTTTGTTCGCGTCACTAATGTGTGCATTAAATGTTGACGTCCGTGGATCGAAGGAGAGTTCCAGATAATCGGGGTCGATGACTGTAGTTAGTAGCGTCAAGGCCGCAAAGTCGCAGTTTGGTTAAACAGACATTTGTAGCTTTTTATGTGAAGAACGCCTTACGTGCAGAATGCCACCACGTTCTAAAAGAGTGCTGCCGAAATATTTACAGGAGCGGCGTAAATTTAAAACACCCGGCAGGCACTCTAAAAATGTTGTGTGTCTAGCCAGCCTGTTGCAATGACGAGTATATGACGATAAAGAGTGAAGAATGCCAACGAGGATTTTGACCTACTGTGCAATGAGTGTTAAGTTTGCCGAACCAAGATCAATAAGATGTTCAAAGACAAGGATAGGGCTGGGGGTAACAGACCGGACAGGGTAGACTAGATCACTCCGCGCATTGAGACTAAACTGTTCATTTAACTTTGGAATACCAATGGAGAGTTTCAACAAGGATGGACGGGTTTGTGATGATGGAGGTTATATTCTCCAATGGTAACAAGACGCAAAACTCCTCGTGTTGCGTAGAGAGTATTAGGTATGCCAAACTTAGATAGGTAAAGCATCAGCATGCTTGCATCCGTCCGAAAGCGGGAGGCCGGCCAAACGCGACTGGGTCAGTGTAAAGCGTCAAGCAACTAGTCCAATTGAGGTAGGTATAAAATTATGGAGCTCACTCATGAAAGCCGAGTTCGGTGGGAAATTCTATACCCATAAGGAATAAATAAGAATAATCAAGCTCCAGATTTAATGGGGACAGAATGGCGCTTTTGTGGTACTCACATCCTTTACGTCTGGTTTGTTCGCTTGCAGTCAGAGAATGAGCGAGCAGCCAAACTTAACTAAAACAGTGTGTTTCCTCGAGAAACACTCGTCTAACTGAAATGGGAGGAAAAAGATAACTGGCAAGCACCAACCTACAAGTACGCGAGGAATTATTCTGTATTACTGACTGCGGAATAAAATCAAGTATGTGCACAAGGTATGGGAATCCGAAAAGTGGCTCTACCAAACCTAGGTCGTTGGCGCGTAAGTAACCTTAGAAAATACAGGGTGGGGGTCCGATCAGACTAAGTTAGCTCAGGGCAGTGCATTGAGACTTAACCATCCTATGGAAGAAGGAATGCAACCGGCGACCGCTATGAGGAATAAGATGAAGTAAGTGTAAAAACCAAGCAAGGCAGGCGTTATACGTAAACTAAATAGAGCGTTTGGTCTGGTGAACGTAGTTCGGTCGCGTCCGGGAGAAGTCAGAGCGCCCTGGACTGCTCAGAAGCGATACTATTGGTCGGTGCATTGAGGGTAAGCCTTAAAGTTTAGATGGGTGCAAACTGTGCGTCCGCAGCAATGTACTGGTTTTGTGTAAGAGTAGCTAATTTAATAAATGGCCAGCAAGTCCAACAATGCTCTCGATGTGATGGGAACGTACTGCTTTTGTCTGCGGAGCTGTAATCGGTATTTTGCTTTGACTGATAGCAGGCACGGAGCGAAAGACCGAACATATGAGACTTGACCAAGCCGGTGCATCGCATGCAACACGTCTAAACAAGATGTAAAGGGAAACATGGAATGCAAACAGGAATGGGTAGATTTGGATAATACGACGTTGTATTGGTACAGGGCGTAAAGGGCCAACAGGATTCTCACAGTAAGGGGAGCAGAATAGTGGGCCTGCTGAAGCTAGATTGGTTACGCATCAAAAGTCCGTTGGAAGTGAAAATGCAAAAATCTGGTGGTCAGGACTGTCATTTCGGTGCATTGAGAAAAAGTGGTCCAGATAAAGAGGTTATACTAGCAGAAAATTCAAGCAAAGTGCTTATGTTCGGCATGTAGAAGCAGGTGGATATTAGCAAATCACAGATGTCAGTTATCCCGTAAGGAGTTTTCACTTCAGCCTTTCTCACGCTGATGACCTGACTTAGATCAAACACAAATACGGCGTCAAATTCACAAATTCAAACACCACAGTGAGCATATGGTCGGTGGCATCCGGTTTCGGATTCGCCTGTCACTGCGGCCAGTCACAGAACGCCCGCGCCTACAGAGGGACCATGGGTGGCTTGCGCTGCACCGCCCACGGCTCCAACCACACACCCCATATCCAGTGTAAACTCGAAGGCATAAGACCGGGGGCATGTAAATGTGAGCCACGTTTCATCAACGGAGCCGGCCCACACCCCTTCACAGGCAAACAAAAGCAAGCTGTATTTAGAGAATCAAGTACACACAAGGCAATGGCTGGACCGTAGTTCGCTCTACACTGACGGCATGGAGCCACTCTTCGAGCTTATCACGACCACAGGAACCGTGCACCCTGTCCCCTTCAGCAAAGACCAGCTGTCTCCTACCATGTGTATGTTCAAATTATCAAGGCACACCAAACCACGTGGACCCATACGTTAGGACTAAAGTTGTACCTTTAGTTACCTTTACTGGTCCTTAGCGTTTGTACTACCATGAACATGAACTTTCAGGCGTGCCTTGCCTTGCGGCTAATAAAAAATTTATTTTCTTATTAGCTTGAAAATTCTGGGTATGATCTCGAAACAGAGTGAAGTGTACAGAAGTGACGGCTTGCAAAGGACACGTACGTCTAAAGCTTAACGGAATGTAAAGACGCACGTCGACTTACCGTACTATAAGGAGGAACTAAGCCAACTTGGTTGTCAAAGCCAGTGATAGAACAGAATCCCTGTATAAGGCAACCTGATAAGAACGTGGCAGTTGGCAAAGCATAAATTGACATCAACGCGGGTGTGGATACAGCGCGGAGATGCGCCGACAGGGTAACTCAACCTAACTTGTTAGGCGGATAAAGCTACGGAAGGCTGTTGAAGGAAATGCAGCGGGATTGCAAGTCAGTATAATTTAAGGTTCTTCAATAAATCGAAGAATACGATGAAGCGTAAGGATGCATAGAGGCGGAAGGCGTGCTGGGGAGCTGGGATGCGAGAGCTAGGCAGCTTGTGTAAAGTAAAGCGAGACAGAACTGCATACCAGTACATGTGGTGTCATATATTTGCCTATTGGTAAAGGACGACCGCAAATATCAATGGGTTGGGAAAATAGATATGAGTCAAAGTGGAATACAATTTATGAGGTGCTCAGCGACGGGCGGAGCCAGCAAACCTTAAGTAAACCTCATATTGATACCGCGATCAAACAAACAAAATGCAGCGGCACTTATATATAAGCATGTTGAACAGGTACATACGCAATTGCGTGCATATATACCCTCACATATCCATATTTTCTATTAAGGCAAACAAAAGTTGCACCATCTTCATTCACTAGTGTTCTTTTTCTTTCCATCACGCCCGTATATGCGTGTTCAGATTGCTCAGGTACAATCTGATTTTTCCACTTATGTATATGCTTGCGAAGGTTCGAGGGCCAAAGCGGGTTTGTTGACAAAATGGTAGAGGAAAGTCAAGTTGCCAGCGCCCAGTAAAATGGTCGACGAACTTAAGTTGTGGCTAAATCGCAGGGGTGCGCAAAATCAATAGGCACACAGCGGGAAGGCATAAGGAACCTACTGCAGATTAAGTGAAGCAAAGCCCTGGACACACGTATAAGAGTAAGTAGCAAAGATGTTGCAGCGAATAAAGGATAAGTAATCCTTTGTACTTGTGAGGCTACAACCCATCGGCGGTCATGCTCAGTCAACTGCGCTTGTTAGAAGTTGCGAACTACAGAATAGTTGAATGGCTAAGTGGAATGGCTGGATGCAAGAATACTATGAAGTTAATAAATAAGTCACGGTGCAATGGCCTACGGCTTCTTATCTTGCTAAAAGAAGAAAGCTGATGCAAATTGCGTAAGGCTTAACCAGAGTCAGAGGTCCTGGAGTTTCAGGCATATTACTTGGTAAAAACCAAGTTGACATTAGAACGTAAGCTTAAAACCTAACGGCGCGCGGACCAATTAAGGTACCATTGCTTACTAAAAGGGGAAAGCTGGGGCAGGTTGCGTAATGAAGGTGCAGGGTTGCAGCTGTATGCGCGTATATAACAAAGGTTGAGACAGTTACCTGCAAACAACGCAAACATAACTGTAGGGGTATTGGCGCGATTAACGCCCAGCGGAGAGCAGAGCATGTGCGCCTAATTAGCTTGCTAAAATGTGAGAGCTAACGGGTTTATCAATCTAAAGGCAGTAGAGCGACAAGGTTTGAATAGGCAGCGAAACTGTCAAAGTGGTCTAGCTAGAGCAAGCTAAAACGCAGCAGCGCAAAAGTGTAAGTAGTCTTACCTTGCTAGGAGAAGAGCCGTGAGGCAATGCGGCCATGCCAAGGATTGGCACGGTGTACAGTAAGCGAAAATAAGCCATACCATCGGGGATTAAAAGTAAGTGCGGGATTCCTTCGCCTGGTAGTAGTAATTCGCTGGGAGGGTCAAATGGGTAACAAAGAGTAGTGCTGCCACCTTGGCTTGATATGAAAATAGACAAATATTTTTGTAACTAGTAGAAAACCCACACCCAATTATTTAAGCGAAATGGAAAAGTGACATCCACTACCATATATGAATAGTACCACATATAAAGTGATTTGTGAAAGCGCAATACGCCAGCTTAACAGAAGAATGAAATCGTTTGACCCGCGGAAACTTATTTATTTTTGGCTCACCTCATTTAAGTGTAGCGACAAAATATGTCCCAATAATTTACCCGTGGATTATTTTACAATCCATATAGTGTAACACCATGGTTCATTTTGGGCCGCAGTCCTCAAACCGTAATCCGTTGTGACAATTTGGGTCCCACTGAACTGCGCGTGCGTTCACACACACTGCAACCATGGAAGCAGAATAGCAGCTGCAGCACGATGGATATTCGCCTTATTACCGTGGGAAGATTAAAACAAATAGTGAGCACACGGATAACCTTCTTGACAACTTGATGTTTCGGTCAGGATAGACTAGTGATTTAAACAGGAGCTCAAGTAACTAAATATAGCAACATACTATACAAAACAGAACTTCGTGGTTTCACATGCCTGATTGTGAATCCCAGCATACCTCGGAAAAGACACCTGAACCAGCTCAAGCATACACTGCGGCACGGATAGCCTTCAGTCAACATAACGTCAAAATCTCACACGTTACAACGGCGTCAAATACGAACCTAGCCTTTGGTTGAAAATACCATACGCAGTAAATATAATTTGTTGCTACCTTGGCGCGAATGTACTTTGTAGTATTACTCTCAGTAAACAATTCAGTGCTATTTGTTTCCCTGTTTCGCTAAGTGGCAGTTGGCCTTTGGTAGCAAACACGCGCTTAGTGTGACGTTATAAGTAAATAAATATTTAGTACCAACTATGCGTGGCACGCCTATGGAGGCACGGTCAGGTAAGTGCAACTTCACAGACCTATTGTGGCAATTTTAACGGCAACAGTAGAAAATTGTTCAAACGTTGATGATCGGAACTGCACAACGGTGAAAATGTAAAATAATGATAGTGCTGTCGTGAGCTCGGGTCCCGTGGATAAGGACGTAATCAGTCTGCCATCTATCGCAGCCATACATCAGCCAATATTAGCTCAAGGATCCCGAAAGAGCGCTTAGAAGCTAATTGTAGAGCAAGATCTGGAATTGTGGTTATGCACTGAGTTCGTGTGCACGTAACGGAAGGTTCAATGGTGAAGTCGGAGCAGGAAAAGAGATGGCAGTATATGCGCAAAGTCTTAGTAAGGAGAGACGACAGCATATGCAGATGTGTAAGGGCCAATATAACGAACGACACGAGAATGGTGAGAAGGGACGCCTATTGACCTGACGGTAGAAAGTCCTATGGTGTAAATTTATTCGGTAGCGGGTCACGACCGCCACGTTGCAATGTTGTTGAAAGGACGTTGGTACCTTTTATAGAAAGAAGGTTAGCCAGGGAAAAACCAACGCGTCCTGGAACACTGTCGCCGATCCATCGAAGGACAAGTTGTAACTGGTCATTCTTTTCGTTGAGCGTTTATATGCGCAAATATTCGTGATCGCCTTGCGTTCAACTTTGTTGGCTGATGCTTTAGGCGTGTGGCTATTTCATTCCTAAGTCATGTCTTGTCCTGACTGAATGTCTGGGCACGTTTTGTATATGAGTCGTGTATTGAATATTTGTTAATTCCTATATATTTTGAACCACATGAACTCTCTGATGGATATCTAATGAAAAATGTCAATGTCATTGAAGCGCTTAAGGATGCGATACTGTCCCGAATAACAACTTAGTGGTCTACCCTGGGTAATTTGTAAACTGGATTAAAATATAGGCCTTCACGGCCAACTGAACGGTCAAAGCGGACTGAGGACCTCCGTTGTAATACTATACAACGTCTAAACACTAGGTGCACACCGTGGGTTACAAATATTAGGAAGGTTAACGAACTATTATTACCCAGGTGTCAAAGCAGCATTCAAGTAGCACAAGACGCAAAATAGTGTGGTAGCTGTCTGGACGAGGCTGCATCAACTGTTAACGTTAGACCATCCGTTGGATGCCGGTAAAAATTTCTTTAAAATATAAGGCAGTCTGGCACCTAACAGGTGGCAGCCAACCTCACGACTACAAAGCTACGACGGGTACGCAACCGAAGAACTGAAGCACTGAGAAGCGGTACTGTGTGAAGTTGCTTGTATTAATGCTAACTACATGTAAGCTTATACAAAGCAACGTGGGAAGATAATATTGGGACCACTAATGACATGGCCAGTAAACAGAAATTATAGCACCTGAGTCAATTGCTTGATCAGCGATGGCCAGGTAGAACTTTAGGTATCCAAAGATTTGAGTCGAGTCAGATATAATAGAATGTATGCAACCAAAGAATGGGGTCGTAGCTGAACACGTTATCGAATTAGAACCAACTATCCTTGCAAGTCACTGGAGGGGCCAATTTGGGGTTCTGCAAACGAAAGTCGAGGTATTATTGTTGTTCAGCGCATAGAGCTGGTTAAGATGTCATGGCAAGGTGTGAATGAACTAACAGCGATAGTGCGAGAAGATAGATGCAAAGTCAGCTCCGACCGGCATCATCTACATATATGTTGTGCATAGTTTGCACACCAGCTTTGTTCAAGCATCACCCTATTAATTGCCATTAGCAAATGAATAAATAAAAGTTATGCTTGCAGATTTTGCCTGCCTAAACCGAAAGTTTGCGGGCAATTAAAATATCCTTCACGTTTCTCCGTCCATAAAATATATGCAAACCTCTCAATAGATTATTCTGAGGCAACCACGGAAACTACCTAATTGCACCTAAGCACGCGTTTGAATAAGACGAAAAGTTTCAGCAACGTCTTGGTAAAAATCGTAAACGTTACTTTTAAGTAAAACTTCCGTCTACGCTAATGGCTACGACAGTATGACAGCAGCTGGGAAGCTTGCTCTTTTATCTAAGACTGTTCTGTGCATATCTCCTAAACTACCGTATGCTGAAGCTTTCAAATTACATCCAACCACAAGTAATTTTTGTGTTATCCAAAAAGAGGGCTGCTTTTTACATAATTATAATATATCATCGGCACAGAAAAGTGTCGTCTACGGTTGTCCGACCCGCCTGGTGTGTCCGTCCCCTAAGCCCAACATTTGCTCCCATCAAATCCGACATGGAATATGACAAACAGTCACCTGTGGGACACGGCCGTTGAACCGTGCAACGTTATCTCGACCATACACAACAACTTACCTTGCAATCCTAAAGCATTAAGACTACAAGCCATACTCAGGTTCAAGTGGTCGCTCCACCTACGGGGAGTAATTCAGGTCATAGCAACTGGTCTTCCCTTTGCACGGTTTTCAGCTTAACTCAATTTGCATTGACTCTCCAGATTCGTCCATCTAGTTAGACTTATACTCCTGTGCTCCGCTAGCCTTAAGCCTCAAATACTGAGTTATGCACGAATTTTACGTTAGCGTCCCGCGGCTCTGCTGTTTCTCCACAAAATCGTCTACTTTAACCTACTTCGCTTAGCAGGCAAGGTAGAATTACTTGCCTAATATTACAAAGCGCTCAGCTTTTCTTTCACTACTTAGTCGCTTAAAGCATTTGAGCCTTTTTATGTACCTTTCTTTGTTGGCTCAATCGTTGCACCTCTTAACGCTCTTATTATTTCGCAGTTCGCACTTAACAGAATCTCACTGACTCTCCTAAAAGCGGTCTAGTTATTCAACCAGACCTCCGATCACTGCATAACAAAAATAAGTATTTCTGCCAAAGTCTAGTTTTTTGTTGTAATTCTGTTTTCCTCGGATCCAGGAGGTACAGCAATCTAATAACTTTTATATTGATCAGTTTCAAACCTGCCCCTTACGGGCTCCTTCTATCCTACCTGTCTTTCTCTCTCTAATTAAGGTCTGAGCAAACCATCAAAACTTACTGGCGATCCATCACTAGCTTGCCGATGCACATTTCGACGTGAGTTTGATAGAGCCATCCAACGAAGACCTACCTGCGACTCCCATTTGGTTGGCGGCTTTTAAAAGTGAACGCAAACAAAGTAGGAAAATAGCAGTGTTGCTACTTTTATCGGCATTCCGCCAAACTCACCACATCCCCGACACAAGTACATTATGGACAAATGGGCATGAGTAAGACATACTCCAAGCTCATGCAGGATCAAAACCACAGAAAACGACTGAGTAGATTGCCCCATTCACAAAGTTCTCGACATGCATTCACAAAGAGCTACACCTCATATTTACAAAGTCCACATGTTCAGTGGCCGTTGAACAAACGTTAAAAATTTGCGTTTCCTTTGCACCTTAGTTTGCTGTACTCCAAGTTCCCTACAGTTACGGTTAGGCTGATTTCAAAATAATCCATCCAGCTCTGCGCGATCCTACCTGTTATTTATTGAATTCCTATGCTTTTCTTGCCGACTTTTACTTTTGAGTAGGCTAACGGTAAGCGATCGGTAGCAGCGGGTGAAGAGGTTTGATCGGCATTCACAATAACCAAGAAACCTCTCGATCATTTCTAAAAGATCAGGTTCCTGGTCATAATTGCAATTGTTCCATGCTTCTAATATCCGTTCCGCCCCCTCACCGATGCGGTACCTGAACATCGCTGATTGATATGATCCCAGATATTCATCTAACTTGAGCAGCGCGGCGAAGTCCATCCATGCCGCTTCCCGCACGCTCTATCTATCCGGTAATGTGCTTACTGTCATTTTTAGTGGACGCGGCAGTGGGCTCATTGATTGTTCATCAAAAGCGAGCTGGGTTTGGTACCACAGCTCCATTGTTGCCAAAGCAAGTGGCCCACCGTGCAGCAACAAGACAGAGTCTGGGCCTCGATCAGGAATTCATTATGCATAGAAGGCAAACGCTTTATTTCTCGGGTTAAGTCAAATCACTCACAGATAAAGAACAAATCTCCAGCTTATTACCTTCTTGGCCAGCGTTGGAGCTTCGTTCGAAATCGAAACAAATCATTTGCATGCCATACTTTATTTCAGCTCTGCAACGAACGAGCAGCATTCAGACGGTTCATCCAAAACCGGTAAGCCCTGCCGATTGCTATGTAATGGGCATCTAAGTGTAGTACCTTAACATCACACATCTTAAGCACGGAAGTAGAACCTTTTGCTCTCGAATGCAATAGCGAAAGATCTGCAAACTTTTCCTTCCAGTAAGAGGCAGGTAGACACACTGAGAAGTGAATTGTGCTTAATAAATAGTCGCTTAACAATTGCATGAATAATATATCAATAAACAAATAAATACGCTAAGGTTCACTACAATGACAGGCGCAGCTTTACAGGCATGGTCATGTTGGGCTAACCTAGGATGATCAAAAATGTACAAGAATGCAGGTTGGGCATAACAATGAATGTTTGTGTAGGGGTGTGTATACGTATAGAATTGTACATGCATGTAGCCAGGTAGCTTGTGTTTGTAAATATGCTGCAACCTTTTAACCGTTTGTTATCGTCGGGAATGTGATACTAAGCGACGGTTGTCCGTGGTTTGGATAGCGTCTTTTGGAAATCTAACGGGCAGTGACTGTATATCGGGGTGAGTCCCATCCGCGACGTCGCAATGTTGTTAAACGTACATGTCTGACAGTTTATAGAGAGAACGCTTGCCAGGAAACATCGCGCTACGTACTGGGACTGATGCCGAAATGTTTGCTGAAAATGTTAAACCCGAACCACCAAGCTGGCACTACAAGGAGGTTGTTTGGCTAGCCAGCCAGGTTGTTCACGTACCCAAATTCCAAAGTTCTGGAAAACCGTCTGACTTAATCCCAACGGAGAACTACTGAGCAATAATGCGCCTAAAGTATGTGAGCGCATGCGTCGCATCAACAACGCTATTAAGCTCAAAATACAGGACAAGGTGCCATCCCATATGTAATACGTGAACTTTTAAGTGCGTCTAGTATGCCACTTGCGCTTTGCACGACTAATACTTGCGAAGGACCCTGACCGGATCTGGCCCAATAGTGATCAAATTTTGCCACCATGCATTCGCAAAGGTTTACTGGCGCCAGAATTAGTAGAATAAACTAAGTTTAAGTTCGATTAAACTAGACGGAACACCGTTGCGAAGGTCCATTTTGTCTTCAAACGCAAAACCGACCAGGAAATGTCTTACAAAACCATCTTCGGGGACGCCGGGCTAATGGAAATCTGAATGAAACTTTACTGCTTGCGCCGCTATGCCGGGTAATACGATATAAATATGCCACAACAGCGAGCGGTATACCCCGCTGTACTAGCGCCCACTACAAAAAAGACAACTAAGGGATATCGCAACTAAGTCTGCTTTGCTGGCAGTGTCCGCAAGTGCAGCCGTAAGAGTGATAAACTATGACCAACCGTTTAGCAGCTTGTCCGTCATTTTTGACACTGATCCTCAAATAAAGGACCTTGGCATCTTGTCATGTTACAATCCATTAGCCAGTGTTTAAAAAGACTTCACGCAATGTCCTGCTTATTCGAAGACAACAATCAAAGTCTCCCATCAAAGCTCTTGTTAAGTAAAACTGCAGCGTCTATCGGAAGCACCTCAGTACAACAATGGAAAATACCTAAAGTGTGGCCAGCATAAACTTACGGCGAGTACAGGATAAACAACTCATCTGGTCAGTTTGCACGATTTCATCTAGATCTTTACCTCCATGTTATGGGTCGAAGTTTGATAATGGGTCCACTACGCCTCAAACCGATATTATCATCGTGATGGGCAGGAGAAGGTGACGTTTTACAGGAGTAAGACATTCGCCAAGTCCAGTTGTTGTTAAACGAAGATATGTGGTGGTTTATAGGTAAAACCCTGACAGGCGAAAAGCAAACAAATCCTAAAGCTCTGTTGCCAAAACATTCGTAGAAACCAGACTACACGGAACCATCCAGCTAGCATGAAGAAATTGTTCGGCAAGCCAGTTAGTCATAGATGTTTTAATGTATGTACGATTGCATTTTGCCTGCTAGTTCTCAATATATGCAAATCTTTTAAGGAAAGCATAGCTGCTGCAATGTTATTGCTTCCGAGGTTGCTAACAGTTTGGTCAAATTAAACTTTTGAACGTGGTACCTTGGTTGACCTTACCCAAAACTGGTATTCAAGGAATTTAGCACCATGATGTCAGCCTTGACCGTCGGCTGTGGGCTGAGGTCTGTTCTAGGGGTTTCTCAATTGTGGTTTTTGTTTTGCGTGACCAAGACGTAGTTTGACGCATGGACGGCACTTGGCAGTTTGGTGTACTTTGTAAGGCTTCTAAGTTAATACACTAAACGCGACGCGCTGCGTAAGCTGAGGATAGCTGATTTGTGTGCTTCATGATATAAGGTGAGGTGCTTCAGCTGAAGCCATGAGGTTTGACTTGTTGAACATCTCAGTGACAGTTGGTAAGCAGTTTATCGAAACTTCTGGGATATGTCTTGTGATATGCAGCGTAAGATATTTTATGGTTGGGAGAGCGACGTTCGGGGTACAGTTAGGAACAATGAAGCTTGACTGTAAACTAAGTTCTGATGTCTCTGACTCCTTCGTTATCACGGCGTTTATGGCTGCGTCTACCTTAGGCGAGGTGTTCTTAAAAAGCCCATTGGGTCGTTAGCCCGACGACTGGCGGTTTTGTGGATACCAATATCATCCGAAAGCGTGGTCGCAGTAAAAGGTGGAAACGACAGGCATTGTTGGACTACTGTTTTCAGCATAGCCCTAGCGGTTACGATGGTACTTTCTTAAACGTGTGTTCTTAGCTGTGTGATAACAAATGTTATAAACATCGGTGCCTATTACCATCTTCCGAAAGTGGAGGAAAATTTGGCAGTCCCTTCGCGGGACATTTTTTTGGACACAAGCATGTTCTTCCTAACTGCTGCATTAGGCATGTTTGGCACTATTGTTAGTAGCATTCCGCCTGGTAAGTTAAACGGCATCGCAAAATTTAGGCGACGAAATTTACTTGGTATTTCAGCGGCAATTGCCTCGATTTAGACTGCCGCATCTTTCAAATCAATACCTAAATACCTTATTTATCCTGGGTAGTTCAAGAGTGGCCTTCATAGGTTTTGACACGTTAAATCCAAATGCTCGGGATTTGTACACATATTTAACCGGTTTCAAACGATTTATTTAAGTATGTAGGCTTGCGTGTTATGGCGGATTGAATGAAGTGGTTAAGGTAACGGATTATTTGCATGTGTTTGCTCTGATTGTCAGCGGATGAAGATGACTGTGTATTGGGAAGGATCAGCGTGGTGCGCAAGAAGTGGTAACGCTTTTTAGTGACGAGTAACTTACGCCTTATCGCAGTATTGTTAAACGGATATAAGTGGGTTTTTATATGGAGAAGGCGTGCAAAGCGAAGAAACACCGCAGCCTGAAACGCCGCCGAACAATTCGCTTGACCCAACCGAGCCAACTTAAAATACAAGAAGGATTTAGGGAAGGCAACCAGCTTTGGGTTGAGGGGCTCTTTTGACAGCGTTGTTAGTAGTCTTTTTGTAGTAAGTTTTTGTTGGCAGGTGCTCCCCCGAAAAGGTCGCAAGTGTCTGTTTAACTACACGACGACCTAGCGGCTTCGAACCGTTGCCCAAAGCCAGCCAGTGTCCACTATTTAACACGGTATCTGATCACAATATGCAATATTTTGAGCACAATTGCGTAGAAACATAACTTCAACATGTGTACCAACCTTGGTTAGAAAACAAACACTCGTGTTAATACGCATGCGCAAAAATGAAGCTCAACCCGCGGGAGTACTCAAACCTACTCCTGCAAAACCCAAATGTCCTACCGCGCCTCGTGGCCACATGACTTTATGACGCAAATGAACAAGCTCATCTTCCTTGGAACAGTACTAGGCAACAGTTATATACAATATTTAAATCATGTACTTCGCCAGCACTTACCTCTGTCATCCGAAATACATACGCTTTTGGTGCTGACAGGGCTGTGTTAACAACTTGACCATGCCTGTATTGGTGTAACGCTATTTTAAAAATAAAACAGATTGATGTTTTATTTTTTATAGTGTGCTCGAGATAAGAAAGAAATGCTATTTTTACTTTCAGTTTGTTTTTACCCTACCGCTTGGAATTTAACTTGTTGAATACATCGGACTGATGATAACTTACTGTTACTGAACATATTTTCATCATGACCGAAGTTCACCGTTGGGCGCTTTAACCTCACACACTGGCTAGCCCTGCAGAGAGTATATGTGTTCCTAAACACGTTTACCTTTCTTTGTGTAGATTAACTAACAATCACAGTCAAGGTGTTAAAAGCAAATGACCGAGAGGAGCCAGTTACTCACATGGGTTGGTTGAGGGTTAAAGACGAACAAGCAGAAGGCAAAGAACCGAAGCATACCAAACAGAGTTCAAATGCCATTAAATAAAATGGCATTGTAATTTAACTTAACTAGTCAAACTGGGCCAACCATTAGTGTCCGAGAAAAACGGAAGCATATTCCTTAAACGTGACGGCTTTTTGGCAAGTACCGCCTTGTTTCCCGGCCTTTCGAGAAAAGTACCACTTATTTAGATGTCTTTGTTTATCCTTGTTTTCACCTGCAACGTCTGCTTCCTAACTAAATCCTGCTGCCGAGCTCCATGGTTCTCATGGCCATGGAATCAGGATCACACTGCTGCTTTTTTCACCCCCAGTCCGACTTCGTGGCTCACAACGAAGATCGGTGGACTAAATCGAATCAGGCGTTGCTGCTTCATCAAGCTTATTGTCTCCACTTCAATACGCCGACAGCACTGCATCGCCGTTTCCTATGGAGCTGACTTGTTTGGTCCCAATCCTTAAATAACACCTTTGCTCCATGATTGCTATGCAGTCTTCGTTCTCTTAACAACTGCTCGCATTCGACGTCTGATTACTACCTAATTCTAATCAGCATAGCACTTCGAGTTATTTGGCACAGAAGTCTACCTTGTCGCCGCCAAATGTTTAATCGAGCACACCACCAACCAGCTGTGCGTAAAGAGTGAGTGGCTTACACCCGTATGGCACTGTATCAGTTAGATCCCAGGACCCTGTACTAATATCTAGTTTGGTTGAAAATTACTAGCACCGATATGACAGACACACAGCGTTCCACCTAGTTTCTATTCATGTCTGAATAACGGCTGTTATTCCGCAAATTTGCTCGTATCTCCTTACAAGCAAAGCTTGATTCATGTCTAAGGCTTGTCACTAACCGTCCTTGCTCCAAGTACCATGGACTGGCTAGCGGAACAAGTTCCATTTAGTGCCAGCTGAATAATTCGAGTTATTCTCCGTCTAGCGCTTATTTCGTTGACAGTGTTTCAGGAAGTGATTTGTTTTCGCCTGGTGAGCGTTCTTGATATAAAAAGCCGCATTTGTCTGTTCAACAACTCTGTGCAGTGGCGGATGTGACTGGCAATTAAATAAAGCCACCACCTCGTCCCTTTCCGGAATATCTCCACTTCCCAAATGTCCTCTAATTCTAAGAGTACTCCTGATCCCTCCTTCCGATAGCAAACACAAAAAACCATCTCAGTCACCTTTCCCGAGTTCACTCACCCACCCACTCGCTCACTAACACATACATAGTTGGCGGGATCTGGTTTCGGATTTGCCTGTCATGGTGACCAGCCACAGGACGCCTGCGCCTACAGAGGGACCATGGGTGGCTTGCGCTGCATCACACACATCTCCAATCACATACCCCATATTCAGTGTAAACCCGAAGGCATGCAACCGGGGGCATGTGGATGGGAGCCACGTTTCATCAACGGAGCCGGCCCACACCCCTTCACAGGCAAACACAAGCACACACAAGGCGGTGGCTGGACCGTAGTCCGCTCCACACTGAGTGTATGGAACCACTCTTCGAGCATAGCACGGCCACAAGGACCGTGCACCCCGCCCCCTCCAGCAACGACCAGCTGTCTCCTGGAGCCAGTATGGACGACGTAGTGGGTAAAAGACAGGTATGCACCTTGTCAACATGCACATCAAGCGCAGCCACACCGGGGATATCAAGCAACAGCCAATCACTTGAGAGAAAGATAATAAAGAAAATAAATCGAGCAATGCATAAGGAAAGGGTGACATTTATCTTAAATTAATGAGCATCTGAAGTAAATTGTTTACAGAAGAATACGAAATAAATTCACGAGGACAGAAAGTATAATTTACGGAAATGTCACGAACACAAAAATGTTCTCGAAAAGGACTAGAATTGGCTTAAGTGACGTGTGCAAGTTTATAGAAGAAAGTACAGGTAGACATTTATATGAGAAAGCAAAGCATTGGGACAAAATTGAAAAGTCACTACAGAATTAGCACGCAAGCAAACGGTTACATAAATCTTAAATTAGTGAGCACATGAAATAAGTTGTTTACAAAAGAATACGTTTACAAAAGAATACGCGGTAAGTTTACGAGGTCAGGAGGTTTATTTTACGGAAATGCTACAAACACGCAAATGTGATCGAAATAACTACAAGTGGCTTAAGCGACGTGTGCAAGTATATAGAAGATAGTATAACTAAGCATTTATATGGAAAAGAAAGGCATTAGGGCAAAATTGAAAACAACCACCTGAAATAAATAGACAAAGAGTGCAAGCACGCGGTCAGTAAATCGAATGCAGCGTACCTACAAAAGCTGCGCCGGTTCTGCCTACGTTCTCTGCAGAACCCGTCGGCGCTTCGGTAGTAGCCCCGAGTGGCCTCGTTCATGGCTCACTAGGCCTGCCTGACTAAGGCACTAGCGACCGCATGTGCAACAGCACCATGTGCTTGATGTCGTTGGAATACAATCCATCGGCGCTTGCCGCTTCCGCACTTGCCGCTTCTTCTCTGCATGCGTGATGTCTTTCTCCCGCAATTCAGCAACTGCCTTCGTGATGAGATCGCGCCATACTCGCCGATCAACCGCTTTCGGTTCCCATGATCTGCACTCAAGATTAGAACGTGTGAGGCTCACTTTGATCGTGTCCTGGTAACGTAACTTTGGTTTCCCAGCATTCCGCTTCCCAATACTCAGCTGACCGTATAAGAGTTGTTTCGGTATCCGAGTCGAATCCATACGCCACACATGACCGAGCCACCTCAGTTGTCGCAGTGAAAGTATGCAGTCCACTGCATACATCCCACTTCGGCGCAACACATCCTTGTCTTCAACTCTGGAGCCCTAATCGTTGCGCAACATTCGTCACAGACACTGCCGATGGAACCGCTCGAGATATCGCACATCCCGACGGTACATCGTCTACGTTTCACTGCCGTATAGAAGAACGGACAGTACCATGGATTTGTACACCATCAACTTTGTGCCAATGCTAAGCTGATGGTTTTTCCACACTCGGTACTCAAGCTTCCCGAATGCCACTGCTGCCTTCGTCACACGAATACGCAACAACGTGCAGCTGCTGGCCAGTCGACATCACACTTCCAAGGTAGCAGAATCGGGAGGTGTTTTCCAATACTTCAGCAGCAATGCTGATTCGCGGCAATATTGAAGATTGCACCTCCGGTGAAGGCTGAAACAGACAGACACTTTTGCTAGTGTTAATGGTGAGCCTGAATGTGGCTGCTGTCGAAGCCAGTGCACTGGTCATGTGCTGCAACTCATCCGCGCCGTGTGAAAACAACGCACAGTAGTCAGCAAACAATAACATACGGAGAGTTGTCTCACAGACTAGAGTTCTCGCAACGAAACGACGGATGTTCAGCAACCACCATCAATACGGTGCTCCACTCGAACACCGTAAGCACAAGCGACATCAAAAGCACAAGACAACATTGCATGAAGATGTATATTAAACATGGCAGGAGCTAAGACAGCCTTGCTTCACACCAGAGACAACTGCAAAGTCATCCGAGGTCTCTCCACTCAGCTGCACCCTCGCTCGCATATCACTGTGCAGACATTCAATTAAACTTACAAACTTATGCGAGCAACCCAACTTACCCAACACCAGCCACAACGCCTCGCGGTTCACCGTATCAAATGCCTTGGTGGAATCAACAAAAAGCAAGTACAATGGCTGGTGTCGTTCTCTGCACTTCTCTTGCAACTGACGAGCCGCAACCACCATATCTATAGTGCTGCGACCCGAACGGAATACACACTGCTCTTCCGCCACGTTAGGTTCCACAACCTGTCTGACGAGGCGGTTGAGCAGGATTCGGGCAATCACTTTGCCCGCACAACTCAGCAAGCTGATGCCACGATAATTCGTGCAACATTGCTTGCCAGCTTTGCCCTTGTACAGTGATAGCACAAGGGCATCCTTCAGCTCAGCAGGCACCTCCTCCTCAATCCATACACGTTGAACCAATTGTTGTAGCGCAGTCAACAAGGCGGGTCCGCCGTGTTTCAATACTTTAGAAGGATTCCTTCAGCACCGGCACATTTGCCGTTTCGCAGCTGAGCAAGTGCTCTGTGCGTCTCATCCAGTGTCGGCGTATCCGCCAGATCCGCCTTCACATCGTCCTGCTTCAGGACGTTCAACGTAGGCCAGTCGATCACTGAACGGTTGTTCAAGAGAAAGTCAAAGTGTTTCCGCCAGACCTGCATTATGTCTGCAGTCTGTGTGCAGGTAGCGACTGAACTACCACCGATTAGTGTCCTCAGAGTCGCCAATCTCGGTCCATACACCGCCTTCAAGGAGTCGAAGAATTCCTTGTGTTGACGGCGTTCGGCGTAACACTCCATCTGCTTCGCCTCCTCCGTCCACCATGCATTTTAATGGGACGGAGCTCTCTGGTCAGTCGCCGTTGAAGTTTGCGAAACTGACTCCTCTTCCCCAAGCCACTGGGATCCGCAAAATGTGCAGCAAATGCTGCATTCTTCTCCGACACCGATGCGCCGATCGTCGCATTGCTCTCATCAAACCAATCAGGCCGCTTACAGTTTGCGCCCGATGGTCTCCTCGGCAGCAGCTGTCACCTGATCACGAACGTGGTGCCATGGGTCGCCCACCGTGGCTATGCAGTCCACATCCCACAGGCGTGCAGCCATCGCCTTCTCCAGCTCAGTACCTTTCGCCACAGTACCGAGGGAGAGAATGTTAAATTTACGCCGAATCACGGCGGGAGTGCAATACATAGATTTACGAAAATATATGTACAGTTTGGTCCGCACCAACTTGTGATCAGTGCCACACTCAGCTCCACGCAGTACACGTGTCATGCGCACTTCACGCATATCACGCTGACGTACGATGACATAGTCTAGCAGGTGAGCGTGACCACTCCGTGGGTGCGTCCAGGTTGCTATACCATTCGCACTCAGTGCAAACCGAGCGTTCGTGATCGTCAGGCCGTGAGTAACACACCGTGAGAGCAGCCAGTCACCTTTTCACATTCGCGGAATCAACGCCATGCAAGCAGATAACATCTGTCCACACCGATGCATCACGCCCAACGCGCGCGTTGAAATCAACCAACAGAAATAGTCGGTCGCTCCTGGGCATAGACCGTATCACGGAAGATAGCGCAGTGTAGGATTGCTCACGCGTGTCATCAAGATAACACATGGTCGGACCGTACGTGCTCATAAAAGTAGCAAACTTACCTTTTCCGAGTCGTAGGCGTACGGTCATCAGTCGCGCGCTGATGCTGTTTGGTTCACCCACCAGTTGGCCATGGAGGCGATCGGATATTGCAAATCCGACCCCATGTTCACGTGGTGCTGATGCGGCGTTTCCCACCTAGTGGAATGTGTAGCCAGCACCTGCTTCGTGCAATTTACCTTGCTCAGCGAGCCGAGTTTCACTGAGCGCCGCAATATCGATGTGGTAGCGCGCGAGCTCCATCGCGACTAGTGCAGTGTGTCGCTCCGGGCGTTCGCTGGAGTTCTGGTCCAGTAGTGTGCGCGCGTTCCAGCATCCGATGCTGAGTGTTTTGCGCGCAGGCATACGATTGCACTGGTGGGAAATCGCACGCGAGGTGGTCGTTGTGCTTCGGAGGTTTGCTTGAGGGACTCCGCCCGAGACCTTTGGCTCAATAGCCTTACCCACAAGGCAGTGGGTGGTTTGGAGGTTTGCTTGAGGGACTCCGCCTGGAGCCTTTGGCTCAGCAGCCTGACCCACAAGGCAGTGGGGAGCAGATCCAGCTCGGGAATGTGATTGCAGTGACAGATGGGGATCTGCTTGACGGCCGTCACACGCAGCCTTGGAGGTACTGGAACAATTATTATATGTTTTGCGACCATAGTAGGATACGCACCTGCGACCACGGCCAGACGCAGGTGGGTTTGGCGGGTTTGCACTAATTTGACCAGGGGCTGCCTGGCTTGAGGCGGGCGGTAGCAAACCATTGAACACCCGGAGGTGTCCGACCACCGTCAAAGACAATGCGTGGCGCTTGTGCTCTACGCCAATCGAGCTTTGAGCTTATAACCCGTAGACCTGTTGTCTTCCAAGGCTAGGTTTTACGGGAAGTGAGCCATCGACCACTTCCTAACCTCCAAAGAGGATGGACTAGGCTACTGCCAGGGTGCCCACACCTGACATGAGAACGACTCGGGTCCTCAGCCAAAGCCTTCGATTAAATGAACACCCGAAAGGCAGCGGGTCTAGCACATGTTCAGTTAGCCGACTCATGCGGATTGGTGTCCTGGAGCTTAGCAGGGAGAAGTGCGAAACCCAACTCCCACCCAGCGGTCGCCACGTGGAGGCGCCCAGGACATGAGACTATGGCGCGACAGTAGCAACAGTGGGTAGACCATCTGTCTGGATCTAGCCACCACCAGCCTCAGCGCACCATAGGCTCTCCCGCCACCAACACATACACGTACCTATATACAGACACACAAATCCAAGCTTCTACTGTTTTACTTGCGATACATTTATACAATTACCAACCACACCCGTTTGTACTATCATAATCATGCCTTCGCAGACGCGCCCCGTACAGCCAGGAATAATACTTCTTTTTATGTATTTAACCTCGGGCACCCGCGTACCTAATATTTCGACACCGCAGCGCTTTACTTTTGTATAATAAACTTAAACACCTGTGGCATCTATTGCATCATACTTGTTAACCCAAAGCAACCTTTTATCCGCACTACATACATATGGTACTAAAACAATACACTAAGTTATGGCAAAGTATGCAAATCGTCTAAAAGACGAAAACGTAAAAGAAGGTGGATGTAGCCGACAGACCCTGGTTTTCAGTACGTCGTTTCAGCGCATCGTTCAATAGCGCTACCGCAGATGGGTTGATCGGTGTAGGCAGGCTTTTAATGGGTTGACAGAATGCCGTGTAGTGAGGCATGGAATGGCTTACAAGACAGTCAGCTAACTGGGATCTTTAAAAGTATTTGACTGAAAGCCAAAACTATCGATCACAAGGCTGACGGGGTGCATGACTTCTTTGAAGTACTTGATTACAATCAAAGGGACAACGAACTCTGTCGAAGGTTTGTAACAAGTGTTGAAACCTGGGTTCATTAGTATTAACCGGAAGCAACCAGTCCGTTAATGAACTATCGCCATCTACGTCACCACACCCAATAAAGTTAACGTCGCCAGAGTCAGCCGGAACGTAATTGTAACCGACTTTTGGGATGTTAAATGTGCCATTGGTTAATGTTTTGCCAAGAAAAGAACCAGTGTCATCTGAGGTTTACTAGGTTACCCTGCCCAGCCTAAGGGCAAGCATCGGGCAACTGAGATCCAGCTTGTTAATCGACAAGGTCCTGCTGAACAACAGTGCTCGAGCAAACACAAGCACCAAGACAAAAGTAACAAATGCTTCATTAGAAGAACCACCATACCACATCACCTATACTACCGAGACCTGGCAACTTTAGACTATCCACCTCATAACTACATGAAAGTGGGTGTGTGAGGCAAACAGTGGTTCACTGAAGAAGTCGTAAACCTGAAGTAACGTGGCTTCAAAAATAGTCAAAGCAACGTTACGGGGCAATGATACATGCCCTCATACGAAGGTGGAAGGTTGCGTTTGAGAGAATCTGCGATACGGAAAGTAAGGAAGTGCTTCACCTAGGACCAGCTTCATATAGATGCATGAACTATTCGTGTTTTGGTAACTATACCTGTTCTAAAATAAATGGCTTTAGTTTGGGACTTTCTTTAGTAAACTGTTGGCGCAATTACTGCTAATTCATATCTATCCTTATCTTTACGACAACTGCCATGCTGCCCATGTTACATTACACTTTTCTCTTCAGCACCCTTTGGTTACTGCTTAACTCATGTTGCTGGTCCTCTTGTCTCTCATCGCCACTGACGCAAAACTACGAGCGGCCGCTTGCTTGTCCTATCCTGCAACACAGTAGATTTCCACTTCCGAATGGTGGACCTAAGTACATGAGTCGCTGCAGCCCAATCCTGTTTATTAGCACTTGGGCAATCCTACAGTTGGCCGTGCATTATTATCTTCGATGGAGCTGGTACAATTGTTTCCACTTCTCATCAATATAATTCCGATGGATGACTGTCTTGCCCTTGTAACCTTTGTGTACAATCGTCGCCGGATTCATACCAAACACTTGTGGCTGGCGAACCGTGATACCTCTGCCACTGCCGCGTAACTACTCTCTGCCGCCTCTGTCCTTTTCTCCAAAACCGTATCTCTATAATTTCGAGTAGTGAAATTAATTGCATGAGGCACTGCTGCTCCATTATATTTACTAACCCTAAACCAAGTCTCAGTCGGCTCTACATTGACACCTTCTATAGAGCGGGTGCATTTCTTTCCAAATTTAAACTAAGCTTATTTGAAAAATAGTTATTCAATGGCCCATTTTCACTTACCGTGCAATACCAACGTCTGACTCATACCTAATACTTGTTGCACACCTTGGCTCGCCTTGCTGCTGACGCATGAGTACTTTGCCGCCTGTTGTCCCACATTCCGACACCGTAACCCACAAAGTTCGTGTGACAAACACAATTACCTAAGGCGCCGCTGCCCCTCAATTTAGTTACTTCTTATGTCAATCCACTAGCGGGCCCCGCATTGCTGTCTTCTAACTTGTTGGTAAATTTACTCTCAATCCTTATCCATACTTAAATGAAAAAGCTTGCTATGAAGCAGATGTCATCCTCATTTTTTCACTAGCAACGTCTGTGTTATACCTAAGCCTTTTGCCGATTCACCTGGCCTTTAGCGCCATTGAAGCATAGTATCTCTGCCGCTTATTTGGCTTCCAGTAAAATGTCGTGGCTCACAACCAAAAGTGCTGGACTAAAGCGCATGAGCGTTTATTGCACATTATATTTTTCAGCACAACCCATTTCTTTAGGTTGCTTGGCACAATAATCTACCCTGCAGTGAACCCAGTTATTCCCATCTACTTATCTCTCTCTATCTTAACCATGGCTGCCGTGTAGCCACTGTTCTGTCATGCTTTTTCGTCACCAACCTATGATTCCTACTTAATCCACGTAGTCCATCCTGCTAACCTTGCTTTTTGCTAACGCGTAGACAGTATGTTGCTCGTTTGCCCCCGCTTCGACTCCCTAGCTACCGAAGCTTTTTGTGAAAAAGGTTGCACGGGGGTCGCTGCTTCATCCTGTCTATTGACTGTAGGCAAATCCACCGGTCGGCCCTACATCGCTAACGTCTATGGAACTGGCGCCTTTAGGTAGACTTATTACTTATCTGAACCATATCTGCCACGCAACCTACCGTTCCAATCTCTTCTTCACGTGCGACGCCTGATTCATCGCTCAAAATTTTGTTTGCTGAAGCCCTTGGTTGTCACTGCTAGTAAAGTATAAATGGTTTCCGTCTATCGTTCGAACTATCATACTATGCCTTAGCTCTCCACTTCTAGGCGGAGTGGAAATTTTTTGAGGCTCTTTTGCCTTGTTTTATTCTGCAGACTTAGGCTAGACCCGGTATCAATACCTTTGCTACGGCTGTCGCATTTTGCCCCACGTCTGCGTCCATCTGAACTGTAGCTATCAAACAGCCTAATTTCGTCATTTCGTTCATCTTACCTGTCACAAAACGAACGACTTTAATTTCACCTTACCCAAAAGTAGTAGGTGATACCTAGGTGTTGTCCATAAAATCTCCATAATTTTAAGGCTAGTACATAGTGTTGAAGTAAACATTTGTTCCCCACTGCGCAAGGTACGTGCGCACAGATATGAGCATGGTATGGGTACAGAAGTGATCAGTTAATGTACAACGGAACAATAAGGTTGCTAATTACGTTGATATATCAAAGGAATTTATGTTTTCTTCTAGGTACCTTCCTGTATGATACCCACCACCCTGTCCAAACTGGCACCTGGAGACAGTTGGTCTTTGCTGGAGAAGATGGGTGCACGGACTTCGTGACTGCACCAGGCGCAGATAGTATTTCAGTGCACCCAGGTTGAAGCAGCTTACGGTCCAGCCACCAACTAGCGTGTGCTTTATGCCCTAACTACAGCTTGCATTTGTTTTCCCCGGTTGGAGTGGTGACTAAATTACTTAAAGCAACGAGTGTGCAATCCACATGCATCTCGGTCTTATTCCTTCGTGTGTACACTGCATATGTGAGCGGGGATGAAGCTGTGGGGATGCAGCGAAAGTAACCCGACGTTTCTTTGCAGGCTTCATGGGGAGGTCATGTGAAAACCACAATGACCCGCAACTCCGGAACAGGATGACGCTAACCATAGGTGGGCACGTGTGGCCCTGATTTGTAACTGCTTCCCAGCATTTTTGAGCGTGTTTAAACGTGTCGCCATTGTTAAAGGGCTGCTGGGTGCTTAAAGAACTGAAGCCGTTGTCCGCAAACGTCTGGTGGTGACTACTTGGTGGCAAGTCACAATCGTCACCTCACATGGCTGTTAAACAAGACGAAAGATTGCCAGGAGAAAACCCACCACCACCTAATACACCGCCGCCAAACTACTTGCTAGAACGGGGCAAACCGAACCTTCACGCTAACGCCATGAGGAAGTTAATATTGCGGCCACTGTATGCACAACCTAAAAAGCTGTGTTATCAAGGGCATCACTAATATATTCCATTTTGTTGTCTTTACGCTGCAATATTTGCTGCTCCTTTACAGAATTTTCGTTCTACTCAAACCTCCAGAGATGCAAGTACGAGGGTTCGGACTAGCCCAGCCGCCAACGTGAAGAAGAAAACGCTTCGCTACTCGAAGGAGGAATGCAGACGGTTCTATGCAGTATATTTTATTGCTATCCCTCGGAACAGTCGTTTAAACCTTGTACGTTGCGTGCAGCCTCTACGTCGGGTAGCTTATTTCTAGTTGTTAATACATTAAGCAAACCTATACCACCTAGCCAATGGATAGTGTCACGGGGTTCTGCACTATTTATGTTGCCAGTAGCTTATTTCTGTTGAAAATGGTGGCGGTATCCTCACGGCCCTACGACTCAATTTTTCTAGAACTGCACCGCTTGATGGCTGTAACTTGCCTGCTTGTTGTTGACCACGGGTACGGTCCAACGACACTCAATATACTGGCGTTACCTTTAAAGATATGCTCGATGCACCCATTAAGTGGGAAACAAACGGAGTCCTTTCCTTCTTCGTTGCACCAAGCCACCCAGCAGCTTTATAGAAGCCAACGAAACTGGGCGCCCAGCCGACTGCGGTTGGCGTGGTTACTTTTAGCCGCGCATAACCAGCACACACTTAAACACAACCTGCATTTATTAGGCAACCTCTTCATCTGGGGGACAATTCACTAAATCATGCTTCTTGCTTATTGTTAGCGTACATTTATCATGCTCTTACAGGCACTTGGACTGAACGATTGAAATGTCGGAAGGTGTACCAGTTTTGACACTAATAATCGGAAGAGAGTAAATGGCAGATGCTAGTTTCGGCTCCATCTGATCCATCATTGTCTGTAAATTTGTATATTTTGGAACCGCAACCAACACCGTTCAAATTATGGTCAATATATAGTATATTTTGCGTCTGCATGCTGAAACCTACACTTGTGTGCCTAGTACATTTGAACCTATAGTAAATTTATACATACTTATCCCTAACCTCTCAGCATGCACCATGTGTGCGTTGTTCGGAATTCCAACACAATTAGCAAAGCTCTGGTTTATAGTTGCACGGCATGCATTATTTGCTCATGCTGATTCCTTGCAATTGTCCATGCTTTTTTCCGTCTTCATTGGAGTGACTTTATCCTCCAATGATGCTTTTCGTGCTGTTACCTACAAAGGTAAGCTGTACACTACGAAAAGTGCTGCATTAATACCACATTGGGCGGTAGATGCCAAGCAGCGCAGCAGACTCTGTTCGCTCTGCTGCAATATCTTGGGGCCGCTTACACCTTCTACTTCAATATTACACTGTGGTCCACTCGGGTGTTTCTAGCCTCCGTCAACCATACTCTAGCAAATGCTTCCTTGCCCCGTTGCTGATTCTTAGTGAGACGGTTAAGGTTTAACCAACACTACATGACTGTGGCGGCAAAAGCTAACCGTTGGTAAGCTTTATCTAATTTGGACTTTAATGACTGAAGGAAGCACGGAAACGGAAACTTGGTATATCAGTTTTATAATTAAATTGAAATATTTTGGGTCATACTGTAAATAAAAGGAATTTTTATTTCGTTTTATGACGCAGTTTAATGGCGAATCGGATTAGCCGTCAATGGAAGTTAAAGCGTTATATTACATTAATAAGGTATAACTGAGCTGCTCGTAAATTCGTGATGGCAGTAGCGCGTTTATATAATAAAGATGTACTTTTGTATGGATACTAGTGAATGCAAGCCTGTTATTATGGAAGTGTAATATTCTTTTAAAATAATTGGTATACAATTCTGGGTGATACTTCAGTCAACTACTGAGACGAAAAGGTGCCTAAATTAGGAAATGGTTGACCTTATCAGCAATAAAGCAAAAGGGTAATTGCGCGCAAGATAGAAAGTAAAAGGTGTCAGATATGATAGCATGGATAAGCAAGGAACCCTGATATGGGATGAATTTGGCCAGAACTGACTTACTTGCTTTTTCTGCTTAGACCATGTCTTACACATCTAAATGTTTCAACTACACTACCCACTTTCATGGCTCATATCTAATGTGGATAGCGGGAACAATATTTTTCACAAAAGGAAACATCGCACCTCCGAAAATATAAGATGTTTACCCAATCACGCCCAACCCTTCATAAAATGTTTCTCTTCGACCGGCCTCAACCATTATGACCAGTCCCGGTTACGCCATTCGCTTAGTCAACAGAACGATGTTAAAGTCATTTGACTGCAAAATCCGAGTGAACGGACAGTTTGTAAGATGCAAGACCAGTATTACATAACCGTTCGAAATGCTCCAGGGGGTAGTGGTTTTCCGCCAAGCGAGCGTTCACCCTATAAAACCCAAATTTTCGTTAAACAACACTGCAACATGGCGGAGGTGAGACCTCACGGAATAAAGTCACGCCACAATTAAACACTTTTACTTTGACTGGAGTCACATTGCACGTCTTATATGATACATACAAAAGTGATAACTCATTGAATACATATTCCGTCACTTTTTCACTTATTGAGCCTTTACGGTGGATCCCTATACTACATACCAACGAACCCAGCTATTCGTCATTTGGCTAACAAATAGGTTCCACAGTTGTACCACTTCAGTTTTGCCACCTGTACAAAATTTGTAGAAAGTAGACGTCGAGGCTAAAATTTACGCACAATAATGTGCCTCGACTGGGAATCAAACCCGTGGTAGAGCAGCGGAACGGAATTTCGTGGACCGGGGTTTGATTTTACATTGGGAAGTGACGGGTAAGTGAGCCAATCTGCAACACCAAGTGAGGTACTGTGGACCCATTGGCAATACGTCGCGCACCAAGCAGAAGTCATGTGTTAAAATTTGCGCACCTACTCGTCAGCCCTCGGTAGCTCAGTGTTAAAGCAGCGGACCGGAAATTCGTGGACCAGAGTTCGATTCCCCGTCGACGCACATTATTGTGCGGGAATTTTAATCATGACTTCTACTTTCTACAATCTTTACCCTACTCACAAACCTCCAAATTTAATGTACAAATTTTGGTCAAAGTATATTACATGTATAGTGCTGGGTCTGTTAAAAACAAGCTTCTGTGCAAACTTTAATCCTGCCTAATTTGGTGTGACACTATGGAATCGAGAGTGAACTATTTTATATTTCGGTTCTTTATTAAAATTCACCATCAAAGGCTGGTGAATGGTATGTATTAAAATGTATACTTATTTTTACGCGTAAAATTGAACGTCATTGGATACGACACTTGCGGTGCTAGCAGCTGGATTTTAGGGACAACCCTATGGAGTGCTCCCAACGGAGTAGCCTTGTACCGGGCAATTTCCTGCTTTGTTACCTGGGGAAAATTGCACCTGCCAAAAGCTTTTTAGGTAAACCTACGCAGCCGGAAAACCTTGCCACTTTCTGTATGAAATCGTTTACTCGTGGCAACCTGTGCTAGCTGGTTTGTTTGCATACGCTGTACCAGAAGGAATGGCTACATCTACCAGCAAAGGACTTTAGTTAACCATATACCCGTTTTATTCATTAGCATTACAGAACTGGCTCATGCGCTAATGGTGCATCGTACATTTTATACCTGCCCCTTCTAAAACCAAGGAATTTGGTGAAGGTCATCGTAGGAATTTAGGCCAGAGGATCTGGTAAGATGCTTTCTCACTTAACACATACGCGCTATTTTCTACAGTGTAGCATGGTGTTCGTTTGATGTTCAGAATAATGATCTTGGTCGTTAGCATTTCAGGTGGGAAAAAGAAGCGCGCAAGAAACTATAATTTAAATAAAAAGATTTACGCAGCATAACGCGCGTAACATTTGTCATGTACTCTAAAGCAGCGAAAATACTTGTTACACATTTTGTATTTCGGGCCAAATGTACTGTGTACCGAATTACGGCAGGAATACTGCAAAAGCTTCCTGCAATCACACCTGAGTGTCTACTTACTTTTCCTTTCGTCACTACAAGCTTTGTCTTGAAATGCTTTATCCTTGGATGGTAAGGGGAACGAAAGTGTCCGTACATTGTGAAGCAAAGCCGCGATGACGTTCGTCGTGTTTCTTAATGTCACGGATTCATACTTTAACGCAACTGTTAGACTGGATGAATTCCCGGCTATTTTGCACTAACCGTATAATATTTTTCTGAAATTTATAGGGCACGTGGGCCTTAGCTGACGGCACAAAATACTGTGGGTTGCCTAGAAAACTTGGAAGCAAAAGTTGTCCCTTTTTGTTGCAGAGTAAAAAGCAATGTTATAATCCAATTCACACAAAACGAAGTCAATCTTTTGTTGCATGACACCAATTACGCGCACTGTATGCCTGTGTCGGTTGTTACGCTTGGTAAAACATTGTGCAGCTTAACTCCTAAACCGAGTGTAAAGCATGACGTTCAGACTGTTTCGAGTTCGCATAACCTGCATCCCTTAAACGCATCCTAATTTTTCTTAGCACAGTGCGTGCATTCGGCTTACTGCATGATGTTTCGTTTAATATCACTTGCACTATCCCTACCGTTTATGGCTTTGGGGATTACCCTGCTACTATTATGGGGTGTCCGTTACATTTCGTACTATTGCAGTCCACGTCAGCTCGTTAAAGTATCTAGGATAGACAAGTATATTGGTAGTGTACAAGCCTATGACAGGATGCATGCATCTAGTACAGTTTTATGTTGTGGCTTGCGGATACTTGGAATGGTGCGAAATAATAAGGTGTTTATTTATCTTGGCAAGTTGATTAATACCATGGTAGGTTGCTAACATAGTTATTATAAAGTTAAATTATAATATTTGAGTTGATTATCCTGGCTCTAACGCAACATTCAATAAAACAGTTAGAAAGGATAACGTGTTGCCGGAGGGAAAAGGTTCATTTATTCAAGACGAATCGATTTCCTTAGTTCCATTGGCGCTAAACTTAACGGATGAAGCTACTTCATCACCGTTGTTTTATAACATTTTCTACAAGGATGTCTGCCAGGTGCGCATAAAATAGCAATCCCTTGACGTGATTACCGTAGGGAGTGAAGGGTTAGGCCAATTAGCATGGCCCATATGGTGCAACCTCCAAAAGGTTGGTTGTGTGACGAGCGGCAGAACGTAAGAGTGAAAAGTATTGTTCTTTTGGTTGATTAGTGCCGAACGCGACTTCTGCAGTTCTTGGTGCATGTTGGCAAATTATCGACTATACTTCTCCACTTGACTGGTTTTGCCTGTATTCAGGAGGCTGTGCTGAATTTCGCCAGCCGCAGCCCACCAACTATCCACCACAACCGCTACGAGCGCAGCTTCTTGGTTTCAAAATTGCTGTGGAGCTTCATCGTGGTCTAGTTATTGTGCAGTCCTTGATTGTCTTGAATAGCCTAATTTTCCTCGCATATCAAATCCAGTAGAGAAATAGTCGTTTGCATTGTGCAGACGAAGCGAACATGGCAGTTCAAGACTAGGCTATTTTATAACTACCCATAAATAGGAAACGAATGATTGCAAATTTGAAGATGTACTGCAGGCGTCTCACTGTGGATAACAATAAAGTAGTGGTGCATAGGTTAACGTAGCGGGTATTAAGTGATAACTTTCTGAAACCCATGCTTAACGACAAGTTAAACGAATTTGTGGGTGATTTGAAGCGTTGTCACCGGTCGCACACCGTTAGCAGCTTCCACAATATGGACACTTATATTTTTTGTGTTTCATTTATTAAACAAACATTTGTCTAAGTTTGCGTCTAGGTTTGCTTTTACAGGGATTAAAATATATTTTTATACAACCCTAGATTTCCTTCATTTTTGTAAAATCATTAGTATTATACCTATCCTTGTTTACTAGTACTTACATTTAGACAATCAGTAACCGATACCTACACCCAAATAATTATACTATGCCTTTACTCATCTAGGATACCGTCATTAAAACCAGTAATCACCAGCACATGTACAATGTTCACTGGTACATCCTAGGTGTACCGCACCATGGTCCAAAAATTTCAGTTAAGCTATTTCCTCCCATTTTGCATGACATAAGTAAATATATGGTTTCTGCGTTCGAGATTGGACGAGGCACAGCAGATAAAAAACATTTGACTACGAACAACAAGCCTACCTGTGTTGGCAGATAACAAGCCATTTTTTGATAAGTTACCTGCAAGGAAGTTGTCGGTTAATGGTGAGGTCAGAGTAGGTGATGATGTTAGTGCGTGGATAACCAAAGTAGCCAACTGTGGCGGCAATAGCCGAATTTATGTGGGATTTGGTTATATTGTAACCGACAGTTTAGGTGGGGCAAGGCCTGTAGTAAAGGCCGGCGATTTTTACTTTCGAATAAAACTCCGTGTACTCAAGGCTCCATGAAGCACCAGGGCCAGAAGTGTTGCTAATAGTATAAATTTACCATCTTTAAGGTAAAATTGTTGAATTTCTGCATCACAGAAAGTACTTGTTGGGTGGGGGCTAGTAAGTTTGTAAGTAGTTTACAAATAATTCCTTTGAGAAGGTAAGGTAAAGTTGGATGTAAACCCCGTTTAATAAGAATTGGTCCGTGATGCCACTACGGGGAATATACTTGTGGCTGAGAAAACAACAACAGCGAAAGACTCAAAGTAGAACAAGATTCTGACATAAAACGAAGCAAAATTGATGCGGAGGCAAATGTTGCCATCAATAGGCAAAACAGCCATTACGGCTGACGTTCCAATAGACAAGCTACCCTAAATCTTTTATCCTAACGTGCTCGGACGGCTAAATACCCGCGCGACGCAGCACTAAAACCGCTGTCGCTTGCATTTCCTGGTACTATGAAAAGGCTGCAACAGCCCAGACACGTTGTCGTAAGCAAATAAGTGGTTCATTTCCGAATACAACGAGCCACATCTTATCAGGCAGGAGCAAATCTGTAAAGGCGGTGTTTCGCGATAGGTATTTTGCGCTGCACGCGGAGCTGATAAAGCTGGTGAGGCATAAGATCAATAGTACTGTAAAGATAGTATTGGTTAATGTGTGTAACGTGGATTGAAATGCCTTGGGCCGGGACTTTGTTCGGTGGCGGGACAATTTTACCACGTTGCTGTGTTGTTAAACATAAGTTTGTGGCTTTTTTATGGAGAACGTTTGCCAGGCCAGAATCAATGACTGGTGAAACAGTGCCGTTAATCCAGTTAAAAGTTTATATAGAAATAGTATGGAGTGTGCGAGATACAACGTGCAGTTATTATTTAGTCGAACTTTCCAAGGGGTTTTGTGCCCGGGAAGTAGGTGGGTCGTAGCAGATGGAGGGGCTGAAAGGCAAAAGCCTGAGTTGTAGGCCGCTAGACAAAAATCTGGCAAATGTCGCTGAATGAAAGGTATGCCGCTGGTGCACGTCTTAGCAAGCTAAAGGGCATTGGTACAGCCTCTGAAGGAGGACCGGGTGTGTGGTGACTAGATGGATGGTTTAGAAGCGCTCATTAGATGGCAACTTTAACGATACTAAAGGTAAAGTAGGAAGACCAAGTAAAGAGGAAGCGACAATCCTAATCTAGGCTACGCTCAACGACACCTTTCGTGTTAGCTAGCTACGAGGACATTGTGAAGCTTTGCAGGCCCAGACAGGCGTTAGTATGTGGAAGTAAAATGCCGAATATTTTGCACATAATTTAAACAGCAGTTTGAATTCCAGTCACATATGTGCACCTAAAGAGTCAAATGTGGCTCAAATTGAGCAGAGAATATTTGGCAAGGTTTAGATCTGTAGGCCAATATGCGTAAAACGAAAGCGATGGATCGTAACCGGACGATGCCTAATAAAAAGTGCAGCAACACCGTAGTGAAAAGCAAGATGTTTAATGGTTCCAAGGTAAACAGTGGTCAGCTCAATGAAAGCAAGGTTGGTACAGGGGTGCGCTGCTTACTCGCAGCTAAACCAATTTGCTGCTGGTTGCAGTCCGCAGTCTCCCTATTTCACAGGATAGTGTCATTTTACTGGCTGGCGCTTAGTGACGGCGACCAATATGGGTCAATTAGTTGCACACTGGCGCAAAGGATAAAGCGTATTCTTTCAGGGTAACGTCAGGCGATTGAAACTTGTTACATCCTCCCATGGTCAGTATAGTTAAATTAGCCCTTAGTGAAAGTTTGGAAAGGCAGTAGCCTCTCCATGGACATTGTGAAATCTCTACGTTAGACTTAAGCCACTGGCGATGTGGATAAGCTTTTACTGGTAGGTTGACACCAGCTAATTTTTCCGAAATAGGGTTTTCAAGACAGAGGAAGTTACACCCAATTGTTCAGGCTCCAGTGCTATCTAGTGCAGGGAGGTGGTACACCAGCAAAACTGAGCCAGTTAGTCAGCATTATCCATTCTAGAATCGAGACAAGATTGCACAACTTTTGACTACTGAGGAAATTCCTAGTCTATATAGGTACTCCTGCCGCAAAGCTAAGAATTCCTCCCATAGTGGCGGATGCGTACTGGACCACCACAGTAAGGCCTAGGCTGGCAAGCATCACACGTCCTAGGTGCACCCAACCGTTAGCATAGTATATAAAGATTGTGTGTGATGGAGATTATATCACAAATTCTTATGCAGTGACGTGTACGTTGTGTGGTTGACGGGGAAGAAGCAATACAATGGTAGAGCCTATGGGCCATTAGAAGAAATAAATGGGTTAAACACATGCTTCTGCGGAAGGAGAAGAAGCAATGCTAGCACCTTGGAAACAGCGCTGTAGCCTTGCTGAGCGAGCCTTGGAAGCAAATGTGCCAGCGATCTAGGCCACAACTTGTTGTTAGAAAAAGATCAGGCTGTTGGGGTGTTAAATAAGGTGGTATAAGCTTGTCTAAACAAAAGGTATCATAAACAGTAATGGACGACGGAACTTGGGTGAGGGCAAACAAGAGAAGTCATTCAGGATAGACACCAAAGGTACAACACGATATAGAAGCTTCGGAGCAGACGTGTCGACGATTACTGCCAGCCCGAATAGACAAAGGCCGGTCAGTCATGATAAAGGTACTAAAATGAGAGGCATAAACGCTGTCAAAATAACGAACCCGGTAATTATAAAATAGAAAGAATAAGTCATCGATACTGGAGTGAGGTAGAAAAGTATGCTGGCAATTGGGGATCAAACCACTCAAAAAGTAAGAACAGTTCCGAATAAGTTGCGAGTCACGTGGATTCCAGCCCGGAAGGCGAGACGGAATAACGGTACCCAGTTTGGTCGACATTGCCTCATTTCCCGTTGCCAAGTCAACTTCTGTCCACCTAGAGCCTTGCGCCACCCTACATCTGGCAGACTAAACAAGGCCCACCTAGGTAAGCGGTGACCAGGCATACGTAACACGTGCCCGAGCCAACGCAACTTATTCAGTGCCAGCTGCTGTTCTAGGGAGCTATCATGGTTATCACAACCTAGTACTCGACTATGCACATCATCGTTGCGGACACGCTGGCGCCAGCCAACACCAGCAGTGCTCCGCTAACCACGACAAGCAAAGAATTGAAGGCGCCTCAGCTCTTCAGACCGAAGGGGCCAAGTCTCACTACAATAAAGCAGAACGGCCCTCACTGTGGCATTGTATACCCGACCTTTCAGACGAAGGAAAACGCCCTTCTGTCGCCAAAGATGCCGAAGGTTCATAAAGGTAGCTCTGGCTTTTGCGATGCGTTGGCCGACGTCAGTTTCTATGCGCACATCATTACTGATGCAGCTGCCAAGATAAGTGAAATGCTTACCCACCTCAAGCTCCTCGTTAGCTGGTGGTTCTGCAGCAACACTTCGAAGGTGCGAAGGGCGTACCAAATAATGGGACCACTCTAGACAGGCTATTCAGGGTTGACTGTGCCGCCCCAACATCGTCGAAAAGCAAGACGTATTTAGAGCAGATTCAATCAATCGACTGAATCGAAAGCACTCTTGAAATCGAGGTCTGTGGTATGAGTGGTGCTGCTCTAGCACCTGCAGCAAAGGGTATATATGGTCTATGCAGCCACGTCTTGGGCGGAACCCAGCCTGTTATTCCTTAATCCGAGATTCCCGTTCCGCAATGAGGCGATGAACGATAATCAAGGCCAGTAATTTTGTCACAACTGGCGTTAGGCTAATACCCCTGTGGTTATAACAGTCTGTGTGACTGCCCTTCTTGTATATTGACACTATACTCGATTCGCTCCCATTAGCCGAGACACTTTATTCCTTCCAGATACATTCGAATAAGAAGGTCAGTGCTTTGCATTGGACCTTACTTCCATCTTTAAATGGTGCAGATGGGAGGGAATCCGGGCCAGCAGCACGAAAAAGATTAAGGGCTGTAATCGCGTTTCGGACCTCGGCTTCTGATGGAGGTTCTAACCTAACCGTCCATGGCTCGTCCTGCATCACCTGAGTAGGAAGAGGCCGGGGAATAGGAAGCCAGCTGATCTAATCTTGAAAGTGTTCCGCCCAACCTGCCATACGGCGCTCCCTATTGGTGTCGGCGCACCCGCGCTTTCTCTGCTTGTCTCATTGACGCCTGGTTTCCTGGTACCAGTGGTGCGGATAAGCTGGAAGGGCTTGCGGTAATTGCCTAATGCTCCTGCCTCCTCCATTTCTTGAACCCAACTAGTCCACCAGGCTTCCTTGTCAGCACTAGGCCCTGCTTTAGTTCATGCCTAATAGCCCGTCTGGTCACATTGTGTTCAGAGCCAGCCGGGAGGTGTCTTCTAGCTACCAACAGGTTCACGGACCTCTCGGATATCCAGTGACTAGTGCGGTGCCTACTGATAGTACCACAAGCAGATGCTCCTGCGTCGTGCATGGCGGCCGATATCCTATTCCACTGAAGCTGAGTGCCATTAGGACAAGAGGGAAATAATTTGGTACGCAGTACGTCTTGGTAGGCTTGCCTGACCGATGACTGCGACAATAGATCCGGTGCCAATCGGGAGCGACGCTTGGTGGCATCCCGTTAAAGTCCACGGAGGAACGACAGCGTATTAATGCATGATCAGAGTGGACAAAGGCACTCCAGCAGGAGCGACAATCCAGGATGGAACCCCGCCATTTGTAACTTAAGGCAATGTGACCAATTTGGGTCCATCGCTGGCCAAATACAGAAAAACGCTAAGTGGCACTTCGGTGTCCAATTTATCTAAAAGCAGGGCTACTAAGCAACAACTGGCGGTCCGCATACAGTTGCAGCAGACGCTCACCATTGTTAGTCCGTTCGGAGTTAATTCCATAATTACTGCCCAGCTGAGCTTCTGATGAGCTCAGAAGCCATACTTGGCGTTCCTATCCCCTGCAAGTACTATACTATCTCAGCTAGTGGCAATGCGTAGTAGCGCATTCAGTTCGTGACAGAGTGTGTCCTTGACGGCATTTGATCTGCAGTCGAAGGGAGCATAAGCGGAAATCACAACCAAACGACGGTACTACTTCGTAAAATAAACGTTAGCTGATGTCGTCAAACCTGCTGCACATAAACGGTTGTGCACCCGAATCCAAACAACCAACGAAGGCTCAGCCTTGGAGCTTAAAATGAGACCTTCACCAGTTTGACCCGCGTGTGCTGCATCGGCGTCTCCGGATGCGGGAGAATAAGCCGGGTGCAGTTAATACAATAACACCGTTAGAGTCATTGGTCCTAGTTTCGGATACACAACACACGTCAATACCCAGTGTGTCCAAGGTGCGTGCGAGTGCAGCCTGTTGACCTGTTTTATCTTAGAGTGCGAACGTTTAATGTCGCCATCGAAACGGGATAGCGTGGCCTTATAAGGGACTTTTGACGATAGGCGTCGGATAGTTGCGGTGGGATGGTGGCTGCAGATGGTTCCACTCCATTCGCATTTCGGATGCTGTTACTTAAGCTGGGAATTATAGAAGTTTAGCAATGGAGTCGGGATTGGTGTTTGAAAAAAGGTGGAAAAGAAAAAAGGGAGGCGCCAGCAGTAGCATGTTTTCGCTTATCCGCCCTGTTGTATGTAGCAGATAAAGCGACTCTTGATAATCTTCGCGACGGCCGATGTTTGACGAAAATGCCATGGTTGTATGTGGGCTGAGATACTGCCAGGGCGCCCAGACCTAGACAGGAGGACGATTAGGGACCTCATCCAAAGCCTTTGGCTGAAACGCCTCTCCGCATGGCAGCGCGGAGGTGGCAATGATTTAGTTTAACAGAAATGGAAGCCACCCCATTTCAAACCCCCAACCTGTAGGACCAGGAGAATGAGTTTGTTTGAACACGTACCATTGACTAGCCTGGTAGGAGTAGCTCTCAAGGTGCCCGGAGGCATCACCCAGTATAGCTCAATGGGTCAACGTGGTACGCAAACCTTCTCACCACGTAAAGGTCTAGTCTCGTTGCGACGGTAAAACGGTCGGAAGTGCGAAATTAGCAACATTTACTCACTAGGCGAGTAGAAAGTCCGATACGAAAGTTGCATTCGAAGTAGCCCAACCCCTAGCCCGCAAATAATAGTATCTGTATCTGTATCTTAAAGCACTTGAAAAGTGGTCCGAACACTGGCAATTGATGTCTCCGCTCAAACATGTAATATCATGACACAAATGTTCTATACCTGCTGGGTCCCTAACACTAAACGGCATCAGTATAGAAGAGAATGCCATGATATCAGATCTGAGCTTGCGCTACTCCATGAGCCTCATCATTACGGAGCAGTCCCATTTTCAAGTGCCAAGGGTAAGGGGCCTATCGTTCTGCATATGCCGTTACATCAAAGCCGCAGACGCAAGGCTAGAACTTTATAAGCGTCATATCAGGCCACATCTGGAATAGTGCTCTTTTATGTGCAGCAACCTAAGGAGGTCGGACCGTGTTCTGCTTGAAAAACCTTAGCGGCGGTTTACTAAGAAGTTGACTCAATCACAATAAGCGCTGAGTTGACGACAAAAGTGCCAACACTTTAAAATTTAGACCCTATGGCGAAGGCGCCTTATACTTAACCTTTGCTTCTTACATAAGCTAATCCAAAGAAAGTTGCACAGTAATATCACTTGTCTTAAACTAAGGAGCGCATCAGAATTTAAACTCCGAACCAAGGGTCATTCCATTATCCCGCTATAGACAAAGCAGAGACTGCGACCTCCTTTCTTCATAGTTGTGTACTTAAACATATGGAACAGGTTGCCTTCCAGAATAAGCAAAATCTAAAACTTTCAGGCATTCACGAAGGAGATACAAACATTCCTATGTTTTGACGATGTACAAAGCATCTTTCATATCTGCCATTCGCAAGACCACTTCTTCGAAACTGGCACTGATGTGGCTTGAGGACACCCACGATGTAGTGAATGTCATCTAAGCACCTTGAGCTCACAACTCATCCACATTCATTGTCGTTACCGTCTTATCATCCAAGAGAATTTAGCGGTATCCGTCGCACCCATTTTCTAGGGTTTAAGAATATCAATCCGAGTACACGATGACTTCAGTCTTCAACAATCTCTTCCTGTCCTACTTTAGTTCTCCTACGGACAGTTCCGCCTTATGACCACTAGCGAAAGAGTAGACGCCACCACAAAAGCATCCGGTAAGGAATAATAGCGGATAACCCCATGAATTGTCTCCATCAATAACCCGTGTATTTTAACCTCCATTGAGGCAATCACAAGACCCAGGAGGTCTGAATCGGATCAGTCTCACGCAGGGTACAGTTGCTATCATTAGCATTCCGAAATCAAGGCGTGATTAGCCATTACTGATTAGTTCCTGACGTGCTTAGGCCCCCTCACTGACACGTTGATTAAAAGGCTGAATGGACCAATTTGTATCCACAACCCTCCGGCTTCCCTTATTCTATGGTCACTTCGACAGTGTTTAAAATTTTCGACAAACAGTACAGCCTAGCCTACTGACTGGCAGGTTTGCAAAGACGTAGTTATTCCTAATATACGGTATTGCAGGGTAATGACGAAGCCATCCGTGCAGGCGAATTTCAATCCTTACATCTTGTCCACACCTTCATTCCTTGTTACCAGCTTTACATTTATCACTTTCCAGCTTCTTAGATCATTGGGTCCGTGGAAAACTATTAGGCTTGTGACGTTTGAGGCACTCTTAGTAGAGGCATCCTACCAGACCTAAGTCTTGCATAAGATGTTGAAAGCGTTTGTTGTTGCTGCCGCACCTAAGATTAGCATTAAAATTGCCTAAAGCCGTTTAAATAACGGCTTTTGATGAACCTTTGTGTGCCTTCATGAATCTCGGTTGCTAGCTGGCCCTTATTGATGCGTTTTCATTAGGCCTAAGCACTAGCTACTGTACTCCGCCGTTTCCAACTGTAATCAGCACGTAAACGGTAAAATAATATATGTATACATGAATACAGAAAATCGGCTTTCAGCAATAAAACGTGCGATGTTTAGCTAAGAAATATGTGTATTTTCCAGTCCAAACTTGTCAATTGCTCCGAAAGGTCTCCTGTGTTATTCAGGTAAACCTAGCTCATGCGGCCTTGATATAAACTGCAGAACCAGTTAGAGGCTTAATAAATACGCAACTTTATATTCCCAGTGGTTTAGGTGGCAAAGCCTTCACTGAAAATGGTATGCTGAGGCCTTCTAACCGTGGGTTAATTATAAGCACTCCGTGATCCCCATACAGACAAAATATTCCTTACTGAATTTCTAGTGTTTTCGCGTAAAAGTTTAGTGTGTTTGGGTATGTTCGCCATGTATTTCTTGGGCGGAGCCTGGGATACTAGTCAGTAAGCAATGACACGTAAGACGCTTCAAATACGACAGCATAGAAGTCGAAGGCGGCTGAACCCAGCATATATAGTGCAGGCCTTATTTGCATAGGAAGCGACTCAGCCAGAGCAAGAAAAGTGCAGCGGGGCACTCACCAAAACGGTTTGTGTCAACGGATGTGCAGGCAGTAAAACAACTGGACGTTTCGAAGGTTAAAACAACGGTGAAATCCAATGCTACAAAATACTGAAAGGGCTTGTTTTCTGGTACAATACAAGGGCCTCCCTAGAAGGCTAAAGGACGGAAGCCTTCGAATGAGCTGTTAGGGAGGGAAAACATTAGGTATGGGTGGATGCGAATATCTGCATGGGCTTGAGTAAGGGCTTCCAAGGTGGGGTGGGTAGATGAGTTTGCAGGGTCCAGGCTTTGGTTAGGTATTTTTATGATGATCGTGTGGACTAAAGTGCATCAGCGGTGAGCCGTCGGGGTAGGCTGGTCTGATAGCAAAAACTGCCTAGTCAAGAAAAATGGCCGACAGGACCTTCCGGTTGCTGCAGACCCGACGGTGCGCTTCGGGAGGTGTCACACCTCCTACCGCACTTTAGTTCACGGTCCCCGTCCCACGAAGAAATCCAGGCGTAACCGTCAGCAACACCTAGGCGGCGTTTGGGGACCAATCCGTTCCTGGGTGTCTATGGTCGAGGGCGACTGTCTGTTCCTTGGGTGAGGAAGGGGCTTTGGGTCTGCCGCCGAGTCCCCCGGAGGTTGCGTTGAGCCAGTTGGCGAGTCACTCGAGGGTTGCCTGGGCAGTTCCGGCGGTTGTGTTTCTGGAAGGTAGAACTCAGAGTGGGTGGTCAAGGGTCGGGGAAGGGGCTTGACGCCGGAGAGGGAACATGACATGCATGATAAAAGCAAACATGCATTTTAGGTTTTCAAAGTGTTTTGGGTTTTTTGTCGATTTTGCGAAACGTATGTGGATGAGACGCACGCTAACCACTAAAGACGAAAATGGCATGTTAATGGAAATAGCAAAGGTTTACCAAACCTGAAAATGGATCAGACGCTTGACCTTTCTATCGCGTCGGTCGTTTGCCCGGGGTTGGGGGGTAGGTTGCGGGTCAAGGGGTACGGGGCGATTCGGGATATATAGTGCTCGGGAAGTCACCACAGGTGCGGGTGCTTGTGCGAGAGCATCAGGATGGGGTGCAAGTGGCTCGTCAAAGAGAGCCACTTTGAGGCGGTCGATGGACACCGTTGTTCGGTAGCCATTCCGGTCTAAAGTAAAAGGTTCCGGAGTCCGTTGCAGAACTCTGAAAGGGCCAGCGTAGGAAAGCTGGAGAGGGCGCCGCTCTGCGTCAGTGCGGAGGAAGAGGTTAGTGCAGGTAGAGAGTCCGCTGTGCATTTGCACATCTGTAGTCTGCTCACTGGGCAGAGTCGGGAGTAGTAAACGCATGCGTTCAGCTAGGGAGGACGCAAAGTTAGGCGGAGGCTTACCCGACGATGCGGGGGTGAAACGAATTCTCCTGGTAACTTGAGCGTTATGCCGTAAACCAGCTCTGTTGGTGCACATGGCAAAGCAACTTTGATGCTGCTGCGAACGCCTAAGGGTACGAGCGAAACGTTTGCGCTCCAGCTAGGGTCGGAGGAGGCGCAGGTCGAGGCTTTACGCTGTCCATGGAAGCGTTCAACTAACCCGTTGGCTGTTGGGTGATATGCTGTGGTATGAATGCGGTGACAGCCTAAAAGATTGAAGGACTATCGAATTGTGAAGATTCGAAAGGCCTTCCTCGGTCAGCTGTAATGGTGGATGGGCATCAGGTGTGAGAAACCCACCGGTCCAAGAAGGCCCGGATAAAAGTCTCAGCTGTGTAGTCTGTTACGGGAAAGGTTTCTGGCCATCTGGTGAAGTGGTCGACACATGTAAGAGTGTATACGAATCAGCTTGACGGATGCAAGGGGCCTACCAGGTCTAAGTGTGCATGTGGGAGACGAGAGTCCGGGGCAGGAAACGACCCAAGAGGACTGCGGGTGTGAAGATGTACTTTAGAGCGTTGGCATTGAAAGCAGGCTTGAGCTCAGGTACGAACATCTCTGTTTACGCGCGGCCAAACGGAACGTTCGGTGACCAGTTTCAAAGATGCACGGATACTAGGGTGTGATAGTGAGTGCAGTGCATCAAACACGGTGGGTCTGAAGGATACGGGCACGAGGGTTCTAGGACAACCTGCGGAAGTGTCACAGAGAATGGTTCCTTCCGTTGTTTGGAGAGGAACAGGTTGCGCATGCAGCGATGTGGACTGCAGAGTGCGTTGTATGTCATCATCTTGATCCTGAGCCGATGCCATGGCGGCAAGGTAAACGGTAGGCCAAGGCGGGAGATTAAGGTTGACGCATGCGAGAGCGTCAGCGACGGGATTGTCGACACCTGAGACATGGCGTATGTCAGCAGTGAACTGCGTGACAAAGTCTAGGTGTCTTGTTACCCGTGGTGAGTATTTGTCGCAAGCCGAGTTAAAAGAAAAGCTAAGGGGCTTGTGGTCAGTACAGACCGTGAACGTGCGGTTTTCGAGTGTGTGCCGGAAGTGAAGTATCGCTAGGTAAATAGCTGGCAGTCCTCTCCCAAACGTGATGTAGCAGGATTTTGCTGGTTGCGGGCGCTGGGATAAGAACCCAAGGAGGTGTCATTGCCCACCAACGTGTTGTTGGAGTACGGCTCCTACCGTGACGTCTGAGGCAGCAGTCGTAATAGAAAGGGGCGCCGTCTATTCGGAATGAACGAGTAGGGCCGTGTTAGAGATAACATCCTTGAGCTCGGCGAAGACTGCCTGTGCTGTGTCAGGGAAAGCGAACATAAGTTCATTCCCTCTGATTAAGTCAGTCAGTGGCTATATGAGCTGAGCACAGCGCGGAATAAAGCGTCGATAGTAGTTGACCAAAGCACAAAATCGACGGAGATGCTTAAACGAAGTCGGAGCCGGGAAGTCCTTGATTGTCTGGATCTTATCAGGAAGGACGTCGATACCAAACGACGAACCGAGGTGGCCTGGGACTTCTACCAATGATTTGCCGAGTTCGCACTTAGTCGGGTTGACGGTGACACCGCGTTGGGTCAAGCGCTAGAACAGAGTTCCAATTTGCTCGCGGTGCTCTTGTTTCGGTGAACTGGCTACTACAATATCATCGAGGTAGGAATAGGCGAAGTCTAGGCCACGAGTGACCTCGTGGGTGAAGCGTTGGAAATTTTGTGCGGCGTTGCACAGTCCAAATGGCATTCTTACAGAATCAAACGAACCGAATGGAATGATGACGGCTGTTTTAGTTACTTTAGTTTCTTCCATAGGTATCTGGTGATAGGTGCGAACCAGATCGAGCTTGCTCACGATCCTCTTACCTGTGAGGCATGCGGTAAGGTCCTACATGTGTGGGATGTGCTATCTATCTGGGGCGGTTGGGTAAATGAGTGTGCGGTAATCACGGCAAGGACCCCAGTCACCAGATTTCTTGGGGACCATCTGCAGGGGAGAGGACCAAAGGCTGTCGGAAGTGCGGATTATTCCAAGTTCAAACACGTGCTCAAACTCCGCCCTATCTACCTTCAGTTTCTCGGGCGATAGTCGGTATAGACGGCCTGACACAGGTGAGCCATTCGTCCGTATGTGGTGCGTGACTTGAGCTGCCGCGGGCAAAGTTACGTTCATTGGCAGAGCGAGCTTGGAATACTGAGAAAAGCGGTTAGCATAGTCTGGCGGGACCTGGGGAAATGCATAGACCGGGGATATAGAAGTGTCATCGGCGGCGATGTCACGTACACTAAGGTTCGTTGCAATGTCGACTGGCGTATTGCGTCGACCCAGGGGTAGAAATGCCTAAGAAAGTCAATGCCACTGATGGCAAAGGGGACTGCAGCGACAGAGAATACCCAGCGGAACGTGCTCCGAAGAACTAAGTCTCGGATGAGCGATCGATGACCGTAGGTGGCTATTGGCGTGCCATCGGCGGCACTGAGGCTTGTCGACAGAGAAGCGATAGGCTCACTTGGCATAGGGGGAATAACGCTGCCTTCCGCCCCAGTATCAACCAAGAACTGGGTATCGGAGTCATAATCCCTAATGTAGATGAGAGGACTTTGGGCTCTGCCGAGGTTCGTGGTCATTACAGCCCGGCGTGGCGGATCATCTATAGCGGAGTAGCTACGAGGCTTACGTGCTTACGGGCTTTATTACCGAATCGCGAGTGGTAAAAGCAGTAACCTGTGACATTAGATTTCGTGCGACGGGGCGATGATCCAGAGCAGTTGCGATGCTTACGGGTCAAAGTGCGTTCCTCGATCTGGCGCTGGAGCGGCGCTATCTGCGAAGATAATGCGTCTATTTCTGTCGTCTGGCCAGTCGCGGGTGTCTGTGTGGTCGCGCCAGCACAAAGCTGCTTAGGTGTTTTGGTTTCAGTCACTGGTTGGTGCCGTTCGATGACGCGATCTGCCAGATCTGCAACTGCTGTGATGGGCAAGTCACTTGCTACTGCCAGGATAGCCTGAGGGCTTTCAGGAAGGCGTTGCATCCGCAACTCGCGGAGCACTCCCACGTCCATGTTGGACGTGCCGATGAGCAGTTGCATTTCGCGCATCTAGACTGAGTTCATCCTACCTTTTAGTTGCAAATCACTAAATAGTTGCTGCAGTCAGACCTTATCAGAAGACGTGATTCGCTAAACAATAGCCTGTTTAAGAGTCTCGTATTTCATTACTAGAGGGGGCAAAGTATGATGTCTCTCACCTGCGAGGAAATACTCTGAGGAAGGCATTATGTTAGCTGGTTATACATGGCGAAAGCAGCAGAAATCCTACGAGTATAAAGTACGGATTCTAGGTGCATAAGTCATAATAAAGGATCATTCTCCCAAAAAGGGGAAGGTCTAACGCAAGAGAATTGACCATAACAGGCTAAACAGCGTTGACCGCGCAAGGACACGGATTATCTTCTAGATAATCTATCGCAAAAAGCAGAGAAACTATGTGGTAAGTGAGAGAACAATATGATTCCTAGTAATGAAACAAAAACTCACTGGAACGAGCTCACCAGATTGAAAATGCAAAATGGCGGGTGGCGTGTTCCTGTCAGGGAGTAACCAATTGTTGGGTGGGGCCAGGGATACTATTCGGCAATCAATGACGTGTAAGTCGTGTCAAAGACGACAGTACAGAAGTCGAAGGCAGCTGAACCCAACGTACATTGTGCAGGCTACAAGAACAGGAAACGAAGCAGCCAGAGCGAGAAACGTGCAGTGAGGTACTGACCAAAACGGTTTGTGTCGACGGAGGAGCAGGCAGTAATACAAGTGGACGTTTCGAAGGTTAAAACAACTGCAAAATACAATGTTACAAAATGCTGAACGAGCTTGTTTTCCGATACAAAGTGTACATTTCGGCCACCTACGAAATCCCTAGTGTTGCAGTGTATTACGGGCCAGTTAGAGAATTTCTAGATAGCTATGCCTAGTTGGAACGTATACTGCTTGTCTACCTTTTAAATTTTCTTTTCTTTTTTACTACCTGCTTGCAAAGCAGAGAGAAAAAGAAAAATGGCCTCATTCGTAGATCATTATACAATTGCAAATAACTCGCAAACTACCGCTCATATTGCATATTTTACTTTCAACGTAATCAGCTTTTAAAACTAGTGCTGAGCAGCTCACTTTTGTGCTACGTTACGTAGTATTCTAGCCTTAGAAAAGGGTGTTCTTTTGCTGAGATTTACTCAGGTTGAAATTCCGCGCCAGAAAGCAATATCAGTGCAAGAAAATCTAGGCTATATTTTTTGGTAATTTGTATTTTTCTAGTTAAGCACGCCGCCTTAGTGTTTCACTCAACAAATCCGCTTTATTTTCATCTGCATTTCTGGAAATTATTCTTTAACTTTTCTTATCTCTTATAATTCCGCCACTCTCAGTTCTTCCATGTGCGCACCAATAATTGTGGCGACTGAGCGGACCAGAAAGGTCCAACGAAGTTAAAGTGACGTTGTGGTGAATTGGATACTGTTCCAAAGAAAAGTGCACAATTAGTGCTCTGCGCAACTTTCACAACAAAAGAAAAAGTAGCTCAATATCGCCAGAAGAAACCAGAAAAATTTCAAGTTGGGCGCCTGAGACCCCATCAGCTGTAAACCAAACAACGCCAATGCATTTGTAATGGCCAACTAGAAACATACACCCGGACTTTGTCCGTATTTTGCCATGCAACAGCATAGGGCTAATGTAACTATTGATCTGAAGCTTTAATGGTGCAGCTTCTAACTAGTCTAGAAATACACCTAGTTATTTATTTATTTAACAAAAATCAGCCACAAGGACGGAGAAAGACAAAAGCAGAATAATGTATGAATCCTTATTTATAATAACCCACTAGATGCTGCGTAAACCCGGTAGTAAAATGTTTGATATACGCATGTTCATATTTTGTGGTCCAAAGTGAAAAGGCTACAGGTAATTGTTGCGTAAATTGATGTTCATGGAAGTGCGAGGCGTTGGTGTCTCAGTAATCTGTGAGCTCTCACGAGGAAACGGGAAGCTTGGCACAAACCATCGGTGAATATAAGCTCAAACTCGACCCATTTGAAGAATTTGGCAGGAGGAATCTATCGGCGAAATATACTGATGCACTATGGACATAAAGTCCTGACATGCGATAGGGTCTTCGAAAGATTATAGTTAGAGAAGAATAAGTAGTTTTGGATGAAATGCCTGTATTTATAAAGTGTGAATATGACCAAAGCACCTATGGAAATAAGATGGAATGACAATGCTGAACTGGATGGTTTACGTCAGGTTAACCTGGAACTAACCAGAAAGAGGGGTCCTTAATAAACAAGACTAAATCCTAGCAACGCATTGAGCGTCAGCAGCCCGAATAAATTACGGATGAACATGAAGCAAGACACAGTTAAACAATGGTCAGTGCACGATCGAAGATCTTATATTAATAAAGGTTTAATATGACAAACAGCCTATGGGGAAACATGTATTCCGTTGAAGGTACGATGACACTATATCAGTTAAGTCACCCTAGTCGCAAGATGGCTAAAAAGCAGACAAACCACACTAGAACAGTTCAGTAAGACACAATGACATTAGGCCGTCCAATTCAGGTAGAAATGCCAACCGGGTTCGCGAGCAGGTAAAGATGAGGGCGACAAGGAATAAGCGAAAGGACTTAAGGACGAATATAAACAACGGCAGGTTAGCCAAACAAGCACGTAGTGCCAACTGAGTGGTCCGGTTTAACCATGTTCCAGCAAACGTTTCGGCGGCATTATTCTAGGAGGCGGTGGGTATTCGCTTGGCCAAACTTCTTAGAAAATGCCACAAACGATGTTTAACAACACTGTGACGTTGGGAGATGACTCGTTACTAAATAAACACTGCGTTTTGCTATTCCGCAGGACTTAACCCAATTTAAGCCGTCGAGACGAGACTGCACCTTACCGTGTTGGGACTGTTTGCGTGCATCATTGACCCATTGAGCTATACTGGGTGATGCCTCCGGGCACCTTGAGAGCTACTCCTACCAGGTTAGTCAATGGTGCGTGGTCAGACAAACGCAGTCTCTTGGTCCTCCAGATTGGGGCTTTGAAATGAGATGGCCTTCATTTCCGTGAAACTAAATCAGTACCACCTACTCGCTGCCTTGTGGAAAGGCTTTAGAGCCAAGGACTTTGGATGAGGACCCTAATCGTTCTCTTGTCTGGGTCTGGGAGCTCTGGCAGTATCCCAGCACACATACAACTGTGACGTTTTCTTCAAATATAAACTTCATCCTGCATCGGCCGTCGCGGAGATTATCAAGAGTCGCTTTATCTGCTACATACAACAGGGCGGATGAGCGAAAACATGCTACTGCTGGCGCCTCCCTTCTTGCTTTTCCACCTTTTCCGCTTACTCCTACCCCGAACCCATTAATAATCTTCCTTCTATATTTCCCAGCTTAAGTGACAGCGTCCGAAACGCCAGTGGAGTAGAACCATCTCCAGCCACTATCACACAGCAACTATCCGACGCCCATCGTCAAGTCCCTTATAAGGCCACGCTATTCCGTTTCTATGGCGACATTAAACATTCGCACTCCAAGACAAACAGGTCAACTGGCTGCACTCGCACGCACCTTGGACACACTGAGTGTTGATGTGTGTTTTGTGTCCGAAACTAAGATTAATGACCCTAACGGGGTTATTGAATTGACTGCACCCGGGTTATCCTCTCGTTATTGGTTGCACGCATCCGGAGACGCCGATGCGGCACTCACGGGTCAAGCTGGTGAAGGTATCATTCTCAGCTCCAAGGCTGAGTCATCGTTGGTTGATTGGATTCCGGTGAACAGCCGTTTATGTGCAGCACGTTTGACGACATCAGCTAACGTTGATTTTACGAAGTAGTACCAAACACTGTTTGTTTGTTATTTCCGCTTATGCTCCCTCCGACTACAGTTCTAATGCTGTCAAAGAAACCTTCTATCACCAACTAAACGCGCTACTACACAATGCTACTTGTTCAGATATTATAATATTTGCAGGGAATATGATTGTACAAGTAGAGCGTCTGGATTATTCAGGAGCTCAGCTGGGCTGTAATTATGAACTTAACTCCGAACGGACGGACAATGGTGGGCGTCTGCTGCAACTGTATGCGGAGCGCCAGTTGTTGCTTGGTAGCCCTGCTTTTAGATAAAGTGGGCACCGTAGTGCCACTTCGCGTCCTCCTGTATTTGGCCAGCGATGGACCCAAATTGGTCACATTGCCTTAAGTTACAAATGGCGGGGTTCCATCCTGGATTGTCGCTCCTGCTGGAGTGCCTTTGTCCACTCTGATCATGCATTAATACGCTGTCGTTCCTCCGTGGACTTTAACGGGATGCCACCAAGCGTCGCTCCCGATTGGCACCGGATCTATTGTCTCAGTCATCGGTCAGGCAAGCCTACCAAGACGTACTGCGTACCAAATTATTTCCCTCTTGTCCTAATGGCACTCAGCTTCAGTGGAATAGGATATCGGCCGCCATGCACGACGCAGGAGCATCTGCTTGTGGTACTATCAGTAGGCACCGCACTAGTCACTGGATATCCGAGAGGTCCGTGAACCTGTTGGTAGCTAGAAGACACCTCCCGGCTGGCTCTGAACACAATGTGACCAGACGGGCTATTAGGCATGAACTAAAGCAGGGCCTAGTGCTGACAAGGAAGCCTGGTGGACTAGTTGGGTTCAAGAAATGGAGGAGGCAGGAGCATTAGGCAATTACCGCAAGCCCTTCCAGCTTATCCGCACCACTGGTACCAGGAAACCAGGCGTCAATGAGACAATCAGAGAAAGCGCGGGTGCACCGACACCAATAGGGAGCGCCGTATGGCACGTTGGGCGGAACACTTTCAAGATCAGATCAGCTGGCTTCCTACTCCCCGGCCTCTTCCTACTCAGGTGATGCAGGACGAGCCATGGACGGTTAGGTTAGAACCTCCATCGGAAGCCGAGGTCCGAAACGCGATTACAGCCCTTAATCTTTTTCGTGCTGCTGGCCCGGATTCCCTCCCATCTGCACCATTTAAAGATGGAAGTAAGGTCCAATGCAAAGCACTGACCTTCTTATTCGAATGTATCTAGAAGGAATAAAGTGTTTTGGCTAATGGGAGCGAATCGAGTATAGTATCAATATACAAGAAGGGCAGTCACACAGACTGTTATAACCACAGGGATTTTAGCCTAACGCCAGTTGTGACAAATTACTGGCCTTGATTATCGTTCATCGCCTCATTGCGGAACGGGAATCTCGGATTAAGGAATAACAGGCTGGGTTCCGCCCAAGACGTGGCTGCATAGACCATATATACCCTTTGCTGCAGGTGCTAGAGCAGCACCACTCATACCACAGACCTCGATTTCAAGAGTGCTTTCGATTCAGTCGATTGATTGATTCTGTTCTAAATACTTGCGCGGAAAGGTGTTACTACGAAATATGGAACACCCTTCATGCTCTATACGCGAACACTACAGGCCGCGTCAGGATCTGCGGTGGCCTACTGGATAGCTTTCCCACTACAAGTCGCGTTCGGCAGGATTGTCCGAATTCCCCATTTTTTCATTTTCGTCGTGGATTCTATCATGGAGTGGTCCCTTGCAGAATCTCACGATGTATGCGTTGAAGAGCTGCCTTGTGAAAAATAAGTTGATCCAGATTATGCGAATGATAGCGTCTTCCTTTTCGACGATGTTGGGGCGGCACAGTCAACCCTTAATTGCCTGTCTAGAGTGGTCCCATTATTTGGTACGCCCTTCGCACCTTCGAAGTGTTGCTGCAGAACCACTAGCTACTTTATGACCCCATGACGCTTGCTAACGAGGAACTTGAGGTGGGTAATCTTTTCACTTATCTTGGCAGCTGCATCAGCAACGATGGGCGCATAGAAACTGACGTCGGCTAACGCATCGCAAAAGCCAGAGCTACCTTTATGAACCTTCGGCATCTTTGGCGACAGAAGGGCGTTTTCCTTCGTCTGAAAGGTCGGGTATACAATGCCACAGTGGGGGCCGTTCTGCTTTATTGTAGTGAGACTTGGCCCCTTCGGTCTGAAGAGCTGAGGCGCCTTCAATTCTTTGCTTGTCGTGGTTAGCGAAACACTGCTGGTGTTGGCTGGCGCCAGCGTGTCCGCAACGATGATGTGCATAGTCGAGTACTAGGTTGTGATAATCATGCTAGCTCCCTAGAACAGCAGCTAGCACTGAATAAGTTGCGCTGGCTCGGGCACGTGTTACGTAGGCCTGGTCACCGCTTACCTAGGTGGGCCTTGTTTAGTCTGTCAGATGTAGGGTGGCGCAAGGCTCGAGGTGGACAGAAGTTGACTTGGCAACGAGAAAGGAGGCAATGTCGACCAATCTGGGTGCCGTTGGCCCGTCTAGTCTCCTGGGCTAGAGTCGACGTGACTCGCGTTGTACTTGCTTCGAGATTTTACGATACATGGCTCGCACCCGAAACCAGTGGCGCGTCTGCTGCCGTATCTTAGTTGAATTGCCTGTCTAAAGTGTGTTTGGTGCTAAGTTATCTGCGGGGTAATGGATGATTATGACAAGAGGCAGTGAAAGCCGCAAGGAAGCTGTCTCGCCGATGCCGCCTTATCTTTGCACGATGGCCAGCTGCTTGTGACGGTATGTTGTCTACAAATGGTGTAGACACCTTGCTGCTGAGTGGTTGCTTAGGGCATTAAGGTTTTCAGGCAATTCCCCCTTCTCTCCCTCTTCTTATTCTTTATTTCAGAGGTCCTCATGTTTGTATAGCAGTGAAGCATCAGTTCAAATGGCTGACGTACTGCTGTTGATGATGATGATGATGATACCCAATTTAAGAACTTCAGCGAATTCGAAGAGTCCATTTTATCCCTTCTTGAGTCGGCAAAGTCACCAGCCAAAACCATAACCACATTACCAATGTAACAAGTTAACTCAACATGATGACTTACTTGTACACATTATTGGCGCCATCCGGTTCCGGATTTGCTTGTCAATATGCCCCCACCTGGACAGCTTCAAGACGTTTGCGCCCGTAGAGCTACCAGGGGTAGCTTTTGGTACACCACCCACAGCTCCATCCACGCAACCGATATGCATGGTGAACCCTAAGTAATGGGGCCGGAAGGCTTGGGATGGGGCCACGTTTTACCAACGGAGGCGGCTCACTGTCCTGTACAGATAAACGCATGCGCCTGTGCAATTACAAATGTACGTAGGCCATAGATCCAGTACGCACTTGTTAACTTATAAGCTTTTGTACAATGGCCTGGCATACGCATCTGAATAACTATGACCCAACACTTTCAGGCATGCTTCGCACTGCCAAGAATAGTATACTAATTTATTTATTTATTTATTTACCGGAAATATGGTGGCCGCACTGCTGATGATAGAGCGCTTACTACTGAACTGAATGAGTCTATTCGGGCGGCAGGGTGGACTATCTAGTTACAGTGAGGCATCTTGATAACAGGCAGTCCATTCGCAGCGGAAGTGCAAACAGTAGGAAGCCAATAAGGACAGGTGTGGTATGATCCGGTCTATATTACTGAGTGATGAAATGAAGCAACAAGACTCTCGGGACAATAAAAATAAAGCCATGGGGCTGCCGAACCAAGAGCGTTAGCGCAACCTAAGGCTGGAAGCATTAAGAGTGATAAGCCAGAGGTTACCAAAAAAATGGAGCTGTATATAAGATGGTTATTTACGTAGCATTCAGTCTCAAATATAAGCCAACAGGACGTGCGAGGCACTCGAGGTCACATGATCACAGGTTGCAAATTATCAAGCACTATTCGCGACAGACGGACGCACGCGTTTAGCGTCCAGCTATGCGTCCTTTGGGTGCATGTATCTATTCGTTAGATGTTGCCCGGATTGACACTCCTCGTTTGAAGCCCACTCATATGGTTTCAGCCTGAGGTCAACCTAAAGCGGCGTGACAGGAAAACGGCAACGACCAGGCCATATTCTGAGTCGACAATCTGGTGGAGGGGTGATTGTAGGATTGATAGGCTTATCTTGCGGAGTAACTGCTGTTTTGGCAGTAATACAACTGGCGTAGTTAGAGCAGCTTCTCGTCTGTCAGCTGAGATGTAGCTCATAAGCTGATTGATGTGCCGGATCCGTCTGTCATCACCAACGTCCCCTTCAAAACTGCCATGGCTATATCATTTTACAACGGTTCCAGTTGTTTACTTGGTTTAGTTGTTCCGGCAGTCCGTTGCAAAATCTCTCTGTTCAGCTTCCAGTGTCGTGGTAGAGCGCGATGCCTTTGGTTGTACTGCTGCTTTACTTTCCAGTTGCTCTCGGGATTGGGTATAATCGACGGCCTTATTAGATCAAATTTCGTTCAAGGCCTTCTCAGAATTAGGGATGCTGCTGGGGACATCCTTTCAGGAGTCTGTGGATTAGACGTATGCTGTGCGTTAACAGAAAATTTTGTAACACAAATTCAATTTGTTGGTCACTTTTCGCTTTGAGCAGAGCGCTCTTGCAAGTACCCACAAATGGTGCATCTTGCTCGCTTGACTGGGTGATAAGGAGTAGTTTAAATGCTGCACTTAGGGAACCGCACAGAATTCAGCAAACTGGGAAGAGATAAACTGGGGTCCATTGTCCGGTACTACTGTTTTTGGAGAACCGAACCTACTGAATACTTCTTTGAGGACCGTAATCGTAGTCGCCGTTAACGTGTTCAAGGTTTGAAAGCTCTCGGGCCATTTACTGTACGCATTGAGGATAAATAAGTAGTCCAGCCCTTAGATTGGTCCTGCGAAATCATGGCAAAAGCTTGACCATGGTTTCGTAGGCTTTGGGCAGTAAAGCAGTTCGCATTTCCTTGGCGTGGTTGCTGCTATGGCACAAACTAAAAACGAATGTGTTCATTCCTCAATTTGAGAATCCCTAAACGACCACTACAGATAACTCCACGTTAGGGCTTTCATTCTGTTAGAACCGCGGTGCCAGTACGAAATTGATGTAAGACCTTAGATTGAAGTTCGGCTAGGATGACGACACGTTTACCAAAGATACAGTCCTCGACGACCGATAGTTTTGCGTCTCTGGGACACTTGTTGTAGTTGCGCGTGGAATAATTTTCGAGGTCACTGGGTTGGCAAAACGTGTCCACCAGTAACTGCCACGGGTCCGGTAAGGTGGCGTCTGGTATCTGATTTAAAGTTAGTGGAAGCTGGCTCACAGTATCCCACAGTACAGGGTTAACTTCCGTTTCGATTGACACATTTGCAACCACAGGGTCTTCTAGTTGATGCGGTTCGTCCAGCCATCGTAGCATCGCGTCGGCCCGACAACGGTCGCTCGTCGCTCAGTATTTGACGTTGAAATCCTACCCCAGCAAAGTTGCGCCCATCTCTGCAGACGATTGGCTGTGTATAGAGGACGTCTTTTCCACGAGCCGATTATATCAAGAAGCTAGTTGTGGCCCGTTTGTAGGGTAAAGTGACGGCGATATATCATTTTGTGGAAATCTTTCACTGCAAACACAATAGTGCGAGCCGCCTTTTCGATTTGACTGTAGTTTCATTTTGCAGCAGTCCGTGAACGAGCGAAGGGGTTCCCAGACCCACGTGGGAAAGGCTGGGACTTGACTGCTCCAACTACCTAGCTGGATGCACCCGATGCCACTATAATTAGCAGGTTTGGATTGTAGTGCATTGACACCAATCCTGTGCTTAGTACCTATTTGGTACTCTAGAACGCTTCCTGACATTCGGTAGTTCAGCTCTACGTGACCTTCATTAGGAACAGGTTAAATGGTCCGCGTAGATCGTACACTGACGGCAGGTAGGTTCTGCAATAACCCACCATAAACAGGAATGATCCCAACGTTGTTCCGTCTTTTGGTGAAGGCATTTCTTTGATCGCCTTGCTGTTTTTGGATCAGGTCTTGGTCCAGTTTGCTTAACAATAAATCCCGGGTATTCACTGGAGGTCACGAACGATCCACTTGCCTATTCGTGGGCAAAAATCATGCTCCTTTATTACGTCAAGTACTTGTTCTGTGTGTGTGTGCCGTGCTTCCTGGTTAGATGCCATGCTAAGGATATCCTCCAGGTATTCAGCGGCATAAAGTATTCCTTGTAGCATCTTACCCATGGTCTGCTGAAAGCTTGCCGGGGCAGACTTAACGCCAAATGTTGGGCATGTATACTGGAATAGACCTTTGTGCGTGGGTACCATTAGCCACTCATGTGATCCTTCGGCCATACTAAGCTGTAGATATACGTCTCACAAGTTCGGTTTGCCAAAACACTTGCCACCCTTCGGACGTGCGAAAGGCCTTCAGGATAAGGTAGAGAGCAGTTGCGGTCGTCTAAGTCGGCGTTCAGGCCAGTAGAGTAAGCTGCACAAAAGCGTAGCTTTCCTTTTGGTTTCTTGTCAATCAAAATGGTTGCTGCTCATGAAGAGACATTCATCCGTTTGATAACTCCAGTTGACTTTAATCTGTCAAGTCCTTGGTCAACGATTGAAACCACTGCATATGGAATTGATCTCTTTGGTCGGCAGCCTGGCTTTGCTTCTTGCCGCAGGGAAAGATTGGCCTTGCTATTCGTGCACAATCCCAGACCACCTTGAAACACATGCTGACACAACCGGTGCAAATACCCCGTCCACTCTGTAGGTGCGTTGCTTAATTGTTGCACACGAAGTTCCAGGGAACATTTAGCAGTTTCATATTCACAATTCAATCGAGACCGGGTAACTTGGGATCTGGATGTCTCGTTATCTAGCATATCCATATTAACCGACAACCTTTGAACAGTACGTGATAATTAACTTCACCGGCCAAGTCCGGCGTCCTCCTGAAACGTGGATGCGATCCCAGTTGTTCTCTGAACAAACGGCTCACCGATTTTCTTCCAGGTTGTCCCAGAAATATGCGTGAAGTCTGAGGTAGCGTCAACTTAGACGCGTGCGGGCACCTGGTTTTATACCACTGTTACAAACCTGCGTTTTGCGATCCCTTTATCGAAGGTAACAAAGCTAGGATAAATTTAAGGTCTGTGTATTTTTAACGATGTGTGTACAAACCGCTCGGTAGTTTTGGTATAAGCATACTTATTGACCGTTGTTGCACAGCAATGCTCTTCCTTGTGTCCCGTTTGTTGCATTTCCAAGAAGGATGTTTTTGGAAGGGGCAGAATTTGACGAATTACCAAGCGCCACATTTCCAGCATGCGGATGGTGGTTTGTCTGACTTAACTGAGTTTCGAACCGTCGCTGTACTCCCGTGCTGGTTTGTTACCACTAAAACATCCACGAGACAAAGACTGTTGCCTCGGGCAATTAGGTGCGTATCGTGCTTCAAGTTGAGCAAACTCTGCCATTCGGAAGTGATGGACATGAGATTGTTGGTCAGGTCCTGCTCAATTGTATGGAGCTGCTTCATGCGTTTTTCGACATCCTTGTACTCTTGGAGAACATGAACAAATATTAAAGATTTGAACTGGTTGTCTGACATAGCTTCTAGTCTGAAACCCTCGCCTGGACGATTGAGATTACCGGTATAAATTACGAAATCATCTGACACGCAGTTAATGAGCTTCATGCAGCCGTATTGGACGCAAACTGAGGAAGACTGTTCACCAAAATCGTTATCTACAGATGTATATGTTGGTCAAAGATTAAAGCTTTGGAGCATTTTGGCAAAATAGCGTTGAGCAAATTGTCATGCTGCTTGGTTCCCAGCTTCTGCAAAAGCAGCCTGCACCTCCATCCGTCGTCGGCATCAGTAGATTCCGGCGGGAATACGTCCTCGTATTTTCTGAACCACGACTTGAAGGTTAGGCCGACATCCGAGGAATAGGGTAACTCAAAAATGCTCTTCGCACTCTTATCCACTGATTGCTGCCTTTCATTAGTTGGTTTTGCAAGAACCACAAAGCGCTGTATTATATTTTTGAGTAACCATGTCCGGCGTGCTTCAAATTGCTTTTGCGGATGTTGAAGTTTGCGGTAAGTTGCTTCACTGAAGACTACATATTTCGTCGTATTTTCGTCATACACAATTAAACCGTTACCTCCATCGCCAGTTATTAAGCCTGGCGAAAACAGAAAAGTGTCGCTGTGTATATAATGGTTATATGCATAATAGTCCGTCTCAAATATATCGCCACAATATGCGTAAGGCACTAGAGGTCACACGAACACAGGTTGCAAATTCTCAAGCGATAATCACGGCAGCCGGACGCACGCGTTTAGCGTTCAGCCATGCACATTACTTGGGTTCACTGATTCATACTTCAGGAGGTGCCGCGCCTAACACAGAGAACATAAGATCAGGCCGACGCGACCAGATATGTGCAGCGCATTGACTATATGCTGCCAGTCGAGATTAGAGTACACAAACAAAAGCAAGCTGGTATGTACTGTTTTGCAACACTTTAGATTAATCCAGCATTTTGACAGCCTCCTAAACCAGCAAACGCTGTTGCATGTATTTGGCTTGTAGAGACAATGTTATTAAGCTTCCCTGGCAGAGTATCCGTGTAACCGTCAATTGCTCGCTTGGGTACCTAGGAAAATCCTGCAACCGCCAACCAATTATTGGATAAACCTACGCAGCCGAAGAACAATGCAACTGTCGGTATGAAATCATTTACTAGGGGAAATATCCGCAAGCTGCGTTGTCCGTGTAGACTCTACCAGAAGGAACGGCTACGTCCACCAGCAAAGGACTTAAGTAAACCACATAGTACCGCGTACACCCTTTTGCTACATTACCATTACAAAACGGGCTGCTGCCGTATCTGTCCGTAGTTCATTTTATACCTGAACCATCTACTACCGAGGAACTTGTGGCCCTCCTCGACTGAGCTCAAGCCAATAGGTCTGGTAAGGACTTATCTCACTTAATACATGCAAGCTACTTTCTACGGAGTGGCATGGTGTTTGGTAGAAGTTCGGAATGATGCCGATGGTAATAAGCATTTCAGAATGGACAAAGAAGCACGCAAGAAATCATAACTTTTACCCTGTCTTCTGCACGGCAGTAACATGTAAGTCAGTGGATAGTGACCGGCGCTTTATCACACTAAAAATTAATTCACGATATTCGTTACCGTCACCCGTAGCTCAGTGGTCTTAACCCCCCACTGGCAACAGTCGAGTTGCGGGTTCGAGGTCTACCAGGGTCCGACGGAATGCTCATTGCGGACGATGACAGAATGGATGAAATGCGCGTACCGTGCTTTTCCGGGCGTGTGACGGCTGGCTGCATAAGTCTTGATGTGCTGCATTTCTACCTATACCATTCAACTCCTCTACTACTCATCTGTAATCAGTACGCAGGCTAAGCTGTTTATAATGCCATAAGTTAATGGGCTGCTTAAGTTTGGTAAGCTTGTCGCTTGCTGAGGGGCAACGCTGTCCTCTGCACGACAGTAACGTGTAAGTCAGTGGATAGTGAGCGGCGCCATCACACCTAGTAACTAATTCACGATGGTCGTTGCCGTCGTCCGTAGCTCAGTGGTCTCAACCACGGACTCACAACAGTTGAGTTGCTGGTTCAAGACCTACCAGGGTCCGATGGAATGCGCACTGCTGATGATTTCCGAAAGGATGCAACACTCGTACAGCGCATTTCCGAGCAAGTGACGGCTGTCCGAGGAAGTCTAGAGGTGACGAATTTCTACCTATACCTACAAGTAATGGGGAAACATGTATGCAGCATAACGAAAGTAACCCTTCTCAGGTTCTGGAGGGCTGAGGAATAATTGTTACGCTTTTTATATTTCGGGTCAAAAGTACTGTTTGCCGACTTACTGGAGGAATACTGTCAAAACTTCCTGCACCTGCACCCAAGTGTCTACTTACTTTTTCCTTCGTCCCTTTACAAGCTTCGTATTGAAATGCTTCATCCTTGACTGATAAGTTTAATAAAAGCTGCCCATACCTTGTGCGGTAAAGCTGAGATGACATTCATCGTGTTTGCTTAAAGTCACCGCTTCGTTATTTATGGTATCTGTTAAACTGGATGGATACCAGACTTTTCCACACAAATCCTATAGTGGTCTATTGACATTTATAGTGCACGTGACCCATAACTGGCTGCACAAACTATTGCACAGGGTCTAAAACAAACTAGAAGTAACAATTGTCCCTTTTTGTTGCAAAGCAAAGAGAAAGGTTCCAATCCAATGCACACAAACCGGAAAACAATGCTTTTGTTGCAAGACACCATGTACGCGCAGGTATGCCTATGCCCGTTGACCTTGTGGGTACTACACCGTGCGCTTCACCAGTGCTTATAAGTGCCGGGCGGGAGATGCAGCATAACTTCCAGACTGTTTCGAGTTCGCATAAACCACACCACATAGGTGCAGATTAATTTTGTTTGGCACAGATCGTGCATTTGGATTTCTGCATGAGGTTCCGTTTACTACCAACTGCTTTAGCTGAACAGTTGATTGCGTACGTAGTTTTCCTTACGTGAAGCATTATTTTCCTTCGGGCGCAATTCAACTGGTGCATGGTTGCGCCAGTTGTAAGAGAAAACCAAGACGCTGGTTAAATCCTTGCTCACAAAATTGTGTCTAAACTTTGATCCTTCCCAGGAGCGGACATTAAGCACTCAAAGTTTATGCGCTTAAGTAGCCTTTGCACAATGTTCAGCTGCGAAAATATAACGTGGTTAAAGTGAAGGCTTTTAGAGCTGCAACGAATTGTTCCACCCTATCTGATATGTTGACGCATTCTCCATTATATGATGCTCTCGTTATGATTTTTGAGAACTAGTGCAGCCCAAGCTATATGATGGTTCAAAACGCCTTTTGCTAAGGACACACGAACATTAACCGCAACCAAAAGGAACTGTTGTTAGCATACTTCCCAAATAGCTGCTGTTATTTTCGGTACACACCAATTCCAACCATGGTTGTTTGGCCAAATTTCCGGGTTTCATGCAGTCCATAACTATCTTACCTCGCTTCCTAGACACGAACAAGCACTTCAGCCTGCGATCTCACTTAGAAATAAAGTATTTTCCTTCCTGTTAAATTTTTATACCCAAAACGAGGATAGTTTTGTGCGACGGAATGACACTGCCAAGGTTCATATCCGACTTCACTTACTGGACGAGACTATGGAGGAATTGACTCTGTACGATCTGTAAACATAACCCATTGCTTAGCAAATTCACCAGTCACCTACGCAGTTATACTTCCGCTGGACGAGTTTGATCCTCTATTAACGATTGTGATGTGTTGCAGCACAAGCGGGACAGAAGATGCTTCACAATAGAACGATTAAACACAAGTTCACGACAGATATTATAGTAGAGGACCAGCGTTTTGGTCAATAGAAGTTTGCTAATGGTCATTAGGGAAGAACCGCGCAATACGCACGCAGTTGCTGAAGTGATAGCCCCTAGTAAGTGCTATAAATATTGTTTTGCGACTCGGATGACGGTATAGTGGAAACACTTGTGTGTAGCTTGCCCTGCTAGAAACCTGAACACGCCGTACTGCGCATGTTGGTGCAGCCGTAAAAATTGCCAGAAATCATGGAAATGCGTCCACATAAACTGCTCAATCGATCCAAAAGTCAGGTGAACCAGTTGGTCGTTGATATTAAGTCTAAGTGGCATAACGCACAGAGTACATCCACATCGTTCTCGTCCAACACGACATCAAGCTGCGGATTGCATTTACTAGTTTTGGAGATCCAGTTAATAGTGCTGGAAGGGTCGGATTCTATCAGTGTCGTTTATCACCTTCTCACTTCAAAGGGAACCAGACACGCCCCCTGCTCCTCCTCGTCCCTATTTAAGTGGTTTGGACAAATCTGCCGTGCTAAACGTGAAAATATACAGCTTGAACAAACGAGATTGCTCCGCTGTATTTGCGCCCGTATTGTGTTCTGTTATCTTACTGTAATGGACTTACTGCGGGGTAATGCTCAGTCGCCGTTTGTTTGCTAGGCTATACAAACCGCTTGTTACCTGGAAGCTGAAGTACTCGATAAACAGGAAGGAACAAAAGAATCCTTGACGCTCACAGTAAAGACTGTCCCGTAACACAGTCATATCTAATCTATGTACACTTGCTACAGAACCCGAATATCAACCAGCTATTATCAAGGCAAAGAATAGGCATATCTTAGAACTAAACATTTTGGACGACAAAGTTGTGGGACATCGGCTGGATACTTAACGTCGAAGGGTCTCAAAGTTTCATTTATTCCGCTAGCCAACCCCAACCATCTATGTTCTACGACATGTGTGTGACAGTTTCGCTGAGCTTGAAGCTGTAAATTAGCCACCATGAGAGATAGCTATGGAGGATATGGACGAGTGTTGAGTGCGAAAACGAGCATCACACAGACGGACAAGGCCGGATGGTTGCAAAGCGAGTGCGTCCTGCTTGCTTGTGTGCCTCAAATAAAGGGAAAGAAGACCAACGAGCAAACCAGCTAATTCCCTAGAAAAACTAAATTTCAAATATTTTAGAATATTTTATACGTTCAAGAGTTGAACTGAATCACAGGCAATGCTGTTCTTCAGTAAATAAATGGTTCCCATTTCATTAATATGAATCAATATCAGAAATGCGTTCAGGGTGAAGAATTAGTTTCGGTAAACTTTCCTCGGACCCAAACGTCTACATAACACTTATTGTGGGGAAGCCTTAACTCGGGCTGGGATTGACTTCTGGACTGTTTGAATGATCAAACTCGATAAGTTGAGACAGAGATAGAGATGCTTGACCAATTAAACTAAATAAACTTGCATACGGAAAGCTTAGTAGTCCATAGTAACTAAGTAGGTAAGGCAACAATAAAATAACTATGTAACCGTGTCCGTTGGCCAAGGTACTGGTATCGGTCATACGAATCATGTTGTACACAATTCCACCATCAGATGTTGAATGTAGATAGCCTCGACGATGGTTGAGTTGTTGGCGCAATCCTTGGATGAAGTGTTCAGTTGGGGTGTAGATGACTTTGTAGTCCTTTTCTGAAGCTGTATGGCTACGTACAAGGAGGCGCAGCATGACTGAGCTGTCTGAAGACCTCACTTCGCCCTTGTAAAACCATGCTGAGGCTATTTACGTTCAACGTCTGAAGGCGGAATTATGTGTACAAAAGGATTCATACGGCCAATACTAGTACCGTGGCAAACGGACACGGTTACTTAGTTATTTGATTGCTGCCTTGTCTACTTAATTACTATGGACTACAAAGCTTTGCATATGCATGTTTAGTCAGTTTACTTGATTAAGCATTTCTATATCTGCCTCAACTTATCGATTTGGATCATTCAAACAGTCCAGCAGTCAATCCCAGCCCGAGTTGACACTTTCCCACTATCAGTGTTATGCAAACGTTTAAGTCCCATGAGAGTTTACCGAAAATAATGCTTCCCCATTAACTGGTTTCTGATATTGGTCCATATTTTACACAGTTAAAAGTGGGAATTACCAAGTCATTGCACACTGCTTTGGTTGGGTTTGAAAGCAACAATTCTGTTCAAGGCCCTTGGGTAGTAGTGCAGACGGTAATTTGACGAAAACGGACACAAGAGAACAATAAGCAGTCGTTTCGCTAGCCACAACCCAGGCTAAATGAACATATGTGATGCTCAAGAGAATTAAATTTGCACTGCCAAGCCATTGATCACTTGCATTTTCTCTCAGTCCAAATAGCTAATCAAAAGTTGACAAGAGCGAACACAGAACCACCGATAAAAGCATGCTAATCTAGTAAGGGCGCGTAATGTTCGCAAATTTTCACAAGCAGGAAGATAAGCCAGGAGGTGTAGTGGGTTTGGATAGAAAGTAATATTAGCTTTGGATTATCCTTATGCCTCATACAAACCGTCGGATCCAAATTTTGTTAGGAGAGAATGTGTGCTCATGTAGCCATAAGTAAGATGCGGGCTTAAGTTGTATTTGGGATGTATGCCTATAAGTTTCATCCAGCTAATGAATTTATACTACGCTATGAATTAAGTATGAAACGGCTGAACATAACCTACTGCTTTAATGCATATTGGGGAAGTAAACCTGTGAAGTACATATGCACTATGCACCGCTGGACGAGAAACAGGACACACGACTTCAAAGTTTACTTGGTACCCAGTTTCTGGCATACCATACTTGCGAGCCTTTTAGATAAAATTCTCGTGAAGCAACGTGCTTGGATAGACAGTTTTGAGGAAAGTTGCTGTTGTTGAATTGTGCTCGCGATAGCTGTGACCTACAAGCGAGTGGACTGTAGGAAGAGTGTCACCACACGTTCAACGGCTGTCCAATGCTCACTTCGCTACAGATGGATACAAGTAGTTTGTTGTAACCCCGATACTAATCTTTACCAATATCTTCAGCGCACTACATTTAAAGGCAGCAACTTTCACTGCGGCCTGGGTCTAACATTGGTCAGCGACAAGCAACTTGTAAGGAACCCTCTCAACGTACCTACTACTGCTGCGCTAGCCATCTCTAGACCAAACAGCGAGACGCCTATCGCATCAGTGTGTCTCCCCGTGTCTGGGTATTCTACATCGAAGGGAAAAGGTGGGTATTCCCTAAAACGTTGGACTTAACTCTATTGCCCAGTGTGAGGGGAATGGGCTGATGGATATGCATGCGTCCTATACCGCAGTCGTGCATGCAAGCATCACAGCAAAGGCAAGGTTAACCGTAGCTGAGAACAAAGCCTCGAAGCTGATGTCCAAATGGCCCAAGATGGCTTTAAACACCAAAAATGCGGAACTAAAGCTCGTCCTAAATAGAGTAACTGAGCTTAAGCACCAGGTCAAAGTAAAGATATGCCCACAAAAGCCAGCATCATCGGTATGAAGTAAGCCGCCTGCTCCTAACCGTTTACTGACAACCACGAACGTCTCAGGATCCCAAAGTGACTCCAGCTGATAGCATACTAGACGACCAAGCCTTTTCTAAATAAATCGCTTCCTTAGTGTTTGATAAGGGTGGGCAAGGTATAAAGCTAATCTTTGTTTTTTCCTCCGCAGTAAACAAGAGGACCCAGAAAAGTTTCGTCCACTGACAATCGTTTGTCAAGCTGAAGAATAATGTCGACGCATCCTGAGACGGACTTCGCGCCTCAAGGAAAAAGCTTTTACTTTCTGAAAGACCTCTTCCCGGAGGACCGAGTCCGTATGAGGCAACCTAGCTGCAAGCTGCGAACCCGAATCTCAAATGGAGAGACAGGTCTACTCAAAGTGCTTTTCAGCGTAGCCAGTAAACCAGAGCTCTATGGAGGCCAATTCCTGTCCTTCCTGGACTTTAAAACATAAAGGAAGGATTACGTATAATATTCGCGCACGTACGCCGTCTCAACAACAAGCTAGATGATATTCCACCCCTAATCTCTAAACAGCAAGAGGATCTACTCGGGGTTCACCGAAGCCAGAATGTCACCTGTCTCGGAATTTCATGTTTCAAGCTAACTGCTGCTTCGATGAGAGAGATTTAGTGGGTGGGCTGGAGCCGGTGTATTCCCTTACTCAAAGCAATGCCTCAAGTCCGACGTTGTCGAAACAGAGTGTGTCAAGGAGTATAAGTCAGAAATGCCCCGGTGTCGAATTCATGATAGATACCAAACGCTGATGGTCGATGTGGTCTACAGAGCACCGGAAGGATCTGGTGCACACCTAGTACGCGCCATGCGAACTCACAGCAGCGAAATAAACTGCCTTTCCAGGGTGCCTTTAATGCCTACAGCATAAGCTGGGAACATGTTCACATTGATCACCCACAGGTGGTCTTTGAATTTGATCTTGATACCGTTCACAAGTGCAACCCGTCACCGCATGTCTTGACACCAACACAGATGGTCCATTGTCAGCCAGCCAATATTATGGACCTGGTTCTTACCTCGGCCCCATCTGGTGTCTCAGATCTAACAATCCATTAACCTTTTGGGAATAGTGATCATTGTACAATCTCCTTTCCCTGAACACGAGGTTTCACAATACACGAAATTGCTTGCACACAGACCGACCCAGCTTAGTAACTGCTGCAAGGTATATAGACGGAAGTATTCCGCAATTCTTGGAGCTTAATGACGCTTGAGAATCTGTGATGATGCAGCTCATAGCACAGTTTGTTTTAAACTGCAGGGGCAGGCTACAGTCAAAGGACCCGAATGGCTTGATAAAGAAGTAAGATCCTTAATGAAAAGTGACGACAACTATAGGACCCCTTCAAGAGCACGTGAGTCACATCAAGCTATCTAGATTACAAAACCGTCAGAAACCTATGCACCTTGAGTAAACAAAGCAAAAGACTACGATATATACATGAACTGGACCAGCAATCCAACATAGGTCCGAAACCGTACCTGAAATGAAGTGCCAAAACGGGTAATAGCATCCCCACGCAATCCGCCTCTACGACGACAATTAACTGCAAACCTACTGGCTGCGCAGTATCCCTCGGCCTGCTCAGTAGGATTTCCTCTGCTCAACTACTGGTTGCCTGCACACTACTCCTTTGTGGACCAAGTCGAAATTAACCCCTAGGTAGTCACTGATCTACTGCTCAAACTGGACCCGAACTCATCTACGTGCCCGGAGTGAGTGCATCCCAGCTTACGCAAAATGACAGCCGGGTACGTATATGCCCTTCGCTGTCAAGTATTTTGGCAATCCCTTGGAGTCGGCTGCATACCCGCAGACATAAAAGCAGGTACCGTCCTACCAAACTAAAATGGGGGAAACCGACAAGCCACAACCGTCAAGCCAGTAGGCTTGACTTCAGACGTATGCAAAACCATGGAACGAATAGAAAAGTGCGCCCTCGAATTAATCTGTGTGAAACTAAACAGCACCCCTCGCGCTCAACCTGGCTTCCTGAGAGCGCGTCCATGGATCTCTAACTTAATCATCGCCAGGGAAACATGGGCAAAAGCCATAGCTGCCCAAAACCTGGTTGACGTAATAGTGACATTGACTTCAGTAAAGCCTTTGATAACGTTCCACGCGCGACGGCTACTAGGGAAATATCTAGGGAAATATCATTACAGTAAATATCCTCGCTTGGGTTGCCGATTTCTGAAGAGGTAGGACAATGCGCTCACAGGTGAAACGAAGCCTCTCTGCTGCTGTGCCCGTTGACTGGTGGTGTACCTCAAAGAGCAGTGCCTGGACCAGAGCTCTTCAAGGTGTACATTAACGATCTGCCGGCTGCACTTCAAACCGACTGGTTGGTATAGGTCTATGACCTCAAGTTATGGTCAACAGTATCTAGCCTTGATGATGCGGACACATTACAGGGGCTCTAGACCAACTACACCAATGGCCCATCAAGTTGGAATCGCCATTAAGCCGAGATAAACGAGCTGTTTTCCCAATGGGTAGCACTGAACCGTGCGGTGCATACCACATTGGTGGATCTCTCTTCGGGAATATCATTCACGAGAGTGTGCTCGGGGTTATCGGGACTCCTGACCGTGGAAAGACGCAGAACACGCTGAGGTGGCCGCTGGACAGAGACTGGTGGTTGCCTTAAGTAGATTAGTAGTTCAAAGGACGCCTGAGATTCTCCGAAATTCGTTCACTCCGTACCTCCGTCAAGTCTTAAAACATGACCTACCACCTATCCATTCGCTTTCAACGTTTGAATGCCCACGGCTGGAGGTAGTTCGGAGACGTGCATGAGATGCTGTTCTGGATTTTTGATCTTCCGTACACCATTAGACTCAGAAGCTAAATCTTTACCCCCGGGAGCTCCGCCGTCGCTGTGGTTATCTCACCTACACGAGGCACATCCTCCGAGGAGAACTTGAAAGTGAGTTACACCAGCTTTTCCGGCTCAAACCTGACTGTTCCACACGAGGTCACACACAAAAACTACTTAAGCAAAGAAGACACCAAATTCGCATGGACATCACGCTATCCATTAGCGCGGTGAATGGTTGGGAAGCCCTACCGGAAGAACTTGCAGACGCGACATACAAAGAACTATTAAAGCGACAGCTAAACAAATATTCGCTGATAATGCTGGAACCTTGTGGTTGTCACAACTCTTGAGGCGAACCCCAGAGGAACGTCGTAACGCAGCAACACGCATAAAACCCAGTATGAACCAGAATCGATGGGGATGACAAGGGACTTCGTACCTGCGCTCTACAACTTAATGAAATCAAAAAATCATGGAAATGCGAAACAGACGCCACCAATTAGGAAATAAATTAATAATTCCAACCTTATGGTATCAGTTCGTGAATTACAACCATAGAGCTAGCAACACAGCTCGGCAAAGAAATTTCTTTTCTATATTTCTCATCCGGAAACTACGTACATAAATGTGGCTAAATTTGGGATAGGAGAAAATGGCAAGCCTAGGGTTGGTCAAGTCCAAACAGGCTGCTTTGGTATTCGATTCTTTAAAATCGTGTGTAAGAGCCAAGCTCACACGTATACACACATGTTCACAATGCAACACCCGTGGTTCAGCTGTCTGATGGGTGAAAAGGTCACTTTCGGATGTCGAGGAGAACGGCAAGTCACAGTAAAATTGTGGCCAGGGTGAATAAAGATTTTGAACTAACATCCTCTGCGTGCATAATACTGGTTGCATCAGCCGGATTGAAATAGCCTTGGCCGTCATGCGTAGACTCTTTTTAACTCCTTTTGGGTAGTGTATTTGCACAGCGTATAAAACTTTGAAGGCATTTGTTGTCGCTAATTAAATAAATAATTAAATAAATAAATATTTTATTCTCGACTATGCGAGGCACGCGAATTGAGGCATGATCAGGTGTGTACAGCTGTACAGACATTTTATGGCAAGTGTAGTGACAGTAGAAAATTATTCATATGTCTATGCTTGGAACTGTGCAATGGTGAAGATGCGAAACGATTTGGTTGTAGTGGGATCGGGACCCATTTGTTTGGACATAATCGCTCTGCCATATATTGCAGTCGTACCTCGAAAAATAATAGATTGAGAATCCTGAATGATCCATTGAAAGATAATTGAAGAGCACGCCAAAATGATGACGCAAATTGATCTACCATTGTGAAGTTAGTGGTTGTGCCTTTATTCGGTGGCGAGTCACATTTGCCACGTTGCAATGTTGTTAAACGTACATTTGTGGCTTTTTATAGGGCGAACGCTTGCCAGGCGAAAACCCACCACGTCCTGAAACATTGCCGCCGATCCATTGAATGGCAAGTTGTAACTGGCTGTTTCTTGTTGAACGTTTGTTTGCTCCGTTATTCGCAGTCAAGTTGCGTCCCATTTTTCTGCTGGCTGATGCGTTAGGCGAGCGGCCATTGCGTGCCTGGGTCCAGTCCTGTGCCAGATCGGTAGGTCGGGAATTAAACACTCTTTCTGGATATGATGTGTTGATCAACTGCAGAACCACGTGAAGTCACTGAAGGATATACATTGAAATATGTTGAAGTCTTGAAGGACAGGATGTTTTGAAGAAGTAATCGCAGGTCCCCCGGGGTATGTAGTGAAGTTGATTAGAAATATAGAAAAACCACTGCCGTTTGAGCGGTCAAGGCGGCTTGAAGAGCTCAGAATGACCGATTTCTCAGGCTTTGTATTGGCAGAAGAATTGGCCTTCCGAAGTCGAAAGTCCTCCAGGCAAGAGATATGTGGGAGAGTTTGTGTTAGGCAAATCGAACCCAATGGTTCAAGCCTCGGAAGAATTGTATCAGTGCAGGATATCGAATGATTTGTCCGGTTAGTTAGTTGTGAAAGAGTTGATAATCTTCCGCTCATGTCCAGGTAAAGGAACTGTGCCTTGTATTGTTGTCGTAATGGTGGACAATTCCTTTGGTGCGTGTCGCCGTACCTGTGACAAACTCGGGGAAAAAAGAAACGAACAGAGACATCCACACAGACAGAGGAAAGGAATGCATCTGGAATGCAGTCGATCAATTGCGGCGATGCCTGAACTATTGTACCCCTATACATGTAATTGTTATTTAAATACTGCATATACACGTGTATCATAAGTGGCGAAATACGACGAGAATCGAGCAGAACACGGATCAGTAAAGAATGAAAGATCGAAGATGAAGCAGGAGTGTTTGGGGGTCGTAAAATAGGCACATGCTCAATCGGTTGGAACCAGAGAGAGGAGGACGAGGTGTGCAGATTATGAGAAGGAATATCACTCAGAAGAAGCGACAGAGACGTATTTCCTTAATTCTAAATTGGTAGAAATGCAAGAAGTCAGGGAGGACATACACATGTAAGTTAGCATCGAATGAAGAAGGAAGGCAACAGAAAGCACAGGAAGGTAAGCAGAGAGTCGGTAAAAGAGGTTCTATTGAGGAGAAGTGGAAAGGCTGCCGACGTTTATCTGGTGGTGATTCATCTTTGTTAGCAAAAAGAAGGATGAATAATGCCCAGTGATGTAATTAGGGTAAGGGTGGCGGAGCTTTGCGCCGGAATAGGTAGTTAGCGTGGCGGGCAAAGCACAAATGATGAGGGGCAAAATTTGTTGGGACTACACGGCCTAAGTCGTTTATGTCTCAGATGTCTGGAAGCAATCAGAACGAGGATGGATTATAGCCAAACCCGAAAAGTTCTTCGAGCAATTGAGAAAGGAATAAAAAGAGGGCGCGAAAAGGAAAGAAGGAAGTCGGAAAGGAAAAGTAACTATTGGGGAGAAGTGGAAAAGCGTACAATGGTCTCGAGGTGTTGTGAACAGACCATTGGATCTGTCGATTACTCATTGATAAGGTCACAGCAGTCAGAGAGAAGACCATTGCGATGGGCCTAAAATGTCGGCTAGACGGGCCTAAATGCTCCAGCCCAGCTATGTTGGCCTTTTCGACTGCATCCTTCCACAAGGCTGCTGGGCAATGTTCTGCTATCCAGTTAGCCAAGTGTCTGGTCGTGTGCCCGAAGTAACTTATACCACAGGTGCAAGTAAATTGATATAGGATAACAGATTAAATAAATAAATAAATAAACTTTTAATCTCTGCAATGCAAGGCACACCTTTACAGGCATGAGCATGTTTAGCTAACATAGTGTGATCAAATATGTACAAAAAGTACATGTTCGGCATAACAGTGTATGTAAGTGTATGGGTGTATATACGAAGTGGTCGATGGCCCTCTTCCCGTAAAACCTAGCCATGGGAGACAACAGGTTTACGGGTTCTAAGCTCACAGCTCGATTGGCGTAGAGCACGAGGGCCACGCATTGTCTCTGACGGTGGGAGGACACCTCCGGGTGTTCAATGGTTTGCTACTGCCCGTCTCCAGCCAGGCAGCCCCTGGTCAAATTGGTGCATACCCGCCAAAACCCACCTGCGTCTGGCTGTGGGCGCGGGTGCGTATCCAATTACGGTCGCAAAACATATGATAATTGTTCCAGAACCTCAAAGGCTGCGTGTGACGGCTGTCAAGCTGATCCCATTCTGTCTCTGCAATCACATTCCTGAGCTGGATCTGCTCTTCACTGTCTTGTGGGTCAGGCTATTTAGCCAAAGGCTCCGGGTGGAGTCCCTCAAGTAAAACTCCAAACCACCCACTGCCTTGTGGGTCAGGCTATTTAGCCAAAGGCTCCGGGTGGAGTCCCTCAAGCAAGCCTCCGAAGCACAACGATCACCTCGCGTGCGATTGCTCACCAATGCAATCGTATGCCTGCGCGCAAAGCACTCAGCATCGGGTGTTGGAACGTGCGCACACTACTGGACCGGAACTCCAGGGAGCGCCCCGAGTGACGCACTGCACTGGTCGCAATGGAGCTGGCGCGCTACCACATCGATATTGCGGCGCTCAGTGAAACTCGGCTCGCTGAGCAAGGTAAGTTACATGAAGCAGGTGCTGGCTACACATTCTACTGGGAGGGCAACGCCGCCTCAGCACCACGTGAACATGCGGGTCGGATTTGCAATATCCGATCGCCTCCGTGGCCAGCTGTTGGGTGAACCCAAGGGCATCAGCGCGCGACTGATGACTGTTCGCCTATGACTCGGAAGAGGTAAGTTTGCTACTTTTATAAGCACGTACGGTCCGACCATGTGTTATCCTGATAACACGCGTGAACAGTTCTAAATTGAGCTATCCTCCGTGATACGGTTTGTGCCGAGGAGCGACCGACTATTCCTGTTGGGTGATTTCAACGCGCGCGTTGGGCTTGATGCATCAGCGTGGACAGACGTTATCGGTTTGCGTGGCATTGGTTCAGCGAATGCGACCGGTGACAGGCTGCTCTCACTATGTGCCCCTCACGGCCTGACGAGCACGAACACTCGGTTAGCACTGAGTGCGAGTGATATAGCAACAGGCACAGCGCCGAAAGGTAAACATTATGGGAAAAAGTAGTAACTGCTTTAATTTTTAGTTGTCCGTGCACCCTAATTCAAGTGTGAACTAATTTATTGTGTTGAGTGAATGCTAGCGAAGTTCCACTCTTAACAGTGGCATTGTTACGTGAACGAGTTCCAAGATTTTACCACTACATTTCGATAGCGAAAAGTCGTTCTTTTCGAAATGGTTGAACTTGGAATACATGGTTCCATAACTATTGCGATTCCTTTATCTATCTATCTGGTAGTGTGGCCCAACTACTTGAAGCATGGTCAGGTAGCACCTTTCAACAAAATGCCGATACAAGAAGCTTTTCAGTAGGGAATCGTAAACATTGTACAATCCCCTTTCCGTGAACACGAGGTTTCACAATACACGAAATTGCTTGCGCACAGACCGACCCAGCTTAATAACTGCTGCAAGGTATATAGACGGAAGTATTCCGCAATTCTTGGAGCTTAATGACGCTTGAGAATCTGTGATGATGCAGCTCATAGCACAGTTTGTTTTAAACTGCAGGGGCAGTCTACAGTCAAAGGACCCGAATGGCTTGATAAAGAAGTAAGATCCTTAATGAAAAGTGACGACAACTATGGGACCCCTTCAAGAGCACGTGAGTCACCTCAAGCTATCTAGATTACAAAACCGTCAGAAACCTATGCACCTTGAGTAAACAAAGCAAAAGACTACGATATATACATGGACTAGACCAGCAATCCAACAAAGGTCCGAAACCGTACCTGAAATGAAGTGCCAAAACGGGTAATAGCATCCCCACGCAATCCGCCTCTACGACGACAATTAACTGCAAACCTACTGGCTACGCAGCATCCCTCGGCCTGCTCAGTAGGATCTCCTCTGCTCAACTACTGTTTGCCTGCACACTTCTCCTCTGTGGACCAAGTCGAAATTAACCCCTAGGTAGTCACTGATCTACTGCTCAAACTGGACCCGAACTCATCCACGTGCCCGGAGGGAGTGCATCCCAGCTTACGCAAAATGACAGCCGGGTACGTATATGCCCTTCGCTGTCAAGTATTTCGGCAATCCCTTGGAGTCCGCTGCATACCCGCAGACATAAAAGCAGGTACCGTCCTACCAAACTAAAATGGGGGAAACCGACAAGCCACAACCATCAAGCCAGTAGGCTTGACTTCAGACGTATGCAAAACCATGGAACGAATAGAAAAGCGCGCCCTCGAATTAATCTGTGTGAAACTAAACAGCAACCCTCGCGCTCAACCTGGCTTCCTGAGAGCGCGTCCATGGATCTCTAACTTAATCATCGCCAGGGAAACATGGGCAAAAGCCATAGCTGCCCAAAACCTGGTTGACGTAATAGTGACATTGACTTCAGTAAAGCCTTTTATAACCTTCCACGCGCGACGGCTACAAAAACCATAGGGAAATATCATTACAGTAAATATCCTCTCTTGGGTTGCCGATTTCTGAAGAGGTAGGACAATGCGCTTACAGGTGAAACGAAGCCTCTCTGCTGCTGTGCCCGTTGACTGGTGGTGTACCTCAAGGAGCAGTGCCTGGACCAGAGCTCTTCAAGGTGTACATTAACGATCTGCCGGCTGCACTTCAAACCGACTGGTTGGTATAGGTCTATGACCTCAAGTTATGGTCAACAGTATCTAGCCTTGATGATGCGGACACATTACAGGGGGCTCTAGACCAACCCCACCAATGGCCCATCAAGTGGGAATCGCCATTAAGCCGAGATAAACGAGCCGTTTTCCCAATGGCTAGCACTGAACCGTGCGGTGCATACCACATTGGTGGATCTCTCTTCGGGAATATGATTCACGAGAGTGTGCTCGGGGTTATCGGGACTCCTGACCGTGGAAAGACGCAGAACACGCTGAGGTGGCCGCTGGACGGAGACTGGTGGTTGCCTTAAGTAGATTAGTAGTTCAAAGGACGCCTGAGATTCTCCGAAATTCGTTCACTCCGTACCTCCGTCAAGTCTTAAAACATGACCTACCACCTATCCATTCGCTTTCAACGTTTGAATGCGCACTGCTGGAGGTGGTTCGGAGACGTGCATGGGATGTTGTTCTGGATTTTTGATCTTCCGTACACCATTAGACTCAGAAGCTAAATCTTTACCCCGGGAGCTCCGCCGTCGCTGTGGTTATCTCATCTACACGAGGCACATCCTCCGAGGAGAACTTGAAAGTGAGTTACACCAGCTTTTCCGGCTCAAACCTGACTGTTCCACACGAGGTCACACACAAAAACTACTTAAGCAAAGAAGACACCAAATTCGCATGGACATCACGCTATCCATTAGCGCGGTGAATGGTTGGGAAGCCCTACCGGAAGAACTTGCAGACGCGACATACAAAGAACTATTAAAGCGACAGCTAAACAAATATTCGCTGAGAATGCTGGCACCTTGTGGCTGTCACAACTCTTGAGGCGAACCCCAGAGGAACGTCGTAACGCAGCAGCACGCATGAACCCCAGTATGAACCAGAATCGATGGGGATGACAAGGGACTTCGTACCTGCGCTCTACAACTTAATGAAATCAAAAAGTCATGGAAATGCGAAACAGACGCCACCAATTAGGAAATACATTAATAATTCCAACCTTATGGTATCAGTTCGTGAAATACAACCATAGAGCTAGCAACACAGCTGGGCAAAGAAATTTCTTTTCTATATTTCTCATCCGGAAACTACGTACATAAATGTGGTTAAACTGGGGATAGGATAAAATGGCAAGCCTAGGGTTGGTCAAGTCCAAACAGGCTGCTTTGGTATTCGATCCTTTAAAATCGTGTGTAAGAGCCAAGCTCACACGTATACACACATGTTCACAATGCAACACCCGTGGTTCAGCTGTCTGATGGGTGAAAAGGTCACTTTCGGATGTCGAGGAGAACGGCAAGTCACAGTAAACTTGTGGCCAGGGTGAATAAAGCTTTTGAACTAACATCCTCTGCGTGCATAATACTGGTTGCATCAGCCGGATTGAAATAGCCTTGGCCGTCATGCGTAGGCTCTTTTTAACTCCTTTTGGGTAGTGTATTTGCACAGCGTATAAAACTTTGAAAGATTTGTTGTCGCTAATTAAATAAATAATTAAATAAATAAATATTTTATTCTCGACTATGCGAGGCACGCGAATTGAGGCATGATCAGGTGTGTACAGCTGTACAGACATTTTATGGCAAGTGTAGTGACAGTAGAAAATTGTTCCTATGTCTATGCTTGGAACTGTGCAATGGTAAAGATGCGAAACGATTTGGTTGTAGTGGGATCGGGACCCATTTGTTTGGACATAATCGCTCTTCCATATATTGCAGTCGTACCCCGAAAAATAATAGATTGAGAATCCTGAATGATCCATTGAAAGATAATTGAAGAGCACGCCAAAATGATGACGCAAATTGAGCTACCATTGTGAAGTTAGTGGCTGTGCCTTTATTCGGTGGCGAGTCACATTTGCCACGTTACAATGTTGTTAACCGGACATTTGTGGCTTTTTATAGGGAGAACGCTTGCCAGGCGAAAACCCACCACGTCCTGAAACATTGCCGCCGATCCATTGAATGGCAAGTTGTAACTGGCTGTTTCTTGTTGAACGTTTGTTTGCTCCGTTATTCGCAGTCAAGTTGCGTCCCATTTTTCTGCTGGCTGATGCGCTAGGCGAGCGGCCATTGCTTGCCTGGGTCCAGTCCTGTGCCAGATCGGTAGGTCGGGAATTAAACACTCTTTCTGGATATGATGTGTTGATCAACTGCAGAACCACGTGAAGTCACTGAAGGATATACATTGAAATATGTTGAAGTCTTGAAGGACAGGATGTTTTGAAGAAGTAATCGCAGATCCCCCGGGGTATGTAGTGAAGTTGATTAGAAATATAGAGAAACCACTGCCGTTTGAGCGGTCAAAGCGGCTTGAAGAGCTCAGAATGACCGATTTCTCAGGCTTTGTATTGGCAGAAGAATTTGCCTTCCGAAGTCGAAAGTCCTCCAGGCAAGAGATATGTGGGAGAGTTTGTGTTAGGCTAATCTAACCCAATGGTTCAAGTCTCGGAAGAATTGTATCAGTGCAAGATATCGAATGATTTGTCCGGTTAGTTAGTTGTGAAAGAGTTGATAATCTTCCGCTCATGTCCAGGTAAAGGAACTGTGCCTTGTATTGTTGTCACAATGGTGGACAATTCCTTTGGTGCGTGTCGCCGTACCTGTGACAAACTCGGGGAAAAAAGGAAACGAACAGAGACAGCCACACAGACAGAGGAAAGGAATGCAGCTGGAATGCAGTCGATCAATTGCGGCGATGCCTGAACTATTGTATCCCTATACATGTAATTGTTATTTAAATACCGCATATACACGTGTATCATAAGTGGCGAAATACGACGAGAATCGAGCAGAACACGGATCAGTAAAGAATGAAAGTTCGAAGATGAAGCAGGAGTGTTTGGGGGTCGTAAAACAGGCACATGCTCAATCGGTTGGAACCAGAGAGAGGAGGACGAGGTGTGCAGATTATGAGAAGGAATATCACTCAGAAGAAGCGACAGAGACGTATTTCCTTAATTATAAATTGGTAGTAATGCAAGAAGTCAGGGAGGACAAACACATGTAAGTTAGCATCGAATGAAGAAGGAAGGCAACAGAAAGCACAGGAAGGTAAGCAGAGAGTTGGTAAAAGAGGTTCTATTGAGGAGAAGTGAAAAAGCTGCCGACGTTCATCTAGTGGTGATTCATCCTTGTTAGCAAAAAGAAGGATGAATAATGCCCAGTGATGTAATTAGGGTAAGGGTGGCGGAGCTTTGCGCCGGAATAGGTAGTTAGCATGGCGGGCAAAGAACAAATGATGAGGGGCGAAATGTGTTGGGACTACACGGCCTAAGTCGTTTATGTCTCGGATGTCTGGAAGCAATCAGAACGAGGATGGATTATAGCCAAACCCGAAAAGTTCTTCGAGCAATTGAGAAAGGAATAAAAAGAGGGCGCGAAAAGGAAAGAAGGAAGTCGGAAAGGAAAAGTAACTATTGGGGAGAAGTGGAAAAGCGTACAATGGTCTCGAGGTGTTGTGAACAGACCATTGGATCTGTCGATTACTCATGGATAAGGTCACAGCAGTCAGAGAGAAGACCATTGCGATGGGCCTAAAATGTCGGCTAGACGGGCCTAAATGCTCCAACCTAGCTATGTTGGCCTTTTTGACTGCATCCTTCCACAAGGCTGCTGGGCAATGTTCTGCTATCCAGTTAGCCAAGTGTCTGGTCGTGTGCCCGAAGTAACTTATACCACAGGTGCAAGTAAATTGATATAGGATAACAGATTAAATAAATAAATAAATAAACTTTTAATCTCTGCAATGCAAGGCACACCTTTACAGGCATGAGCATGTTTAGCTAACATAGTGTGATCAAATATGTACAAAAAGTACATGTTTGGCATAACAGTGTATGTAAGTGTATGGGTGTATATACGAAGTGGTCGATGGCCCTCTTCCCGTAAAACCTAGCCATGGGAGACAACAGGTTTACGGGTTCTAATCTCACAGCTCGAGTGGCGTAGAGCACGAGGGCCACGCATTGTCTCTGACGGTGGGAGGACACCTCCGGGTGTTCAATGGTTTGCTACTGCCCGTCTCAAGCCAGGCAGCCCCTGGTCAAATTTGTGCATACCCGCCAAAACCCACCTGCGTCTGGCTGTGGTCGCAGGTGCGTATCCAATTACGGTCGCAAAACATATGATAATTGTTCCAGAACCTCAAAGGCTGCGTGTGACGGCCGTCAAGCTGATGCCATTCTGTCTCTGCAATCACATTCCCGAGCTGGATCTGCTCTCCACTGTCTTGTGGGTCAGGCTATTGAGCCAAAGGCTCCGGGTGGAGTCCCTCAAGCAAAACTCCAAACCACCCACTGCCTTGTGGCTCGGGCTATTGAGCCATAGGCTCCGGGTGGACTCCCTCAAGCAAGCCTCCGAAGCACAACAATCACCTCGCGTGCGATTGCCCACCAATGCAATCGTATGCCTGCGCGCAAAGCACTCAGCATCGGGTGTTGGAACGTGCGCACACTACTGGACCGGAACTCCAGGGAGCGCCCCGAGTGACGCACTGCACTGGTCGCAATGGAGCTGGCGCGCTACCACATCGATATTGCGGCGCTCAGTGAAACTCGGCTCGCTGAGCAAGGTAAGTTACATGAAGCAGGTGCTGGCTACACATTCTACTGGGAGGGCAACGCCGCCTCAGCACCACGTGAACATGTGGGTCGGATTTGCAATATCCGATCGCCTCCATGGCCAGCTGTTGGGTGAACCAAAGGGCATCAGCGCGCGACTGATGACTGTTCGCCTATGACTCGGAAGAGGTAAGTTTGCTACTTTTATAAGCACGTACGGTCCGACCATGTGTTATCCTGATGACACGCGTGATCAGTTCTACACTGAGCCATCCTCCGTGATACGGTCTGTGCCGAGGAGCGACCGACTATTTTTGTTGGGTGATTTCAACGCTCACGTTGGGCGTGATGCATCAGCGTGGACAGATGTTATCAGTTCGCATGGCATTGGTTCAGCGAATGCGAACGGTGACAGGCTGCTCTCACTGTGTGCCACTCACGGGCTGACGATCACGAACACTCGGTTTGCACTGAGTGCGAATGGTATAGCAACCTGGACGCACCCACGGAGTGGTCACGCTCACCTGCTCGACTAAGTCACCGTACGTCAGCGTGATATGCGTAAAGTGCGCATGATACGTGTACTGCGTGGAGCTGAGTGTGGCACTGCTCACAAATTTGTTCGGACCAAACTGTACATATATTTTCGTAAATCGATGTATTGCACTCCCGCCGTGAATCGGCGTAAATTTAACATTCTCTCCCTCGGTACTGTGGCAAAACGTACTGAGCTGGAGAAGGCGATGGCTGCACGCCTGTGGGATGTGGACTGCATAGCCACAGTGGGCGACCCGTGGCACCACATTCGCGATCAGGTGACAGCTGCTGCCGAGGAGACCATCGGGCGCAAACTGTAAGCGGCCTGATTGGTTTGATGAGAGCAATGCGACGATCGGCGCATCGGTGTCGGAGAAGAATGCAGCATTTGCTGCACATGTTGCGGATCCCAGTGGCTTGGGGAAGAGGAGTCAGTTTCGCAAACTTCAACGGCGGCTGACCAGAGAGCTCCGTCCCATTAAAAATGCATGGTGGACGGAGGAGGCGAAGCAGATGGAGTGTTAAGCCGAACGCCGCCAACACAAGGAATTCTTTGACTCCTTGAAGGCGGTGTATGGACCGAGACTGGAGCCGCTGAGGACACTAATCGGTGGTAGTTCAGGCGCTAGCTGCACCCAGACTGCAGGCATAACGCAGGTCTGGCGGAAACACTTTGACTGTCTCCTGAACAACCGTTCAGAGATCGTCTGGCCTACGTTGAACTGCCTGAAGTAGCACGATGTGAAGGCGGATCTGGCGGATACGCCGACACTGGATGAGACGCAGAGAGCACTTGCTCAGCTGCGAAACGGCAAATGTGCCGGAGATGACGGGATCCCACCTGAAGTATTGAAACACGGTGGACCCGCGTTGTTGACTGCGCTGCACCACTTGGAGCAATGCGTGTGGATTAAGGAGGAGGTGCCTGCTGACCTGAAGGATGCCCTTGTGCTACCACTGTACAAGGGCAAAGGTAGCAAGCAATTTTGCACGAATTATCGTGGCATCAACTTGCTGAGTTGTGTGGGCAAAGTGATTGCCCGAATCCTGCTCAATCGCCTCGTCAGTCAGGTTGTGGAACCTAACGTGGCGGAAGAGCAATGTGGATTCCGTTCGGGTCGCAGCACTATAGATATGATGTTTGCGGCTCGTCCGTTGCAAGAGAAGTGCAGAGAACGACACCAGCCATTGTACTTGCTTTTTGTTGATTTCACCAAGGCATTTGATACGGTGAACCGCGAGGCGTTGTGGCTGGTGTTGGGTAAGTTTGGTTGCCCGCGTAAGTTTGTAAGTTTAATTGAATGTCTGCACAGTGATATGCGAGCGAGGGTGCAGCTGAGTGGAGAGACTTCGGATGACTTTGCAGTTGTCTCTGGTGTGGAGCAAGGCTGTGTCTTAGCTCCTGCCCTGTTTAATATATATCTTCATGCAATGTTGTCTTGTGCTTTTGATGCGGCTTGTGCTTACGGTGTTCGTGTGGAGCACCGTATTGATGGTGGGTTGCTGAACATCCGTCGTTTCGGTGCGAGAACTCTAGTCTGTGATACAACTATCCGTATGTTGCTGTTTGCTGACGACTGTGCGTTGTTTTTACACAGCGCGGATGAGTTGCAGCACATGACTAATGCTCTGGCTTCGACAGCGGCCAAATTCGGGCTCACTATCAACACAGGCAAAACTGTCTGTCTGTTTCAGCCTTCACCGGAGGTGCAATCTTCAATATTGCCCCGAATCAGCATTGGCGCTGAAGTATTGGAAACCACCTCCCGCTTCTGCTACCTTGGAAGTGTGATGTCGACTGATCAGCAGCTACACGTTGAGTTGCGTATTCGCATGTCGAAGGCAGCAGTGGCATTGGGGAAGCTTGAGTACCGAGTGTGGAACAACCATCAGCTTACCATTGGCACGAAGCTGATGGTGTACAAATGCATGCTACTGTCCGTTCTTCTATACGGCAGTGAAACGTGGACGATGTACCGTCGGGATGTGCGATACCTCGAGCGGTTCCATCAGCAGTGTCTGCGACGGATTTTGCGGATCGGTTGGGGCGCCAGAGTTGCAGACACGGAAGTGTTGCGCCGAAGTGGGATGTATGCAGTGGACGGCATACTTATACTGCGACACCTGAGATGGCTCGGTCATGTGAGCCGTATGGATTCGGCGAGGATACCGAAACAACTTTTATACGGTCAGCTGAGTATTGGAGAGCGGAATGCTGGGAAACCAAAGTTACGTTACCAGGACATGATTAAAGTGAGCCTCACACGTTCTAATCTTGATTGCAGATCATGGGAATCGGAGGCGGTTGATCGGCGTGCATGGCGCGATCTAATCACGAAGGCAGTTGCTGAAGTGCGGGAGAAAGCCCTCATGCATGCAGAGAAGAAGCTGCAAGTGCGGAAGCGGCAAACACCAGTGAATTGTAGTCCATCGACTTCCAGCGCATGGTGCTGTAGAACATGCGGTCGCGAGTGCCTTAGTCAGGCAGGCCTAGTGAGCCATGAGAGAGGTCACTTGGGACCACTGCCGAAGCGACGACGGGTCCCGCAGTGAACGCAGGCAGCACCGGCGCAGCGTTTGTAGGCACGCTGAATTCGATTTACTAACCGCTTGCTTGCATGTTAAGTCTCTTTATTTCAGGTGGTGGGTTTTCTGTTCTGTCCTAATGCCTTTCTTTCTCGTATAAATGTCTAGTGGGCCATGCGCTGTGCCATTTGGGGCCACTACAGAAGCGACGACGGGTCCTGCAGAGAATTACGGCGAGCCGGCGCAGCGTTTGTAGGCACGCTGAATTCGATTTACTAACCGCTTGCTTGCATGTTAAGTCTCTTTATTTCAGATGGTGGGTTTACAGTTTTTAATTTAATGCTTTTCTTTCTCATATAAATATCTCCCTATACTCTATTCCATTAACTTGCACAGATCGCCTAAGCCAATTGTATTCGATCTCCATAACGTTTTTGTGTTCGTGGCATTCCGTGAACTATATTTCCAGACCTCATGCACCTAGCTAGGATTTGTTTGTAAACAACTTATTACATATGCTATTTAATTAAGGTTTATATCACCGTTTCCTTATGCATTAATCGAGCTTTTCTCTTATGCTTCCTTTTTCTCTCAAGTGATTGGCTGTTGTTTGATATCCCCTGTGTGGGTGCGCTTGATGGGTATGTTGACAAGGTGCCTACCTGTCTATTACTCACTACTTCGTCCATACTGGCTCCAGGAGACAGTTGGTCGTTGCTGGAGGGGACAGGGTGCACGGTCCTTGTGGCCGTGTTAGGATCAAAGAGTGGTTCCATGCAGTCAGTGTGGAGCGGACTACGGTCTAGCCACCGCCTTGTGTGCGCTTGATTTCCCAAATACAGCGTGCTTGTGTTTGCCTGTGAAGGAGTGTGGGCCGGCTCCGTTGATGAAATGTGGTTCCCATCCGCATGCCTCCAGGTCTTATTCCTTCGGGTTTACACTGAATATGGGGTGTGTGGTTGGAGCTGTGGGTGGTGCAGCGCAAGCCATCCATGGTCCCTCTGTAGGCGCAGGCGTCCTGTGGCTGGCCACAGTGACAGGCAAATCCGAAACCGGATGCCGCCAACCAATTGTGTAGGAACGTAGCTCGTGTCTTTGAAAGTTCCGCAGCATTTTTGACCGTTTGTTAGCGTCAGGAACGTAAGCATAAGCGATTGATGTCTGTGGGTTGGATAGCACTTTCCGGATATCCACGGGCCAGTGACTTTAGTTTGTGGAGAGTCACATCCGCTACGTTACGATATTGATAAGCAGACATTTGTGGCTTTTTATAGAGAGAACGCTTGCCAGGCGAAAACCCACCATGTCCTTGAATACTGTCGCGGAACTATTTGCTGGAACGGGTTGAACGCGAACCACCCAGCTGGCACCAAAAATCGAGCTTTAAGACGCTGGATTACAAACAGGGCAGGTACTGCAATATCGTGCGGATAGGCAGCAAAAATTATTAGCCACTACATTTTGGGGTCTTCTGTTCAGTAAGTCCAGGGGAACATTTCCCTTAAAAAGGGCAGTGGAATAAACATCATTTTTTACACAGTCACTCTAGTTTGACTTTGGTCACAGAGCAAAGAGGGTCTCCGAAAAAATGGAACAGGTTAAGCGTTACCTTGTAGTGTGCTAAGGATATAATCCGTTTCGGTTTCCAAAGTTTCGGGGCTACAGATTCAGCTGGCGCAATAATATAGGCAATGCACCAAGTTTCCGTTGTAGTTTAACGGTACAGATCTACGGAAATAGGTGTACTGGGCTGTCCAGGTCGGCTTTCTGTGGACATTTCTTTAGAGCGTGCCATTCTCTCGGCTGCTTAGCAATATGTCCAGAAATGCCATTTTTCCTTCGTTTTCAATTTCGCTTGCAAACTTTAAACTTGGGTTCGCGCCATTTAGCTGATCTAGTAAATGAGCAACTTCGGCGTTTGAATCACAGACGATAAAAGTATCATCCATGTACCTCCAGTATGAATGAACGGAAGCGCAAATTTACGGATGTGCCCGTGTTCAAGCTTAGCAAGAAATATACCAGCCAGCAACGGACCTAGCGGTGACGCCACTGCAACCACATCTATCTGTCTATGATAGCAGCTCACAAATAAAAGTTGCCTGTCGCAGGTACATCTTAAGATCTGTTCCTTAAATCTAAGTACCGGGATACGGGTATCTATATGATTTTTTGTCATCAGATCACAGATGAATTTGACCGTCTCGATTAATGGAACATTTGTTACAAGGGACCAGACATTAAATGATAAAATCAATATACCGTCTACGTTCAGTTGTTCCACCCGTATAACAAAAGCGAAGAATCTTTTATAGCATGAATAAGCAGGGGTTACGTACCGGCTGCAACCGCAACCGAGTGGAAGGCGGAGGCAGACATATCGATAACAGGGCGCAGAGGTACCAGCGGTTTGTGCACTTTGGGCAATTCATAGAGCCGGGGTGGATATGATCAGAGAGGAGTTGAGTGATCAGATAGCGCGTAACTTATAATGTTAGGATATCCCAGTTCTTTCAATGTGCTCGTGCTTTTGGACTCAACCTGTGGAGTTCTGTCCTTCTGTACTGGGTGGCACATGAACTTGCTAGTGTCTTGAAAAATTAAATGTAATTTTGAAACTTAGTCCGATTTATCCATCAATGCCCATTCTGCTCATATATCTAGCCTGGAAATGATCTATTCGGGATTCGAACCCAATTCGTTGATAGCCTCCCGGTACCTTCTAGACAGTACGTTAGAGGGCTTCGTTTCATGCTTCATGTACTGTACTGTATTGTACTTATTGTATTAAAGCGAGAAGCAGGATCGGTACACTTTAGAACCAATACGCTAATATAAGGCCAACCTCCGATGAGTGGAGAACACCAAAAGTAACGCTTGGAAAAATTTATTAAGTGGGGCGAAACGGTATCTAGTGCTAAAATTAAGGCACCGGAAGATAGCTAGCTAGGGGAAAGGTGTGGCCGCGTGCGCGGAGAGCAAAGATGGCCGCGGAGCCGATGAGTGTCGCGCCGTTCGAAGGCGGATGCTATGTTGACTCAAACAAACGCGAGCAACGTTCAAACAGGCGAGCGGCTAATTTGCTATGTACATCGAGAAAATATAATTTTGTGATTTTGTAATATTTTACGCAGCATGCGGCAGCCAAACAAAGGAATCTCCAGGTCACTACACAGCCCCCTCTTAGAAGGGAACCGTAGGTGACCCTTCGATCTACGTGCGGACTGTCCGTCGCCGCCCTGCCTTCTGCGAGACCAGGTGGTGAAACCTGATGCAGCTGCTGGGGGAGAACCCATGCGATCGGACGTTAGGATGCTCCCAACCATCTCCTCCCTACAGGTGCCAAAAACACAAAATGGGGGGAAATGTTCGTAGCGTTCGAGTGCGTAGTGTCACAGCACATGACTAGCCGAACAACCTCCTCGTGGTGTCAGCTGGGTGGTTCGGGTTTAACCCGTTCCAGCAAATAGTTCGGCGGCAGTTTTCCAGGACGTGGTGGGTTTCGCCTGGCAAACGTTCTCCCTATAAAAAGCCACAAATGTCTGCTTAACAACACTGTGACGTGGCGGTCGTGACTCGCCACAAAATAGAGGCACTGCCCCGTGGATTTCCGGATAATTCTCTCCAACCCACGGACACCCATCTCCTACTCGCATATTGATGACAATATCAAACATTGAAGATTGGAGCAGCACAACTACAAGCACAAAATACACAGCTACATACACATACACACAATGACATACATGCATATCCCCTACACAAACACAAACTGCTATGGCAAACATATCGGAGTTTGCACATTCTTGATCATGCGTCGTTATGTCAAAATGATCATGCCTGTAAAGGCGTGCCTCACCTTGTTGAGAATAAAAGATTTATTTATTTATTTATTTGGCTGGCTAGCCGAACAACCTCCTCGTGGTGCCAGCTGGGTGATTCGGGTTTACCCCCTTTCAGCAAATAGTTCGGCGGCAGTGTTCCAGGACGTGGTGGGTTTTCGCATGGCAAGCGTTCTCCCTATAAAAAGCCACATATGTCCGTTTAACAACACTGTGACGTGGCGGTTGTGACTCGCCACTAACTAACGTCACCCATTGCTTATCCGAACAATCGCTTCAAGTCCACTAATAGCAAGCACTGGCGACACCTTCAGACACATTCAAGCAAAATGACAGGAAACATTTACCAATCCCATAAACAAAGCTAAACACGCCTACATGCAAACTTACATACATTCATATATAAACATATGCAACAATCCCATTGTTCCATTGTACATTAACTGATCACATTTTGTACTCTTAACATGATCATGCCTGCGCAGGCGTGCCTCGCTTAGTCGAGAATATACAATTTATTTATTTATTTATTTAGTGTCCGAAAATGTAACGTTCGATTGTCGTTGAACGTCCGCGTGTCGGGGATATGAAAAAGAGGCGGAAACGCGGAGTGTCAAACAGGTGCGAGCAACAGAGCTAGTAAAAGGTGATAGCACTTCCTGAGTGCGATAAGCGAATAAAGCGAGAACCATTTCGTGTTTTCAAAACGATTTTCTCCTTTTTTGGTTTTCAAAACTTTTTTGCGGTTTTTGAGGTTTGCAAAACGCATTGCAAATATTTTGGGTTTTCAAAACGTTTTGTTGGGCGGGTTAGGCCACAAGCAAAAAGGAAGCGGGAAAGGAAGAATGAAAAGCAGACTAATCTTTTAATCGCGCTGGCCAATGAACACGCCTACCTGACCTAGTCGATTTCGGACGTTCGGTCGGAGGCGTTGTCGATCCAGCAGTTTTGTCGGCTGAGGAAGCTTTCGGCTCGATAGAATCGGAAGGAACTGAGTCGGAAGGGTTAGTCGGAGACTGCTTCGTAGCATCGGGAGTAGGCATGTCTTCGATCATAGGCTGCGTTGACTCCTCCGAAGGTGGACGGGAGTCATCGTCGATCACAGGTTCTACATGCGCAACCTTGAGACGGTCGATAGAGACAGTTTCACGTTTACCGTGGCGGTCGATAACGAATACGCGGTCCTTACGTTTAAGAACCTTAAATGGACCTTCGTAGGGTCGTTCGAGTGGTCTGCGTAGACCATCGACTCGAAGGAAAACGTAAGCGCAATGCAGTAGATCTTGTGAAACGAACGATTTACGTCGTCGTTCTCGCACGTCGGTTAGTTTGATATGGCACATGCTCGTGGCTAACTGCCGAGCGTAATTCGCGTCGTAGCGGGGTGTTCTGGGGTATACAGAAAAGAAGTCCCCAGGTAGTCGAAGAGGTTGTGTATATACCATTTCGGCGCTGGACGTGTGCAAATCAGCTTTAAGAACTGATCGGATACCAAGTAGTATCAGAGGCAGTGATTCGGTCCAGCTTAGTGCATTAGCGGCACTAAGTGAGGCCTTCAGCTGTCGGTGGAAACGTTCCACCATACCGTTGGATTGCGGGTGATAGGCGGTAGTCCGGATGCGTTGACATCCGAGGACTTTGATAAGATCGTTGAAGGTCGAGGATTCGAACTGCGGACCGCGGTCGGTAGTCAAGGTGGCTGGACAGCCATGTGACGCAACCCAGTGCTCAACGAAAGCGCGTTACGGTGTCCGCGGATACGTCGGGTATAGGTACTGCCTCGGGCCAACGGGTGTATCGGTCGATCATGGTCAGGATGTAGACCATTCCTCTGGATGGTGCCAAGGGTCCAACCATGTCGAGATAGACATGGGTGAGGCAAGCTGGGACTTGCGGAACACGACCAAGCGGAGCGGACTCGTGCCGCCGTATCTTGGCCTGCTGACACGTTAGACAACCACGTGCCCAGCGCTTAAGAGCGCGTTGCATTCCAAGCCAAACGTATCTCTCGGATATGAGCTTGATCGTGGCTCAGATGCCTGGATGAGCGATGCTATGAAGTGTGTCGAAAACTAGACATCGAAAGGTTTCTGGAACGACGGGTCGAGGTCGTCCAGTAGAAGTATCGCACAAGATTGTGTCATCAGATGACGGCAGTGGATGCGATGTGATTCGTAGCGAAGAAGCTTGTTTGACATTCTGACAGTCAGTGTCGGTTAGTTGCGCGGTAGCCATGGCAGATAAGTCGATTGCCTGGCCACTGGTGTGGATTGCGGAGACGCGCGAAAGAGCGTCTGCAGCGACGTTATTCTGACCTGAAATGTGTCGGAGGTCAGCAGAAAATTGAGCCACGAAATCCAGCTGACGAACCTCACGTGTTGAGTATCGAGCCAACTGATTTCGAAAGGCGTAAATAAGCGGCTTATGATCGGTGAAGATAAGGAACGAATTACCTTCTAAGACGTGCCTGAAATGTCGGACGGTAGAATAAAGTGCCAGCAGTTCGCGGCTGAACGTGCTGTACTTGACTTCTGCCGGTTGTAAGCGTCGGGAGTAGAAAGCAAGTGGTTTCCAGTATCCTTCAGTGAATTGCTGCAGGACGGCGTCAATGGCGGTGTTTGATGCATCGACTGCAACGTTGAGTGGAGCTTTGGGGTCGAAATGGAGAAGCATAACGGCTTCAGCCAAGGCCTCTTTGCAGGACTTGAAGGCTTCGGTTGCAGCGGGCGTCAACTCGACGTTGCCGTTCTTGCGTCCACGAAGTAAGTCGGTCAATGGACTGAGCAAGTCGGCACAACGTGGCATAAATCTACGGTAGTAGTTGAGCATCCCACTAAAACGGCGGATGGCAGCCAAAGTAGTCGAAACGGGAAAGTCCTTAATGGCGCTGACTCAGGCTTCGAGCGGCCGTATGCCATGCTGGTCAATTCGGTGACCAAGAAATCCGATAGATAGTTGCTAAAATATGCATTTGTCAGCGTTGACAGTAATGCTATTAGAAGCTAACCTCTCGCAAAGCATCTTGAGGTGCTCCGCGTGCAGTTCTTCGGAAGAACTAACTACTAAGTCGAGTCCTCTCGTGACAGCGTCTATGAAGCGTTGAAAAGTCTGAGCTGCGTTGCGAAGACCGAAGGGCATTCGCAAGAATTCGAAAAGTCCGAAAGGCGTGATGACTGCGGTTTTCGGAATGTCATCCTCGGCTACAGGGATCTGGTGTTAAGCTCGAACCAGCTCTATCTTCGAGAACACACGGGCGCCACGTAGGCTAGCCGTGATGTCCTGCATGTGCGGAATCGGAAAGCGGTCGGGGACGGTAGCGTTATTGAGAGCGCGATAGTCGCCACATGGACGCCAGTCTCCTGACTTTTTAGGCACCATATGTAGAGGTGACGCCCACGGGCTCTTAGATGGGCGAATAATGCCTAGGTCTAGCATGTGCTCCAATTCGGAGCGTGCAATTTTGAGCTTGTCGGGGGTCATGCGCCTGGCTTTTGCGAACACAGGCGGACCTTTCCTAACGATGTGATGTGTCGCGGCGTCGGTTGCGGAAGGCTACGGGACGGAAGGACGGAAGGCGTGCGGAAAACTATCGAGCAGCGTTTGCCCGACGGGTGAACTAAGTTGAGTCGCATACACGGGACTGATTGACGCGGTGTCGGTCAAAGTCCCAATGACTGCGAGATTCGTAAGGCGGTCGACTAGACGGTGTCGCTTAACGTGGACGAGTAGATCGTAATGACGTAAGAAGTCGAGACCAAGGATAGGCGTTTGAACATCCGCAACGAGGAATATGCATTTGAAAGTGCGTCGGAGGCTGAGATTTAGCGTGCGCGAGCGTTGACCATATACGCGGATAATGGCCCCGTTAGCTGCGCGCAATGAGCTAGTCACCTTTTCGGTAGGGTCGTTTGGATCACGCGGCCGAAAGCTGACTTCTGCGCTAGTACCAACTACATGGCGAACTCCGGTTCTACTATCGGTGACGAAGAAAAGGCGACTGCGTTGACCAGCTACGTCCGTCGCCCCTACGTGCTGGTCCGCCCGTTTCCCTGCTGCTGTCGTTTGAAGGAACAGGGCGGGCGACATGATTTAGCTTGCTGGCTGAATCGTTCGTGGTACCAGCAGTAACCGTTTCTATTCGGTGATCGCGAAGGAGAGTTCGAACGTGAACGCGAACGGCTCCTAGAGAATTTACAGCGGTTATGTCCGGAGACCGAAAAGTCTGCGAATTGCCGAGTCAATGTTGCCATCTGGGATTTAAGCGTGGCGATATCGTCGTCCTGTTTCGTCTGGACCTGCGAAACCTGGCTGCACGACTCCCAAATGCGGTCGGCTGTATCGGCCAGTTTCAGACAAAGGTGCATCCTCACTGGCGCAGAGGATGTGTAGCATCTCGGGCGGGAGTCGTTGCAACCACATTTCCCGAAGAAAAGAATCATCTATCGAAGTGGGTTTAGCGAGGCTCTGCATTTTTCGAAACAGCTAAGGCGGCTTAAGGTCGCCAAGATCGGTTTCGTTGAGGAGTTTCGTAACTTGTTGTCGATCAGATAAGTCTGTTCTTCTCAGAACAGCTGTCTTGACTGCATAGTAAGTCATTTGGTCGTCAGGAAGATCTAGAATGTCATCAATGTCATCGCTGACATTTAGCGGAAGCGCGGAAACCACAAGGTGGAACTTGGTCTTTTCGGACCTAATACCACGCAAAGAAAATTGCGACTCTAGCTGACCGAACCAAGACTTAGGATTAGACTCGCGAAAAGGTGCGATAGGAAGCGTAACTGTGCCGATCTGAACGTCAGAATCTACGCGATCAGTTTCCATGGCGAGCAAAATAGCGAGCCAGCGATATTAAACCGGAAAATGAAAAGTGAAAATCAGACAAGTTAGCGAAAAAATGTGGCCAAATTTGAAAAGGCAGGTTAGCGAAAAAGCACCGGATAATGACCAAAAGTCGGGGGTCACCATTAAAGCGAGAAGCAGGATCGGTACGCTTTAGAACCAATACGCTAATATAAGGCCAACCTCCGATGAGTGGAGAACACCAAAAGTAACGCTTGGAAAAATTTATTAAGTGGGGCGAAACGGTATCTAGTGCTAAAATTATGGCACCGGAAGATAGCTAGCCAGGGGAAAGGTGTGGCCGCGTGCGCAGAGAGCAAAGATGGCCGCGGAGCCGATGAGCGTCGCGCCGTTCGAAGGCGGATGCTAGATTGACTCAAACAAACGCGAGCAACGTTCAAACAGGCGAGCGGCTAATTTGCTATGTACATCGAGAAAATATAATTTTGTGATTTTGTAATATTTTACGCAGCATGCGGCAGCCAAACAGGGGAATCTCCAGGTCACTACAGTATCAAATGCGAAGGTAAGGAACGTAAAGAAAGGCTCGATAAAATATTTAACAAAACAAAGTGTATGCAACACAGACGGTATCAACTGTATGGTTATGCAGAGCTTCTGAATGATGCAGATTTTTGTCTTGTTTGTATACATCAGAACTCGGCACGATTTCAAGCGTGCAATTTGCAAGCATTTTCGGAAACTGTCACTGGGCTTGGTAATTGTGCAATTTGCTTTAGCCTTAATATTTGTAATAAAGTAAAACACACGCTAAATATATTTATATATATATGTATATACTACCCTGCTAATGAAGAAGCTTCTATATATTTTTCTCCTATTTTAATCACAGTTGCTTGTGTTTGTTGATTCATTGGTTAGTACGATTGTCTTTTTAGATAAGTAAGACGGTTTCATGTAAGGTATGTTAACGGTGTTTTAGTGCTGTGAATATTTCCCTATTAACTTGTAAGCTCTGTCTGTTGAGACGGTTTACAACAGGCAGCTCCCTGTCCGCACCGACAGGCATGTTTTAAGTTTCTCGCAAAAAAGAAATGAAATAAAAATAACGCGGTAGCCTTCTATATATGCTGTTAACTAAGGTTGTGCATTTTTAGCACCATTGTATTTCTTTTAAGAGGCATTACCTTAAAGAAAATCCAAATTTCAATCAGCGTGAGTGACCATTGGAGCTCCCTGGCTGGCCAATATTTGTGTCCCAAGCGGTCCCAAGTAAACACGTTTTGGACGACTTCTGATCACTAGAAAATATTTTCCGTTTTTCTTAACGGTTATAGTATTACGTTGTTACAATTTGGGAATCGATTTGCGCTTAACTTTGCCGTTATTTGCAAGTAGGAAAGTTGCATTTGCGGTATATTATAGGAATACGTTAGAAAAACATTCTGAGTGACCGAAAGTCATCCTATTTGGGACGAATTACAATTGGAGCATTAGCACAATTTGGTAATAGATTTCGACTTTAGGTTGACGGTATTTGCAACCAGAAAAGAAGAATTCCTTGTCCATGGTAAGGGTGTGTTGGAAAATTCTTCCGTGTCATTCAAAATCTGTCCAATTGGGACGGCCAGGTCACAAAAGTTTTTGCACAGGTAGCTCCAACCATCACCATAACGGACACATTTTTGTCGCTCATGCTGTCAGTGCTGTCGACAAGGAAGGTAACTCAGAAGTCGAAGTAGTGGAAGTCCGAGTATGCTTTCGGTACAAGAAGCAGAACGCTATATAGTCAGGAGCCTATTTTCCTATTTGGAAGCTGGTCTAACCTGACTTTTTAGAGGGTCGCCTGTACCGGAAACCCAGAAAGCGATTCGAAAAGAACGATCGAGTTGCAGGGAAAATTTTATTGGTACAGTAAAAGATTCCCTGTTATCTAGCTATAAAAGAACGACACCGTGGACGCTCTAGCTAGGGGAATGAAGTATGCACAGCAAACAAGGCAGTTGCGAGTTGCAACCGAAACGAGCGCCAAGCAAAAATGGCGATGAGAAGGTCAAGCATTCGAAATCAACGATCAGTTCAACAAACCACACCGGTTGCCTAGGTGTACAATGAAATAATTTTAGTTAGAATTTTACACAGGCAAACCGGGGAATCTCCAGACTGCTACAACTTGAGCTTTTATGTCGTGACAAAACCCATTCTGTTATCATTAGTTTAGACCATTTAGGTATTCACATTTTTACAAGCCCGGTTGCAATTTACTCCGTTAGCGTTAGTTTGCTGGAAACGTTTTATTTACCATGCATCCTACTGTCATTTGTCTTTTTCTAATCATCATCCTTTCATTATAGCCTGAGAATTAATTAATTCTGTCTAGTTCGTTTCTGTATAGAGCAAGTGGTTAGACAATTTTTAGTTGTATCGATACCGATTTAGTGCGTAAAACAGTTAAAACAAGTAGCTGAGGGCTGTCAGTGATCTGTGGATCGCTGCAGTTGCAGTAGAAGCAGCAAGATCCTGTCGTACTTAACAATTTGTATTCCAAGGCATTTTTAGTTTCTTAACCAACTAATATCATTTGACTCAAATTTGTATACGAACACTTGATCCTGCATTATTTTCCAAAATCACTATCTATCACACAACAGAATATCACCAGAGGAGATTTTAATATTGTGCTTTAATTAGTTTTACTCTCATCCTTCGATAATATCAATAACATATATTACTGGATATATGAGTCACGTTTAATCTGATTACCTTTATTGAATGAGTTTCAGGTAGCTGCTTAATAAATGAGGATTTCTATATTAAGGAATCATTTCCTTTGCTACGAAGTTCTCTACTGTTTGCTGTAGGTAGTCTAAATGGTTAGTCCTGTGTTACGTAGCGCGAAGTGGCTTTGTACATCTGCTAGCACTTATTGAGATGGATATTTTAACCGGTAACTTCCAGGCAAACTCACCTTCACTAGCGATTTCATTCATAATGATAGGTACCTAGGGAAAATTTTGTGCATTCTGACAAGTTATATTGTGGTACCTCAAGTTGTATATAACGGAAGTGAAATCACAAATGTTATTGCATAACTACTATACCTGGGTTGTTTTTCTGCTCGACATTTGTGCTCAAAAGTTTTGTACTGAGAAATAGTGCACGCCTGCACGAATGACCAAACTGCATTAACAAATCTGTCCTTGTTATGCACTACACCAGTGTACTTAGTTTCAAACGTTTGAAATAGATGTTCACTCTTTGCCTCAATTTGCTGTTTCACTTAAGTAACATAGGCAACCTCTATATTCATATTTTGAAACAAAACATGCCTCTGAAATTTCGAGTAATTCGGAGCAAAACCTTGTAAGACGCGTGCTGTTTATCATGCGTATTTCATTTTAACAACATAGGATCTAGTTTTTAAAAATCTAATATTTAGGCTTACATTTCTCGGCTATGTCCAAATTATCCTATTTTGTTTCCCACATTTATTGCACAAATAACTTGCCCCGACAATGTCTGCTTACCTTATGTGGCCTGGCTAGGTAAAGTGTAGTGAAAACTCTGTGTGGCATAAATCAATTACGGCGACTGAAGTGATACTGTGCCATAGACTATACGAATAACAAGAAAACGGTACTTGCTGTAAATGCAGTAACATTTAGTTTATTATCAATAGGTAGTTAACTAAGAATGTCGGTGGCGCTACGTGTTGGTATTACTCAGAAACCAACGCCACCAAAATCCTTATATATTAACATCCAGGTACAACGATGAAACTGTTTTGTTTCTTTAAAGCAGTACATGGTTGGTGGCATCCGCTATCGGACTTGCCTGTCACTGTGACCAGCCACAGGACGCCTGCACCTACAGTGGGATCATGGATGGCTTGCGCTGCACCACCCAAGTTCTAACTAAATACATGATATCTAGTGTAAACCCGAAAGAAAAAGACCGGGAGGCATGTGGATGGGAACCACGTTTCATCAACAAGACCAGCCCGCAATCCTTCGCAGACAAACACAAACACACTGTACTTGGGAAATAAGTGCACACAAGTCAGTTGCTCGACCGTAGTCCGCTCCACACTGAGTGCTTGGAACCACCCTTTGAGCCCAGTATGGCCAAAAGGACCATGCACCCCGTCCCCTCCAGAAACATCTAACTGTCTCTTGGAGTCAGTGTAGATGAGGTAGTGGATAATACACAGTTAGGCATCTTGTAAACATGCACATCAAGCACAGCCACACCGGAAATAGCAAGTAACAGCCAATCACTTGACTCGCAGATATCAAATAAAAGAAATCAAATAATGTATACAGATACGGTGACCTAACTATTCAGTAAATGGGCATATGAAATAAACTGATTACAAACAAATCCGCAATAAGTTCCAGACGTTAGAAAATAGGTTTTAAGAAAATACCACAGAGAGGAAAATGTTATCAAAGTTAACTAAAGTAGTTTACGGAACGCGTGCAAGTTTATAGAAGGTAGTTCAGGTAGACACTAATGAGATACAAAAGCATTAGGACAACATAGCAAAACAACGACCTGAAATAAAGAGATTCAGCATGCAAGCACGCGGTTAGGAAATCGAATGCGGCGTACCTACAAACGCTGCACCGGTTATGCCTACGTTCGTTGCCAGACTCGCTGACGTTTCGGTGTTGGCCCCGAGGGGCCTCCCTTATTGCTAACTAGACCTGCCTGACTCAGGCACTTGCGACCGCATGTGTTATAGCAGCATGCGCCCGATGTCGATGGTGTACAACCCATCGGCACCTGTCGCTTTCGCAATTTCCGCTTCTTCTCTGCATGTATGAGTGAGTTATCTTGCACCTGGGCAACGGCCTTTGTGATCAGGTCGCGCCATGCACGTCCATCAACCGCCTCTGATACGCACGCCCTGCAGTCAAGATTGGAACGTGAGTGGCGCACTTTGGGAAATAAACTTCGGTTTCCCTATCTGCCGCTTCTCACCACAGCTGAACACATCCTAGCAGCTTCGGTATCCGCGTAGAATCTATACTCCACAAGTGATCGAGCCACCTAAGGTGTCTCAGCAAAAGTATGCAGTCCAATGCATACATTCCACTGCGGCGCAAAGATGCTGCTGTTTCCGCAGCTCTGTCGCAGCAAACGATGGTTAGAATCCGTTGGGGACACTGTTGCTAGAACCGATAGAGATGTCGCACATCCTGCCGGCACCCCGTCTACGTTTCCCTGCGTATAACAGAACAGACAGCACCATGGTGTTGTACACCATCAGCTTCGTGCCAACGATAAGCTGATGGTTGTTTTACATCCGGTACTCTAGCTTCCCGAATGCCGCAGCTGCCTTCGATACGCAGCTCACTGCCTATCTGCTAGTCAGCCAACACCGCACGCGGAAGGTAGCAGAAAGGGGTGGCGGTTTCCACTACTTCACCACTAACGCTGATTCGCGGCAACCTTATTGGTTGCACTTCCGGTGGAAGCTGAAAGAGACAGCCAGTTTTGCTTATGTTGCTAGTGAGCCTGAATTCGGCGCTGTCGAAGCCAGAGCATTAGGCATGTGCTGCAACTTATCCGTGTTGTGTGCGAACAACGCAAAGTTGTCAGCAAACAGCAACATACGGATAGTTGTCTCACAGACTAGAGTTCTCGCACCGAAAGAAGGGATATTCAACAACGCGCTATCAATACGGTGCTCTACATGAACACAGAAGCACAAACAGCTTCAAAAGTACAAGACATTATGGCCGGAAGGTAAATAAATCAGCATAACCATCAAATTAACGTAAGTGCGAAATGGCAAAATTCAAGGGTTATTAATTTTTACAATATAAAGCTTACTTAATGTTATGGTCCTCCCGGTTGGGGGTTTGAAATGGGATGACGTCCATTACTGTAAAACTAAATCATTGGCACCTCTCCGTTGCCTTGCGGATAGGTGTTTGAGGTAAAGGCTTTGGATGAGGACCCTAATCGTCCTCCTGTTTAGGTCTGCGCGCCCTGACAGTATCAGCACACATACAACTATGACATTTTCTTCAAATATAAACTTTATCCTGCATCGGCCGTCGTGCAGATTATCATGGGTCGCCTTATCTGGTGCATACAGCAGGGCAGATAAGCAAAAGCGTGCTACAGCTGGCGTCTCGCTTCTTTCATTTCCACCTTTATATGTTACTCCCATCCCGATCCTCATTACTAACCTACCTTCTATAACTCCCAATTTAATTGACAGCAACCGAAGTACCACTGGAGTAAAATCATCTGCAGCCACCATCCCATAACAACTATCGTGCGCCTATGGGCAAAAGCCTCTTATAAGGCCACGCTATCCCGTTTCCATGGCGACATTCAACGTTCGCACTCTAAGACAGACAGATCAACTGCTTGCACGCGCAAACCCCTTGGACACACTGGGTATTGATGTGTGTTATTTGTCCGAAACTAGGATAAATGACCCTAACGGGGTTGATAAATTAACTAACACGGCTTCTCCTCTCGTTATTAGTTGCATGCATCCGGAGTCGCTGATGTAGCACTCACGTGTCAATCTGGTGTAGGTACCGTTCTAAGCTCCAAGGCTGAGCCATCGGTGGTTAATTGGATTCCGGTACACAACCGTTTATGTTCAGCTTGTTTGACGACGTCAGATAAGGTTGATTCATGAAGTATTAACAGGCGCTGTTTGTTTGTGATTTCCGCTTATGCTCCCACAGACTGCGGTTCTGCTACTGTCTAGGACACATTCCACCGCGAACTGAACGCGATAATACGTAGTGTTACTGCTTCAGATATTATAGTACTTGCACTGGATTTGAACGCACAAGTAGAGCGTCTGAGCTCTTCAGAAGCTTAGCTGTGTGGTAATTACGGGCTTAATTCCAAACGGACTGACAACGGTGAGCGACTGCTGCAGCTGTTTGCGGAGCACCAGTTGTTTCTTAGTAGCATTGCTTTTAGACACAGTAGGCACCGAACAGCTACTTGGCATCCGCCTGTAGCTGGCCAGCGATGGATCCAAATTGACCACATAGCCATGTTATTGATAGCATGGTTCCATTCTGGATTGCCGCTCGTGCTGTAGTACCCGCGTCTACTCTGATCATGCCTTAGTATGCTGTCGTTTCTCCATGAAGTTTACCGGGGGTCACACCAAGCGTCTCCTCCAATTGGCAACTGAGAAATTGTCTCAGCCCTCGGTCAGGCAAGCCTATCAAGACGCACTGCGTACCAACTTTTTCTGTCTTGTCCTAATGACACTGAGCTTCAGTGGAATAGGATCGCAGCCGCCATGCACGAAGCAGCAGCACCTGCTTGTGGCACTATCCATCGTCACCGCACCATGCACTGGATATCTGAGAGGTCGGTGAACCTGTGGGAATCTAGAAGACACCTCCCGGCTGACGCTGAACACTATGGGACCAGACGGACTATTAGGCGTGAAATAAAGCAGAGCCTACGTGCCGGCAAGGAAGCGTGGTGGGCCAGTCGGGCTCAAGAAATGGAGGAGTCAGGAGCAGTAGGCAATTACCGCAAGCTGTTCCAGCTTATCCGCGCCACTGGTCCCAGGAAACCAGGCGTCGGTGAGACAACCAGAAACAGCGCGGGTGCACTGACACACAGTAAGTAACGCCGTATGGCTTGTTGGGCGGAACATTTTCAAGAACAGTACAACTGGCCCCCCGCTCCCGGACATCTTCCTACTCAGGTGATGCAGGACAAGCCATGGACGGTTGGTTTAGAGCCTCCGTCGGAGGCCGTGGTTTGAAAAGCGATCACAGCCGTCAACCGTTTTCGTGCCGCCGTCCCGGATTTCCTTCCATCTGCACTATTTAAAGATGGAGGTGAGGTCCTCTGCAAAGCACCGACCTTCTCATTCGAATGTACCTGGTGGGAAGAGAGTATCCTAGCTAATTGGAGCAAATCGATTATGGTAGCAATATACTAGAAGGGCAGTCGCACAGACTGTGCGAACCACAGGGGTATTAGCCTAACGTCAGTTATGAGAAAATTACTGGACTCGATTCTCGTTCGTCGCCTCACTGTGGTACGGGACTCTCGGATTAGGGGACAGCAGGACGGTTTCCGCCCAGGACGCGGCTGTATAGACCATATATTCAATTTGCTGCAGGTGCTAGAGCAGCACTACGCATACGACAGACCGACAATAGCTGTGTTCCTCGATTTCAAGAGTGCGTTCGATTCAGTCGATCGATCGATTCTGTTCGAAATACTTGCGCGGAAATGTGTTCCCACGAAATATGCGAACACCCCTCGTGCTCTATACTCGAACACTACAGGCCGCTGCAGGGTCTACGGTGGCCTATCGGGTAGCTTTCCGACTACAAGTGGCGTTCGTCAAGATTGTCCGTCTTCCCAATTTCTTTTCAATGTGGTCGTGGATTCTATCATGGAGTGTTCCCTTGCAGAATCTCACGATGTACGCGCTGAAGTGCTGCCTTGTAAAAAATTAGTAAATCTTGATTATGCGGACGATATCGTCTTGCTTTTCGACGATGTTGGGGCGGCACAGTCAACCTTGAATAGCCTGACCAGAGTGGTCCCATTATTTGGTATGCACTTCACACCTTCAAAGTGCAAAGTGTTGCTGCAGGACCACCAGCCACTTTATGACCATTTGACGCTTGCCAACGAGGAACTCAAGGTGGGTAACCATTTCACTTATCTTGGCAGCTGCATCCCTAATGATGGGTCCATAATAACTGACGTCAGCTCACGCATTGCAAAAGCCAGAGCTACCTTCTTGAACCTACGACATCTTTGGCTACAGAAGGGCGTTTCCCTTCGTCTGAAAGGCCGTGTATACAAGGCCACAGTGAGGGCCGTTCTGCTGTATAGTAGTGAGACTTGGCCCCTTCGGTCTGAAGATCAGAGGCGCCTTCAAGTCTTTGATTATCCTTGTCTGTGAAGCACTGCTGATGGACTGTTGGTGGACTGAAAAGTTAACTTTGATTTTCATTATCAAGAATTTGGGTCGTCCGAACGTACTCTTCTAATTAAAGTCTTTTTACAGTGCTGCCCTGCTTCTTAGAATATTTAGGACATTACTGGATGTAAAAAGTGCCAAACAAATTCTTTTTCATATTACTCTGGCTAAAAATATTGGAAAAATACTAGAGCTATCTTCCCTTTTTATTTTCCTGTTTTGGTTTAGCAAAACAGCTGTTTTCCATGAGCAGATGTTGATGTCCGTCCGTCCGTCACGGTTTGCTGTTCCTAACTAATTGGGGAAAAATTGTTTTGGGTCGGCGAGATATCAAAAAGACAAAGTGAGAAACAGTTTCGTGTATGGGCTGAGGAGACAAGACTGTTAGAACTCCTGGACGGACATTAGTGAATACTTGCCGTGACTGGACGAGAGCTCCACCCGTGGAGTGGTGTGTGCGATTCAATCAACAAGCGGTCTGGATTCCCGACTAATCACCTAGGTGTACGAGTAGGTAAGATTACTGGATTAAAATCCTCACAAGGAACGCAATAATGCCAATTAGGTTAGCATATTACAGCACTTTATGTCCTCAGTTCACTTTGTAACAAAAGGCTGCAATTTGCGATAACGACAATTATAATTTGTTTGCACGATACTTGAATTCATGTACGCAAGTACTGCGAAATCTCGACATCGGAATTCTATATCGTATAGATCTCTAAATGCTACTCATTATAAGTGTGCAGATGAATTTAGTTTCTGAGACACGCATAAGTATCTGTGTAGCATTAGTGAGCGGGATACCCGCGACAAAGTTTAAAAGCTTTGCGTTCCAATCACAATGAATCAGGAACACACCGTTTCTATTATCGACATTGGCATCAAAGGGCTAGTGAATTCAATTTCCTTTACTAAATTGTTCTCGTTAAACAGTTGGTTGTGTGTGGTTTGCTTTAGAAGACCTATGAAAGCTTTTAAATTATAGTTGGAAGAAAGGAGCGTTTTTAACTTATATTTTGCCACTTTCCTTTTTAAGTAATTTCTAGTAAGACGTGATACTTGCTTGTTCTTTCACATCCGCAGGTTCGGAGTCTTGTTTACCGCCGATGATAGTAATGCTAAGGTGACTGCATGAAGCAGTGTTAGTCAGACCAATTTTTGGTTTGTTATTTTCACATTGTGCTAACTGCTTTATCGTCTTATGTCGACCGCATTCTCTGCACTCGTGGCACGGCTTCTTTATACCAATGTTTGAATCTCGTCTACTAGTGCGAACCGAACAAGATGTTCTAAATAGTCGGATTTAGCGTATAACTGACAGCTAAGGGTAACTATTTCTTTACTTGCGGGGGAAGTCAACAATGCAGTATCAGACAACGCTTTTGCTCATTAGCATGTTATTCGCTCTTTCGGTTGTGGATATGTTTGCAACACACATTTATTTACCACTAGATTATATTTGAAATCGAGCCATCAGGTCCTTTACTGTTATCTACGGCGTCAATCATAACAGGAAGACGAAAAAGAAGTTAGATGAAGAGCGCAATTATTCATGGGGCGTCATGCAGAATTACTTCATATGCATATTTGTTGGTGTTAAATTATAAGGAAAGTTGATTTATTTTGTGACATTTAAAGCAGTCAGTTCATCTCGACAATGTGAAAAGCCCTACGGGAAGACAAAGCCAGAGAGATGCAGGCATTTCATGTCTTCTCTTCAATGCTTAAAAAGATAACTAGTGATGAAGTACAACTGTCAAGTGATACAAACGTACAAACAAATAAAGGAAAAATCTGGAACTCACGTCTCTACGTCCACGACAACCTGAGGCTGACCTATAGTTGGTTTTGAACACAAGGCTCCAGCTTTATCCGGCTTATTACAACAGCCTCAGCGAAAGGGAGAAGATATGAATTGGTATGCTGCGGTATGTCTTTGAACGACTTTCTGTCTTCGATCCGGTGACCTGAGATAGATAGAGTTCTGCCGATGGAAGATGCTGGCTTAGGATAGACATGCTTGATGAGCCGTCTCGTGTTGGATCCAATTTGGAACGTGCTACTTCATCAGAACACTCTAGGTCCTATCGGTTCTGAATACATAACAACACAGTCACATACGAATTGGTACAGGCAGTGAGAGTTAGCTCCGATAGGCTGTTTCTTCCAGTGGAGACAGAACCAACTTGTTGGTTCGTTCGAAAATGTTGACTTTGGCAGCGCAAGAAATGCGTTAGCATTGGCTCTCTAGTTTGGCTTGTTTGATTTTGCTTCCTGATGAACCTACGAGGGTAGCCACTTGTAATTTGTGCGCTATTGATCAGTTTCAATTCCTTGGACAGACAATCGATCGAACATATTTGTCTCGCACGACTGAAAATGGTCTTCACCAGCATCCGCTTGTATCGCATTGCTGTGAAGCTGGCAAAGTGCAGGCACTGGCCAGACCACGTGGCTTTTCTGTAGACAGTCCTTTTAAACTGTCTATTGTCTCTTCGGCTGAAGAAGACATTCAAGTATGGGAGGCGATTTTGCTGCTCAACTTCACAAGAGACTCGCAGGTTTGTCTGCGCAGTAATTATTAGCGTCACCAGCTGCGTGGGCTGCCGTTCAGATGAACCAAAGGCTAGGACTTCATCTATGTATCATTTATGGTATGGCACTTAGGTTATTTCTTCAAATGTACTTCGTTCTGTCATCCTCATAAAGAAATCTGCTAGTATAAGGTGTATAGAGCTGCCCATAGTTGTCCAATTATTCTGACGATACGGTGTGTTTTGGAATTTAAATTCAATAGTTTACATACAGAATAGCAACGATTCTTGTTGTTATTCAACCGACATGAGGGCGAACATCCAGAAGTTTCTACTAACTCATAAACACAGTCAATAGTTGGTGTGGGGGGACGTTAGTAACCAACGATTCTACATCCAAGGAACACATCACTTTATTAGATAAGTCCATCTTGTCGAGGTATTCTAGCCGTTTAAACCAATTCCTGAGACCGTAGGAATTAGATTGATCTCTTAACGGGAATAGCGCTTTCACTAACCAACGAGCTAGTTTACTTTGTGGTGCGTTTACCGTTGAGAGGATCGGTATGAGCACACTCCGCTATTATGTGTCCTTGGTAGCCGATACAGCTACTATGTAGTTGAGACACTCGGCTTCAAACCGTTGCGTTATGGATTAGACGATACCGCAGGAGCGTTTCTAGATGGTGCGGAATGCGAGCTTTAAATACAGTCACTACATGAACTTTCTCAATTCATTTAACTTTGCCTGGGTTACTGAGTATAACATTCATCTACTTGATGTAGTCCTTCTTATTCGTAAATGCTACTCTAGATACCTCCTCAGGCATCATTGCAAGTGCATTGTAGTATGACTCTAATTGAGGGTTCTGTGGACTTCTGATTCAGGGGCGTACGCAGACCAGAATAGACTGAGGGTGTTGAAGGACAAAAGAGATACTTTGTAGGCGGATTCCCAACCACCTAATAAGAGTCGGTGCTGGATGGAAGGTGTGCCTGTGGTACACCTCATGGCGGCCGGATGGCACTGTCACAGGCGGTGATAGAGGATAGGGCGTGAAAACAAGCAAGAGAGATGGCTACTGTAATAATGGTGAAAATGAAACGGGAAGGCGAATAGAAGAGGAAACGACAATCACACTCTAGGCTACTTTCGGCGACGTCTTATCTGTTGACTTTTTAGTAACGACACTCCGACGCGCTTCATACATCTTTAGCACACAGGTCGTGCAGCGCCCGCATATGCCGATTCGTCTGCGCACATTTTTCTTGTTTGTGTGGTTTGTTAAACAGTTTTGAGGCAAAGCAAACTTTGAAACAGCTTTTTAAAGTTGTTCAGATGCCAGTTACCAAGAAGCTGTTGATAACTGGAATTAAAAGACACTTTTACCTAAACTGTCTTTCGATTTCAAGGTCACTCCCCTGTGGAATAACAGACAGAAGGTGCGAAAAATTGTTTGGCCAAGTTATACTTTGAACAAAGCGGTTTTGGGTTACAGTTCAGCAGATTAACTATCTAACATACTCTGAGCCATCTAAACCGACCCAGGCTGCTGACAACATGGCAACCGGGATAGATTGCTCCCAACCTGAATTAGCGCTGTTGAACAGTGACTATTCGACTGTCAACGGCAATTTCTGTTGAGTGCTACTCAAGCGCATCGGTGATTCTGCTGCTGGTAAAGCCATTTTTCACTAATCTGTGGCGATGATTGGCAGTAACGACTATTTCGGAACTCCCAAGTGGCGTTATCCCGTAATTACGGGGATATTAGTATTAACTTGATTAGCGCCAAATACTAGTCCGCAACGTGATTCGGGTCACTTTACCCTAGGTGAAATTCAATCGCTGAAAACCAAACTGGCTTCTGTTACCACGGTTCTTCAAGGATACAGGTACATGGAGAGCGTATACATACAGATAATCTATTGCGTCCAATCTACTCGTTTGGTGTCTTACGGATTTTGGGACTTACCGCACAACCTTACTGCTAACCACAAAACCCCTTAGTTCTGCTTCTCTGGTCTCATGGTTATTTATATAAGTGTTGTAAAGTACATGAATCACTGTTCCACATAACTCGCACGGACTGACGTTTGTGAATATATGAAGTCTAGGTCAGCTTTTACCTTCTTACCACAATATTCATAAGTAATTAAATAACTTAAGGGAAATAACTGCATATAACCTCTCTCTTTATGTTCCCTTCTCATGTAGTCGAATTAAGGTGTTCTACTGTTTTGTTTGTTCTTCGAACTATCAAAAAGCAACATGCATTTTCTAAATTTGGCTAATACATCAGCAGTTCCCGCAATTACCAATCATTCTCTCGCGGGAGTTTCGTCAAATTTATCCAACAAATTGGAAAAACGGATCCTCCGTAGGGCACATTGAACAAGGGAAATTTGCGTATTTATGGTAATAACATTTACCTTGGAGAGATGCAGCTAACTTGCTGGTTAGATCTCTTTCTACTAAATTAGTCTTTTTAGCTTCAATATCGCCGACTGTTGGAAGGCTGGGTTGACGCATCAACGGTTGCTCCTGGGAAAACTTAAATAATCTTGAGTATTCGAACCAAGTCTAATGGTCAGGAGATATGCGTCCAGTGCTTTTATGCATATGTGACCTGAGTAGGGTTTTGAAACAGCTACATCACAAACAGCAAGCTTTTTCTCTTTCCCTACGACCGAAACGCAACTGTCTTTTCGGCTGTTCTAAGAAGATTTTGGTAGGAACTTACATTAAGCTTTTTCTGTCTCTATAGTAATTAACGGTTCTCCAAGAAGGCTTTACTTTGGCTTTACTGTGCAGAAAATAGGAAAAAGATACTGATGCGACGTTTTTTCACCTGGTGTTGTAATGGATTATGTATGGTGTGACGAAGTTGGCAATCACCATCATCATCATCATTACACGTTAGCTGGAGGTGAAACACGCCTCAGCTATTGTGCCGCAATACAAAAGACAAGAAGAGGAAAACAAAAAGTGGCACGCCCGCTGAGTCCCCAGTAACGGATGGACATCGTTCCGGACAGCTAACAGCTGGCTGCCGTAAAAGAGAGTCATATTATACCTATGAAGTGAGATAATGCTTGGAGAGGGATGCTAAGCAGGAGGGGATGGACAAAGGAACTCACAACCCAAACGCCATTGGGGTCGGCTCCAAGCCATATCAGCGAGTGTGTCCGACCAAACGTGTTCACCGTCCTTAGGACCCCAGCCAGGCAATAGGGATGCACCAACCGATGCCAAGTTCGAAGTGAGGGCTTTCATTTCTCTCGACCAAGTCATCACTTGGCCTCCCCTCCTCCTCTTCCAACCGCACCCACAACGCGCAAACAATGCACTTCACGGGAGTCGGTGTGTTGGCATGCGCAACACGTGACCCAGCCAGCGGAGCCTGGTGCGTGATATAATGGTGCTGAGCGGTTCACTCGCTCCTCCTGCACCAAATACGCGACGTCGAACACGCTCATTGGTCACGCGGTGTTCCCACCAGACATGAGCTAAACTGCGAAGGCAACGATGATCGAATGTGACGAGACTCTTCATGTCTGTCGACCTGATGGGCCAGGTTTCACAGCCATATAGGAGAGTTGAACGCACGGCTGCCTTGTAAACTCTGCCCTTCAGGGCGAGAGTAATGTCGCGTCTGCGCCACAGGTGGCGGAGATTGGCTAAAGCAGCTCGAGCTTTATCTATGCGGTTCGTAACCTCATCTTCAATCCCACGGGTGCTAATATAGCTGCCCAGGTACTTGAATTCCTGAACGATTTCTAGCAGATCACCATCAAGTGTTAGCGCAGGTTTGGGTCCCTGCCAATGTTGGAGAAGTACTTTGCATTTCGATGGAGCAAAGCATAGTCCAAAACGATTGGCAGCCAGTGTTAATCGGTCCAGTGCTGTTTGGCATGTTTGGGAGCTGTCACAGATTAGGGCAATAACGTCCGCATACTCCAAGTCAAGAAGTCGCTCACCAGGAAGTAGCTCCATACCTTCTACGTCGTGTCCAGCGAACGCTGTCTCCATCTCTTCATCAATAGCGAAGTTGAAGAGAAAAGGTGACAGCGGACATCCTTGTCTCACACCGCTGGTGATACTGAAGGGTGGCAACAGTTTGCCATAAACCCTCACTTTGCCCGAACTATGCTCGTACAGCGCCTTGATAATATTTACATATTTATCAGGCACTCCTTTCCTCAACAGACAGTCCCAAAGGGCACATCGATCGACTGAGTCGAAGGCACATTTTATGTCAAGAAACACGACAACGGTGAGTTGCCAAAAAAACATGGCGGTGCTCCAACACTTGACGCAAGGTGAAGATATGGTCGATGCAGCCCCGACCTCGACGAAATTCGGCTTGCTCTTCACGAATCTGGCTTTCACGAGTGCCAGTCAGTCTGTGGAGAATGATAGAGGCAAGCAATTTAGAGACAATCGAAATCAGACTGATCCCTCTATGATTGCCGCATTCCAAACGAGAGCCTCCCTTGCAACTTGGGACAATGACGGAGCGGTTCCAGTCTGTCTGGACTGTCTCCTGCTCCCAAAGTTTTACTACCAACTCGTGTATCTCATCTATTAGAGCAGGTTCCCAGAATTTGCAGTGGGCTGGGGGAATTCTATCTGCCCTTGCGGTCTTATGCAATTTCAACAGCCTGATCTCACTTTCGACTTCTGCGCGTGATGGCGGATCCAAGGAGACGGCCCAGGGAGAAGAGCGCTCAATGCCCGAAGAAAAAAGCGATAACTCAGGTTGATTAAATTGCCTTGCAAAGTGTTTAGCCCAACGCTCCAAGCGTTTTGACAGGTTGTGGATCGGCTGCCCACTCTCGTCGCGCATGGTCTCGCTAACACCAGGTCTTCTGCTGCCTGTTTCCCGTATCAGATGGAATAACTTACGATGATTACCAACGGCAGCGGCTGTTTCCATTTCCGATGCACGATGAGACCATCAGGATTCGCGGTCCTTCTTCAGGCTAGCATGTAGTTTTGCATTGACATTTTTGCGAGTCTCATTGTATTAGTTTCCAGCCGGAATACGTCGGCGAGCATCCATAAGTTTCAGAGACTGCGTAGAGACCCAATGTCCGGTTTTGCAATTTATTTTGCCACAGGAAGACATGCCTGCTAACAGCAACACTTTACCAGTATGCGACCAGTGATCTTCAACTGTGTTTAGTGGGTGCTTACTCAGCCCAGATGTCAGCGCACTTTATGTATATGTTGGCAATATGTATATGTTGGTAATACCTACAAACGGAATGGAACATTGAAACTAGGCAGGCCAACGTTGGATACCTACTCAGCTTTATCACAAATCCCACTTGTGCTTTGGTTAGACATTGTTCGCAAACTGCCGTCACGTAGTCTAATTTAGATGAGGAGCGTGGCGACTGTACTTCGCACCCAGGGTTACTCGGATACAGACTAAATTGTCATAAGTAATGCCCAGGTTGTCGTTTTAGAATGGGTGTTGACTAAAAGCACTTAGAACAGAATAATAAACGGAACGGGTTTTTTGTAGGTAATGGGCCACCTGGGTTCGTTTAAAATAGCTGGGTGATTAGGTTTTAATAGACTCAGTCAAAATAATATGTCAATGCCCGCATATGACGAGTTACTTTCTACTTGATAAATAATACGGTTTTGGGTATGGCAAGATGGTTGACTGATAGGTCTGGATATCATCATGTCTTCTACAGAATAAAGGATTAAAATACCTGCCCTAACTATCATCTTGATCCTTCTTACAAAATTACCATAACGCAGATCCAACAGACCAGTTAAATAAGAAAATCACGCCAACGGGTATATGCCAGCTGTATCAGGAAGTAGTCTTGCTACTCATACTTTGACTAAAAACTAGCAGGTAACGTCAGCTTGTCGATCGAGATACGTGGTATGGATGGGATAAAGACGTTGCTCGTACCTACTGTGGCGTATATATACCACACCGTCTAATAGTTCAAGAATAACACCACTGCTGGTATTAAACCGTTTGACCAATGTGTAATGACTGTTTGTAAAGCTAAGCAATGATGGAATTCGTAAACCTTTTCTAAAAGAAGAAGCAAGTTAACTTCGATGCACAAGCATTATCAACTCGGGGAGTTCACTAAGGCAAAGCATGCGCCATTTACCACTCATGGAGGGAGGCTAGTTCAGCCATTCAGGGTCGGTCTCGTAAGAGATGAAAAATGAGACCGGCCCGCTGGGGGCTGTCAAACTTGTCTCGACTCTCATGTGATGTCTATTTACTACATAAATCATGTGGATTGTGGTTTCATGTGAAGTAACGTCCTTCTATTGGAATTGCTACCTTCACTTACCGTTCATCTATTCCCCACTTCCAGGTTAAGTTTTATCACTTGTTTTGGTATGAGACGGGCGAAACGTATTAAGACCAGAACATCTTTGTCTTATGATGTCTACGTGATCACTATTGGTGAATACGCAAAACTCCTTACACCAGTGCACAGTGTGTAAAGCCAGTGATCTACACACAAGCTACACGAAGGAAAGATCAAACAGCCAGTAAGGGTGTTCAAAGATGTTGGAAATCCTGAGCTCTAGCTCTTGTATATTAGCAAAACAGAGCCCACACAATAGCGGAAGAAACATTTGTCAAGAAACCACAATTAGACCGCCTCCAAATGGAAAATAATAAAAATAAGCAAGGCTCTACGTCGCCATCTTATCTCGATGTATTGTTTCGCTGTTTTGTTATGGAATCACGACATGGTTGAAGGCATGCACATAAAGTAGGATTCGACGTGCATGAAGTAGGTTAACATCTAAGCACCAGTGTATCATGGATATTCTTAAAAAACAAGATCCGTTTTGTTTCATCAGTTTTCTCGGTGATATCCTAACTAGAACCTTGGTACATACTTACTTAGTCGTTCGATTTTAAGACCATAAATATCTGCTTTTTCACGAATGGGGGAGCGGGACCGGCAGGTTTCACGGCTATTTCGCATAGACTAGAGTTCATCCTGTGTTGTTGTGTCTTAACTAATTGATTGAGCAACGGATTTGGCATTTTTACTTACTTCACTAAATTGTGCAACCGAATGTGATACGTTTTTGGTTCCATATTTCAAGTAAATCAGAATACACGTATGAATTCCCCTATCAGGCGAATTGTGCCACCCAACATATGGTGGGAGCAGCGGTGTGCCTGGAAATACTTGGATTACCGCAACCCCAACACCAGCTGTTTGGCAAGGTTGTCCATATAGGGCTTGATAGAGAAGCCAGTGTTCGACAACATGACATTAGAAAGTACTGCAAAAGTAATGTTGTTAAAAGCATGGGTTATCGATATTTTCATGCATACGCTCCACGTGGTGACAATTTAATCGTTTGTCACTTTTCATGGTTGCACAATAAGTTGGCATGTTAAAAATAAAAGTAAGATTACTAGGATTTAATTGGCTGCACGATCGGTTGCGTTTTGCTTGAGCCTCGCTCACAGGATCCGAACTGTAAGTAGCCGGGATTGAAATTAAAGCTCGTCTGAAAATAGAACAGCTGACAAGTTTATGGAATATCATACTCTCCAACGCAATTATGAAGCACCATCATTATACACGTTAGCTCCAGGTGGAAAACAACTCATCTATGGTGTCGCAATACTAAAGAAAAGAAAAAATATGCGACAGTGACATGCCGGCTAAGTCACCAGTAACGGGTGCACATCGTTTCGGAGAGCTAACAACTGGTTATATTGCCGCAAAATAGTTACATTATGCCTAATAGATGTGATCATGGTTGCAGGAGAGACTAAACGGGAGGAGAAGGGACAAAGAAACTCCCAACCATTTCAACAAACGTATCCAGCCTAACGTGTTCATTGTCCTTCGGTTCTCAACCAGGGAGCGGATAGGCTCCAAATAAGGCCAACTTCGAAGTAAGAGTCTTCTTTCCTCCTGATCAAATCATCGCTTGACATCCGCTCCTCTTCTTCCATCCGCAACTCCGGCGCGCAAACGACACCCGTCGCAGGACTCGGTGGGCTGGTATGCATACGTGACCCAGTCATCGAAGCCTGGTGCTTAAATTAACGGTACTGAGCGGTTCGCTTCTTCTTCCTGCTCCATAGACCATACGTCGAAAACGCTCATTACGCACACGGTGTTCCTACCATATATGAGCCGGATTGCGAAGGCACTGGTGGTGAAACGTAACTACCCTCTTTATGTCGGCTGATCTGGTAGGCCAGTTGGGGTTGTGTTACAATGGGTTTTGTGATTTGCTGCAAAAACTGTTCATAAAATAAACAATGCCACTTGAGCTAATTACTAGTCCAAGAAGTGCCCTCACAAGCTTTTACCTCTTCTTTTTCAGAATGTACGCAACTGCTAGGTCAAAGCGTTATAAATTTGATATTTAGATACACCATGCTGTCGGTCAAAACCGACTCGGAAAACCAGACGAAGAAGCCGCCCCAAACGCGCGGCTCCAAGTTTCCACGCGGAAGGCAGGGAACAACACAGTTCGGTCGTCGCAATAGTCGGCAAGGAAAGGAATATGTTCCACCTAGTGAGCCTGAAGTGAAGGCAGGGACAAAGGGGATTTTGCCTTCCGGAAAAATTCAGACCGCTAAATTGGTTCAAGTCTCGACGGAACATGTTCGGTGAGTTTGTCAAGGCACATGTTTTCATTTTTAAACGGGGTTTGAACAGTAAGTTTCTAAAGTTCAGATCACCCATAATTCTCGTGCAGCCACTCCAACTGGTCTACTGAAACCTTGGTGTAATTCAGTTGGTAGTTAACTATCCAAACTAATACCCACCGCATATTACAGTGAATATTTCGCACTATAAATTTAGCAAAAGCGTCTTTATCTTTCTCCCGCAAAATATCAGTCGCCCTATTAGATAAATTATTGTTCGTTAAAGTAGGAAATAACTGCTTCCGTTTGGATTCACCCCAGCATCTTTAGTACAGTGGGGAACACTATCGTCATTAATTTGTAACCATCTTTTTAGGTTGCACGTTACATCAACTATATTACTACAAAGTAAGCATAGGCAAGCATTTGATTTCGCTACTTTCGCTTGATGCTGCAGTTGCATGACGGAAAAAGTGCACACTATTGCTCTACGTGCCACCCCCCTTAAATAACGAAATTAGATCCGGTGTTGAATCGGATGTTTGCTGCCAGCAATTGGTTGCGACATTATTAGTATATGACCTTCATTCTGCTACTTCACATAATATTTTGTACCCATCATGTCGTAGGTTCGATTTCAGAATGTATGTTTTACACCTGTTCCTGCTAAACAAAATGGGATAAATAAAATAATGCGATATGTTTAAGGAATAATTATTACAGTGTTTTAATAACACATTAAGAAAATGCCTTTATACTTATAGGTCAAACTATTTAGTACACTGATATATCCAGCGCTAAAAGTTACCATTTCTACACCTCAACTTTCACTGAAATTGCCGATCACGCCGCAGTCACACCAACTAGTACTGGTAGGCTTGACACCTGATCCCACTGTCTGTATATAACATGGTACTTTTCAGTATGTTTCCTAGCTCTGCTACTGTCTGGTTACTTATGCACGGATGGCTAGGTTTTTCAACTGCTCTAAAGTAATTATATATCCATACGACAACATTTCAACTTGACAGACAATTTCCGCGATTACACGCCAATTTTCCAGTCACCACTTATTTCAATCTAAACGTAGTTAATCCAAATGATAAATAACTGCAGTCTGTTCGTGAACTCGGATGGCAGATTTTATGCTGTTCAGTGGATAGTGAGTTACGAGTGCTCTTCGTCTTTGATGACGGGGTGCCAGGATTACTTTTAAATTGTGTTTTCATCGACCACTACACCGGCTGTGTATTCACCCTAATGTGTACACTTGATCAGCTATGCCGTAAACTTGAGCCGTTTGTTTAAAAACAATGAGTCAATCGTACACAAACACGCGCGTTCATTGATTGGACTTCTCCAGTAAAAACTCCTTCCTAGTTGTTGCGTGAATTGTGTTTGGATAGAGATGGATCAACAACATAGGTATAACTGGCCCTGTGTAACACTTGGTAGCCTGAAGTGCAATGCTTCAGACCAAGGCGTTACTTATCTTCAGAAACGGGCACACGTGGCTTGATAACTGCTTTCACCTATGAGACAGTGGTAGACCCGGCAGTCCAGTGTGTACCATATCGCTGACATTGACCTAATTCTCCAATGAAACTTATTGAACTACTTGCCACCAGCCCTGGTACGGATAGCTAACCGCATGCCAACATCGGAATGTGAATGTAGCCAATCACAGCGGACCATATTAGGCAAAGGCTGGCGTTCGTACTTTATGCAACGAAGCGAGTTGAAGTGGACGCTAACACATCAACTTGGTGGGCAAACAAGTTCTGCTCGGAAGCAACAAAAGTAGGTGAGAAACCTAACTCATCAAACCAAAAATATGTACGTAAAACCATACGAGCTGCCGTTTGAGCTACCAAAGATACCCATCTCTTTTACGTCAACCGATTGTAGTGGAAAGACTAACGTTAGAATGCTGGATCGTAGCAATGAATGTGAAATTGTAATCTATTTCCAAATTAACAGCGGACGTGTATTGTGCACACGGAACGAGATATATCCATGCTGATTTGATACAAGTTGATCACCCATCCCCCATTGGACCAGGTGCGGTGTTCAACCAGATGTCGGTAAGATAATTTCTAGTAGCCAAGAATGACCAAATCGTAACTTGCCGGTGTCCCGAACGAAGGGAGCTCGACTAATGAGGGCCAACTCACACTGCATATATCAATCCGTATGTAATTGCGAAGCCAGTTACCGAGCCGATAGCTCTTTGACTTCCCGAATGAAGGAACACGTACTGAGGTGGGTTCAATGTGAAACTGACCAACATCCCTGCCCCCTGAGTTTCCGTGCTTTCACAGACCGTCAGCTTCGTTAATAGGTAAACACCTACCGGTCACACGCCACCGGATACAGCTTGGATCAGTGTGCACAGATGCGTTACCTCACTAGCATCCCAGCCTCATCGGTTTCACCGCGGCTGTTGCATAGGCTGGATGAAGCCGGCTCTGTGTGCTCAAAAATATTTTTTTGTCACTTCAAGGCTGCCACGCATATGGGAGTGGAACTTCCGTCACTCACTTTGCATTTCAAGCCTAGTTGGTCACATGCATAGGTATATAGTGCATACCGGCTGTTAATGGTACTGAGGAGACCATGCGTAATGTATGCATCCACCAGCTTCGACTTCTTACCGCACTTTTAAATTAGGGAATTTTAAGTTGCCATGGAACAGCTAGATACTAGTCTCGGCTACTGAATAATATGTATCACAGTGAGTTATCCTACCGGATGGCAGGAAAATGCTGTCTTTTTCAGAGTTAATCCACACGAAATAATATCGTTTAAAATTCTGGTTGAGTAATCACCTTCGCCAATTTAAGTTCAAATTGTGTAAGTCTCCAGGAGTAACCCAACAAACCTGAAAAGAACAGTATTTTCTTTCAGACTCATATACACTCATTTTGTTTATAAAACAAACCGATTAGCCACTTATTATGTAGTTTTACCAAAGAAGACGTTGTTTGCAGTGTCACAACTATTGCATGATTTTTCACTGCTTGCAGCTATCAACAGTAGGGCTACAGTGTCCAGAAAATGCCTGGAGGTGGACGCCGAAAGAGATGTAGTTTATATGCTGATGTCAGCTTCAACAAATCTGGACAAATTTCAGGATTAACGCTTCCTTTATTTTCGTGGATGGCGAGGATTTGAAAAGCAGTAATTCAAGACACTCAATAAGCTACTCGTCCCACGTGCACCTACATTCAAACATGATGGAAAAGAAAAAGAAAAAGCAGTTACGTACTTTCTACCTTTCTGTAACCTTATATCGGAGCATAATGAAAAGGTATATACTGCCTATAGCTTTCGCTGGTTGGATGATATCCGCCACAGAGGTACGGTAAAGTACGGAAAACCTACTCCAGAAAGTGTGTACGATATGCGAGATTGGGATAGACAAAGTACGGCTACACAGAATGTCTGAGTACTCGTTTGTCTGACTTGACCTACCATTCCACAAGCCATTTAAGTCTTTCTTCCATCTTTATGCTATTTTTATACCTGTTGTTGCGTGACAGTGAGTAAGCATGTATGGATACTCATGTAAAGTATTCTGCACGTTGGTTAACCATTTTGTTTACTCGAGCCGCAGAGCAATTAACTTTCCAGATAGAAACAGTACACAAACCTTGTTTTATAGGCGAACCAAAAACAATGCTTACAAAATCACCATTGAATATGAGCCACTAACAAAAAAGTACAAATCCTTATGTATTTAGTGAACCGAACTTGGAATTTTACTTTGCTGCAATTTACCGCTGGTCATGACTTCGATAGACCATCTTTTCCAGCTAATGCATTATTAAGTCTTCAGTATCTTAAGGAAACCCTGAGAACCTGTGTAGTTGAGGTCATCAGTTGTCAGTCAACGCCGGCTTTCATGGAACACATAGAGGCAGACCAGATGGGGCCTGTAACAAATTACATTACCCACTGATGGAATTAAAAAATACACCTTATCACACATCAGGGTCAATTTTGACCCGTCGGTGCCAACAGTTTACTACTTGACCTGGGGCAAAGTTTGGGATAGCAATATAGCATTTTGTGAACGCGCAACTCCTTCAAATCCTTTAGGCTTTAACCCCACAAACTCTGGCTATTTTATTATTTTGCCAAGTGTTGGATTGGCGTACGGTAGGGAGATTAGCTCATGACCACGTCTGCTGTAGCGCTGATCAACCAGTGGATCCTGCTGGCACGTCATCACCCCACATATTTTCATCAAGATAAGCGAATCTGGAAACATTAAGGTGAGGGCTTTTCAGCTGAAAAAATATATTTTCATAAAGGACACAATTGCATACCCTCAACCGTGACTCTCAGATGGACATAATATTACAAACGATATTCGATAGCGTCTAGTGCATGGAGAGAAGCTATGCCTCTCTTCAAGCAACATAGGCAGATCAAGTACGTCTCATTTAAAAAGCACCCAGATTAAATCTGCGACGCACGCAGCTGAAAAAATGCTTTTGTTAGTGAGTAGGGCAGCAGTTCAAGATAGTAACATGGGGTAGCTACGATTACCACCAAAGTCCCTTAAATTTCCCGATTTCCACGCTCTTACGTCATTCGTCATGCATTTTCTCTTTCTACAGCAATGTGAAGGAGTTAGGCTGACAAATGCATTAATACATTTAAAGATACTTACGCGATAAACAATAGTTGGACACGATTTAAGGTTTTAAGAAGTACAGACGCATCCGCACGCAGAAATTAATGACGTTATTAGTTCGCTACAGTGAGGCACATGTTAAACACCACTGTTGATATTTACCTAAGTCACTTTCCTGAGCACAGACATTGCAGACTGTGACATTATTTGACTCATAGTCGATCGGAACTCATGGCCTTAGACCTTACGTCATCAGGAATGGTATCGTTTAACTAAATGTATGTAGCAGGTCAGACTTTGTTAATATTAAACTCTTTAAGTACATTATCCAACCTTTTATAAATAAATTTACCCATTTTTTTATTTCAGTTTATAATCAGGGTGCTCGTAGCTTGCTGGGAACTACAGAACCATGCGATTAGTTGATTGGCGGTTTGTTTACGCAAGGAATCCTTGGCTTCTGTCCGCCAAAACTTAAGCCAGAGTCACGCGCAGAATATTCGTCATCTGTCCACCATCTACTAGAATTGTATACAAGCCACCATGTATTGGAACATTGATATTACGGTGTTTCGTTTCGCAACACTGACTCTGAAACAGTGAAGCAGTATACTGCCCTGACATATCAAAGATGCGTGAAGGCTGCACAATACCCAGACGGCAGTAGATGTTATAAGTTTGGTTACAAATGGGCTATGCTTTGATTATTCATCTGTAGGAGTGTAGCTAAATACCAAATGAATAAGCTATTTGGCTTATTCACTGCACTGCATCCCATGTGTTAGTCAGAACTGAGTTACTAGGCACAGCTTGCCATTCGAAATAGCCGGTTATTCTCATCGCAGTCGCTTAACCGGTTCTGCTGCTAACTTACGTGACTGCAGGACATGTAACCAAAGCTTGCTATGATTAAATTATCGTCGACCGCTAGATATGTTAATGTTGCCACGTTATGATTCCACCTCACCAAAATGTGAACAATTCATTTTGCATCAGCTAAAAGTTCCATGGTGTAGTGCCTGAAACTCAGATGATTGTTTTTAATTTGGCGCAGATGACAGCGGCGCTACGATCGATGCGTCTGTGAGCGATCTGTGTGCAAAGTATTGACTTAACTTGTCCATTTGTGTGAAAACCATCATTAAATATGGTTAATGGTTCGAAATCAGACGGCATAGATATGAACGGAGGCTTGCAGAGTACATTTGTTTTTTCTGAACTTACCGATGAGGTAAGGTAGCTGCGGCCCAAAAGTCATCGAACCGCGAAACACAAGTTCAACTCTATCATTGGGAACCAGTATTCCGGGGTGGGTCGGTCCAGAAGAACATGTAGTGCATACAATTCCTGTTCAACCTGAGAAGCAGTGCGACGGATCAGCGCGACGAACATTTATTCGGAGGAAATTTATCAGCACCACTATGGAAACAGTCAGTCGCTGAGCGTGGACGACGAAACTATGGAAAACTCTACTGTCTAGTAGTACTAGCATTGGTAGTAGAATAACAATATGTTACCGATCCCTCTCAGGTATGTTGAGGCGCTAAATGCCCCTTTGGAAGTCCCGCAACACAAAGAAAGCAGAATCATTGCGTAATTAACAAAGTTCAGAATGCAATCAGTAACAGAAATCCATGGGTAGCCGTGTCACTTTACTTGAACTACCGGCTATACCTACACATTACTTACTCTCAAAATGTTATATGATAGAACACACCATTGGAAAACTCGAACAACTTTCTCAACTATTTCATTATATAGTACATAATGAGCAGCCCAAGAGGTCGGTCTGTGTGTCTCAATGTCGCAAAATCTATAATGTATTTACTGATCTATTAATATTTTTCAAGATATGAAGCAGCCTGATTATCCTCGAATCAGGGTCACCTCAAATATGGACAACTGCAGCTGTTGTCTATCAACCACATTGTCGAATTTTGAATCCATTAGCTTTAGCTGAGGAATACTATTATTACACAAAACGCATAAAAGGATCTTATCAACTAGGTTCAGGCAGTCACACAGCGCTTTTCTGCAGGTAAAGTCCGATACACCATAACAGTTCCAATTTCCTAAGTGTCTGTCCTCTGCAACAAACGCCACTTCTTTTGCTACACTTTGGGATTTGTGGAGAAAAATATTTTGCTACTCTCAACATTTTCAAGAGCGACTTAGAGAACACTTCGCACATGTCGCCAGCGTAATGTTTCATGAGCGAAACTTAAATTAATTATGGAAGTAAACGCCTTTCAGTGGGTTCAGTGGTTCGGCAAGTCCTTCTTTGATAGTCGAGTGAAATTGCGGGAATCTACCAGTCCGTTGGTTTGATCCCAAGTTTGCTTGCATATTGACCCAAAATGTACGCAGGGCCGCAGCTAGACCTGCTATACGCTGAAAGACAACTTCGGGGCTTCCATACTTAATCATCACCAAACCTCATTGCTGTTGTCGTTAACCGGTTTTATCGATTATACCATGACGATTTGCAAGCACATTAGATTCGCGTGCCTGTCTTTGACCGTCTTTGATCGTCTTATCGCACAAATGGTAGTTTCACGCTGTCCTTCACCGCTTTCCATCTTCCACACCCGAGACGGGCTTCAGTCTGGCATCCTCACAAGAGGTATAGCCACGTTTTTATCACTGGCGATTTCAACATCCATTCTTTGGAATCCCAATCCAGCCCTGGCGAATGGTTCAAAGCAGATCTTCCAGAGCATATCACCAGGCTTTATGACCACACAAGCAATTCCATCAGATTCAGAGAGACAGACAGACTATCTATACTAGATCGGATATTCACCAACAAAGTAGGCATGATCAAGACGATGATCGTCGATACTCCTCTAGGCCTCACTGCCTATGCAACCTGGCTCTTTATGCACCCTTGCTATGCAAAATACCCAAGTGTAACTGCCCAAGCGATGTGGGCCAAATAATGCTGCGGTACACTAGCTACACTATTTGTAAGGACTAACTGTATTTTCCTAACCTAAGATACATCGGATATTGCCTGGGAAACTTTCATCAGCAAGTTTAACACTTTGGTTTTTGTTACATCGGAAAGTAAGGTCGTCTGTTCGAGCGATGGCTCGTTTGTAGGACACGAAAATGCATGACGGCTAGAAAGGCAGCATGTCATGCTCACAAAACCTACCCGAACACAAACACCAGGAAGTTCTAGGTTGTCCACCGTAAACATATTATTCAACTAGTGGACAAGAACAAAGTTGCATATCAACAGGCTGTAGTATTACGATTTGTTTCGAACCATAAACTACTGTACAAGTATGGGAAAAGCCTTCGCAAGGTGAAAAGGGTATTTCCTCCTCTCATGACAGCGGATCGACTAACACTGACCGCCAAAACAGCAGCAAATGCTCCGCAGCAGCAGTATGCGCTAACTTTTAATTTTTACGTGATATCCTGATCAATTAATACTGTGCCACCAATAAGGCTGACATATATCCACTTTACGGCAGCCACCGTGATGAGAAAGCTGTTATCGATGCGCCCACACAACATTCCCGGAATTGATCATATTTACCCGGAGGCTCCTGCGTTAACAGCTAAGAAATTAGCTGAACCTTTGGCGCAATTCCTCCAGCATTGTCCTGACTAGATACATGTTTAAACAGCATGGAAGTATGGAGTAATAACACCAATTTACAAAGGTAGGCGTTAAGATCCATTTACCTACCGTCCGGTGGCTTTTCTTCCAAATCTTCCAAAAGTCGTCGAGGTTATCATTACTGGCTCGCTCATGTCTTACCTGGACGACCTTGGCTACGTCGCATAGCAACAACATGGATTTCGTCAGAACCGATTGTGCCGTAATAATCTGTTAGCAGGGGACAGTCAAACCAAAAAAATGAATGTTTGTGTATGGGTTACTATTGACTACTTCGACTTCTCTATGCTATTCGAACAGTTGAAACATCGCATCCTTCTAGGCAATCTTCCTGGATACGGCGTTGGTTATCCTTCCCTAGGGTTGTACGGCAACTCTATGTTGCACCGGCCTCTGGAAGTGATGGTATACGAATCTGTATCAAATCCCATACTCGTGGAATGCGGGGTGCCATGAGTTTCGGTGTCGGAGCCACGCCTTCTCTTGATATTTATTAAAGATCTAGTGAGCTTATTCACTTTACACTGTTTGCTTTACGTCAACGACATGAAAGTTTGATGGCCAATCCAGATGGCAACCTAGACCAAATTTATGAATGGTCAGTACACAACCGTCTTCATTTCAGCGTGACTACATATTGGGTATTCTATCTAGATACCAGATGGTTCACAGCTATAAGGTGAGAGACAAGGATCTGCAACAATACTCTCGGCACAATTATCTCGGTGTATTGATCCAGGAAGCGTGTGATTGCTAACAGCAATCTGCGCTTACCTTTAAAAAATGCATGCAAAATTTGGGGCTCATAAAGACAGCTTTTGGTCACCTCGATCGATCTACTTTTCCCAAGTGCTTTCTGCATACATACTCTATCATGTGGTATATGCGGTTCAGGCATGGTAGCCAGTGTAAAATCGTCGTCTCACACTCTTGGAGATTCCACAACGTCGAGTTACCAAATCATTATTCAAACAAACAGCGCCTGAGTATTTTGGGACTTTTCCGTGGACGCCCTCGGCGTTTGTGAGGTGGCTTTGTCATGGTTTACGGAACTTTAAGAAACCACAATCAATCGTGTTCTTAGCTGCTAAAGTTCAACGATAACAGCAGACTGCGGATACCATTTCAAATTGGCCGAACACTGCAGCCGGCTGGGGTGAAGACGGACTTCTTTCTCACTACATGTTTACCACGTATGGAATTCTTTCCCCGAAGCCATTATTTCTGTCCCTACATTAGCTATGTCCAAAGCTCGTGTCGATAACAAGCTGCTTGCGTTACACCACACCATATGAAACATATAAACCATGAGCAGATACACAAAGCAAAAACCGCATAAACTCACACCGACTTTTCAGAGGAAACCACAGGCGGTGACATGGTAAGTTACATAAAGCCATATGAGAACGAATCCGATAAACTAGTCTACTGTTTCCGATTTCGCTGTTAAAAGTTATTCTCTTTCTTCTGAAAACCTTCACTCACTGCCTGCGGGTCATGTTAAGTTTCGGCTTTCTTATCCACAACATTTCACTGGCTGTTGACCACCTTGGAGGCTTTCCGAGGTTGAAAATTTAGTTCCGTGCCCTCAGCTGGGCTCCATTAATGTAGCTGGCGCTATTGGTACGCGCAGATACCAACCGACTGAATGGTTCGCTCAAACCGCTTAAAGACGCTCGTTATTAGCACAGACCACGTTTGATAATCATCGTTTAATGCGACTCGGATAGGTCCTTAACCTCGCACAAACTAAGAGAAGTGTTCGTTTATCTTAAGCCTGACGGGTTTAACATGACAAACCGATGTGTTGTCGAATGGTTGGTGTAGTGCTCACCATACACCTTTACAGTCTGATTGACCAGCATATTGCCTATTCACCTATGATAGTACCTAACGGAACCGATTATTGATGCATGGCTGACGAGTTAACTGTTGGGTTGCAGAGTGTTAATCATGTCTGGTTTGCAACAAGCAATCTCTATTGGGACCACGTTATGCGTTGATGTACTCGTCGGCTTCTACCATCACTGGGACTGCAGCCAATGAGGAGAGTCCAGGCTGTGATTCCTGACCAGTTTCGCTTTCATCTGTAGTCTTCAGGTAGGGATGGCCGTAATTGAGTCATTAACCGTAGACCAGTAGGCTCATGTCTCCTAACTCTGGTGCAGCCATCTTCAGCTGAATAGTCTAAATGATGATGAACCGGGCCGTAGAATATTGTGTTGAGGGAACTAAACACCGAAGCTGTTCACGAATGATAGTTTCGTCACAATATACTTCTTCTCACTCGAAAATCTGGATGCCGATCAGTGCTCACCTCATGGTGCTTCGACTAGATGATCTACCCACAAGAATGCTATATAAGTTTGATAGTTTAACTAACGGAATCAGATACGAAATCAATGGCGCGATTTAGTAATGTTCGAATCATACCAAAAACATGTTGGCACATATACTTATTTCTAGTTTTGTACTCTAGTTGGCCAGAAGCCTTAAGGCAGCGGTATCGATGCCACAGTTATGAAAAAATGAGTTGGATGAGGACGATGCTACGATAATGCGATTTTGTGTTTAGATCTCAGCTATTTTGGGGCCAGTGTTCTTGCTCTAGTCTTGAAGCAGCTGGATGTAACACGACCGGTGTATACCCACTACGCTTACTGCTAACCAGTAGCTTTGTTTCGGTGAGATGTAGAGGAGGTATATGTTCTACTTTAATGGGCTTCTGTGACTATGAAGCCTAATTTGCAAATAAAGTGACCAATCTTCAGCGAATCTGCCTACCCGTTTGTCGAACCGTCACAAACAAATTGCTAAGGATTAACTTAGTGCTCACAAAACCGAACAAACCGTTACCTCACAGCTACTATTTTTAACAGATGCGTTTGACGAAGCAAGGATTGCATGACCATTTTCTGTGTGACTGTGCATTTCGGCCACATTTGAGCCTGATAAGTGACATGGTGGTGCCTCCGCTCGGTACCCTATTTTCGGGATGCGCACTAGTTTCACCCGCTTCGCTGGAGCGAATAAATGGAGACTTTCCGAACGTACTGGTGTCATGTGTGTCGGTGAAATGGGGCAACTTTTAGGCAGCCAATTAGTCTGAGACTTAGGTAACCAGTATTCTAACCGTCATTTTCCACTTTTAAGATTTTATTGATTGATGCTACAATGTTACAGAAAACTACAACATGAAGGTTTGTTTCAAAAGGGGACCAGCTACTTTGCCCATCTGTTGACAGATGACATCTGGAATGCGGAAACGTGGGTCATGTCACCTTAGCACAAAGTTCCATGACCAGCTTATTGTCATAGCAATTGCAAACATTTTGCACTAGTGTGCAAGTATGTTGAATGTTACGCTATACAAAGCCTCAGGGTTTACACTGCACGAAAGATGAGCCATCGTCTGGCCTCTGTCGAAGTTTCTAAATCATAATCTGAAGTGCAGAGTACAATTTCGGCTTTAGAATTGATTGAGACCGTAGAGAAGTCTCCTTTTCGGACGTGCTAAGTAAGTTACTCACGTTGAGTACCGAATTCTTCTAAGCAAACAAAACACAATAAGCGTTAACCTGACTATTGCTTCAAATCTGTCCACCTTCGACTCGATCGATACCCCACCAAACATGTGAACATATTTGGTGTTCAACGCATGCCACCCTCTCCGATACCCAAAGCAAGATGAGCCATTTCGGCTGTGCACAACTTGCACTGGCGCACTTGCTCTCTCTCTCTCTCTCATACACACACACAGTCACGGAAGCTTACGACGGCAAAGGTGCGGCATCTGAAGGTTTGACCTCCTCATGTGGTGCCACCGGTTTAAGTTGGTGAGAAACAGAATATACCTTCTCTCTCACACACAAAGAAGCAGGAACAAACACACCCCCTATCGGTTGCTTGTGAATGAATAGGAATGAGTTGAACGAAAAAGCACTTGATTAAAACCAAGCAATACTTTAAGTGTGGCGAGTTTTGCTCCTAAGTACCTCAGAAAACGGGAGTCTTGCAAACACATCTGTGTGCGTTAGAAGAGCGTTAGTTCGCAATTCTTTGCTTCTGCTAATCAGAAACATCTATCTGACTGTCAGACAAGCCAAGTTCCACACTATTTTCTTCTGCAACAGTTGTGGTAAGTGATTTAATTCGAGCTCCGCTGCTACAAAACCTTGAATCGAGAGTTGACTGTATTAAAGAGAAACAGGAAGAGGAGATAAATGATGACCCAAGATAGGACTTGGATGCATCAAGGTGTACTTACCGATGAGGTGGGGTGACGGACTGTTGACCATAAGGTAAGGGTAAGGCCGTAGCCGCTTTAGAGCTTTTATCATCTCGTGCCGTATTCGAGCTTAACTCACATGTAACCCGGCATCAAGCACAGTTTGGACAGGAAACATTTGCTAGAAGGCGTCAGAAAACTAGTCACTGATACAGGTTACAAGCAGCGTTTTGCAGCGTTTCGAGCCAAACACAGCTTATGACTCGTAGATCCCAGTCTGGAAGCCGAGAAGAATCAATGTCCCAAAACAGTGTTAATCGACGCCATAAAAGCCATCAACCCAATGACCGTTTTGTCTAAGCCTCTTACCTTCCTTTAAGCAAAATTGCGTTCACTCCGCAGATGTAGCTTACATCTGAACCAATACCAATAACCACCTGTAGGCTGATTCGAATCTGCTGACAATAAAATCAGTCGGCCGATTATGCTTTACGATCTTACGATCGATGGAATAGCCTACCATACATTTGGGGTGACTAAGTAACCTTCCTTCGACTGTAGCTGAGTCTGAAAATCCATTATAAATGGTATACTTAATCGTAGTTCGGCACGGCGCACCGTAAAGCTTATTGTCGGGCTGCACCTATTCCTTGTTTAATGAAACAGCTCACCGGGACAATCACACTGAACCGTCTCATTGCTCTCTCTCTGGATAGAGGAGCTAGTTTTTCCGAAAACAAAACATTTGGCTGCTAATTTACTGATGAAGTCAAACAAAAGGCCGCAAGTCAGTGAATGGGAACTGTGGCTCTCTAAATACGTCGACCATGTGTTTACGGGGGTGTTTGTTCTTGTCGTTTTAAGTCGGGCAGGTCAGGTCGAAGCAGCGGTGAGGGGCGGACTCGAGAAGTTACCACCGCTTTACGGGTTTCCTAAGTTTGTGCAATTAGAATTCACAGTTTAGGGCATACGAGTTGCCCACAAGGCGCTTTGAACACCATGGACTTATGCTGTGGTTCGTATAACTGGTTTCATAAATATTACCTACCAGGTACATATTGTTATGAGTGGTCATCAATATTTTCCTTTGAGGTAAATGCTGTGTGTTTGCATGCTTTGGGACTACATTGCCTGAGGGGACTTGAGTTATTAGGCATGCAAACATTGATCGAAGGTCGCAATAATCCTGCCTGATCTGCCTTCCTTAACTACTCAGAACTTAACGAGTGGCAAGATGACCGTTAAGCAACACCCAATTCAACTGATGCCTTGACAGTCTACTTTTGATTTGCCTTAATAAACACGACTGTAAGAGTGGTAAAGGTTCGGTTCTAGGTACAGCATGCCAAAAATCATCCCAATAATCAGGAAAGCATTTGCGCGGCACAGACTATGAAGAACTGACAATTATGATACGTCAGAGCAGTGAGAAGATATAAGTTGCGATATGTCAACATTTCGATTGTTCTCATCAGTCGCAAGCATAACACAAGCGGAATTCATAGACAGTTATCTGCAGGGGAAAATTGACACACCAACCTAAATGTCAAAATCAAGACCACGGTAACCTAATTGATTGTCTCAATGGATTCTGTGCACACAACACAGGCTGATAAGCCCTAATTAACAAAGACTCACTAATTGCCAAAATTATCGGATGGTTGTTTCGTAATAACTCCTTGAACGCAGTCTCCGGGTTCACCTGATGTCGAGTTGCCAAGACCTGCTGGGTGATAGATGATGCTGGGCTCCGGTTCACCCTCGGATCCACTCCGTTTGGTTGCATCATCAGTTGTTCCAACCACCTCGGAAGATGTTCAGCTACCCTCTGAGCTAACTGACGGTCAGTCCTGCCTATGTAACTGTCGTCTAATCTCTCAGTATCCTATGAAGTGGAACAACCCAGTTGCCCGACGTTTTTTGGATATACTCATTAGGAGACGGGCTGAAGGTACGTTGCAGCGCACTATTCACCAAAATTCGATTTGGAGTGCACAGTACCTTCATTTTTCAGGCTCCGCCCAGATCGCATACAAACGTGGCTTAGTGAAAACTTTCTTTTACCAGACTAGACGTATTTGCAGCCCCGGAACGTTAAAAGCCGAAGAAGAAATTCTACGCAAGACTTTAATTTCGAATGGATATCCTGAGAAGTTTATTCAAATACACAGCAGACCTCCAGCGTGAAAACACCGGTGATGACGGCTGAGACAAATGATGTTTATTTGTTATTGCCGTTCAAGGAGGACCATGCTGCAAATGATATCGGACGCAAGCTCCGGTCCGCCCTAACGCTCACCTACACGACAGCCCAGTTGTGACTAAGGCATACCACGCGACGACCTGTTCTTCATAATCGTCAGAGCATCTCGTCGGGTAGTTCGGCTTCGCACATAGTTTATCAGTTCATCTGCGGTTGCGGTGAGATTTACATGGGCAGAACAAACCGTCAGTTAACTCAGAGGGTAGCTGAAGATTTGCCAAAGTGGTTGGGACAAGTGATTACAAAACAAAATGGGACGTAGTTTAGAGTTAATCGGAGCCTGGCATCGTCTATCACCAAGCACCAGATGGCAACCCGTCATCACGTGAACCCTGAGACAGCGCTCACAGGGTTATTACGTAACAAAACCCGATAATGCTAGCAATTAGTGAGGCGTCGTTAATTAATGCCCATAAACCTGTGCTATGGGCACAGAAACTCTTGAGGCAATCAATTCGGTTGGCATGGTCTTGACTGTGAAATTTTGGTGGCTGTTGCTTATTTTTCCATGTATATAATCGTTTGTGTATTTCTGTTCGTATTGTGTTTGCGACTGAAGAGAACCATCGCAATGTTGGTATATCAATGGTCAACTCAAAATTAACTGCATTTCAACATGTGTAAGTTCAAGGTACTTTCCAGCCGACATCGGAACGACTACTCATACCGACTCGGAGCGAATGTACTACAACAATCAACTGTTGAACATGACTTGGGTGTCCTTTTTGAAGATGTCTTGGGTTGCTCCACGCAATCCGAAAAGCCTCGAAAACTGGAAACCGGAACATCGGGCTGTTGCGACGGGCTTATTTTTTAAAAACAAATAATCAGCTCCCTATTTCGGCAAATGTTCAGCGCGTATGTTCGTCTCCATGTCGAATACACAATTCAAGCCTGTCATCTATGACTGAAACACGACCTTAATACACTGGAGCAGCTACAACGTCTGGTATCTAAGATACTAATTGCAATGCGCAATCTTTCATACCAGGCCAGGCTGCAACGGTTGGGCGGTATTCGGCGGAAGCTATCGTAGACTACGAGGCGACCTGATTATGGCATACGTGAATCTGCGAGACCCACATCATCTGGGCCGCTCTTTACTGCGACTCAGCAACAGTACAACCCTGAGGGGCCATTCATTGGAACTCGCAGAACAATATAGCCGCGGGAGTACCTCAGAAATTGCTTTTCCATTCGTGTCTGTCACCCGTGGAATGTTCGCTCTTAATCGATCGTCTCAGCACCGAGACTAACAGTATTTAAAAGACAACTGGATAACGCTCTCATCCACTTAAACTTTGCCACTTAGCGCTACGTCTCCAGCATAAACCTGGAGTTTACCACGGAGTTATTTGATGTTAACTGTGGGTGCTTTGAATCTAAGCGGATTACAGGACTATAGCAGAGCAAACGATGTCATCTTCATATTTAGAGTACTAACTGTTTTACTAGTATTATTACCATTATCATTATTTCGATATCCCCACCAACTATCTAACGGGACTTGTAAAGCAACTCTTCTTAACCCGTATAGATTCATTGTTCAGGAATCTGCACGAGACTGAATGGACGAACCCCTATAAACGAACAACAATAAAAGCAGTCAAAACAAACGGTTGTGTGGCAGTAACTTTAAATCACTCAGTTCGGTTTCGTTTTTGTTACTTAGCACGCAAGTTAAATTGCCGCGGCTGTTGGTTACATGGTTGTGCGTTACTGCCGGAATTTCATAATATGGCAAATTTTTCTCTCACTACCGCTCTCACATCTTGAAATTGCTCGCACAATGCCCTGACGGATTGAATATTTGGATCGGGAATAACTGAAAATTTCTGTTGCACACTGGAATGATTGATTCCGGTGACCAAACGATCCCAAAGTTGGATATGCAATTGGTCGCCAAAATTATAGCGAGCAGCTTGCGTCTGAAGTTGTAGGATGATTTTACGAATATCCTGATGATCCTTTCGCACAAGCGTGTGAAACTTTGCCCGTTCTACTGCATCGAATTTTGATGGTTGAACATGTTCCAGCAGCAGTTTTTTAGTGTAGCACAGGGCAGCGCAATTGGGTCAGGGAATGATAGGTTCTAAAAAGTGAGTAAGCATCCTGTGCAATGGCAGTAAGAAATTGAACGATTTTCTTTACATCATTCAAATGTTTCTTAAGAATGAACCAAATTCAAAAGCGTTCAAGATGATCTTCGATTTCACGAGAACAACCAAGTTGCATAGATCCAGGAGAAAAAATGGCAGACCGCGACGCCAATTGTGGTATTCGACTAAGTAACCGTTATCGAAATGGACTACGCTCAAACCCAGAGCTAGCAACGACACTGAAGCAATAACGCCCAGAGGCAGCACATAGTGTAACGTGCACTGGTCCTAGTAGGAGCAGAAATAGATCCGATGTGCTGAAAGGAAAGAATACACAATTCCAACCGTTATCACACAATGAATAGTAAACGCACGGGGCCGGAATCGAACTCGGGGCGAACGGGAGAAGTGCACTTCACGGGGAGATGTGTCGGTACCACGCGCGACAGACCAATTATACAAGCATAGAAACAAGGTATGCATCACAACAGTGAAAGGGAGCTATTAACTGGTTAACTCACTTACCATGGATGTTCTATGGAATCCAATGTCATCTAATTTCCGCAGGACTGGAGGATGATTGAGGGATATCGTTACCACAGAAATCGTTTTCAGTGAATTGGGCATAACGTTGTGTATTCACAGTTGTCAGACCTCGTAGTCTATGATCCAAAAAAGCAAACGGGTTACTCTTATTCTTGCATCACTTCTTTTGAAGAAGCAAAGCAGTTCAAACGTCGAAGTACCGGTGGCCCTGGTTTGCTTGCCAGTAGAAAAAGCAGGATGTTCGTTAGGCTGGAGCCTATTTCGTCTTTGGAACGTGACTTGACCATAGTCGGTTGCCTGTATGTGTCTGCTCTAAAACTTGGCGAAGAGTTAATATGTGGTCGATGCAACCACATCCAGGACGGAAGCCAGCCTGACATTTTGTGATATATACATACCGTCAAGATTAAGACGAAATCCATACCCAAATTCGTCCCCATTGGGACGAATTTTGGTCACTAAAGATATACTTTTCAACGCACCCTTAATCTATACCGTTAATGCAATTTTACGATTGCAAATATCGTCAATCTTACGGAGCGACCGTATAACGATAAGGGAGAGTATATATATATATATATATATATATATATATATATATATATATATATATATATATATATATAAGCCACAGGCCCATAGTTAGAGTATACTTCCTCCACCAAAACTTATTTCATAGGAAGTGAGAACACACTTCCTCTCCTTTGAGTCACTTACATTTTGCATTCCCCCACTATTTAAGCCCCCAGCGATCACATAAAACACACAACTGTCACACTTGAATTCATTTTTCTCAGTAGGCTGCTTACTGTGGTCACAATAACGCCAACAGTCGATAACAGCAGTTTTACCGGTGGCTTATATCAAAATAGTTTGTGGATTATTAGTAGTGATGTTGAGAAAACTGGGTTTTCCAAGGAAGTTAGTATTATGGTTCAAATCCCACCTTACTTGCTGATGTCATTTGTACTACTCAAGGATGTTTCTCAAGAACCAAGAGATTTGGAAAGTACTGTCATACTGTGACTTCTCTCTACCTTGCCTGTTCAGCCAACTCCTACTTCCTTGATTCAATTGTGGTTAAAATATACTTGTGTGTAAGCTTGTTGTTTCTTCCTTATTCGGGAGTTGCCTTTCCTGCTTGTTGGTGCTCTGTCTCATGGGTCGTCCCAGACTCACGTCACCCCTATACAACAAGCAAGTCGGGTATTGATGGTAGCTGGAGTCTGTCAATGCAGCTTGTAGAACGTTATATCTTTAAATAAAAATTATGTACAGCAGTTTTTAGTTTATAGATAGGTTCTTCAACATTGAACAAAGACAATGGAACAGTGGTATAATACGGATAAAAATGCAAGGCTTGACAAGTCCTGTGGGATGGTTTGGGAGAATAACATTAGTTCAATGAAGTTGCACAAAAGTTACAAACCCATCTGTAGACTCACCATATTATCCACGTTAACACAGGTATATCCGTCTACCTCGATTTCATGGGGTTGGTGAGAACAATGTTTGTCTGCGTCTTGTAATCACTCAATGAGTAGGAATCAGCTCAAGTAATGTGGATGGTGTAAAGCATCGTCGAATTGCTTTTAAAAATGGGTAGCGTGGGCGCGGAAATGACAAAAGTCGAAAGAGTGTTCTATAGTTGACAAACTCAAGAGAAAAATAATTCCGACTGCACTCAAGCCGACTGTATTGGGTGGCAAGTTTCAATTTATGACCCCTCAGTTCTGTGTTGTAGCTAAGCTTCAGGAGGTGGCAGGAAGCGTGACCGGGGTTTTCTAAAATCTGGAACGCCATGACGAGGTCACCCCGTAGACGGCGATATCTTCCGCTGTACAGTCCCAGGGCTTTCAGTCGCCCATGGTATTTCAGGTGGCGCAACCACCACACATTTTTGTTGCCCGTCGCTGTGCAGTCTCCAGTGCAACCAGGTCGCGTTTTAACCAGGGTTGCAAAGCCTGGATCGCGTACTCTACGTAGGGCCTCACATACGCATTGAGTATTTGGGGTAAGATGGTGGGATCGAACCTCCCGAACGCCCTCCGGAACAGACCAACATGTTGGTTCGCAGTTTTGGACGCCTTCAAGGTTTGCGCCGAACAGCCCAGGGCGTCCTGGATTATCATCCCAAGGTCTCGCTCTTGTGAGCCGGTTTTCAAAATGTCGTCTCCAAGCTTCTATGCGTACGTGAGCTTGTGGCGGACATGCACGGTTTTACACTTGTCTGTGTTAAACGGGGGGATATTTGCCTTCAACCATTCAAAGGCTTGGTCTAAGTCTCGGTGCAGCCTATCGTGATCTTTTTGACAGCCGATTATCCGCCATATCTTGTTGTCATCGGCAAAAAGCAGGAACTTGGACTTGATGGCACTCGCAAGGTCGTTAACGAAGAACAGAAATAACTGCGGCCCCAACACCGACCCTTGTGAAACACCGCAGTCCACCCCAATCGGATCAGAAAATGAACCTCGAACTGGAATCTGAATGCGCCGCTGAAAGAAGTTTCTGATCTATCCTAGGACAGAGTTTCCAACTCATTATGCTTGTAGCTTTTGGAGAAGGATGCGGTAATCTATGCGGGCGGATGCTTTGACAAAGTCTAGGTAGATTACATCAATGCCGGTCCCACTGCTGACTGTCTCAGTCCAACTGCCACGGGCAAACAGTAGGTTGGCAGTACATGACAGATGCTGACGGAATCCGTGTTGCTCTAATGCCATGATATTAGACCTTCCGAAACAGCCCATTACAGCATCAGCTGTGATTGATTCCAACACCTTAGAGAGCACCGGGAGGAGAGTCACTGGATGATAGTTGGCTGGCTCTGAACGGCTACCACTTTACAAAATCGGGGTAATGATGCCTTGCTTCCACATGCTAGGGACCTGCTGTTCGTCCAGCTCTCTTTGGAAAAAATCACGTTACTGGTTCAGCTATCCTCGTAGCTGCTACCTGCAGCGCTTTCCGGGGAATGTTGTCAACTCCGGGGAACAATGGGTGCGCAAAGACAGCAGCTTCCTCAGAATGGTCGCCCAACTAAACGTGATGTGCGTAAATACTGGCATCTGGGAAAATGAGGCAGGTATGTTACAAATGCTGGGAGCACGTCGGGAAATTGAGCATATTGTAGCCGTAGAACATTGGCTGCATCCTCGGTGGTTTGAGCACATCATCTGCTGATATTAGTGGGGGAACACCATATTTCACACTCCGGAGGTTGTTCACCTGTCTACAGAAACTTTTTGATTATACAAAACGTTTCCGCTGGCCGCTGCTGGTGTACTAATTTGTCCACGCACACAAGTGTGGTACAGTGATTACGATGCACAACATAGTTACTCCAGTTATCAGGGTTAGGATTCGCTCTACACCTCTGCCACGCGGCGTCTCTTACTGTAGTATGTTTTTGGGTTATACTCCGAATAGAATGATTGTGCCCTTGCGGAACGAAGGGGCTTGTTGACCGATGCAGATTTAATCAGACCAAAGAACTTGCCAGTGAAATCCAATCAAGCACGGTCAATGGGACAGTTGTCTGGAAACGCCCAGTTGGCATCTCCCACAAGTTCTGCCAGTATGTCATAGTGGGTGATTGTTCGAAACAGGTTACTATGTTCTTGTGGATACTCCTCATAACACATGGAGTAGTAAATTATGGTTACGTGGTCGCTCTGCCCCAGAGGGCTCTCCAGCCTTGATTTCTTAACCATGAGCTTTCCGTCCGTGAGCACTAAATCAAACACAGATGGTTTATTTCCGGCTCTGAATCGGGTGCGTGAACTTACATTGCTGAAGAGCGGAATGCTTGCAATCTACTCTTGCAAGTCGACCTTAAACTGCTCGTTGGGGGATGCCGGAGCCTCCAACTCATGAATATTGAAGTCATCTGAGAACATGACTATATCGTCCTCGTATGACCCTTCCCAAACAAGCACCTAAATCTCGCGGTTCATCCGTGTGCGTCTTTTAAAGTGCTTTAATGGCGCACTGAAACAGTGTGTCGATTAGTTCGTAAAGGCCAAACATTCCGCTTGTCATTCGCCATTTCTGATCACGTGGGCCTGTCATTGTTGTGAAGCAGGTGTTTTGCACCCGATTGACTGGGAGAACCGTTGCTGCTGTCGTCATCGGTTTACTCAAGGTTGAAGTGATTCAGAGCGGAACATTATCACTCAGTCAACTCGTGATTGTACAGATAGCTTTTGAAGGGCATTACTTTTCTGAGTTGTACTTAAACGGGTCGTTTTCCCGTGCGGCCTACTGCTGTGGTGTTGCACCAGTGGTAAAGTAAGCGTTCTTACATTTACTTCCACTATAGGAATGATATCTGTTTCATACCTTATGTGCAAACTGCTGTTCTTCCTATTCAAAATAAAACTCCTTTTATTAAACCCTGCAAACAGACGTTTCCAGGTAGTGTACTGCCACTTATGGAACGATAAGGAGTGAATGGTAGTTCCGACGCGGTGTGTGGCCAAAAAAGCAATGTGATAGTTAGGAAGTTTTAATAAAATAACTGTGGATACTCAGTCAAAGTCATCAAACTAAACCCGCTGCTGCAGCATCAGATGTTAAATCATCCAGGTATTCGGTATTTCAAGTACTTTACTCTATACCTCTGTCTATGACAACCAGCCAAAACCCCCATAAACGTTTTCTCCGATGAGTAATGTTCCTATGCATGAACCTGTCTATGGCGACCACCTGTCCAAGGCGACCACTTTTTGTCGGTCCCTTGTGTGGTCGCCTTAGACAGGTTTGACTGGACTTCTGATATCACAGTGTAATTTTTAAGCTTACATTGCTATGACTGTTTGGGACCACTCAAGCTCATTTAGCAAGATAAAATCCGTAGTGGTGCGACTCTTCAAGTCACATCCCCTGATGGCTCACAGTCACCCTGTAGGAAATGTTGTCGGACTAAATGAAAAACTGAAAACACTTGACCAACAGTACTTCGTACAGGACGCATAAAGTCAACTTTGTGATAAGAAGTATGTGAACCGTATATACGGAAGCATGTCAATATTAACCCGAGAACACAAACGCGAGTATGGAATTCAGTCCAGTTTAGAGTTCACCGTACATCGATGGAGAATGCGACTGTAATGAATGGAGCAATTGAACGATGGTTTAAAACGGTTATAAATGCAAGTGCCTGAGAAGTCATGTAGGATAGTCCGGGTGAAAATGGCAAGACAGAACGCAGTGTCAATAAAATAACGGGCAAGATACGTGACTCCCCAAGAGATTGGTTGTAGAACATGTGTAAGTATTTCTGCTTGTAGTGTTGGAGGATTATGTCGCCGTCCACTGTTTGTTTTGCATTCACGCCATCATCTGGTGCTTATGCGCTATATCACATAGAATAGTCAAGGAGGTTTTGGAATATGGATAAGGTAAGGGCCTTAATTACAGGGGCTAAAGGGAGTTCCAGGGCTGTGATACTCGTAGGGAGCAACGATTTGGTCGGCAGTACAGTCGGCTGTACTGCATAGCCATCTTAAAGTGTTGGCCTTTGAGCAACGTGTTTTGGTTAACTTTCAAAAGATGCTGGCAAGTGTAAATGGGTTTTTAAGGATCGGATACACCATTACGGGATTGTCCCCTAGACACCAATAACGTCCGCTGTACACAGAGTTTTCAGCATGAGTGGGTAAGGAAGTTGGGATAAACCTTGGGCGATCTTCGTCACCCTGCGTTGAACAGTATCAAGCGCGGTCAGGTGGTGCTTCTGCCTGTGCTGCCACACTTGGATAGCGTGTTCCGCATGCGGCCGCACGTACGGGCCAAGAATTTTCGGAAAGACTGAGGCGTCGAACTTCCAGATCGTCCTAAGAATTAGACCGATGTGCTGATTAGGTACCTTTATTGCTTATTCCAGTTACAGAAGAGTAGTAGGGGGAGTTGAATGGTATAGGTAGAATTTCGTCACATCTAGGCTCACTCAGACAGCCGCCACAAGCCCGGAAAAGCACTGTACGCGCGTTTCATCCTTTCGGGAATCATCAGCAGTGCGCATTCCATCGGACCCTTGGTAGGGCTCGAAACCGCAACTCGACTGTTGCCAGTCCGTGGTTGAGACCACTGAGCTACGGGGGACGGCAACGACCATCGTGAATAAGTTACTACTACTCCTCTGTAATCAGTACACAGAACAAACTGCTTATACTGCCATAAGATAATTGGCGGCTTAAGTTTGTTAAGCTCGTCGCTTGGTGAGGGTGCTACCCTGTCCTCTGCACGGCAGTAACGTGTAAGTCAGTGGATAGTGAGCGGCGCCACATTACATCTAGTAACTTATTCACGATGGTCGTTGCCGTCCCCCGTAGCTCAGTGGTCTCAACCACGGACTGGCAACAGTCGAGTTGCGGTTTCGAGCCCTACCAAGGGTCCGATGGAATGCGCACTGCTGATGATTCCCGAAAGGATGAAACGCGCGTACAGTGCTTTTCCGGGCTTGTGGCGGCTGTCTGAGTGAGCCTAGATGTGACGAAATTCTACTTATTCCAGTTACTTCAACTAACCACGGTCATCTTGCACGAACAGGCCGACATCGAACTCATGGGAAGGCCGTGGTAGAATCTGTGGCCCTAGCTGGTAGTCGTGAGTATTCTGATGGCGTATGCTCAGAACTTTGCACATGGCAACGTTGAACTGGAGCATATTCTCAATGGACCATATATGTTTTATCTAGATCATCTTATAGAGCTGTGTGATAATCCACTGTAGGGATTGCACGCTAAAGCTTTAGACCATCAGCGAATCGAAGGAAATTTGAAGAGGACTCCCTCGCGAGATCAGTTATGAAGACCAGGAACCGGTGGAGCCCCAGTAATAAGCCTTGTGGTACGCCGCAGTGGACTTCGATTCGTTCGGAGAAAGCGCTGCTAACGCTCACCTCCAGATGATGTTGAACAAGAAAGTCGCCTATCTAGCCCAGTACAGGATCGCGGGTTTTGCAGCTCTGAAGCTCGTGAAATAGAACACGACGGTCCAGGCGGTCGAATGCCTTTGCGAAATCCAAATAAGCAGCATCTTCTCCAACACCAGCATCCACAGATTCCGTCAAACGTGCACGAATTATCAAGAGTGAGTAGTATACCGCCGGTTTTGGAGAGATTAATGTCACCCCGGTGTGAGAATTTGTTCACACTTCAACTACCTCATGAGTGTCTCAGCGGCACTGTACTCCAAGATCTCGTAGGTAACCAGAAGTATTGTTATCGGCGGCTAATGCACTGGTCCTGCACGGCTACCACTTTTGTACATTGGAGTGATGATCCCGTGTTTTCACATCGTTGGACCTGCATCTCGTTAAAACATCATTTGAAGATCGTAGCTAATGGGTCAGCTGAACGCCTGGCAATCACTTTCAACACCTTTGTGCGTATGCCGTCTGCACCTTGGGAGATGTACTCGCGCAAGGACATCAGTGGCTTCAGTGCATCCGTGATAAAATTATGGGATTAAGCCCTGATGGCGACATGATCTGCATAGGCAAGATGTTAGATGGTACATTTCAGATGGTGTAGCTAAATTGTTGTCCACCGCCTCTTGTGCCGTCTGCGCAAGCTCACATGCTGTATGCAGTGCGGGATATCTGCGCTAAACTCTTCGAGGATTTTTCACGTGTCCATAAAGTAGCTTATGGTTAGAGCCAGGTATTGTTGGTGCTTCCATTTACTCACCCGGACGAGTTTTATGCAGTGCTTCCTCTGTGTTGTACAGACGTCCCAGGTGCCCTCGCTCAGAGAGTATATGTGGACGAACCAAACCGAGTCTTTCACTGTCATGCTTTTGGGTCTCCTGCTCCATAGAAAGGACTGCATCTTTTTCGACTAGTGGATTTTACTTACTGATGTGCTTACCATTAGCCTGATGAATATGTTACCAGATTTCTACAGTTCACCTCAGGAGACCATTACAAGGGGAAAGACTAGCTTGTTGCACTAAGGAGGTTTGACCGGTTATCTTAGTTGGTTTCGACGTCAGGTTACTCGTTGCTATCTCCAAGACTTTCTGCCTAGCACATGTAGTGGAACACGTGTCGTATGATCACTGCAGCCCAAAGGACTGCACGTTATTACTGACTCGATCAGGAGTCCCTGCTTATTAAAAGCAAGGTCCAAGATGGTTTGTTTGTTTATTGTTCTGAAAGGCATTAGAGAAGTGACATGGCTGTACGGTGGTGATACAGCGATTAAGTCATTCACTTCCACCTTGAATTGCTCAGCGAAGGTGGCCAGGATTTCTAAGCTGTACAGGTTGATGTTCACTACCAGGATAACACGGCTGTAAGCTCTTGCCAGTAGGTGTTTCATAGCCGAGACTAGAATCCGTTCCATTAATCAAGTGGGCCGTATACAATGGCCACCATACATGTATCGCTGTGCTTTAGGTGTACACGGCACTATAACAAATCTACGGCTTGAACATATGGAGGTTAACACGGTCGACGCGTAGGTCGAAACGATAGTAAAGGATTACGTCGCCTCCCTTAGTGAGTAGGTCGTTGTGCAGGAATGACATAGGTAATGGTGAAATCTCGGCTCCATAATCACGTCATTCAAGCATTCTTCGGTTTCCATAATGAGGTACCAAGGCATTGAGGTCTGACTATATAGAAGCTCGTCCGATTTGCTTAGATAGTCTTTTGCGCTTTCATACAAACCAATGAGATCTACGGATGCCAGAAGCATGTCTGCACACACAAACGTTTCCTGCGAATTTAAGCCGACCCTTGTGGAGCCGAGTGACAACCGCTTTTTGGATGGATTTCTGGCCTACAGCCCGGACTGTTTAGTGCAGTTGCTCCAAGCACTAACCAGTTAATTCTTCAGAAGAAATTTGTGACGGACTGCCTGTTTCTTCTTCTTCGGACGGCTAGGGAATTGCACTGCGTTCCTGTTCAGAAATGTTGACAGCTTGGCTCGCTGGCTTTGTGTTCTCTTAGACAGTGATGATCTGGCTTCGACTGCCCTCAGATGTATTTCTGATGACAGTTTGTTGCGTAACTTGTTTCAACTTCCGAGCACTCTTTTAACCATTTGTTTGGAGGGCAGCAAGAATTTCAGCACTGTTGAACCACTTCCTTTACAGTCACTTGATATGTATAACCTTGGCGTTAAAGTTGGCAATCACCTAATGGAGTAAGAAGGCTTCATAGTTGAAGCGTCACTTTTCCAAGTCATGAGGATGGGCTTGCGGATGACAGAATTTATGGCAGTCATGGACAAAAATTTTCCTTCGTCGTTTTTTTGATTACGGTATTCTCTTGGGTTTTATTTCCTTTGCCGACTTTCACTCTAAGGGAGATCAGGGAATATGCCAAAATCGCATACCGAATCACGAGGATGATGAGCTGACAAGATGGCGATGTCAGATTTGTCACCCGACTGATGTGTCACCTGTAGTGGCCTTGGTTCGCCATAGTGAACGGAATTATTGTGGCCAACAAAGCGAACCAAACTAGACTGTTTGGCCTGGGTACCCATTGCTTCAATTAGTCCCATAGTTTGTCTTTGACTCAGGCACGTTAGATCATATTATCTTCAGCGAGTTCTGGTGCCTTCTAGTGTTCACGACATCCAATAAGAGCGTGCTCCCTTGATCTGGCGTTTCGGTGGGCGGCCTTCTCCGAGGCGCATTGGTATTCGTGTCTTTTCTATCACTCTTAGGGATAATTGCAGATGCGACCACTAACTTCACTTTGGGTCTAAGTGCAGCGACGAAGGATGCGTATGTTTTCAGGCTTTTACTATTTAGATAACCCTGAATGCAATGGGTTAACACTACCTCATGGAAAAGCAATCTGTAAGATTGGGATTACATTGGTTGGCAGACTATGACTGTTCACCTGTTTGCTAGTTTGCGTGGTTGGGGTACTGACTATGCACGGTTAACTATACTATTGTTTTGGCTAATCTGTTCCGAAGCTGAGCCTAAGTTTAGGCAACAGGACTCGAGTTCTGCTGCAGCTGGCTCCGATGCAGCCGCTATACCGGCCGTTGCGCGCTGCACAATCGCCGTCAGTTTGTCACATTTCTGCGCCAGCACGGTGCTGCACCTTACGAGTGTGTTGATCATACACCATGATCACGCCTGAGTTGGTGTGCCTCGAGGAATTCGAGGATAAACTATTTATTTATTAATTTAACTAAACGATTCCTGGTGTGTAGTGTTATGTTTCAATTCCGTTATATTTAAATTTGCGCACTTGGGATGGAATTTCCCTCTGCTTTTAGAACACGCTACTCTTATTCGAATAGTCTAGGAATATGCTTTCGAATCGCACAGAACTTCATCTGCGGCTATGGGACCGTATGTATTTTGTTTTCCTTGTTGCTGGGTTGCGATCCAAGCCGAGGCCTATTGCCAGTCATGTGTGTAATTGCGATCATCGTTTTGTTTCTGGCGTTCCGCGAACCAAGCGTGTTGTGAAAGGCACAGATTTCAGCTGTCTGTGTCCTGCAGGTGGGACGACAGCTGCAACCACCTCGGACGTAGGTCGACAGGCGAGTTTTCCGTTGTAAGCAATAGGGATTTGACCATAGATCGGCAAGCGTTCGGCTTGTTGGGAAGTTGGACCTTGAGCGCGGTAGAATTCACGCTAGTTTGGCGAGTGTTAAAATGATGACTACTAAATGAGCTGCAGGTATCAAACGGAGTGCTGAATTGTTGTTGCATGTAAATAGTTAGATAGCGCTACGAGCACTCTCTTAAAGGAGGGTAAAATCAACGTTATGCACTGACAAATGCGGCTGCTGTGTATGTGGATTTCAGCGAAAATCCTACGGAAATTGCAGTGACGGATGCGATGATGGTACGTGCTAGACGGTCCTGTAGTGGTAGATCCATTGGATAACGCTGGTGACTCCGAGTTGGATAAATTTAAACACAGTTATGTACTTCAAAAATCGTGGGCATTAAATCCAGAAAGAGCGGAACATCGAATCAACGCGACCACTGGGTATTACCATGACCACTAGTATGAAACGTGGAAAGGCGGTCCACAAATAAAAGGAGTTTAAACCGGGTGCTTCAGGAAATAATCAGCTAACATGCTAATCGCAATGAGTATTGGCAGGTGCAGTGGAGTCAAGTGATGTGAAAATTACTACCTAAAAAGCAGATGGACAGCCAACGGGACAGATTAACTGGTTTGGTCCTTCAGCTAAAGAAACTATTGTATAAACACAAATATAGGGAGCTATCTCTCATAGTAGCCATCTCAACAATAGCAAGTAATGAGCATTTAGTCTAAGGAGGAAAGGGGGTTGTCAGCTCTTGCTATAGGGGTAAACAATCCTTATAGTCAGTAGCATTTAAGTCTAGATTCACCTGAAAACTAGTGTTTGCCAGTACACCAGTCACCTCGCTTCACACTGTAAAGCATACTGCCAATCATTTGGCCACGAAAGGAGATAAACATATCAAACCACGGATTGCATGTCTAATTATCATGGATTTGACTGTCTGAGCATATATTGCTTGCTGATGTAGTGCACAAACAGAGAACGAAATTTTGTGAATAAGCAACAGGCACTTATCCTGTGTGGCGCAGCGACAGCGGTAGATGAGATCTAGTTAAAGCAGCAGTGGATTGACTGCTACTGTTACTTACTTTTCCACCGCACTAGATGGGGTAGTGGCTAGCTACTGATGTGTTGTACTTCTTGGCATAGATAAATATGCAACTTTATTCCGTTTTCACGTTCATTGATCATGTTCTTTGACCATACAACCATCTAACCACCACGGTTCCTTGAATGGAAACACAGTACCAGACGGGGACACGTAATCTAACGGGCAGTTGTCAGGTCAATGAAGAGGGTGGTCCAGCCAGGCAAAATGGTTCCGTTTAGCGGGAGCTTTTGAGCATCGTCAAGAAGTCCGTTAAACAAACGGTCAATTTTAACATTAATTATTCTGTACACCAGTAATTCATGTCTGTTGATTCGAAAGCGTCTATGTTCAAACTACCAGAGGTGAAAAGTAGTTTCAGTTTGAGTAGCCACGCTCCACAGTTGTTACACAATGACTGCAATGCCCCAGCGTTATGCACTCCGACCAAACGTCATAGATATCTCACCGCAACAGTGGAAGATTTACGACTGTAACAGCTGCACGATCATGGCCCATTTGCACAGTTACTTATTTGATGGATTATATGCCGTAGTTGTTAAAGCCTACTGGATAACTGAACCCATGGAGGATATTTTGCGATGTTAGTAAGCGGGTAGAACTTGTGGCTTCCCAAAAAATCTCTTCCGTAGTATCTGACAGTTTGAGGGTTTGAAGTACATTTCATAGTTTTCAATGCTTCCCATCAGTTTTTCCGGCCGCATTTTTACAGAGACTGGGTTCAAAACTAAGAGACACATGGAGACTGTATTTTTGCACTGTCAGTAGACCATGTACTAGAAATAATATTCAGGATTGTAGTGATATAAGGTAAGCAATTCCAGTGTGCGACTGAAAATAGCGAAGCTGGAACTTTCCTAGCAGAAACAAATTGCTCGCTATTCTGAATCATACAAAGCTTCCCGAAGGTCCTACTTCCACGATGGAGCTTACCATAGGAATTTTGGTGTGAAAAGTAGTATCTTCGGCTTACCCTTTTAAAATGGCAAAGCAAATGGCAAAGCAAATAATAATAAGAGTTTTGAGGTGATGCAGTTTAGATACCCCTAACAAACTGATTTCGTGATCAGGCTCGCCCTATCCTGGTGAGGCTGGTGATCGACTATCCTCTGACCTGGTCACATTACCTCAACGGCCCTCCATCAATTGAAACGTCACTGATAACGTGGCACTTTAGTTCCCTTGGATATACCGCACGTTCTTTCCACAAACTGTATGGAAACAGCTGTGGAGGATTGCGAAATTACTGTATCCAATATATTCCGTTCAAATGTGATCTGCTCTTGCTGTATTATAACGGATATGTGCTGAAATCGGCAGGATCGAAACATGACCCATGGAAAATCTGGGCCATAAACGAGATGCCTCTTTCCACTGACGCAAAGGCTGTCAGCAGGCTGGAAGGGATGGTCAACTATTTGCGCCGTTTTTTTTACCACCGTTCGCTGATCAGTGGAACAACAATGGAATAAGATGGGAAAAGCATTCAATGTTTGACAAGTCTCGTAGGATGATTTGTACGAGTTAAGTTCAAACAATGTGACACTAAGCTGAAAAGCACACTTGTGGACTCGCCTTAATATTCACGCTGACACACATGTATACCTATCTACCCCAATTTCGTGGGGGCTGGTGAGCACAAAGTTTGTCTACTTGTTGTGTCATTCGCTATGTGGAATTCATAGCTAATGCAGCTGGTGTAATACGTCGTCGATTCGTTTTTTAAAGCAGCACACGTAGACGTAGAAATGATGAAAGCCGAAGAGCGTTCCACGGTTGACTAGTTCTAAGTGGAGCTTAACTCCGGCGGAATTCCAGCCGGCTGCATGGAGTAGCCAATTTCAGCTATTGAACCTCAGTTTCGATTGCGACTAATTGTAAGGAGGTGGCAGCAAACATGGCTGGGGATTTTCAAGTTCTGGAACTCCAATTAGGTCACTTCGCAGATGGCGATAACTTCCGCTGTACACTCCTAGGACTTTTAGTCGCAGTTGGTATGGCAGGTGGAACAAGCCCTTCACATTTTTGATTGCGCTTCGCTGTGGGTATTCCAGTGCAAGCAGCTTGCGTCTCAAACAGTTTTGCCAGACCTGAATCGCTTACTATACATGGGGTCTCACATATGCGTTGCGGAACTGCGGGAACTTGGAATGGTTGAAACACTCGAACGCCCTCAGCAAGAGTACAACATGGTTCACGCTTCTGGACTCCTGCAATGGCTGCTCCGAACAGCCGAGGTCGTTTGCATGGCTACCCTAAAGGCGCGCTCCTGTGAGATGGTCCTATAGACGTGGTCTCTAAGCTTATATATGTCAACTGACCTGTAACGCGTATGCGAATGTGACACTTGCTCACGTTGAACGAAGTAGGTTTGCCTTTGACCAGTCTAAAACGTGTTCCAGAGCACGTTGCAGCATTTCGTGATCTTCCTGACGATCAATCGCCCACCCCAGCTTGGTATTAAGGATAAAAAGCGTGAACTTTCATTCGCTAACAAGCGCAAGCTCATTGATAAAAACCAAAAATAAGCGTGGCTCCAACACACACTTGTAATACGCCGCAGTGCATGTCAATAGGATCAGAAAATGAGCCCCAAACCCGAATCTAGATCGGCAGCTGAAGAAGGAAAGTTGTCAATCCATCCATGGGCATGGTTCTCAATTCCGTATGTTTGCAGCTTTTGGAGAAGGGTGCGGTGATATAAGCCGTCGAAGGCATTACAAAACTCGAGGTAGATAACATCAATACCCGTCCCACTGTCTGCTCTTTCAGTTCAACTGCCAACGCGGAATCCGTGTTATTCCTACACGCTGATAGATCCTTCTAGATGGTCACTTAGTGTTTCAGTAACGATCGACTCCATCATCTTTGAGAGTACTGGAAGGAGAGTCACAGGACGATAGTTGGCGTGCTCCGAATGGCTACCACCCTTTGGTATCGGGGTAATAATACTCAGCTTCCACGCGTTAGAAATCTGCTGCTTATTCAGGCACCATTGGAAATAGCAGGTTACTGGCACAGGTTTCCTCACAACTGCCACCTGCAGTGGCTTTCGGGAAAGTTTCTAACTCCGGAGAACTATGAGTGAGCAACGACAGTAGCTTTCATAAAGCGGTCGCTGAGCTAAAACTGACGTGTATAAATACTGGTGTCTGGAGGAATGGGACAGATATGTGATACATGCTGGTGGCAAGTCGGACTACTCAACCGTATTGTAGCCGTATTGTATTGCCGTATCATCAGCATTTGGAGCACATTTGCTGCGATGAGTGGTGGAACACCACGCTTCACTTTCGGAGACTGTTCTTATGTTTGTACAGGAGCTTTTTGTTAACACAAACTCTTCTCTCTAGTTACTACTGGTATAGTACTTTGTCCTCAAGGGCAACTGCAGTAAGTTGAGTAACATGTACTACATAGCTGCTCCAGTTGTCAGGACTAGGACTTGCTCTGTACACACGCCACGCGGCATTTCCTACCTCCATGCGTTTTCGGGTTCTGCTTCGAATACAGAGTGAAGGGGCCTGTTTTCCAATGCAGATGTGATCAGTTTACTGGATTTGACAGCAAACTACGTCCAGGCACTATCAATGAAACAGTTTTCCGGAAACTCCTGGGGGGCTACTCCGACTGCTGTCAGTATGCCATAAGATGTGGCTGTACGAAATAAGTCAATGTGCTACGTTGAATATTCTGAAGAACACACATAGTTACCTGATAAATTATCACCAGACACCCCATCTTTGGCTTATCGATCAATAAATCAGGCACAGACGGTTTGTTTTCTACTCTGAATCCGGTGGAAGAACTAGTATGGCTGAAGAGCGGAAGGACTGCAATGAACACTTGCAGTTCGTCCTTTCTGGTTTGGGGATGCCGAAATTGAATAGAAATCAGCATAAAACTGTTGCAAATAACTAGTGCACCTCATCTGTCCACAGTATATAAACGGCACTTTCCATTACAAAAACTAATTTCGATCGTTGCCCAAACTGATTCGTGCAGCGCTACACGGCGTGGATGAAACAAGTTGGCAGGATTCTTTGCTGACGGACACTAAACTTTATTCGCTGGGATTACCCATCTAAGGTGCCATAATATTGTGTGTTTTCATACGTCTCTTAATAACCTTGATGATGTCTCGAATTCGAACCGTACAAATGATGAAGATCACTGGAGTGAGTTCGAATGTAATCTGTTCCTGACCTCTGTTGTTGTGTTTTAGCATACCCTGTGTTTGGATTTTCAACATGCAATCTCACTTGTGACTGTGGTTCACTTTGAATTAAACCTCAGTCATTTCAGTCACTGCGACCGCATCTGAAGTGGAGAACTACGGTGCTCTTCTTTTCTAACACTGCACATTACGACCACTTCTCTCCAGATTTGAACTATTCAGGCAGATAACTTGAGATGCGAGTTGATCTGGACACATAGTGTATGACGGCGTGCGACTTACTAGGTAGGCCATTGAGCTCCGAGAAAAGTGTTGAGAGAGGGCAGCACCGAAACTCACCACTTCGGATGTGCTTTCAAGAATTGAAATAGCTCTGGTTTACATCAAAGTAATCCATTACCCTAATTTAAATTGAGTTCCGCATTCACGATGCACTACAAATACTCCAAAGACCCAGTAATCAAATTCTCACTGCTGTGCTGCTATCGAAGCTCAGTGACAGAGGGATCAAAGCGTAAGACGTCAAGCACCATGTACCGGGTTCTAATCTCAACTCAGGTAGTCTGTACCTGAAGAGTTTAAATTTGGGCAAAACTAGTCGCTGGGCAGTGTTAGGAGTAAGTAGCACGATACTCGCTACTATACGGATAAAGTTAATCCCTGGAGCAGTTGAGATCTAACGAAGAAATTCCGCACCACTGGAAGAAGATGTATGTATTCATGTTTCAGAGACAGTGTGTTGTCTAATGTTACTTATTGCCTAGTTTTAAATAGTTTTGAAATGTGACGTCTCGCTTGAAGGATGATGTGCTCTCTCTACAAGCGTGCGGGCGTTAGTGTTTGTCTGCCGAAGGGAGAAGCTTGCTCCAAAGGAGAGAGGACAAAGAGAAGTAAACTAACACCGGTGTAGGAAGAATATAGATGGATGATGCTGCCTAAGTGCGGGCTGCTCACATGGATTTCGTCCCGGCATCCACAACTTCGGCTAAAAAGACTACTCCCAAAGGCAGTGCAACACTTGCGGATTGTAGCTACTGACTTTGTTGTAAGCTTTTGACTTCGTGCGTTGGCACGCGGAGTAATATATAGTGGACTCACATGTGAGTATGACAGCATCCTCCTATCGTAAACCCGTAGAAAACACCACACAGATCCAAATAAGTTCAGCAACAAACTGGTAAGTGATTTTAGATTCGCAGCCAGCCAGTGGCAAAACACTGGTCAATAGGCAATCACTTAAACAAATGTAAATGTAACCGCGGTTTTCTTTAGCCTTGACCTAGCTTCATTGTGATACGTCGTAGTTGTTTACGGAGGAGCAAATTGGATTCGGCCTAAGGTACTTAGCCGCTAGACGCTCACGACTAGTTATTAAAGCTGCTCATTCTCTCTGTTCGGACACGCCTTTTTATATCATGGTGTAGCTACCACTGGGTTGTTCCAGTTTTGATGAGGTTCAATATAACAATCCCCTTTAATCAAACCTTTGCTCACGCATGTCCAGCAAGCAGCAGCCTACGTTGGACAGTAAATTTGGGTAGTAAACTTTACGTCCTTTTTGACTACTTATAAGTAAGCAAGTTTTCGACGTAAGAAGATAGCATGCTCGGTTAAGTTTGGCAAGGTACCTATCGCTCATCTAAGGCATGCTAGCTTCTCATTCCCACGCTTCTAAGCACACACTCACGTGCCAGCTATTTAAAGCCACTTCAGGTGATAGGCGTGATGAGCGGGTCAACTTAAAGCAGCACATTATATGCAAACCCACGTGGGTTGGAGGGTGGCTCGACTGCACCACGCGATCTTCGTTCATTTCTGTTCAGATGATTTTTCGGTTGTGTACTCCCTTCCAGTTCGCATAAGCACAGTGGATATGCGTGGTGAACACCAGCGAGTGCACACCGATACTTTTGCCTGGAAAATTGTGCATGCAGAAATCACAATAGGAATTTTTGCTCAAATTGGATAAACTTCGTTTTGTACGCAGAGAGTGGGCTTGTAGCGCTTTGTGTTAAAACTGTGCTATGTGCTATGTCCTTTTGCTCAAGGGCCACGTTCACCCCGAGAGGACCATTACTGACGGTGAATTTCTGGTGGTAAGCGTTATAACCATCGCGGAATGTGGACTATAAGTCATTACTTTTATTACCGCTGTTGCTTTGAGAATTATCTGGCAAAGAACATTCATGTTTTACCATATCTGGGCCTTTAGCCGGACAATTTGGGTGATTGACGACGATTAGCATTACACAGCTGGGAATACTTATGAGACGTGTTATCGAATGGTGGCACCTAGTAGTTCCCACATACCTTGTTATCACGTGGATTTTCATTTCGGTCGATATACTAACGACAACCAGTTAACAACGCTTTTGGCTTATGTTGTATCTTTTTCAATCATTTATAATTTCAAACTATGTTTCTTTCACTTACTAATGCACTAGTGGAAAAAGGAGTGTTTGCGCCTATCGCAGTCTATGGAATCGATGTTTATGTGGACAATGCCCTCGAGATAGTGAAGCCCATGACTTTGCAAACCTGATAGCGACCCAAAAGTTGCAAGATGAAGAATCCATCATTAGCGGGATACAAAACTGGGAAACAGCTCACGCATGTCACTGTAGGATGGCACGACCATTTATGTGTGCTCTGAGCTCCAAGTAACTCGCACTAACTAACCAAATAGGTTACGGGTATTTATGTTGCGTAGTTCACTGCATTAGTTATACCTTATTGGTAACGGTAACATTTTAACGCTAGATCGTCATATCTCCTCTAAGTGGCATTGAGTTCGAACTTATTCTACAATGTTGCTCGGAAATGTTCTCATAATGTGGGTAGAGCGCACTAGACAGCATGTTCTATGCCACTTACAGCCTCATTCTCAGTTCTCACATCGGGCGCTACCCCGCGGTCCAAAACCGGGTGCCATGTGAGGATGAGCTACGCCTCTTGCCAACACCCGAACAATTCATACATTGTCATCGATTAAAATAAATGTATACCTACGACCTCGAGCCAGCATACCGAAAGACTGTGGTTCCAACGTAGATACATGGTGCTTATGTTTTCAGTCAAAGGGTTCGTACCAAATGTACACCGAGTAGGGGTTTGTGCTCAACTGGAAGGCTCGTATGGGAAACAAAACTGTTTGATATTACCTAAATAAAACATTGACACGAATGCGTAGTGATTTTAGCCACCAAAGTGTATACACGTCTGAGTTCCTTTTATGATGACCTTAAAAATATTTGAGGAAATATAGCCTAGAAGGAAGGCATACTTATTTTCAGATGTGCCATACACTTCAAGCGGAATTGAGACGTGTTTCGAAGCACGCCACTGGCCTCCTCACTGCTAAACCATGGTGAATAAACGCAACCTCTGATTGGTGGTGGTACACGAATGACAACATCGTTGTAGCTCAAAATTGTAAGTCTGCTTCGGAGGTACAAAACCATTTCCACATTAACGGAAAGTCAATCAACAATATTTTCTTAAAAATAATTGCTGTATTTCAAGACCACCTTACAGCGCGGAACTTTAAGGCCAGCCTATACAAACAAGAGAAGATCAACGGAGTGAGGCAGCTGAAATTGAGCACGTTGTACATAACTGAAGAGAGCCAGTGTCTAAACCAGTCGGGAACATTTTTAACGATTCGGTTTAATCCGTAAGCAAAGTTCGCTGCCGGTATTGACTAACAGAAGGGACAATTTTGTATCTAATTTCGGAGTCTTGGTGATTGCTTATATTTTGTTCGATTAGACGATTTTTATTATTAACCAGCAGTGAGCAGACAGCAAGGTATTCTGTTAGTTGTCAAGTTGTCATTGATGACCCTACGCATCAGAGCGAAGAGTTCTCCGGCATCGTTTTGCTACTTTCGAGATATCTGCCGATACAAAGTAGTGTGTGGGGCAAACAGAAGGCATAACGCACATGGTATCATTATTGATTTGAAGTAATGTTAAATGGTGTATATGAGCTCATGAAGGAAGTTTACAGCCAAGGTACACTTGACACCGATTAACCGGACGCTATTTCTACTGTTCGTAATGGTTTCGTAGCAAGTGACATAAGGCTGATGAAAGGAGATATTTTTAATCGCTGTTGAGTAATGTGCGCAAGTCTGTAAACGCTCTCACAACATGATCATGAATTCCAGTATAAACATTCTTGGAATTCTACTGTATTTGATAGTTTTATATTGTGAAGCAGAACATTCTGCTGTTTGCGTAGCTCTTGATGTTCCGGAGGAAAGTGGACGAGCTAGTAGCAATCTTGGACAACACATTCCATCTTGTCTTGCTGCCACAGTGGTTTATCTGTCTTGGCTAGAAAACTTGTTTAAACTGCACGTATTCGATTTTCTATGCTATGAGCATTTCAAATGTCCGTGTACGAGCATCCTGTTGTGTGTCAACAATCCTTGGTATGGTTTCAACAATTGAATTGCTGCCAGCGGATGTTTTTAACTGATACCAGGGACAGCGTTCTGTTTCCTGTCCTATATTCATCCCCGTTAGGCTTAGAAGTACAGACTTTGATGGTAAGCACAAGCGGTTTCCATGACTGTTGTGTTGAGGAGGTCCAGTAGGTGACAGAGAATTGTTTACTAAGCGTGCAGATACAAGCTGTCCCTGAAGGACTGTGTTCTGCGACATAAACTCTTTCTCAGAAATGGACTATGCACTAGTTATTCAAGCCCAATTTACGTGGTCGAGCAGCTGATGTAAATAGCTGATGCCACCAATGTCGCTACCTTGTTAAGCGAAGGAACTTGTGGACACATGATGCTCGAGTTTATCGAGGTTAGAAAACATCAGACCAATACAAACCCACCAACATGGACACAATTTTGGTTTGAAGGTTTGACGACCGGTACCCAGGTTTGGACCGGTTTATTCATAACTTAGATATTGTTGCTGAAATGGTGCCACGTAGCGCTGGGAGAACAGAGTACATCACCAGCTAGTGCTTTCACATGCACTTTCTAAATTTGTTTAGAAGGGGATATTCTGCAGAATGCAGTTCTAACAGGGTTAAGTATAGGTACATCCACCAGAAATAAAACCCAAACATAAACCGATGCTAGTGATTCATATCGGCCACGAGCCTGACCATGAAATGCACTCGTCTTTTCGAGAAACATTCGAGTTTAACGTGCTCCCAGGTGACAATGGAGATAAGGGTAAACCTTCTAACTGATACGTAATTGGCCGACCCAAATGAAGTAATGCAGCAGCACCAAACTGGTGACCAAGCATCAAGCTAAAATAAGCTACGCGAAGAGCAGAGTTGGCATTAGGGTGGTAACTGACAACCCTATACCCGGTGGTATGGCTCTCTCAGCAGGAAGGTAGGCTGTCTCGTACAGCGGTCAACAAAACTCACGGTAACCCTTCCAAGAGTGACTGCATTGTCAACTCTGTCTTAACCAAAGTACTCAGGAAGATCAAGAAAAGGTCCACTGTTGTTTCTGGGGACGAAAACCACCTTACACCCGCACAGCACTCTTTAATGATGGGCCGCTCCTGTGTGGTATTGGTGGCTCACTGCACCACCGAATGAGTGGATTGCTTATTAGCCGAAAATGGAGGGTACAGATGGATAACCATCTAACGGACGGGTACCGTTCCACTAGTCATCTACCCTGATACACAGGCTCGGAGCCAATTTGCTCCTCACTCATATTAACGAAATACTTCAGCTTCTCCGGTCCTCTTGCACTTTGTTTGTGAACGACCTGAAGATTTGGCTAGTAACTGCGATGTTCTCCAGCAGGACTTCGATTGCCTGCCCCTCTGGTCTGGAGATGTCGATCTACTGATCAACCCATTCGACATTTATGAACCTGGGGAAGGGTGCTGACGGGCGTACATACACTCTGGTGGGCCGATCGCCTCATCCCACTTCTTCCGTGGAGGACCTAGGCGCTACTTTTTTGAAATTCGTAGACAACATGAACACTTTCGACAAAAATGAAATGAGTATGCTTGGAGTGCTCAAATGAAGCTTCTGCACTTGGTTTGACGACACTGCCACTCGCCTCTTCTTTTCCACCATAAGACCAATGTTAGAGCACAGTTTACCCACCTACTATCCGATCACTCGTAGCGTGGTGCACAGCTTCCAGATTCATCCCGAATTTACGGGGTATGTGGTAGGAAGACCGATTCAGACAACTGGGGCTGTAAGGCCTGTCGTATCACTGGTTTAAAGTCGACCTTATTATGACGCACCGGTTCATTTCCCCATGTTGAGATCAATGCTGTGCGCGCACACACCAAGTAACACTCGCGGACACCGGTACAAACTCTCAGTGTCGTAGCAGAAAAAGTATAGCTCACCCACTTTGCTTCGAGTGGCGAGTAGTGTATTGGTGGAGGAATTTGTCCGAAAAAGATAGTCGTGGTAAAATCGGTGTCGGAATTTAAACAATTCCTAGGTGAGCACTTCGTGGATTTCCGAATTATGGATCGCAGCACACCAGAATATCATATGGCGCAGCTGCAGAGGCGTGGCACGGAATAGGTTTGCCCTGGGTGGCATGTGGTAGGGTGTGGCAGTTTTAATACACACACTTGTTCGACGCCAAAAATCTTTTTCGTCATCGGTCAAACTTGTCTTTCCCATGCTCCTTCCCGCCTGCCCCGTTCCACGTCGCTCCCCACTGCAATTGTCCGTGAACGTAATATATTTCGCCCATAAGATGTCGTACAGAGGTCGCCATTGGAAAAAAATTCTATGGCCTAATATAAGCGCCTGCTTGATCTCACTTGCTGACTCTAGACTTCTTGATCGAGCTGCACAGCTTCAAGTACTGTGATTTGTATTCTCAGTGTGTATCTTGCGAGGGCTCAGTTGTTTCTGTGCTGAAGCTAAGATGTTAACAGCAAACTGTTTTCCATGGCATTAGTGAAACGGAAAGCCAAGGGTCCGCACATGGATTGCGTATTAGCCTTCAAAAGAGGTCCTATTTGAAATTTTTGGAAGAGGCTTAGAACCGATCGAGTAGTCATGAGTTCAGAGAGGTTTGGAAACAATCGGCTGGTATAGTAGTTTGGTGACGTTTCGCTTTTGACTCAAGACATTCGTCAGACCAGGTGAAGCATTGCAATTGGGGTCGGATTTTTATAGCGAACAGGGGTGATTACCGCGTTACCCGAGACTTGAGTCATGATGTCGATGGCGAAACGTTACCAAACTACTATACCAACGGACTGTTTCTAAACCTCCCTGAACTCAGATCCTATTTCATTTCTGCTGCAGACTGTTTTCTACGGGGCATTTTACTTTTTCGGCTGAAGCGGGTTTCAGGAACTGGTGAAACCTAAATCCAAATATTTATACACATGAATCTAGTACATCGCATGCTGAGACATTCCTATTCTAAAGCATCTAGTGATCCTGGCATAGTTCTTCGTGAATATTTGATGCCGGCACTGGATTTTAGAATGGATTTGTGAGCAGTATGATAAAGCAAGTGCGATAGAAGACCATAGATAAGGCCAAGGAAAGCATTTTTGTGTAATTCTCGATGGCACTCCTGCTACATGTCATAAAATCAGATGGGTGAAATGATACGCTCCGTAAAATTGATGGAAATGGAGTAAAGATTGAGTGGTTTCTCCGCTTTACTTAGATCGACAGAAAAAGCAGTGAGAAAATTTCAGGACTCATTTTGAGAAACCTGGATACCGATGAAGTTCAGATTGATGACTGCTGTGGCCGGGCACCTGACATGTGCGCGACGGGCGAAAAATTCCCTGTATCTGGCTTGTGTATATGCAGCTTCTGCGACAGTTTGTTACATTTTTTGGTACAATGGTACGGTTATCCTCGTGAGTTTCTACGTATACATTTCTCTGGAAGGTCTTCATACAAGTGAATGGTTTTAGCATCAAAGGAACTATGGAAAACTTATGGTGTGGTGGAGTAGAAGCGGTAAGTAGGACGGTGACGAAACACTCGGAAATCGTCAATGTTCTGGTACAACTCACAGAAATTGGGGAAGAAGCAACCGTAAAGCCAGATGCAGCTTTAATTATTATCTCTGTACTACCATTTCCGTTGGTTTTGCTTATGTACCCTTGGACATCTGTTCTCCAAGAAATCAGTGATACCCAGAAAGATGTTCAACGAAGTGCTGGAGCTGCAGCTAAGTTTTCTCAAACTCATAGTACAAAAAGTTTTCCTTCTTCAAAGTAGAGGGAGCATGGTGGACAATGCAATGGATAAATCAAAATACTATGCTCTGAATTGTGGATAGGCATGGTGCACCAAATCCGAAAAATGTGAGCGGATGGTGGGTGAATGATGAGATTTCTTGATGAGTCGAAACGGCGAATGCTCTCTGGAACACAGTTTTGCTGAGGAAATATATTTTTGTTTCCAGTATATTCCTGGTCTTGCGCTTTTAAGTCTTCACATCCGATTAATGTTAATATGGTTGTCCGATCAGTAAAGTTTAGAGACTCGTGGAAACAGCAGATTCTTTTCAGAAAGGATAAGATTGCAGTATTTTGTTAAAGCCTCAGCAAACGACATCAGTGAATTACTTAAATTTTCAACCTTCGCACGAAAATATCACCATGGAGGATCTACTCCGAATATTGTGGTCCTGCTGCGCATCCTTCTTAACCGTGTCATTTGCTTTGCCAGATACGAGCGCTTTTTCTCACAACCCAAGCTTATAATGAACAACCGTCGATCAGCAATGAACAAGACAGGGTTCATGGACATGGCAGTTTTCCGCCTAAAGAGGGAGATTGCCGATGGACTGAATTCTGATAGTGTTATCAATAAGTTTGCCGCAAATAAATTGTGTTTGTAAATTTTTCGTAAGGGCAATGCAACAATTCAAATTCCTGCAATTACAGCAGCACTCTTAAATTAGCTCCAGAATTGCTGTCCCATGAAATGAAACATCAAGACTATTTTTAATTGTGAGGTTTTTACGGGTTTACAGCTACCACAGAAGGTGCAAATGTTCGGATCGCCCTGGGAGGCAAATGCATTTGCTACGCGACTGCACAGCTTTAGTAGGCTACAAACGCACAGGAATCAGCCACATGGTTATGCACGTGCCCTACCTAACTACGATGGAGCAACACAAATTGATATCTTCTAGCTCTCTTTTCAGTATTAAATAATCAACAAACCTATAGCTATCAGGGAAATTTTACGGCGCTGTCTCATACACAGCGCATCAGGGTGATGCAAGCACGCAATGCGGGTGTTAGACCATCATCGGGGAGATACGTTGCATTCCGCTTACGTTTTCCGGAGGGATCAATAAGAGTTGCAGCGCATTTTGCGGATGCGCAGCGACTGATCGACTGCATCGAAGATGTTCTCCAAAGAGCACTGGAAGGTGTCCAGGACTGCGGTGTTGAGCTTCTCCCTGGAGACAGACTCACGGACTTGGACTACGCCGATGATATCGCCTTGCTAGGGGACGACCCACAATCCGTCCAGAACGCTCTGGACCGCTTGGCGATGGAGGCGTCTAAGTACGGCCTATGCTTCACTCCGGGAAAATGTAAAACGCTGCTCCAGGATTGGCAGGTGCCTGAACCCGCGCTCACCATTGCTGGACATGTTCTGGAGCAAGTCCCCTGCTTTACTTACCTAGGGAATTGCATCACGGCTGGTGGCGGTGTTGGAGATGAAGTCTCACAACGGATTGCAAAGGCCCGCCTTGCATTTATCAAACTGAGACATCTATGGCGTCGTCGTGATGTCAGTCTCAAGCTCAAGGGCAGGGTGTACAATACTTCCGTCCGTGCAGTACTCTTGTACGGCTGTGAGACTTGGCCTATTCTCTCGGAAGATATGAAGCGGTTATCAGTCTTTGATAATCGCTGTCTGCGAAGGATTGCTAGGGTGTGGAGGCAACACCTCGTAAGCAACGCAGAGGTGAGAGACCGCGTGCTTGGGGCGAGTAGTGCCAGTCTTCAAGACGTTATTCTCCGACATCGCATGCGCTGGCTCGGGCATGTTCTGCACATGCCAGCCCATCGCCTTTCACGTCGAGCGCTATTTGCACTCCCAGGGAGCGATTGGAAAAAGTGCCGTGGTGGACAGCCGATGACGTGGAGAAGGAGTATGAAGAAGGCGACCTCAAGTTTGGCAGCACTCGGACCAGTCCGCCTTCCAGGTTGGGGACCACGAGATGCTGAATTGCAGTGGTTGGAAACATTGGACGTCATGGCCCGCAACAGACATCAGTGGCGGCAATTTTGTTCCGCAATTTCACCATCTATTTGATACACACAAAAACTCATAAAACAAAAAATAAAAAATGGCACGTGTAAAACCAAAAAATCGTTTCCCATATTTTTTAATCGCATTAGTGTTCCCATCTTCTTCATCTTTTTCTTCCGCCGTGGTTCTGATGGCACAACGTCTGTTAACAGACTGTGAATATATATATATATATATATATATATATATACCTGTAGGTCCTGAGCCTCCTGTGAATGAGTATAGTTGATAATGTAACCAAGCGTTTTATTTCGAACATGAATAACGACTATTTCGCCATGCTCTCTGGATGTGTCGGGGTATACATTTCTGTCTACCGCCGTGACAACAATATAGTTCAGTTGTGTACAAGCCAACGGTATTTTTCTGACAGTGTAGTGAATTTGGAAATAGCGGTGCTGTGTTGTCTCTAGAAATGGTCTACAAGTCATAATGTTGTTTCGAATTTGGTGGGGCTACCTAAGCTGCGAAATTTTCAGTAGATTGCGGCTACCAAAGTCCTAACTACATTTAGTAAAGTTTCTCTGCACTGAAGGACAAACCTTGGTAGCACCGGTTCTCTGTTTTCAGCATCTTAAGTAGTTTCATTTGGGAAAGTCCATACCTGGTGTACAACTTGGTCCTGGTTACACACGCAGCCTTGGGATTCTCGAACTGGCGAGCACGGTCTCTCACGCCATCTGAGACAGCCTTAATGTATGTACTATGAAACAGACAGTGAACGCTTCTTAAGTCATCAGCAACACGATTAAATACAGTTGACAACGGTATAACACTCCAGTGTCCAATCTTTGTGGATTCCTCGTAAATTTATCTGAACCTTGATAACTACGGGCTGAAAATGAGGGACGAAATGACCATTCTCAACGTCTCGAGCAGCAGCATTTGAAAGTCCGATGCTAACGTCAGCTTACAAACAGACAGTAGTGGGTAACATTCAACAAACGATGAATTAAAGGTATAAACTATTACATGCATTTCAGCGTTGTATCCATTACTGTATGCCTTTAACGACTTAGAGGCTGTCGAAAGCAAAGCTTACGCAAGGATCTAGAACTAGTCGCTTTTCGTTGCACCCTTCGAATTTACGAGTGTGGTTTGTAGAGAGCAAGCTACATGAAGCATCTAAAGGTACTGGGACAAAATAAAATGATGAAGTGATTTTAGCTCATTAGAATATGAAACCCCAACTAATCAACAGTGACCATTTCCTGACTTCATATTCAACCAAGGCTAACTTGAGCTAGAGCCCAGGCAATATCTTTGGAACAAACTTATCAACAAGCCTATGCACGTGAGCACACTGATGGGTGCAACAGTTCATTTCCGACTGCTTAACAAAGTTCGGACAGCCCAACTAATGCATACCAGTGTACGCAGTTGAATTCGATTTGATTTTGATTTGATTTGATTTGATTTGTCTAATTACACGGTCACTTGCGTAGATCGTATCAAGTAAACGAACCAAGAATTAGTTCAACTTATCTTGGCTGAATACTGGCATATTATTAATTATAATTATGTACGATTCTTTCGCGTAAAGTATGTTAATGATTTAACAGCCAAGTGCAGGATGTATTGTAGGGAAACATAAGCCGTGAAACCTCTATTCAGTCCGTTAAAATAAAGTGTAGTTGAAACAAGTTAGGAAACACCGATAAAACGTTGGTCGGTCAAGTTAACGAATGACATTCACTGGACGCAAATACTTCAGTGCAGTAGCTGATTGCTTCCATCTCTTATTACGAAGTATAAAGAGAAATACAGTATGCGAGTGTTTGGACAAGAACAACGTAATTTGAGATGCTTTAACATAGCCTAACTACTAGTAGCAAGCAACCGTGCTAGTTATGAGGTTGAGACAAATGAGCGTTTATATTTCCCGTTCGCTAACATTTCTTTCTTAATAGAACTGGTAATGTTTGAATGTTCAACAATTGAGCAGCTTGTAGCCGAAAGAGACTGCTTGCGTCATCCAAGTAAAGACAGCTCAGGTCACGTATTTGACTCCTCTGTAAGCGTGCAAGCACATGCCGCAGTCTCCATTTGATAACGTCTGAGAACTTTTGCCGTTGTGCTGAGAGTGTTAACGAAAATAGTCATGTTGATCCTCATAGTCACTACTTCATATCTTATGTTAACTCATCGGATACATCGGATACACATTGAATACGAATAGTTTTGCTCAGATAGGCTAACTGGGATGAAAACCAGGTTTTCTTAGACATCAATGTTAAAAGGAATACTAAATCGTCAGCCGCAACGGCGCTTCGCTGCCACCTAACACTATCAGTAGCGCGTGGGCTAAATGCACCGCGATGAGGCCCTCCCCCACAAGCATTCAAACCAGTGACCTTATGAGTGCAAATCAAGCGTGCAGACCAATCGACCACCGGCCGACCAAAAGTCCATTGGTACAACAACTTACTGGTGTCCAAATTATCGGTTACATTTAGTAAACACTAGTGCAGTCAGTAAACTTCTGAAATTTAGCCTACAATACCAAAGACGTTGGGGGAACGGAGACCAAGTACCAGTTCGTACATCTACTGCCATGCCCACTCGCTAGCGTACAGATTACGATCGCGGCATCCAGTTCTTTTAAAGGGCTTTGTGATCAGAGAACCGATTGCTTCAGGTGAGTCACTTGGAGCAATATGGCGAGGATCTCGTTGTCAGTCCTAATTCTCACCTAATAGCTCAAGCGCACCACACCAATTTCCTGTGTTCCGTTGTGCGGAGAGTGAATGCTTTTGCTACCTTCTGTGGGCTGTGCATATGTGCACCACGATATGTGGACTAAGTTCTTATCTCACACCTGTTCCAAAAAGCACTTCCTTCACATCAAGTCCTCAATTTTAACGGTCTTTGTCTATGAAAAAGCTATTTTTGACCAATCATTTCTAGTAGTGCTACCAGGGGATGGTCGTTAGTCGCAAATACAATGAAAACGTGTTTACATGGCCGTTCAGTCTTTTTGGTCTACGTAGCATCGGATTCCTGTCGTAGACGACTTATTATTACCTGTGTTCCACATAAATAAATAAATAATGAAATTTTATACTGGACACCACGAGGCACACCGCTACAAGTGCGATCATGTTAAGGTAACAAGGTGTGGTCAAAAATGCACAAAAATACACGTTTTATAAAACAATGAATGTATGTGTATTAGTGGATATACTTTTTGATGTATGGATGTAGCTGTGTAGCTTGTGCTTGCAAATCCGCCGCTGCCCATGGGCCGTTTCGATGATCGTACACTAACTAAGTTTATCATTCTCTTGAGTAAGTCACGCAAATTGGCCCGTAATACCACGAAATACCAGTGCCCTAGTACAGAGTGACGTAGCTCTGGAAGTACCTTAATACCGCATGGTAGGTTGCAAATGACGATCAGGAATGGCGGAAAAAAGATTTAGCATGGGGGTTAATTAGGTAGTCATATTGGTCTCAGGCATCTAGTCTACCTCACTGGGTAATGCTAGCCGTTCCGCAGACATTACGACCTTTTTCGGGACACTCAACCACATGCATAGCAAATGAGAACAAAGAGAGTACTTGGTGAGCAATTGCTTTCGATGATTCATCTTCAGACCGATACAATCATATATAGGGTTAAAAAAGTAAGATCGACATAGTTGATACAATTAACGTAGGTTAAAAATCGAAAACGGGTTAATTAAAAGTTACGGGTTTCTTGACCTCGCGCCATTGACCTCATTATCATCCGCTTCTGCGGGCCAGGGAAGCTGAATAGCCTTAATTAACTTCTGTTGCGAGCATAACGATGGTCGGAATGATCGAATACAAATCGATTCGGCCGTTGCCAGTGTACGGAGATGTTGACCCTTTGACCGGTGCGGCGGAACTCTGTATACTACTCTAAAGTTACGCTCTAAATCCACTTGATGTCCGCTGTCGACAATATGAGCCAGGAAAGAGCTACTAATGGCTCCAGTGCAACCTCGATGTAGCCAACGCGGACAGAGTTAGTTCATGCTTTTGGACAGGTGCCGCGACGTTCGACCGATATACGATGCGCCACAAGCGCATTCAAACTGATAGATAACCATTGAGGCGGTCAGCATCGGCAACTTATCCTTGGTTCGCGAACGAACGAGTGGATCCGTTGTAAACAAACATTTAAGCGTAGCTGCGGTCAAAGTTGATTTAATCACACCAGAAAGACTTCGAGTTAAACGTTCTGTAGCCGCGTCCCCTTTGAAAGGCAGGCGTATGAAGAGTTCCTTCTTTGCCACTGTTAACAATGGTAACGGCTTTGGCTTTGCTTCAAGGTTTCTTAAAATAACTCTGTCGGGGTAACCATTTTCACGTAACACATTCTGTATGAATGTCAACTCAGCGTCTAAAGTGTCTTCAGAGCATATTCGACGTGTTCTCGATGTAAGACAACGAATCAAGTTGCGCTTGTATCTCAGGGGGACAAAGCTGTGAAAATTCGTATATTGACCAACCCATGTTGTCTTCCTGTAGATCTGCCGCTGGATGGAGCCATCTAGCCGTCTAGTTAACAGAACATCGAGATAAGGCAGCTGATTTTCGGCTTCTCTTTCGTACGTTAAACGTACTGATGCATGGGCTTGGTTAAAACGGTTAAGAATTTCATCTAAGTTAAAATCCTCATCCATCACAATGAATATATCGTCCATGTAACGATAGTAGTGGCTAAAAGTGGCTATAGCCGCCTGCAGTGCGGTTCTTTCCAACTTTGCTATGAAGATGTCCGCCAATAGTGGGCCCAAGGGAGAGCAAATGGCTACGCAATCATTCTACCGATAGTACTTGCCGTTAAACAGGAACTGCACATTCCAGGTACAGCGCAACAGTAGACTTTTTAGCTCACGAGTAGGTACACATAATTTCATTGCTGACTGGGTTATATAGTCGCAAATGTAGTCTATTGTCTCAATTAGCTGGACGTTGGTAAAGAGCGATACAACGTCGAAGGAGAGCATCACTTTGCCGTCGATTTTAGCATTACGTATACATTCTACGAATTGGAAGCTGTCGCGTAGACTGTAAGTTGTAAGCTGTTGTCGCACCGGTTCGAGTATTTCCACAAGCCACTGAGCGACCGTATGGTAAGGTGAGTTAACCATTGATAAAATGGGACGGAGTGGAATGTTTGCTTTGTGAATTTTAGGCAACCCGTAGAGCCTTGGAACGTTTGTGCCACTAGGTCTGAGGCTGTCCTACAGGGCATCCGAAATGTACCCTTTACTCCGAAGTTCATGCAGGCTCTTAATGATCTGACTTTCAATTTTTTCCGTGCAGTCCATTTCTGTGCTGCAAGAAAACTTGGTCTCATCGTTCAGTATAGCTGCCAGTTTATTTATGTAGTCTTTTCTGTCTAATAGCACAATCCAAGCACCCTTGTCTGGTCTACACACGATGACGTCCTCATTACGTTTTAGTTCCTTCAACGCATCTAGGTGCTTTCGTGTTAGTGGGCCGTGGTTATAGACGCGATGTTTGCGATATTGGTAGCAGCAATTTACCAAAAAACACTTAAGACGCTCTAAATCAGTGTTTGACTTAGCGATTAACTCGTTTGTCTGGTCTTATGAACTTTCAAATTGTATCTCATATTCAAGCTGATTGTCTCTGCGTCTAGGTACGCAAAACTTTAGGCCAAGTGATAGAACTTCAATCAAAGTTTTATCCATTTTCAAACTGGAATAGTTGTGCACATACCTCTCTGCATAGCATTTGAAATTTTGAGGAGTGCCATTTAGCTATAAGAGTTATCCGTTAATAATTGTATCAAATTATGCTTTTTATGCACCATCAACTGTAAGTACTACATACTCACAATGCATTTGTTGCGTTCACCACGAGGATATTGTTGTTCCTGAATAACCAGTCACTTGTTCAAACCAACAGAGCAATTATAAAGTATAGTGGAGGTTTTTGATTCCATATCATATTCCTACAGAGAACCCAAATCGGTTGAGATTTACAGTAAAGATCTGGTTTTAGTTGAGCATCAGAGAGATCCTCGGCTCATTTGCTGGGAGACTCAAAGTGATACCCAATAAGTGTACCAGAAATCACTATTGTAATTCATCTGCATAACACCTCACATTACCAAGCTAAAAAAAGTACATGTGTTGACGTAAAACTGGGTGTCAACCGCAAGCATGGGCACAGTTAGCTCAAAAATTCAGAACAAATACAATGAAACAACTAAGATCACAGGTAGCCTCACATTCTCGTAGCCGAGTGTTATCATTTCCCCGCATACTGCCGCATGAAATGAGGTGACTAATATTTGACTTCTGTTGTGAATGCTTCCCTGCTCACATCTGATGGCATCAGGCTCCAGCTTTGCTTCTCCCACTAACCCATGCTACTGCACGTGTAGCGTCCACAGACCGCTGATCTTACACTATCTGGTTCCACCTGCTTTGCTGATAATCGTCTAGGGTCTTCTTGGTGCGGGATGACACAGATGTAAACTTTTTGATTGGATGATATGCACATGTTTTGCGCTCAGTTGATCGATTGCAATAACTGCTGGTCGTTAACAACGTTACCACTTCCACACTATTGTGTTTGGTGAAAGCAGAAGGTGCATTCCTCATTTCAGCGCATGCTATATTGAGATCACCTTTTGGATTTTCTCCTACACGCCGAAGACACTGGTCTAGACGGGGTCAGGGTTTGCTTTTTATTCGTACCACTAGTGTGCCGCAACCAGAAGACAAAGTGCAAACACGATGGTAAGTGAACATTGACCGATGCACACCACAGTGCCATAAAAGCAAGTGTTGAAGCGGCGCAATCGAGCCCAAGAGATTGCATATGAAAGCAAACCAGATTCCTCAAAGGAAAGCATAAGATCATAGCGTTTAAATTTGATATTTGCCAAGGTAGCACGTTGCCTTACTTAACTAGTCAGTGGCAGAGCAGTTATTCATGAACGATGGGGACCAGTGAGCTTATTTGTATCACCCCGGGCATGATGTTATTGCAGCAGTACATTCTAAACAATAATTTGAAAAACCAACTAAGAAGAAAAAAGCTGATAGATGTACTCATTCCATACTATTTACATTAATCGATATGCGACTATTTGCCTATGGGCATGAATCAAATAGCAGGAGGCCAAAGGAAAAGGACGATATTTCAACCCATATGTCCATGGCGGCCTATGGATGAGAAGTATTTGCGTTCAAACACACAAACCTCGTTTCATCCGGCTCATCGATAACGGTACTGAAGAGACAGTATCAAATGCATTCATCTACTAGCTTTCGTCTCCTAACCGTTTCCTTTGAGAAGTACATAAGCCGAAAGTACTGTAATGAAGCTTAGAAAAATGATATTCAGTATATTGGCAAGGAAAGCTTTATTTTGCTTGCCTCCTAGATGTAACGCTTGTTATGACTGTATTAGTTAGTTGTGCAGCCCACTGCAGCATATAATCAACAAGGCTAAAAAAATACCGAAAGAAGTCAAACCGCTGCTGTCTAGTGCAAACCAAGAGAAAGTCACGCATCGTGGGTTAGTAGACTCCGCGGAAACCGACACAGCGATCTTTCACCAGGTGATACACACTTGTTTCTTTCAAGTAGAGTAGTTTGATTTTCCTTTCCCTTTGATTATGCGGTGAAAATCATGCAATCTTGCGAGAGGTAAAATCACTCTTGAGATCGATGGTGTTGTTTGTTTGTCTCTGTTATCTACACCATGAATCCAACTCTGCTTCTTATAGCTGAATACTAACTTTTCAGGTCGAAAAAATGAATTAGTAACAATCAATGCTTTTCAACGGGATTAGTCACAGGCTTTCACTCTGTTGACAATTACTCATTATTGGTCAGGGCGGAAAGGTCTTTTGCAGACCATTGTACTGTACCTAAACTCAACGATAGTGCGCTTTCATCCCCCGGTCATTGTGCCGTACTCTGACGGATCTACGTGCATCATTGGCGGAGAGTGAGTGTAGGGTTTAGCTGCTCCGATCCTAATTGTGTCCATTCTCTCCATGTAGGTACAGTTCCGAAGAGGTCAGCTCAAGCAAACTTCGTTAACCATCCCAACTTGCCTGTGCCGTTACACACACTGTAAACGAAGTTGTATACAAAGTCATTTCGTTTCGAAATGGATCACCAAGAGATGCGACGCTAGCTTAATTTTGGCACACTTTGGCAGCAGTATGGTGATCTACTACTGGAATCCTCACATTGGATTAATCCTAACTACCAATAGGAGGACTTAATTACTTACTCCATAACTTTAAGCGGTTGCATACGGCCTCATTGTCCCGCCTTTCTTTTGACTGAACAGTGGCACCACAGCATTAGTTTCGATTACACATTTCTCCCTGACTCAGCGCCATTTTATCTTGGCTCGCTACGTAATGCACTCAGAGCATAGTGCATGAGAAGATTATATTTGTAAATCTGTTAAGTTTATGTGCTAACCTGGTGGTACTACGGTACTCTGTGCTTCCGCTAGTGTGCGCTTACATAGGATAGCCCTTGCACTGTTTCGGTAACCGATGCACGCGAAATGCGGTTATCTCTAGGAAGAGTCGATATACCCACGATTGGCTACTCAATCGGTATCGATTATATGTCGATTAAATCCAAGGTAGCATGAGATGACTCTTCCATATAGATTATGCTGACAAGCTTGATGAATCGTGCTTATTTCGTTGCTGATGGGTACAACTGCACAAATCCGCATTTCCAGCATCTGGCACTGGGATGCCTTCCTCGCAGGCTCCGCGGCGGCAATCTACAAGTGATTAGACCACATGGTTGACTGAAGTGTTTCAAAATGAAACACGCTTATCGAATACGTCTGTTGTGTTACTGGTGTGGTACACTACGAAATAACGGATTTACTTATCGGTAACAACACATTGAAACAGCTGGCATGTTGTCTAAAATGATGACCCACCCCAGGTATCAGCGCAAGTTCCGAAAGGGAGCAGTTATAATTGCGCTTAGACCACTCAAGAGAGCATGCGCATGTAAACAAAATGGTAAACTACTCACAGCATTTTAATTGTGACCACACAGTTATCATATGATTAGGTGGTGTGTAGCTTCGGTGGTGCGCACGTGGCTCTAACGGTAACTTCACGAAAGTAGTCCTCAATTGCGACGGCAAAACTTTCACTTTTTCTACGGCGTATCGTGGGATATGATACCAGCATAGCACTCTATCAGTCTAATAAGTCATCATTGAGGGGGTAGGCACGAAGTATAGATTTTTATTGCTCATATTTGAAGTAAATGGTATCACGACTCGTCCACGAGCTGAACGGCATAAGCCGTGAAATGGCCTGCATTCCAGGAGGCAATTTACAAGTATTTTATCTGTACCTTTCATTCGTTTCCCTTTGAGAGTAAGGTGTTAGCTTCCATCACTCATCGAGTATCGTAAATGTGCACTTAAGCAGAGCCCAAAAGCTTTATATGTAGCAGTCTAAACGGTAGATAGTGACTGGTTCCAGTAGTGGTTATTTCTAGCAAACCGGCTTTACTATCTGACTATGTACTTTAGGCCAAACACAAGTTGGTGCCCTGATCAGAACGACGCCTCGGAGGTAGACTAGTAAGTGTTTACATCCAGTTGGACTTGCTATTTTATACTGTTTGATGCGTTTTACAGATTCTGTTTATTTAATCGATATGGCTACTCTTTCATTCATTCTTCTGGTATTCAAACAATGTTAAATGGGTGAGAAAGCCTGTGCCTACGCACAGCATTCTGACAGTTATTGCAAACTGCTACTTGAGAAATCACAAACTCTCTTTTGCGTTTCACTCTTCCTTAATTACTTTTAGCAAGAAGTCGGGACATAGTTAATTATCGGTTGCAGCACAGTAGTCGTAGAATTAGCTCAAGCATTCCTGTGATTATAGGAGAAGTATAGATCTATCTCATTTATCCATATCGGGGGCGAAACAAATGTGCTGCGGCTGTATAAAAGACAACATAAGCAATAAAAAAATTTGTCGTTGGAAACGGTCGACTGGTTCTCATTTGTCACGAAATAAGTCCTGACGACAAATTGATGCTCAAGCAACCGCTTATACTTCTAAACGGATAACCTTTACATGTTAATGGGTGATAAATAACCACCACTTGAAGGCCATCTTTCTCTATCATTTAACCCGATCTCTGCGCCTGATAGACGCCGATCTTTTGTACTGTTTCTAAATGGGTGTATCATGTGTCCTTAGTAAGGAGAAAGGAGCGAAAATTACCCTGTGATGAATCGAGACTTACAAGAACCTGACTTATTCTGGATCGATATGGATCAATTTATTTACAGACAGTACATATCACCAGTCTTGGGGATTTATTCGGGAAGAGCGCATGGATAAGAATACTTCTGGGTTACTCTCTTGCTTAATAGACAACTTATCACCAATCATCCCCATTTATTTTTCTTCTTGTTCGCTACCCAGGCAAGTCAGCAAGAGCTGGGTGCCTAACGGCTCAGGTTCTTAAGCTTTTCCGAAAGCGAACGGACTCACTTCCTTACAATGAATGGTTGTTTATTTAGTATTGTGGGGAACTTAGCGCCTAGCCAAGCGACTGTTAGTGAAGGAGCATTGCAAGTGTTGAGTGATCTAACAACCAATCGGATGAGGTTTCACAACACCGCGGTTTTAGTAAACTAGCGGGGTACCCAATGTCCAGCTTCCAAATGGCAAATCGATGTCAACTTGGTAGCGTAAACGATCCATCTTAAGGAAATCTGTGGAGTCCCAAAGATTCAACCTGTGACCTTGTGGGACATAATGCTTTTGGATTTGGGTGATATTTACAAAATAACTCGTTGCTTCACAGTAATTTCCGAAAAATCCTGGGAACAAGTTGATATTTTTTGCCTAGTGCATGCATAAGACAAGTTTAAGGTTGAAATGGTGGGTTATTCTATCAAGGACAATTATTTATAGCCGTACAATCACGATGAATACAAATGCCTGCTGTGTGACCAAATCATTTGGCACGAACTCTGTGCTAACTGCCATCATTACGCAACATATAGGTTCTGGTTTTGAAATTAACATCCTATAGTCGTAAGACTAAATTATGTTACACCAACTTATCTTCTGTTCTTATGCTGTTTACTGAGCGTCCCTGTTAGGGACCGTTGACTCCCGAATAGTTAGGTACTTCTCTCTCAATTTCCCTCTTTATTATGCAAATACTTCCATGCCATACTCAGAGACCCTAACTTTGAGCCATCTCAATACGTTCCGGAAGACGACACACGTTGCAAATGCTCTTGCGGTGGACGAATTTATAAAGGTGCTGAGAGCTTATCGCAATTAGATTAATACTACTGTTCCAATTAGGGGAGTACGGCTGAATACGTTCCATCCTAAATTGAAGGTTATCTCCTTTAGGAATACTGCTGATCTTCGATACCCATATCAAGCGTCTATGTTCAAACTCAGACAGTATGATTACCTTGTGTCCACCGCACTCTTCAATTAACGCCTTAAGTAGAAGATAGCAGTTAAAAGTACAGCACGTTCACGCGTGTTGTATCTCTGTGGTTCAATAGGTAGCACCCGCCACTTGGGTACGGCTATTCAATTTTCAAACAACTGAAGTTTCAACCTAACTTCGTTTACATTTATAAGATAGGTTAAGGAACTGTGCCACACAGAGAAACAACATGTGTTAAGTAATCTTCGGTCTGTACAAATACATAGCCAACTTTGTGTGCTACACACGATGTGGTCGCTCCAACCTTCAATGGATTTCTAGTCCAATATTTTGCTGTGCACCATCGAGCTTACACTCGTTTGACTCGAATGCAGCAGACCTACAAGTGGAACACTTGTTTTTTGGATCATTCTTATCCCCTCAACGTCTGATTCATATCTGCACCTGTGACAAAATTGCTGCTGAAACTCACGTGCGCAGCTACCTCAGTTCTCAAGCAGCTCTTAGATTGTTGCACTCGTTCGAACGAACTTCCTTGTTATAATACGGCTAACTTGAAACCGTTCTTTTCCAGTACGAGTTGCAGTGGCTGTCCTCATTTTGCGGTAGACTACCATCCACCTAGCATTCAACTGAAATTGACGTGACACTGAACGTTCCACGCTGTCTGTTTTGACCTTGTCTATCGGTGCGTTACGTTACACGATGCCTCGATGAGTGCAGTCACACTGACCACTAGTCCGCGCTCGCGGGATCTTCCTAGTCACAGCGCCCGCTTGAGCAGTGTGCGCCAAGTACCAGTTGAAAAGGTACAAAACACCAGTAGGCTCACTGGGTCAGTATGCGAGGTCATGATCACTAGCGGAAACCAATGAAATGCGGATGCAAGTAGGCCAAGGCTAAAAGAACCTGCTCACTCTGTTTCAAGTGTGATAATTATTTCCATCCTGAGCAGCGACGGATGAATTGCTCATCAGAATGCTTTTGATGATATACTGGCGCTTGACCATCCTATTCGTCAAGTACATGCTTTTATTCGTCCCGCAGGGCGACTGGTTAGCAGCGGAAACTTTACAGTGTATGTACGTTAAGATTAATTTAGTAGAAGCGAGTATTCGCCAGTATTCGCCTAGTGGCTTTTCACCAAAAGATTATTGTACAATTCGCTTTCCGCGAATCACGATCATCGGGCTCTCCATCGCCATTGTCTCCTCTAAATGTGGCAAAATGTTAGACGAAAACAGACAGTGGCAATTATAGCCAAGCTATACTCATGCCAACGAAAATTGGGTGCCACTCGAAACGAGCGATTGATCGAGTTCCGCCGGTTTTAAAAACTCCAATCATTAGCAAGGATAGGTTAGATAAATACCAGCTGCAGCTCAAAGTTCTCTGGTCGAGCCCGAGTCCCAATGGGCATAGGTCACATATACAGCGACTGCTGCAAAGGAAACTCAGGATACCTGCGCTAACGTCAACACAGACACAAACCTTGCATAGTCATCACTTGATAAAAACAATTAGTCCCAACGGTCACCCGATCTTGCAGCTTAAGAAAAATGGGACTAATCAATAGCGTCCCGAATCTACAACCATCACAGTGCAGGGTAACTTGTTTGGACCAAGACCAGCGGAATTCACTGTGCATTTTGAAGAGCGCAAAATCCACAAACCCGAACTCTGCACACTATGACGGACCCTGAGGTATTAGAACAACCTTAGAATCCACGATTGATGTAGAAAACACTTTACTTTCTTCAATCACGTTACAACACAAATCCCGTGGGATAGGCGTCTACTCTGATGTTCCTTGGAGCGCGCGGTATTTGAAAAGGAACACAGGATCTTCTAAAAGCAAGCTTCATCTGTGGAGTGCAATAATTTTCTTCCTGTGATAAACAAGAGAATGAAAATCACACCTTAAACCAGTAATACCTCACTTTTGTAACAAATTCTTTGGATGAGATCGCGCCGTCGCTCAAACCGCTACCTCTCATCGAAATCTTGCGAATGCAGTCCGAGAATACAAAAACTCGCGGTTAAATCGGAGATACCAGCAACGGAAGCGCTGGAATGCTGGCGCACAATCTGAATTGCTCAGTTCTGAGCCTCGGTACAAGGTTTAAGAAGTATTGTAGAGACCAGACATGAAATCATCGGAACAGGCTAACATACCAGTGGCTACACAGGAACCTCAATTGCTATTTCGTTCACTTGTTCCTGAAATAAATTTAGACGTGAACTTGCACATGGCCAAACCAACTTGAAGACGAGGTATCTAGTTCCCATCGAAAGTGAATAAGGACCGATATCACACCGGTCTGCATCCTCCCCACGCCTGACTGCTTTATCCTTCTGTGGGCTCTTAGAGACCGATAAACTAGCCTGCCAACAGTCAAGGTTTTCTAATACGTAATATCACCCAGTTTCTAAGCTATGTGATTTCATCGGTATTGTTGGTCATTCATACAATATACACGTTAGCTAGAGGTGAAAAACTCTCCAGTTATTGCGCAGCAATACAACAGAAGAGAAAATATGCAACAGTGGAACGACGACAAAGTCAGCAAAACGGATGGACATCTTTTCGGAGAGCCAACAACCGGCTACTGTGACGCAAAAAACGAGTTATATTATGCCTAATAGATGAGATCGTGATTGGAGGGGAGGCTAAACAAGGGGGAGAGGGATTTAAAAAGGCACAACACAGACGCCATTTTTGTCGGACCCTAGCCACGTCGACAAGTGTTCAACGCCCTTCGGTCCTAAACCTAGGAGCCGAGTGGCTCCAACCGAGTGCCTTCATTCCTCTTGACCAAGTCATCGCTTGGCCTCCCCTCCTCTTCTTCCATCCGCAAATCCGGCGCGCAAACAGCGCAGGTCGCGAAAGTCGGTGGGCTGGCATGCGCAATACGTGGCTCAGCCATCGGACTCTGGCACTTGAAATAACGGTGCTGTGCCGTTCACTTCTTCTTCCTGTGCCATAAACAACGCATCGAACAGGCTCATTACTCACATGGTGTTCTCACCGGATATGAACTGAATTGTGAAAGCATCGGTGGTCGAACGCAAATGGTCTCTTTATGTCGGCTAATCTAATGGGTCAGGTTTCACGACCGTATGGGAGAGTCAAACGTACGGCCGCACTGTAAACTCTACCCTTCAAGGAGAGAGTGATCTCGCTCCGGCGCCATAGATTGCAAAGGTTAACAAAAGCGCCTCCTGCTCTTGCTATACGGTTTGTGAGTTGGTCTCCAATTCCATCTGCGCTGATACAACTGCCTAGGTAGTTGAACTTTTGTACGACTTCTAAGTGATGCCAACCAAGGGCCAGCACAGAACGCGCTGCCTGCCTATCTTGGAGGAAAGCTTTGCACTTTGATGGTGCAAAGCAAAGCCCGAAGCCCTTGACGACCAGTGTTAATCAGTCCAGTGCCACTTGGCACCTTTATGAGCTGTCACAGATGAGGGCAATGTCTTCAGCATATTCCAAGTCAAGAAGCCGTTCGCCTAAGAGTAACTCCACACATTCTAACTCGTGTCCTGTGAACACGATCTCCATGACTTCGTCAATATCGAACTTGAAGAGGGAAGGTGACAACGGGTATCCTTGTCTTACACCGCTGGAGATAATGAAGGGCGGCGACAGCTTGCCGTAACCCCTCACTCTACCTGAGCTAGACTCTTAGTGCTCGCATAATATGTAAATACGTCTCGGGCACATCTTTTCTTAGCAGACAACTCCAAAGGGTATAGCGATCCACCGTATCGAAGGTACGTTTAATGTCGAGGAACATGATACCGGTGGACCGCCAATATATGTGACGATGCTGCAGCACTTGACGCAGAGTGAAGATGTGGTCGATGCATCCCCGATTTTGACGAAACCCGGCTTGTTCCTCACGAATCTGGCGTACACGAACGCTAGCCACTCTGTGAAGGATTACAGAGGCAAACAGTTTGGAGGCAATGGAGAGCAGAGTCAGTCCTCTCTGGTTGCCGCATTCCGAACGTGAGCGTCCTTTGAAGTTTGGGACAATAACGGAGTGGCTCCAGTCGGTGGAGACAGTTTCATGCATTCCTAGTTTCCCTTGTACTTCATGCAAATCATCAACTAGAGCAGGACGCTCGGAGTTGAAGAGGGATAGATAGACTGTCCGCTCTCGTCACATATAGTTCCACTAACACTGTCTTTTGCTGCCCGTTTCCCGTACCAGACGGAATAACCTCCGATGGTTACCAAGGGCAACGGCTACTTCCATCGCTGACGTAGGATAAAACCATCAGGATTCGCGGTCTCTCTTTGGGTCAACACGTAGTTTTGCCCTGTGGAAATTGTGATAAGTTCCAGAGACCGCAAATAGACCCAGTGTTCATGTTATCCATTAGATTTACCACATGAGGATTTGGCTGCTGCTAATAAGGTCGGGAACGTACGACCAGTGAACATCGACTGTATTCAGTGAACGCTTACTCAGACCGGATGCCAGAGTACTTCGATACCAATTCAGAACAAATCGCTTCGTCAGCTGGCTGGTATCTACGCGCCTACAACCTCATCGCGGGCGTCCACCAAAACGCACCAGCAGATCAGCAAGTACATTTGCATGGTCAGTGTCCACACATGTGCTGCAAACCGAGCGACAGTTTTTGAAGCAGCCTCTAGCGGAAACTGATCGCAATGTGATCGATTTGCGTCCACAGCTGGTTCGAGGCTAGTGGGCGCCAAGTCACCCTCCGGCGGGTGCTGTGTCGGAAGTTTGTGCTCGCAAGAAACAAGCGAGCATCTTCACACAAAGGAAGTAACCGTTCACCGTTATCATTAAGGCAGCCTACACTATGTTGGCTGCTCATATGCAGCTCACCAGAAGACAAGTTCCCAGCTTGAGCTTTCAGATCCCCAACCAATACTATATATGTTGATGAGTACGTAATGTTCAGGAGAGGAACTTAATTGCATTTTTAAGTTAAATTAGAAAGGTTGACACAAAATAGATAGACAAGTATATACTGAGATAATACCAAATATAGGATGTACAATAAACTACAGGTGGCATGTCGTTACTAGTTGTGCTATTTGCAGTCTTCCGAGCCCGAGGTAGGGCTTTGCAGGTGACGGTGGCCGTGGAGTGTGAGAATGCGACGGAGTGTTAGTTGTAGTCTATGCGTAGCTTAAGACTGAGTCGGCCGAATTGTCTCCTGTACGATGTATTCGTGGCTTCACAGGAGCATTTGTAGAACCACAAGCTTACTTACTCTGTTAAGCGCCCAACAAATAGTCGTCACCGAAACATAGTGTTCTCTGACACATTGGATCTTTTTTGGGCATTCTCAGCTACTGCATCTTTCGATAAAAGTGTGGTACGAATAAAGGAGGCCGAGTTATCGTGTATCTACTTCGCAACGTTACAGCAGAATTTCTTGACAATATACACTCAAACAAAGTTCCTGTACATAGATACAGCTGTTGTAGCATCTACTACGATACTTCTGGTTTGCGCTGACAACCCTCCGGAAGCGACAGTCAGGCATATCGCTATTGTCTCATCGCCGTTTAATTTCGCATCTGTGTTACCACACGGACTAGTGATAATCGCGAGTTACTTCAAGTTACCGAAAATCACTTAGCAACCACAACTATCATCAGCGTTGCATTGTTATTTCTTGTCAAATTTCAGAGGTAGTGCTTGAAATCAGTAGGTCACCAGACTGATTAGGTCGACGAATGTACTTGATTTAACAAATCCGCTGGGATTCTCGAGACAATGTGACATCTTAGACAACCTCCCTGGTAGTGACCACAGGATGCTACGACATACCGCTTTCATGGAATCGAATACCAAACTCGAGTTTACCATCCGAAATAACATCCAAAGGAATAACTAGGCACATTACCGGGAGTTAATCCGATCCTCTAACTGGGATGCTTTTTCCCCACTAGTTTCTGCATTACAGTGGAACAGTTCTGCCACCTGCTCCGTCTTATTATGATCACACTTGTCCCACATGATGAACGTGTCTTTCCTACTCCTAGGGATTCAAGTGTAAGTTTGATTAACTTGAAAATGAAAAAGAAACTGATTAAATACTCGTAAAGACTAGACTGCATGAGTCTCAAAATCGCATGGATCCTTTGTCCTTAACAGACGTTCACAAATGAGATAGAAAAGAATAACGCCTTACGGAGCTTCTGCAAAGGAAAAGAACTCATGCAGTTACTCCATCGTCGAATTAACAATAGTGCGTCTTCAATCAAGGGACTGGTCGAGGTGGACGGTAGTCACCTTCGCGACTGAGCCGCTATTTGTGAAACTTTTAGTTATTTTTTGTTGTCTCAATAAATCTTGAAACTGACCCGACAGCCTCCTGCCATGAACTTATAACTACAAGCATCATATACAATGTCGATATTTCTTTTTTGAACATGCAACAGGCTATGAAGTCCATCAAATCATCGCTCAAGCTGGATTCCGATGGCCACACATACGCCGTCAAATTCGGAGTAATTGACATATTGCCACATTTGCTAAACATATCCACCGTATCCTTAGAATCTGAGCATTTTCCGCACCAGTAGAAAACATCGTTAATTACCTCTCGTATAAAGGGGAACCGAACAGAATGTCCCTAATTACTGGTCTATTCATCACAAATCCATAAGTGCCAAACTTCTCGGAAAATTGATTCAAAGTATAATGAGGAGTTTTACTTATCGTCTTGGTCGGTTTAATAGATTCCAACCTAAATTTCTCGATGAACGGTCCTTTATAACTTCTCAGTTGCGCTATCCTGATAAGTTAACAGAAACAATTGACTCCAGTCATGCAAACGTCGTTCAGCTGGATGCCTTATAAGCGGCTGCCGAAAAACGGAGTCCTACGGGGTTATAGATCCAATACTGAATTGGCTGACCTTGTACTTGAATGGGCATTACTTGTTTCCTAGGTTAATGACATCGGCATGTCGATCAGACATGGCAAATCATTTTGTTTGCCAGCGATATTAAGACTCTTCATAAATGTAGGCGAGACTAACTCCAGAACACAATGTTACTCGTTCAAGAAAACATCGATCCACTCGAAAAAGGTGATATATGGCCGATGAAGTTCCCATATAGCAAGTTAAGCATCATGTCCTGCCTATGTTTGATCCCTTAAGACGCAGATGAACTCATTAAGCAACACTACTGTTTGAAACTATCTTAAGGTAATCTAGGAATGCGATACTCTTCGATCCTCAACTTCTCAGAGCACGCTGGATATCAAATAGCACGCGCTAAACAAACTATGACTAAAATATGTCAGTCCCTGCAAAAACCGAGTTTTTCAAACTACTACCTCTTTCTATCCTTGAATACTGCAGTAGCACTTATCGAAACATGCGGATAGGCGACAGAATGTTGCTGGGAAACCTGCAAAGCTCATTCACTAAACGTTTGTTCCGTAACTCGTCCTCCTTGGACTATCAGAGGCGTTGCAAACAGTTTAACCTTGAGCCTCTTTGGTTGGGACGACTGAAACACAACTTGATGGCCATACACAATCTCATACTCCAATCCGTCTACATCAGAAATGCAGCCCAACTTCGTTCAGGGACATCTCAACAAGAATTGTAAATTAATTATGCGAAGAACCAGGACACTTTTTCAATCCAACCTTTTCCTCGTCAGATACGATGTCACCTGGAAAAGCCTACCAGCCACCATCAGGTCATACACAAATGTGCGAATATTCTGCACGTGGCCATGTTTTCATCAGGAAAATCACCAAATGAGTTAATCCAGGATGAACCAAAGAATATATTGCCAGTGGGAAATACTGATGCACAAAACCGCACCAACTAAAACCATGTAGCTCAGGGCACCTTAAAAACGCGAACGATACAAAATATATTACTCGTGCATGAGCATAACCATTGCTGTACTGTCCCTATTCCAGAGAGCCTGTCGCGTATTAAAGAAATATAGGCACTGTAGTGTGTAGTGCGTGTCTATTTATTGTCCCCTTTTCTGCCTGTTCTGAGCACTGGCATGAATTGGTCGAGAATGCTACATGTGCCCTTGGTATCCTCTTTGATTTTCACAATTAATGATGGCATGGGTCATATTATTGCAACTGTTGGTTGATTCGGATTGAAGACTTGCCTGGATCATAGCACGTGTGCTGAAGGTGAGAGCAGTTTAAAGAGGCATAAAGCGACGTTTTACCGGATCACTACGAGAGTGCTGCAACCGGAAATGGATTACGGTGTCACCCCGATGGAAATGAAATTCATCTGTCCAACTGAAACGTGACAAAACGGTACTTTTGTTATGCTGTGAAGCCGCAAATGATAGATCAAACTGAAACATGACGCTTACTGTGTTATTGAATGGTATTCTAAACGCTGGGATGGTGGAAACTGAGGCCTCGTTACCGGGCATGTCGCTCATACTAAAAGACAGACTCACAAGAGGAGAAGGGGTAATTTTGTATTACCGAAGCAATCTACAGTGTGGCCATGAAGTGCTCAGACTCGCAGCTTTCAGATTCGCTTTGGTGCCAACTTCAGTTAAAAGGCACGGCTACTTGCTTATAGCCTTACTCTCCCGCTCCCCCTACTTTACACCCGAAATGAACTGCCACTTAGAGAATGCTCTAAGACGCACTTTAATTAGAAATTACACTCACATCCTTATTATGGGTTATTTCTACGTACATGGTTTAGAAACCCTGTCGCAATCGCGAAACCATACAAAATCGATCTACAGAGAACCCGGAAAAGTGTTCCGCTTTACCACCACGTCATTTTTCCAATTCGGTTCAGAATAGGCAACAAGCCGTCTATACCGTGTCGTGTGCTCACCAACGTGAGACACATGATTGTTGCCTTAATTGTGGACTACCTTTATGACCGCAGGGATTATGCAGTCATCAGTTACTAGTTCATCTGTTAAGTAGAATACCGTAATGAGAAATTATTGATGAAGCGTACTATTACACGTCACAATCGCTTAGCCTAGCTTTCAGTGCCACCACCCGGTCGTTCCTGACCGAAGACCCACCGGAGGTTGCATGGCTGGAACTCACCAGCAAATTTAATAGGCTGCTTAAAGGTGCTTAAGAAGTACGAGTTCGCAATGGGCCGTAAACAGTTGTTTTATCGTAAGGAACAGAACGCGAGATCAGTGGTAGCAGACGCCACAGCATGGCGAGTGTGTTGATTATTTTCAACGCCAAACACTTGGACAACTACATCAACTAACGTAACCACTGCACTCCACTGTTCGGATAACAGCAAGCCGCACATCAGCAGGATATTTCACAAACATTTGGTGCCAACCACAAAATGCTGCATACGCACGTCCGTGGCCTTCGTAAGGTGAGACTCTGATTGCTTCCGCTGCGGACGGCTGGTAGTGAGAGAAAAACTGCTAGCGAAGCAGGGCACGCATTGCGAACGCAATAGGACCCATGTTTCAAAAGTTAGGCCATCAGGCGACCTTCCAGATTTTGTTATCCCGCCCCCATGACTCTGCTACGTCTCTTTTATCACGGGAGCTGTCTTGTAGAAGCTGCCGTCTCTGCGCCACCACAGCTCAACTTGTACCGAAACTATTCGAAGAGAAACATTGGGAGCATCTGTAGGACTACTGATTGGATCTTTGCCTCAGTTCTTCCAGCTCTAGTTATACCAAAATCCGGTTCATACCATGTATACGTTTGTAACCAATAACTGATTCGCAAAGATGAAAGCAGGGCTGAGCGTTCAAACTACCGCCCAGTGTACCTTCTCCATGGAATCTATCATCGCTGGGGCGTTGGTGTATTTTCTGGAATTCAGCCACATCATTACTCCCGAGAAGCACGGTTTTCACCGACAGCGATAGTGAACAACAATGTTGGACTGAGTCAATTAACGTCGGAGAGGATGTTAACTTGATCTATCTGGATTTTCTGAATTGTCCAATCATCTAGACCATCGGATTTCTCTTTCCAGTCTCCAGTATTACGGGTTCCATGGCATCTTGAGCTGAATCACCAATAATCTATTCCAACAACAATTGATGCTCAGAGTTAGGAGCTCCATACATGTCGAGCGTAGTACTCATCAAGCCTCATTGCTAGGATCGCTTCAAGTTTCCTATTGTCTACTGTGGATGTTAAGATGTGGCGCAGGATTTGACTTGATGTCCATCAGCACTTTCATCAGCGGAACCTAGATTTGGTACATCAGTAGTCAACTCGGGACTTCCTGCCCTTCAACGTGAATAAATGCGAAACATCCTAGATAACACCAGAGTGCCTGCTACTACAGGCTTGGAACGAGTACTGCGGCCCTCTTCGCTTGAACTTAACTTGGGCGTGCAGGTTCAGGATGACTTGTAATCAGCATGTTGGTTTGTTGAAACCAGCTTTCGGATATATCTAATTTCCGACAGATACCCAGTGCTTATGTTTACCCCATGTCGAATAGGTAATTCAAGCATGCCATCTACGGTTAAATCACGATATCAGTGCTCTGGAACAACCTCACTGTCGGGCTCTCAAGTACACCACTGGAAAGCGCAATCTTTCATGTGAGAATGGCTGAAATGTGTGCAGCTCTTCACTTCAGCTCAACAGCAGTACAAACTTGTGAAGTCACTCCTTGAAACTGGCAGGACAACAAGGCCGCCTGAAAGACCGCATAATTTTTTCTGCCCGCGTATCTCACTCCCCCGATCGGCCATGTTTGCCTCGACATTAGTCATATTTAAAAGACGGTCATAGGACGCACGCAGTCACTTGAATTTTGTTACGTAACATTACCTCCTCGTTATTCTCCTGGAAAATATTCTAGATTTGTTAGTTATCACCTGCTATGAAACTACTCTTAGTGCAGAGTAGCTACACTAAAAGCGGTCTTTCTGTTGAAGTAAAAATACTACCTGTTTCTTCTTAACGTTTTTCGATAGTCCAACCAGACCGCCAACGGTGCTTATAAAGCACTGTTTCTTACTCCGTCTAAATTCAATGTTCTGGCCACTTCAATTGGCCAGTTGAAAAATGTATGCGAAGTAAATGCTTTACCACATTAAAGTATCGCTTTATATCCTTTTTGGTTTTCATTCCACAGCACCTCTCCACATGAACACTTATCCGGTTCTGCAGCAGAAGGTCACGATTTCAACAACGGAGGTCCGTTCACGGTAAATTTAAGCAAGGTGGATTTCCAAAAGACTAAACAACAGGCCAGATCGTCTAACAGATTCACGGTTATGCGACCACGCAGCATGATAAACCCTGACGTCAAAGAAGTCAAATCGGACCCTCGGAGAACCACGAAAGCGACGGCTTCGATGGGGCGTACCAAAGAAGCTTGTGCAGCAGTGGCAACTAGCAGCTGGTCCTCGGATCGGGACACTACGAGCGGCTCCAGTCGGGTATCCAAATCAGCAAAAGGCGGAAAAAGTTTAGCACAACAGAACTGCATGATTCCAAAACCTCAGGTTCAGCCGAAGTCCGCTCAAGTTAACGGTACGCTATCACAGTGATTCCCATGTCGACCAATTGTTGTTTGCAGAATCGGTTACATCTTAAACGTCTTGTTTACAAAGCTAGATCATTTAACCTCCTCAGCAACACTCCTAACCGCGGACGAACACTTAAGTGCAATTTCCTTTCATCTGCCTGTCACCTTAGGCCCGTTCAGAGGCCACTGGTGCACAGCTAAACTAAATCCATAAAAGCTGGAGGGGAAGTTTGAGCGGGATATATGAAACCAATCAAAAGTTCCGCGATCTTTGCTAATTTGGAATTCTAGCTGTTTCCCTCTTGAAAGCTGCTTGAGCAATCTAGTAAAGCTACTGCGCACCTCATAACCTCTTATGTGCATTAAAATAATGCATATTTTACGCTCACCAGATCATGCATTCAAGAAGCCAAGTGAAAATCAGACCTTCGCACCGGTATGGATTTCAATTATTGGGGATACTTTTGCTTGTAATACTGAAAGTTTGGTTGTTCCATCTAGGTATTCTGGTTGTAAAAATCAGCGTGATCTATCCTGGTAACATAATTAGTGCAACTCCATGAAAGTGACTTGCCAGTGCTGCTGGCTTGCATTTATTTTTGGTCAAAGGTCAAGATAAGGCCATTGACCACTTTTCTGCATGAGGGCGGAACGTTGACCATGTAATTGCGTTTATACCCCGCTGCTTTGACGCAGCTAACTGAATTGAGTCATAACTATTCGTATGTTGCCTCAAATTCCAAGTGCTCAATAGTCGAGATCTGCACCGAGTGCCAAGCTCCGGCAAACTCACGCGTTTCTTACTCTTACCCGTATCCTGATATTCTTCAGACCAAATTCTTGGCGTGCATAATTCGAGCTATAGACACTTGAAATTTGAGACAACTTACAAAGCGTTATAATTCTGACCAGTTAGTTACCTCAAATCAACGAAACAAAAAGGCAAGTAACTGGTCAACAAGCCAACCGCTCATCCAACAACAAAAGTTCAATGAGGAAGATAAGGGCCAAATTATGGCTGGGGCTCAGAAATAAACGCAATTCAGCAGCGTTGGTAAGTCCCTTCCTTGAAGTTGCGCTGAAGATATTTCTAAGCTTGAAAACGAATCCTCCACAACCAGAATACCCAGCTGAAAGAAGAACCGAGCACCCTCGCCCGAAATGCGTGTATCAACCTTACCAGTTTACCAACCGATCGCTTCTTCAGAAAAGTAACTTAATTTTCTAAGCGTGCAAGCTGAAGTTTTGGGAAACCTTCGTCGTTTTTTGCGTATGAGTACTGAACACACTAAATCTTCGAGTGTATGTGGAGGAATCCTGTGGAGCTGTGAATCATAGATATCGAATAACTTAACCCGACACCTAAGTTGTACCATTTGAATCAGCTGCTGCGGCCCACCTAATTAATAGCGGACTGATCTTCAAGCTAGGACGCTGCCCGGTGGCCGAGTGGTCTGCGCCTGGTTTGCAACCATAAAGTTACTGTTCCAATCCGCGTATAGGTGGGCGTCCTCGCGGTATACTCAGCACGCGTAACTGGTGGTGGTCACGCGGCAACGAAGCGCCGTTACGGCATACAGCTGACTATTTAAATTGTTTTTTTAGGACGCTGGGGTAGGGGCGGAAATTCTCACTTTCGACCTTTCCAACTGTAAGCAGTCAATTTGTGGACTGATCGTCAGCTTTTGTAACTGGTTGCTAACTAAGTAGATGCCGCAAACGCTGTTTGGAATGATAAGTCCGGTGGGATAAGACGAAGATGTATGCTATCGACAATTTCTATGTGGACGAAACATACAAGTGGATAACGTTTAGGTGTTGTCCCCTCGCACCACTGCATTCCACGATCGGATTCGCACTGGCTTGCACTCGTCAGGTAGTGATAGCAGGACTGCGACAGAAACACGCGGCCTTTGGGATGTCAGCCGCAGCCTCATCACATAAGGTTCACTTCAAGGTAAATGGTAGCCCAGATTAACTTTACGCTTCACAGCTCGCTTGAGCAACGACTTATTCAAAATAAGACGTCCGATGGATTCTCAAGTACTTTTTCGAATGTGCAGCTGCTATCAAATTGATACGAGTTTGTGATGAGACGTCTTCAAAAATAAACGGCTAATGCTGCTCAGTAGGTTATGAAGCTAAAGCTCTGTCCACTAATATATGCCCGTTAGATCTGTAACAAAAAATGGGTACAGTTCTCATACAGGAATCTGAGCAGTCACCACTGCACTATGCGGTCTGAACCTGGCCTGAGTAGGGATACTTTGTGGAAAAATGACCTACATCTTGTTATGATATAGTGGTCCACCAGTTGTATTGGCATAATGCTGAACTGTGGTGGGGGAACACCTTCGCTGCTTTTTGGGAAGGTCGATCGCAGTCAATCTGATTCCGACAACTACTAGTTATGCGGAAAGCGTTGAAAGACCGTTTCATCTTGCTGGGACTCATCAGTGGCTCACATCTGCTAATCCTCATGCTCTTGCTCACATGATGCGACTTAAGCCACGTATGACGGAGGCACACGTTCACGACTGAGTATTATCTGTGGCATAATGCTGCCCAAGCTCCGTTCTCATACATAGCATTGAGGTGCAGAACAGGGTAAGCACGCAGATCGACGACTTCCGTTTCAGACCGCCATTATTCGTTGGTATGTACGTTGCTCGTGTTATTGCTTGTCATTAAAGAGTAATATTATTGTACATTCTACCTACGAAATACATATGCCCTGAGTTATCACAAATTTGCCAAGAGTATAATGGACTTCTGCTACATTCTTTTGCTTAACAGTACAGAAAATGACAAACCATCCCAAGATTTTCCGAAACGATAAATCTTCCAGTAGCACGCACTTGTCGGAGTCTCAAGATAAACGGTGTTCATCCGCTTTGCCACTTAACAGCGAGTTGTACAACCGTCTTGCTATGAGTGTCGATAATTATATTGGGAAAGAGCAACAATGCAGTGGTAGATCTCGGCGCACATCCGACTGTGTGCCCCTCAAGATAAAGGTGAGTGATTCGCGCCAGAAAGAACTGAGCAACATGAGGAACGTCACCAGGAATTGTGGTAACATACTAAACAACACAGGATCTTCACTATGCATGGCCGAACGATCATCGTTCAATTCTATTAAACAAGATTCGCCCATTTGTTCAAGATCACAGCATTTGGTCACTGCAACCATGGATTATTTCGGGGACAGTGAGGAGGACGATGTGCTCACACCCGACCGCTCACCAAAGTACTTCAGACAGCGAACCAATCGTGATTTTGATAAGGCGCAAAGGAGGAAGCTGTGTGGCGCCTCACTAATGGACATCCCCACCTTTGACAACGGACAGATACCGGCACTTTCTGGTGCAGACGGCTTGGCGTTTAAGGTGAGCTGGTCACATTTTGGCCTGACTAGCTTACTTTTTTCTTGCCCTACCTCAGCGCATATTTCTGCTAACAAATTCGCGTAGTAAACTTGCTGGGTATGTTAACGCCTACGTGGCACAGCTATGCCAATTTAAAACGACCTTCATGCAGGGATCTTTACCATGTCCTACGATAATGAACAAATCGGAGCATTGATTTTACTCGATTAGTTCATTTTTTTATAAAAGCTTTGACCGACCAAGTCCTCTGCGTGCCTTGAATTTCGGTTGCTGACGTCTTATAACAGCTCAGCATGATGAAATCAGTGCACGCCAATATGTTTTGTCCTATATACGCTGATCACAGTATGCTTTTCGGTCATTACTATTCACGTTTTATCCCGCTTCGCGGTTCTGAGCGAATAAGCAAAATCAAACAGCGAAATGTATATACAATCCAGTTTAAACAATGTGCTGTGCTTAATGCCTTGCGACGCTAATGTCACCTAGATTGGCGATGAAACGATTACATCCAACTTTAGATTGGAGAAGTACAGAAACACTTGGAGAACTGTTACATGTTACTATTGTCATAAGTACAGTTGTTCTCATTGAATGACAACACTTTACGCTGGCGGTCTTAAATAGCCTACTTTTCGTCATTGCATTCAATTTCCTCTTTGATGATCATGTGATTGGCGGCATCCGGTCCGGGACGTGCTTGTCACTGCGACCTCCACGGGGACAGCCACAGAACGCATGCATCTACTGCGGGTCCATGGATGGCTTACGCTGCACCACCCACAGCTCCATCCACACACCCAATATCCAGTGTAAACCCATATGAATAACATCAGAAGGCACGTGAATCATATGGTTGACGGCATCAGATTTGGGATTTGCCTATCACTGTGCCTTCCATAGGACAGCTGCAGGACGCATGCACCTACAGAGGGACCATGGGTGACTTGCACTACACCACCCACAGCTCCATCCACACACCCCATATCCAGTGAAAACCCGAAGGAATAAGACTGGGAGGCATGTGGATGTCACGTTTCATCAACCGAGTCGGCCCACGCTCCTTCACAGGCAAATGCAAGCATGTATTTGGGGAACCAAGCGCACAAACGTAGTCCGCTCCACTCTGAGTTCATGGAATCGCTCTTCGAGCCTACCACGGCCACAAGAACCGTGCATTCCGTCCCCTTCAGTAACGACCAACTATCTCCAGGAGCCAGTGTGCACGAGTTGGTGGGTACTACACCTTTTCCCGATTGATGATGTCAAACTGGTCTACTCATTTCATCCAGACCAACTACATATGTGTTTGGGAAACATCTGTGAAGACCTATCCGCACTAAATATAGCTAGTGAGCGCATATTAATGAAGTTCTCCGCAGTGAAATCCCAAGTACTTGGGTACAGATGCCGCATCCCAGAAGGCTCCATTATACTTGCCGGAAACGTGATCCCAACGTCTGATTCAGTTCGGGACTTAGGAATTAGGTACTCCAACTCTTTCAATTTCTCCGAACATGTTCTTTATCAGGTTGCGAAATCAAGGCAGCTATGCGGATATATCACCAGAACTTTCTCCCTGCCTGAAGTACGACTTGAATCATTCAAGACAATCGCACGACCGACTCTGGAATATTGTACTATCCTTCACAGCCAATTGAGAAAGAAGGACAGAACGGCTCTAGAAAATGTCCAACAATCATTTACCAAACTGCTCATGGGACGCTGCTCAAACCTGACTTATTATGATCGCTGTCGAAAACTCCAGCTGGATCCACTTTGGCTGAGACGCTTAAAGAAGAACCTCGTTCTCTTCTACAACATTATAAACCAACGAATTTACGCAGACAGCACCGCACTTGAACTACGGAAGACTGCAGTCTACCCCACAAGTAATGGCGGCTACTTGATACGTACAAACCTTTCAAGTCATAAAATTCGATCGAATTTCTTCTTAGTGAGATACACTTATTTGTGGAACAAACTACCCCTACAGATACGCATGTGTACAAGACATGTCACTTTTCGAAATCCCTTTCAGACCTTCCTCACTATACCAAATACTCTGAAGATATTTGACTCACAACAAACACTAGAAACATTGACAGAAGTTGGTATAAAAAACATTTGATAATAGCTTACAGCTAGCTTACCCACTACATGTCATTACATACCATACCAAATCCTGTGTCTTTGCAGCCTAATAGTCCCTTCGTTTATTATCTACTCCTGACGATACAAACGTCCGTAAATTTTACATATGAGTTGCGCGGGTCTAGGACTAAAGGAAAAGTAATCATGATCCGAAATGCTATCAGTAAACTTGTATTTAATGTTATGAAACGTGTTCACTAATGATCGCTCCCACTTATGGGGCCGTGTACCGTCCGTCGGTAAATATACAAATTTATTTATTTTATTTATTTTATAGTGCAGTTGAATTGCTCTCTAAAGCTCTGATTGGCATCCGCAAGCCAACTGAATATCATGTTTAACGCAATTGTATTGCATCCATATCGTTTCGACGCATCAAGCGCGCGCAGTGACCTTGGCATTGAGCTAGTCCAAAGCATCCAATAAAGGTAAATGTAATAACCCTTGCATGAATGTATGAGTTTGTGGTGTGTGATGGGGACGCGTGAGCGTTCTAGCCTCCATCCAGCAACGGTGCCTAATCTGAAGCTAGTTCCACGCAGCTTAGGGACACAAGGTTGTCCAAACACGTGGTGCGACTGGGTGGAGGGTTCAGTGTGCGTAAGTGGACTGCCATGTATGTAAAGCATGCCTTGCGGATGGCACAAGTTTGGGGTGGGGTTTGCGAACGACGTAACGCGACACCCCAATAGCCATCTTATGGCTAGTTTCGCATTGGCGCAGCCAAAATATTTGGACGACCTACCAACGCTAGGGCATACGACGGTACTGTGTCCGGATAGCGAGGCATTCAGAGGTGAATGCCTGCGTATGACGGGGGCGGTGTGACGGACTTGTAAGTAGAGCGACAAATGGGGCCTACGCAAATGCAGGTTGGAAGGTGACCGCCTTGGGTTATGGAGAGTCGTCTTCAGCGTCGATCTGCTGCCGAAATACAACTGTGGCCATTTTGTTGCAAGACGAGTAGGCACTGCTTTGTTACAACCGGCGTCGCTTACCCTAATGGTGGATGCAGTACACTGACTTGATGGTCCCTGAATCAAATGAGCAACTGCGACCGAGCTGTCGGAATTTCGCATCGACTGATTTGTGCGCACATGCATGGGCGGACTGGTGCGGACCGAACGTATGGGCAACTGACACGCAAATCGGTGCGCATCAACTGAATTCGTATCCCGTACCCAGTTTAGTGGTAAGTTCACACATGAGAGTCACTACATCGTTGCTCGGCATATTTGTCTGTCCATTTCACTGCCTCTTCTCCAGCAAAGGTACTTGGCCGACACAGCATATAAGCGAGCAACCCCACATATTTTCCTACGATGGTTGCAGCTGCAAAGCTCACAATACCGCGATGACGATAACACTCAATTTCCTACCTAACTGCCTGTGAACACCTAGTCCACAATCGCAGATGGTAGTACAAAGGTATATAACAGGTCAAATAGACGACGCTTGACATGTCCCGTAGGATGGCCGTAATGAAGTGAGAAAGATTAAATATTGAACGCACCAATAAAACGGAGTGTGACATGGTGATTCAGCAGGGCTAATTACATGAAAACTGATATACTTCCAGTTAGTTGCAACTAATGGCTCGCCATGATTTTCATCTTTGACAAGACGTGAGAAATTAGGGAAAATAATTTTATAAATTAAATCCCCTTTATAGCTGCAAATAAGAACCTCAGAAGACCAAGGTCGCAAGATGACACTGTTAGGACGAACTAGCAGCGCTCGGGCAGGTTCAGTGTGCTCGGATATCAAGACAGTCACAGGTGTTTGACTGCGAATGATCGGAGTCTGCGGTGACAAAATTTTATGGGATGTTTGTGAACAAAGCGATCTAAATAGCCTGCATTACTTGCAGTGAACTCTGGTTTGACAGTTAGTCACTTGAGTAAGAGAAAAATGTCATGGGCGGCACTCTGCTGAGAGGGCCAATGCTGTGATACGACTACCACATTCTTATTTTTAGGCTTGTATGTAGCGAAAGATCTGTGCACAGTAAGCGGAACACAGTACCGCATACCATGTAGCCCAAAGTAAAGGTGAAGCACTGTACTTGCCATAAGCTGCTTGAATTGGAGGGGGTGGTTAAGGTGTAGGCAATCGCGATGACGTCTACATTGGTCGCTTGAGTGGTTTGTATTCTCTGAACGCTGCACCGCTAGCAATTAGCGGTGCATCGCATACATTGGCAAAACTTACGCACTGGAGCGAACGCGGTCGACGGCATAGCCCTCCGAAATGTTTAACATTAAGTGATAAACATATATTTTGCGTCCCGAGATGGATCAGTGACCTACATCCGACGCGCTGTCTTAGCATACATAACAGTGTCTGTCCTCACGCGGCGATATGAAACCTACGGCACTATGCAAATTCAAGATTTTCGTAATAATGCTTAATCTAACGATCAACAGAATGACTCTTCCCTTTTTGCTGACAGTATTCCTCCTCGTGATACCAACTACCTACCATCATCTCACGGCATTACAGTACGTGACAACCCGTAACCACTCATCATTAGCAGCAATGTAGTCCTGATTACCAACAATCATCCGGATACCCCCTGATTGTCTCGTAACGCTTGACGCGGAGACATGCCGGAACTCTCTGCGACAGCACTTGACCTGAACACCATCCTTCATACCTGCATGTTAAATCAATGGCTTTGCGATGCATAGCACTGACAACACCAGTTCAAGTTGTCCACATTTATATCAACAAAATGGGAGCAATTTACAAATCAGTACAATGCATTGCGCCAGCGTAATTCCTCCTCACATGATCTATCATATGCTGGCAGTGCTGAGACGTCACGCAGGCTCGTGCCCTGACACAATTCGTTCCATGAAACATTCTCCACTCGGTCTTGTAAAGTACATCCTTATGATCTCGCTGAAGCATCTCGGAATATCTCTGCCTCATTGCTTGCTTCACATAATCTTTTATGATGTTCCAACTGCCCCAAATTGTATTTCCTGATGGAGAATATGAAGGAAGGCGCAGGAGGCTGTCCGGACGATACGACTGCTCCTTGCATACACATTTCAGAGTCGTGTGGTATGGCGCGTTATCACAGACTAGGAGGCAGTTTTCGATAGAAGTCGAACCCCTGGCATCCAACTGTCCACGCAACCACTGCGCACACCGTTCTTTGCTGTAACTTCCTCTCACGATAGTATACTCTATCAAGCTATCGGTCGTCAGGGCTCCTATAAGATGAACGTTCCGTCCTTGAGTGTTGGGCACGACTTGCATGCGGTGAACGGCCTCTGGTGCGAGCGAAAAAGAGATCGCAATTTGCTTCGTCAATCAACATCGCTCGTCTCCTTTCGACCTCAGACTACAGCAGTGCCTAGACATGCAATTGTCGAGAAGCATCAGCAGTGCGCATTCCGTCTGGCCGTTGTAGTGCTCGAACCAGCAACTTGACTGTTGACAGTCCGTGGTTACGACCACTGGGGTACGATTCCAGAAAGGATGAAACTACCGTAGAGTGCTTTTCCGGACCTGAGATGGCTGTCTGAGTAAGTATAGTTGTTATAAATTCCTACCTTAAATTCCCCTACTATTGTTCTGTAAGCATAGGGTTTTCGTCGCATTATTTTCTTTGATGTGTTCGTGGATTCCGGAAGTGCGTGCAATTTCTTCATTGTTATCAGCCTCCCGTTCAAGTGCCGCGCTATGGTTCTAACGCTGACCTCAAACATCAACACAGCTTTCAACCGCAGGTGGAGTGTTTGGAGAGTGACCGTGGTTTCCGACAATACTGACTCTACCAGGCAAACAATGCGGCATTCTGCCAGAGATCTTCGTTGCCCCTACCATGCTTCGCTCTTTGTTCGATTGACTGCATTCTTCGTAACCAACTGCGGCAGGTTTTCCGCTTGACGCTTAATATCCATGCAAGTTGCTCCCAGCTGTTTCCCTCCTCATAAGTCTTCAGTATTCTGCTGTTAACCTCCACTGAGTGACGTGTACGGGTGGTATTTTGTGCCATGCTGAGTACAGCAAGCTGGAGGTCGCCCAGCTGCTTTACTTATATACGTGTTTGCACAAGCTTTGTAATTTTGAACCGCGCTGGACCCGCCAACTACCGCCGCATAACTCTTCTCCCAGTTCTTTCCAAGGGCATGCAATCCTCTATTACAGAAGCCATCATGGACTAATTGGAAAGATGCAGTAGCACTGTACCTAAGTAACACGGTTTCCGCCAAAACCACTCATGTACAACGAACACTTTGTTAGCCTCTGCCATCTGAACGGAGTCTGTCGATCCTGACGCTGTGTACCTCAATTCCTCGAAAGCATTTATTATCTTGATCACAACATCCTCTTTCTCAAGCATCAGAGCTGTGGGATCATCGAGCCCATGCTGGGTTGGATAGGTGCATTCCTGTTTCGACGGCGCCTAAATATGACTTCGTAATGCCTTCTGTGTCCCGACAGAGGTGCAATGTAGCGCTCCACAAGGCTCGTTTCTAGGACCAAGGCTTACCCTCGTCTTCATTAACGGCCACGTGAAAGTGATGGATTCAAACGTCTTACTCTTCGCGGAAAAATATCGAAAACTGACGGACTATCAGGACGGTAAAGAACCACATGACACTACAGGGTGATCTCGACATGGCTCACGATTGATCAGTTCAGAACATGCTTGAATTCAACGCTGGCAGATTTCGAGTACTGACATACGCCACCAGAGAATTTACGCATACCGGCTGGGAGAACACATTTCACAACGCGCCTCCCATGCAAATGATCTGAGGGTGGTCTTACAGGCCGATCCCAGTTGCTCAAAACAGGCCGGAAAAGCAGCAAGTAACGCAAAGGAGCACTTGGGTCTATTGCGGAGAGTGTCTGGCCTGTTTGATCCCAACATTGTCTCACAAATGCTCTACGCTTACGTAAGGTCACTTGTTGAATACACCATCCAGGTCTGACACCCCTAGCAAAAGCATGATGTTGCTGCTGTTGCGACTCCACAGAGTACAACAACAACAAATGTTAAGGGCCTAACTCATTTCCCTTATCAGCATAGACTACAGACCCTAAGAACCTTTGGTGGTCAATACCTTCGCCTGCGTAGGGTTTCAGATTCTGAAGGATCCAAACCATGCATGTCGGCACTTACAGAAATTAACTCACAACTCCTCACTTAGCGGCCATCACTTGAAGTTAGTCACACGTTACAGACACCTGGAATGCCGCCGGCATCTTTTCTCAATTTGTGTGTCCCATTGCTTAAACGCTGTCTCGATTTCTGTCATCTCCACTGCTGCATTGACGGAATTCGAAACCCTACTTGATGAAACAGTACAATACATGCACTACAAGCTTTAACCAATCTCACTGAGACACATCACGACGTCACCAAACTACGTACACCAGTGAAACTTCGGTGACTTCACCGATATGTGCTACTTTGTTTTTTTGGTACATTACATGCTGTTGCACTATTTGTCTGTGGGAATTGTGAAGATTTGGTTTTTTAACTGTGATAGATGCATTGTTCGTAGAAAGTGGAAGTCCATTGATACCACCGCTTCGCGCACCTAAGCGAGCTTTTGGATTCAACCTCACCGCTAGACTCAGCCTTACGAGGGTGATCACCCCATCAATCGGGAGTGAAACATAATGGCGACTAACAAGCAGCTCAGTCACAGCTACTGTAACAACAATTTTGACGCCCTTCCATGTGAGCTCTTCATCTCAACCCTGTGGTTCGTCGATCTAAACCAAGCTCTCCTATCCCAACTGTCAATCCCGTCCGATATTCATCATCATTAAGACCCACGCAACCTTGGAATTCATTACACTAGCTTACGCAAGTGGTATTTCCGGTAACATTACGATTTTTGAACATGAGTGTAAGCTCGGCTCAGGGTTGATACATTGACACCACATCCATGTTCCAAGCATGTGACTAAACTGAGAGTACTATGCCGTGTGACATCAAATGTACCAGTTGGCACTGAATATTCGACCTAACCAGACGGCGCACCTTCGCTTGTGGTTACAGACGTATAATGGCATAGTTTACCTGAAGTATACAACCTCATCGCGCTTGCAAGTTCTGCAGGTTAATGAGTAAGATGACTTCGAAAGGGGCACACGATAGCACACGATCGGTGTATCCGGATATCGACGCTAACAGACAAATGACTGTAATTGATGGGGAACTGTAGTGTTTTAATGTTCTGACGTTCTTGCGAGTAAAGTGACAAAAGGGTCCTCCGCAAATTGAGAGTGAAATGCAGTTTGTAAGGTGGCCACCTGTGTTTAAGCCCACAAGCGTTATGTGCATCGTAACTGGCCGTCATACTACGTTCAGTACGGCACTGCAACCGATATGGAGCGGGTTAATGAGATAGCATCGGTTCTCATTTGCTAGTCTGTACGGTATCCTGTGGGACAGTAAATAAGCTGACTGGGCGGCTTACAAACTGAGGACTTGTACAGCCCCTGTGCAGGCGCGAGTACCATCCGGATCTCTAGGCATTCATGACACAAGCAGGCCGAACTCGTTGATGGGGTTAGGGTAAATACCACAATCAGTTAGTCTGTGCGACCCTGGGTTTTGCAAATTAACCACGTGACGAAATGGCTCATGGTAGGTCGCCGGCAGCTTTGACTAACTTTCTCACCATCCTTATCTCCCGCCAACCTTTGGAAAACAAAGGAAGTCACAGAATTTTTGAAAAGAAGACCAAACCAAACAAACTTGCCCATAGTGTAATTAGGAATCAACGTTTTGCATTCGACACGAAAGCTTCTCCACGCCAAGCGAACGAGGGGGAAACTGATTGCGTTTATCGAGATGGCGGCAGGATGTTTTATCACTTTACAAGTCAAAGTGTTATTTCAAGTGGCACATTAGAGATGGTAAGATCCCAGGTGGTTCATTGCAAGGGGTCATCACACCAAACCTTTGTCTGCTACGTCAGTAGGGTCGCATTGATGTTGCTGTTCTGCCCAAGGTCAGTCCGGCAACGCCTGCTAGACTGGCCGGCTGAGACAGTTCGCAACACAATCGCGAACTACACCTCTACTCTGTCTGCACAGCCGTGGGCATTGGCAATTTCCGACGCCTAAGCGTTCAGCCTTTGGAGTGGGGGTTGCAAACCCTTCCTAAAGATTTCGACATTATGCAACTCGATTTCATGCTCCGTGTCCTTCTATCTGTGGGGAGTAAGTCATTCAAATGCACTAGTGTCGAACGGACCGTTTGACCCTTCTAGTAAATCACGCTTATTATCTCTTTGTTTAGTACCCTACGCATGGTCTCTGCAGTTATCCTTTATAAGGACAGTCAGCCCAGGTGGTTGATCGGACTAACGCTGTCACAAAATTTTGCACTTCGAAGGTGCAAATCACATGCCGAAGCATGCAGCGTTACACCCCAGTAGATTCCGTTTTCTTACATAGCCCCTGGGTCAAACTCAAATGGGTTATGTCGTCCGCGTACTCAAGGTTGGTCAGTCAGTCATCTGACAGAACTACAAGTATCATACCTAGGTACTTCACTGATGTATCAGAGTGAAATCCATCACCGTCTCTAAGCTGCTTGGGGCACTATGTAGGGAGCTTCTCGTAACTGGCTCTTATGTGTAGCGAAAAAAGCATATTATGACAACCCGATGCACTAGGAGACAGATGACGAGCTTTGGACCACATATTGAGGTCGCTCAGATGATTTTGGTATCTGATAGAGCAATCGGTGTTTCTACGGTTTATACCCAGGGCGATGTCGTCAGCATATTTTATTAGGGTTGCTTCTGCGGGGGGCTATTATTGAGCTGGTGTAAGTAAGTTCATGTGGAGGCAGTACCCGTCACAAAATATCAATCGACATCGTGGAACGGTTTCATCCATATAGTATGTGTATCCTTTGACTCTGACATGTCCAAGTATTGTGACAAGTTGACTAGCCACCTAAATTGCTGTTTTGACATCTGCTATCCTAGAGAATCTCTCGAGGTCCGCGCAGACAGGTTCTCCTCCCCCATCTGAAGAGGCTGGGTCGAGTTAAGGAGAGTGCGTTTAAAGAAAAAGACGGCATCTCAGTGAAGCCTGTCATCGTTTGAACCAAGGAAGAGCTACACGTCTCCATCAAGTGTATATCTAGTCTATTCTTGGGAACGGGGGCATCGCACCGGTAACAAGAAAAGGGTGCAACAAATATCGACTTGTCGCTCGCTATTTTGTTGCCCAGAAGCTTCAAAAGGAAGTCATTCTTGAAATGATGCTTTCCCAAACCCGCTCGAAAGACCCTTAAAAACACTGATTGTAGTTCGAGATCTATCGTAGATGCACTGGCTTACCTCGTACATTCTACACTGTCATTACTTGAAAAAAGAAACAGGTTAACTCTTAATGCATTATGCTGTGCAAACTGCGAAATGCTGTCGAATGATCTACTCATTTAAAGAATAAACCCCTCCATAATGTGTTTACTAAGTGGTCATTTTACTAGATGATCCCAGATAACAAGAGTCTGTGGCAAATGCTCCTAAACACTAACCACAAACTAGGGTGCTTTTTAGGGAGATATTCTGTCGCCTTGTTGCATCCTACTTACACCAGCTCAATAATAGCCTAACAAAGCAGGGCCTACTCGCTTTGCAACAAAATGATCACAGTTGTATTTCGGCACTAGCCTTCTCAGCAGATCGACGCTGAAGACTTCTCCATAACCCAAGACGGCCACCTTCCAACCTGTATTTCGGTTCGTAGGCCACAGTTGTCGCTTTACTCACAAGCCCGTCACACCGCCCCCGTCATACGCACCCATGCAGCCATGCCTCGTCGTGTGCCCGAGAGTTGGAAGGTCGTCCAAACACTTGGGCTGCACCATTGCAAAAATAGCCATAAGAACGCTAAAGTTGTGTAGCATTGCTTTGTTCGCAACCCCCATCCCCAACTTTTGCCCCTCGCGAAGCATGCTTTACATACATGGTTGGCAGCATCCGCTTTCGGATCTGCTGTCAATGTGGCCAGCCACAGGACGCCGGCGCCTATAAGGGGACCACGGGTGGCTTGCGCTGCACCACCTACAGCAACCACACATCCTGTGTCCAGTATAAACTCGAAGGAATAAGACCGGGAGGCATGTGGATGTCAGCCACGTTTCATCAACGGAGCCGGCCCACACTCCTTCACAGGCAAACACAAGCACGCTGTATTTGGGGAATCAAACGCACACAAGGCGGTGGCTGGATCGTAGTCCGCTCCACACTGAGTACATGGAACCGCTCTTCGAGCCTAGCACGGCCACAAGGACCGTGCACCCCGTCCCCTCCAGCAACGACCAACTGTCTCCTGGAACTAGTATGGACGAGATAGTAGGTAATAGAGAGGTAGGCACATTGTCAACATGCACATCGAATGCAGCCACATCCGGGATATCAAACAACAGCAGACCACGTGAGATGGCGATATCAATTAAAATAACTCAAAGAATGCATACAGATACAATGGTGTAACTCTTTACTAAGTGAGGGTATGAGGTAGATTGGTTAGGAAAGAACTCGCGATAAGTTCAAGAGGTCAGAAAGTATATTTTACGGAAATGCCACAAACAAGAAAATGTTATTGAAATTAACTACAATTAGCTTCAGCAACGTGTTTAAGTTTGTAGAAGATAGTACAGGTCGACATTTATATGAGAAAGAAAAGCATTAGGATAAAATGGCAAACCCACCTGCTGAAATAAAGACTTAGCGTGCAAGCACGCGGTTACTAAATCGAATGAAGCGTACCTACAAACGCTCTGCCGGTTCTGCCTACGTTCTCTGCAGAACGCGTCGTCGCCTCGGTAGTGGTCCCGAGTGGCCTCGCTCATGGCTCACTAGGCATGCCTGACTCAGGCACTCGCTACCGCATGTGCTACAGCACCATGCGCTCGATGTCGATGTAGTACAACCCATCGGCGCTTGCCGCTTCAACACAGGCTGTTTCTTCTCTGCATGTATGAGGTCTTTCTCCCGCACTTCGGTAAGTGCCTTCGTGATCACATCGCGCCAAGCATGCCGAGCTACCGCCTTCGATTCCCATGACCAGCAATCAAGATTAGAACGTGAGAGGCTCACTTTGGTCATATCCTGGAAACGTAACTTTGCTTTCCCCATATGCCACTTCCCAATACTCAGCTGATCATATAATAGTTGTTTCGGTATTCGCATCGAATCCATACGGCTCACATGACCGAGCCACCTCAGGTGTCTCAGCAAAAGTATACAGTCCACTACATACATTGCACTTCGACGTAACAGTCCCGTGTCCGTCACTCTGTCGCCCTATCCGATGCGCAGAATCCGTCGCAAACACTGTTGGTGTAACTGCTCGAGACGTCCCACATCACGCCAGTACATCGTTCACGTTTCGCTGCCGTATAGAAGAACGGATAGCGCCATGTATTTGCACACCATTAGTTACGTGCCAATGGTAAGCTGATGGTTGTTCCCCACTCGGTACTCTACTTTCCCGAATGCCGTCGCTGCCTTCGAGACGCGGATACGTAGCTCAATGTGTAACTGCTGCTCAGTCGACATCACACTCCCGAGGTAGCAGAAGCGGGAGGTGGTTTCCAATAATCCAGCACCAATGCTGATTCGCGACAATATCGAAGATTGCACCTCCGGTGAAGGCGAAAAGAGACAGACAGTTTTGTTTGTGTTAATGGGGATCTCGAATTTGGCCGCTGTCGAAGCCAGAGCACTAGTCATGTGCTGCAACTCATCCGGCTGTGTGCAAACAACGCACAGTTGCCAGCGAACAGCAACTTACGGATAGTTATCTCACAGTCTAGAGTTATCGCACCCAAAGGACGTATGTAAGCAGCCCACCAACAATACGATGCTCCACACCAACAGCGTAATCATAAGCGGCGTCAAAATCACAAGACATCATTGCATGAAGATAAATATTAAACAGAACAAGAGCTATGACACAGCCTTGCTTCACACCAGCGACAACTGCAAACTCATCTGAGGTCTGCCCACTCAGCTGCACCCCCGCCCGCATATCACTGTGTAGACATTCAATTACACTTACGAACTTACTCAGACGACCAACGTTACCCAACATCAGCCACAATGCCGGCGGTTCAACGTGTCAAATACTTTGGTGAAATCAACAAACAACGAGTACAACGGCTGGTGCCGTTCTCTGCACTTCTCCTGCAACTGACAAGCCGCAGACACCATATCTATAGTGCTGAGACCCGAACGGGATCCACACTGCTCTTCCACCACGTTAGGTTCCAAAATCCGCTACGAAAAATCGTGCAAATTGCTTGCTTTCTTTGCCCTTGTACAGTGTTAACTCCAGAGCCTCCTTCAGCTCAGGAGGCACCTCCTTCTCAATCCACATGCTTTCCACCAACTGGGTACAGAGCATTTACCAACGCCGGCCCGCCATCTTTCAGTACTTCAAGCGGGATTCCCTCGGCACCGGCGCACTTGCCTTTTTGCAGCTGAACAAGTTCTCTCTGCGTTTCGTGTAGTGTCATAATGTCGGCAAGACACGTCTTCATCTCTTTTCTTTGCTGCTCGTGCATCTCAGTCCAGTCAACCTCTGAAAGTTTGTTCGAGAAAAAGTCAAACTGTTTTCACCGGATCTGCCTTTTGTCTGCATTCTGCGCGGAGGCAGTGCCTGAACTAGCATTGAGCAGCGTTCTTAGAAGTTCTATACACCGCATTAAAGCAGTCAAAGTATTCCTCCTGTTGGCGATGTTCGACGTAGCATTCCATCTACTTCGCTATCTCCGATCGCCATGAATTGGCAATGCGACGGAGCTCTCAATTCAGTCGCCGTCTAATTCTGCGAACTCGATTTTCTTCCCAAAGTTACTGGGTCCGCCACATGTGCAGAAAATGCTACATTCTTCTCAGACACCATTGTGACAATCGTCGCATTTTTCTCATCAAACCAAGCGGGCCGCTTATAGTTTGCGAGCCAGATGGTCTCCTCCGCAGCAGCTGTCACCTGATCGCGAATGTGGTGCTACAGGTCGTCCATTGCGGCTATGCGTCCCACCTCACACAGGCATGCGGCCAGCGCTCTCTCTAACTCCAACCTATTCTCCACAAACCTAAAGAAAGGTTATATTTCCACCGGTTGGCGGCGGGAGTGCAAAATATGGATTAAGGAAAATATGTGTGCCGTTTGGTCCACGCTAATTTGTGCTCAATGCCACACTGAGCTCCACGCGGTACACGTGTCCTGCGCACTTCACGCATATCACGCTGACGTACAATGGCATAGTCGGGCAGGTGAGCGTGACCACACCGTGGGTGTGTCCAAGTTGCTACATCCCTCGCACTCAGTGCAAACCCAGTGTTCCTGATCCTCAGGCCGTGAGTGGCACACGGTGGGAGCAGGCTGTCACCGTTCGAATTCTCTGAATCAATGTCATGCGGACTGATGACATCTGTACACACCGATGCATCATTCCCAAAGCGCGCGTTGAAATCGCCCAGCAGAAATAGTCGGTCGCTTCTTGGTATAGACCGTATCTCGGAGGATAGCTAAGAGTAGAATTAATCACGCATGTCTTCAAATAACACATGGCTGGGCAGTACGTACTTATAAAATCGGCGAACTTACCTGTTCCGAGTCATGGGCGAACAGTCATCAGTCGCGCGCTGATGCCACTTGCTTCATCTACCAACTGGCCATTGAGGCGATCGGATAGAGCAAATCAGACCCCCCTTCACGTGGTGCTGAGATGGCCTTTCCCAACTATCACAAGTATAGCCGGTACCATCTTCATGCAACTTACCTTTCTCAATGAGCCGGGTCATGCTGAGCGCCTCAATATCGATGTAGCGCACCAGTTAAATCGCGACTACTACATTGCGTCGCTCGGAGCCCTCGGTCGAGTTCCGTTCCAGCAGTGTGCACACATTACAGCACACGATTTTGGGTGCTCTGCGCGCAGGCATGTAATTGCATTGGTGGACAATCGCATGTGCAGTGGCGGTTGTGCTTCGGAGGTTTGCTTGAGAAATTCCCCCGAAGCCTTAGACTCAAAAACCTGACCAAAACAGCAGTTGAATGCAAATCCAGCTCGGGAGTATGATTGCAGGGACCCATAGGGATCTGCTTGAACTCCGTCCCACACAGGTTTTAAAGATCTGGAACAATTCATATGTGTTTTGTGACCGTAGTAGGATACCCACCTACGACCGCTGTCAGACGTAGCGGAATTTTGGCGAGTCGGCATCAATTTGACAGGGGCTGCCTGGCTTGAAATAGGCAGTAGCAGACGATTGAGAACCCAGAGTTGCCCTCGCAGCGTCAGAGAAAGTGCGAAGGTACTCTACTAACTGTGCTACTCTTGACGATGTGATCGAAGTTTAACCAACACGAAGACTGTTCATTGCTTGTGTAGCTAATGCATCCTTACTAGAAATCAAATGTCCGTTTGGCCAACTCATAATAGTTTTAGCATCAGTGGTAAAATAAATTGTATGCGTAGTGTGCTTCTGGTCACTGAGATATGGCACACTTTGTGCTACACAAATCACCCCACCAAGTGCATTGCAACAGCAACAGTAAAGCAATCACATACAAATGAGTTTTGTGGACTTCCTGTTGCTCTATATATCCTGTTGCTGGCCTATTCACTCGGAGAAACTTCATTTAAAGGCATCCCACTGCATGAAACGACGGTCTGGATTGATACCTACGTACGCACACTGAACAGCTAGTTAAAGTTTCTACACCTCAACAACAAATCATCAACAACAGCAGTACATCAGTCATTTGAACTGATTCTTCGCTGCCATGAGGACCTATGAAATAAAGAATAAGAAGAGAGAGAGAAGGGGGACTTACCTGAAAACCTTAATGCCCTAAGCAAACATTCCAGGTTAAGGCGCCCACACCTTATGTAGACAACATACCGTCACAAACAGCTGGCTACCGTGCAAAGATAAGGCGGCATCGGCGAGACAGCTTCCTTGCGGCTTTCACTACCACGCGTCATAATCAGCCATTACCCCCTAGATAACTCAGCACCAAACACACTTTAAACAGGCAATCCGATTAGGAGACGGCAGCAGATGCACCACTGGTGTCTACTGTAAGCCATATGCTCTAAAGTCTCGAGCCAAGCACAAGGCGAGTCACGTGGACTTCAGCCCGGATGGTGAGACCGACCAACGGCACCCAGTTTGGTCGTCAGTGGCTTCATTTCCCACTGTCAAATCAACTTCTGTCCACTTAGAGCATTGCGCCACCCTACACCTAGTAGACTGAACAAGGCCCTCCTAGGTAAGCGATGACCAGGCATACGTAGCACGTGCCCGAGCCAACGTAACTTATTCAGTGCTATCTGTTGTTCTAGGGAGCTAGCATGATTATCACTACCTAGTACTGGCCTACACACATCATCGTTGCGGACACGCTGGGGCCATGCAACACCAGCAATGCTTCGTAGACAACGATGATCAAAGACTTGAAGGCGCCTCAGATCTTCAGACCGAAGGGGTCAAGTATCACTACCACAGATCAGAACGGCCCTCACTCTGGCCTTGTATACACGGCCTTTCAGACGGAGGAAAATTACCTTATGTCGCAAAAGCTGTCGCAGGTTCAAGGAGGCAGCTGTGACCTTTGCAACGCGTGAGTTGAGGTCAGTTTCTATGCGCCCATCATTGCTCATGCAGCTGCCAAGAAAATTGAATTGATCAACCACCTCGAGTTCCTCGTTAGCAAGCGTCAAGGGGGCATCAAGTGGCTGGTGGTCCTGCAGCAACACTTTGCACTTTGAAGGTGCGAAGTGCATACCAAATAATGGGACCACTCTAGACAGGCTATTCGGGGTTGATTGTGCCGTCGCAACATGGTCGAAAAGCAAGACGATATCGTCCGCATAATCCAGATCAACTAACCTTTCACCAGGCAGCACTTCAACGCGTACATCGTGAGATTCAGCAAGGGAACACTCCATGATAGAATCCACGGTCACACTGAAAAGAAATTGGAGAAATCGGACAACCCTGACGAACGCCATTTGTGTTCGGAAAGCTACCCGATAGGCCACCGTAGACCCTGACGCGGCCTGTACTGTTTGAGTATAGAGCACGAAGGATGTTCACATATTTCGGGGGAACACCTTTTCGCGCAAGTAATTCGAACAGAATCGATCGATCGACTGAATCGAACGCACTCTTGAAATCGAGGAACACAGCTATTGTCGGTCTGTCGTATGCGTAGTGCTGCTCTAGCACCTGCAGCAAATTGAATATATGGTCTATACAGCCGCGTCCTGGGCGGAAACCGTCCTGCTCTTCCCTAATCCGAGAGTCCCGTTCCACAGTGAGGCGACGAACGAGAATCGAGGCCAATAATTTTGTCACAACTGGCGTTAGGCTAATACCCCTGTGGTTAGCACAGTCTGTGCGACTGCCCTTCTAGTATATTACCACTATAATCGATTCGCTTCAACTAGCAGGGCCACCCTCTTCCTTCTAAATACGTTCGAATAGGGAGGCCAGTGCTTTGCAGAGGACGTCACCTCCATCTTTAAATAAGGCAGGTGGGAGGGAATCCAGGCTAGCGGCACGAAAACGATTGAGGGCTGTGATCGCGTTTCGGACCTCCGCCTCCGACGGAGACTCTAAGCTAACCGTCCATGGCTCGTCCTGCCTCACCTGAGTAGGAAGAGTTCCGGGAGCAGGGGGCCAGCTGAACTGATCTTGAAAGTGCTCCGCCCAACGAGCCATACGGCGCTCCATATTGTGTATCAGTGCACCCGCGCTCTCTCTGATTGTGTTCGACGTCTGGTTTCCTGTGACCAGTGGTACGGATCAGCTGGAACAGCTTGCGGTAATTGCCTACTGCTCCTACATCCTCCATTGCTTGAGCAGGACTGGTCCACCAGGCTTCCTTGTCAGCAGGTGGGCTCTGCTTTAGTTCACACCTAATAGCCCGTCTGGTCACATTGTGTTCAGAGCCAGTCGGGAGGTGTCTTCTGGATCCCACCAGGTTCACCGACCTCTCGGATAGCCAGTGACTGGTGCGGTGACGATGGATAGTGCCACAAGCAGATGCTCCTGCGTCGTGCATGGTGGCCGAGTTCATAATCCACTGAAGCTCGGTGTTATTAGGGCAAGACAGCGAGAGTTCGCTATGCAGTGCTTCTTGATAGGCTTGCCTGATCGAGGACTGATACAGTTTCTCATTTGCAAATCGGAGGAGACGCTTGGTGCGCCTCCCGGTAAAGTTCATGGAGAAATGACAGCGTACCAGGACATGATCAGAGTTGACACAGGTACTCCAGTACGAGCGGCAATCCAGGATGGAATCACGCCATCTGTAACTTATGGCTATGAGGTCATTTTGGGTCCATCGCTGGCCAGCTACAGGAGGGCGCCAAGTGGCACTTCGGCGCCCACTGTGTCTAAAAGCGGTGCTAGTAAGAAACAACTGGTGCTCCGCACATAGTTGCAGCAGACGCTCGCCGTTGTCAGTCCGTTCGGCGTTAAGTCCATACTTACCACCCAGCTGAGCTTCTGAAGAGCTCAGACGCCCTACTTGTGCGTTCATATCCCCTGCAAGTACTATAATATCTGAACTAGTAGCACTGCGTAGTAGCGCGTTCAGTTCGTCATAGAATGTGTCCTTGACAGCATTAGAACTGCAGTCGGAAATCACAAACGAACTGCGTTTTGTACTACTTCGTGAATCCACCTTATCTGATGTCGTCAAACGGGCTGCACATAAACGGCTGTTCACCGGAATCCAATCAACCAACGATGGCTCAGCCTTGGAGCTGAGAATGATACCTAAACCAGCTTGACCAGTGAATGCTGCATCGGCGTCTCCGGATGCGTGCAACCAATAACGAGAGGACAAGCCGGGTGCAGTTAATTTAACAACCCCATTAGGGTCATTTATCCTAGTTCCGACCACACAACACACATCAATACCCAGTGTGTCCAAGGTGCGTGCGAGTGCAGCCTGTTGACCTGCTTGTCTTAGAGTGCGAACGTTGGATGTCGGCATGGAAACGGGATAGCGTGGTCTTGTAAAGAACTTTTGCCGATGGGCGTCCAATAGGTGCGGTGGGATGGTGACTGCAGATGGTTCTACTCCAGTGGCACTTCGGTTGCTGTCAATTAAGCTGGGAATTATAGAAGGAAGTTTAGTAATGGGGTGGGGTGGGAGTAAGAGAAACAGGTGGAAAAGAAAGGAGGCGCCAGCAGTAGCATGTTTTCGCTTATCCGCCGTGCTGTATGCAACAGATAAAGCGACCCTTGTTAATCTGCGCGACAGCCGATGCAGGATGAAATTTATGTTTGAAGAAAATGTCATGGTTGTATGTGGGCTGAGATACTGCCAGGGCGTCCAGACCTAGACAGGAGGACGATTAGGGTCCTCATCCAAAGCCTTTAGCTCAAAAGCCTGTCCGCAAGGCAGCGGGAAGGTGGCATTGATTTAGTTTTACAGAAATGGACGCCAGCCCATTTCAAACCCCCAACCGGGAGGACCAGGAGACTAACTTTGTCTGACCTCTCACCATTGACCAACCTGGTAGGAGTAGCTGTCAAGGTACCTGGAGGCATCATCCAGTATGACTCAATGGGTCAATGAGGTAGGCAGACCGTTGCACTACATTACAGTCCAGTCTCGTTGTTACGGGTACATCCCCGTTTTTACACCTACTCTAGAGCCAAAACGTCAGACATCGCGAAAGTACCAACTTTCTAAAGATATCCATTACATAATTTTAACCAGTCTTATGAAAAATAAGCTGTCATTTTGAACGGTAAGGCTCAGAGTGTTTTCGAAGTTCCTAAACGTTATTTCGGGGTCGCTCTGTCATAGTAAATAAAGCCACTTTATCAACATAATCGGAGTATTTCCGAATCGGGCAGCTCGAACTCCAGTGTAGCTCCTATATACCCTGACCACTTAGTAGAAACCTGAAGAAGTTACAATCATGGATATTAGAAAGTAGCCCAGAGGAGAGTAGTACGTCCACAATAATGCTCTTTTACCAAATTAAACTGAGTATCAACAGAATACCACTTTACATCCAGAAGTCGTCAGTAACAAACGCAAAGTTATCCATTGGTGAAGGACGATACTGCCGCATGCTACCTGTCGAGGCATAATGAGTCAGGAGATGGATGTACCGCTTCCCTGCAACTCATACGTTCTTGAAGGCTGGCAGCCAATGGTGCCACATGAAAACACGTGAATACAAAAGCTGACTTTTCTCCTGCACCTGTTTTGTTTGCCTGAGCTCAAATGGTTTTCGGGAAATTACCGGCAGTTACCACTCTGAAGCTTTATCGTTTGATGTATGACAGAACTTGTTACTTACCTGCCTGCGTGCTGCAAGAGAAGTTTGAAAAACTGAAGAGTATGTGATTCGTGGTAACAGTTAGTGAAAACCACATCTGCGCACGTGATTAGGTTTGTCGGGCCACTAGTGCCACTGACTGTAAGGTTTGACAGAACTGAATATCGAGATACTGTGAAAAAGACATTCCGTCTCAGTGTATTGTGTTCCATTGGCATTGTAGCACCATTGTTGTTGAGTCTAACGAGTTGGCACACTACTGGGTTAACGAACAAACAACTTGAAGTCGCAAGCCTAACCATAGTATTAATTGGCCTGGTAACTTTCGTATTTCCAGAGTTTGCCTGCGCGTCATATTTCTTTACTCTTCTACTTGGAGTCATCCACCAATTCTCACCCGACCTTTTTGACCGGAAACACCTTCCATCAATTTGACAGCCCGGTTTCACTAAGAGATGGGTTTTAAACTCCGTTGAAATTACTGTTTAGCGACCGACTATATAGATTACAGAAAAGTAGGGGGAAATGGATAGTATAGGCAGGAATTCATCACATCTAGACTTGGTCAGACAACAAGCAGGCGCCCGGAAAGCACTGTACGGCCGTTTCATAATTTCGGGAATCATCAGCAGTGCGCGTTCCATCTGATCTTGTAAGGACACGAACACGCTCCTCGACTATTGTCAGTTGGCGGTTGCAACCAGTAAGCTACGGGGGATGTCAGCGACCACTTTGACTGTTACTAGATTCGATATAGCGCCGCTCACTATCCACTGTCTTGCGCGTTGCTGCCATGCAGTGAACAGGGTAGTCCCCTCACCAAGTGATGAACACACCAAACTTAATCCGCCAGTTAAATTATGGCATTTTGTGTAGTTTGGTCTGCGTGTTGATTACATTTAGTAAATCAGTCACGACGGTCCTTGCCGTCCCCCATTGCTCAGTGATCTCAACCACAGACTGGCAGCAGTCAAGTTGCAAGTTCGCGCCCTCACAAGAATCAGATGAAATGCGCACCGCAGACGATTCCCAAAAGGATGAAACTGCGGTGCAGTGCTTTCCTGGGCGTGTGATGGCTGACTGAATTATGACGTGTTGAATTTTTACCCAAATGGGGATTGTTAGATTAAAAACGCAGTGAACGTAATTCCTTGCAAAATTTTGAGTAGTATCGCCCATAGCATTGTGTTCCACAACCGGTGTCATAATTGCATGGACTCTTCAGATAGGAAGAGACCAGAAATTTATGCTTGACTGATCGCGTTATGCATGAAAGTACCCCGCTCTGTGAGCAAATTTGCAGCAACCATCAGTAATAGATTTTGTACCTAATGAGTTTGGAGCAGATCACCAGATTTAGCAATGTACTTAGGCAATAAATTTTGTTTTGAATAGGTTTTTATGCTTAGCAACCCACATTTTCTCATCAATAAATGCGGTGCCTAGCGTGGGAGCCTTGCTACCCTGCGTTCTGAGCTTTGCGGTTCAGGATTGCATCTGTCCTGTCTTTAACTGTTTGGTCGGTCATCTGAGTAATCAACAAAGTGACCAGATAAGGCGGACTGCTTGATCACCACGGTTATGGGGGCAGAATCTGTAATTGACATCAAAAGGCCATACGTGTGGTTTGCAGTGAACACTGGTGCTAGATCCATGTCTGAAACGGTCGTCAGCACACACAGGCACAGTTTATTTCGCCTAATACTTATGTTCAATGTACAACCAAAATTGAGTAATGCGACTTGTGCGTCAAGTTGGCTGTATTGAGCAACAATTAATGCATCCGGTCAGTTTCGGATCATGCTTGGTTCCTTTCCAGCACAGTCGGACTGACAGGATTCCGCTGATAGTCCTCCTCAGACTGTCAGCGGCCTCTCGAGAAGTTGTATCCGGTTTCAATGTAATACCTATTTTTCTTACAGAACATGACGTATAATCCTCAACGAGGAATTACTGTATGCCTTAGTTTGCTTTACATGCCATAAAATAGCTTTTCTACCAATGCGTTGTCGGGTTGTCAGGGGACTCTCGAAAATTTGTGATTGGTTTACTGCTATAACAAACGTTGGATTCAACATACAGCTGAGTATGAAGGTGTATGTCTCCTTCTGAAAGAATTGACTCGGTTATGAAATGAAAATGTAATTTTTCGTTGAACTAAATCTTTAGCACACTTTTTCGTATGTTTCTACGAACTTGAGTGCGTTAGTTTCGTTCAAGTGCTACAACCAAGCAGCAGGTGGGGTTAGGATAATTGGAAATATAGAGCATTTGCATTAACATATATTTTCCATTATCCCAGCCCTACCTGCAGATTAGTAAGGGGTGCGCTACAAAAAATTTTACAGTCCTTTGGCAGTCTGAATCATGTATACCTGGGACTTATTTCGGACTCAGAGGACTGTGGTGCCCGCAGTTGTAACCATTTTAACGTAAAGTGGCCATCAACGGACGTATGGTGGCTTAAGGTGAACTTTAGCATCATCTTTACACCCCAGAATTCAATATGTATAAGCGGTTGTTTGTAGCTGGTATCAACATACTTACTAGTTACTTCCACGATAACATCATGTTCTATGCTCATCTTTTACTGGGCCGTGAAGAAAGGGGATTATAATGTCCTGAGTTCGTTAGGTTACAGTAAGCTAGCGACCCCGATTGTACCAAGGATAATCATATAACTAAATAAATAGAGCTTTAATTCTCGACAAGGCGAGGCACACCTTTACAGGCATGCTCATTTTGACATCTCAATGCGTGATCAAGAATGTGCAAAAATCCGATGTTTGCCATAACAGTGTATGTATGTGTAGGGGGGGGGTATGTAACTATGTAATTGTATGTGTGTATGTAGCTGCATAGTTTGTGTTTGTAATTGCGCTACTCCATTCTTAAATGTTTGGTATCGTCGGCAGTTTGCGAGTAGAAGGTTGCTGTCCTTGGGTTGGAAAGGGTCATCCGGATATCCACGGGGCAGTGACTTTATTTTGTGGTGAGTCACGATCGCCACTTCACAGTGTTGTTAAGCAGACATTTGTAGCTTTTATAGGGAGAACGCTTGCCAGGCGAAAACCCACCACGTCCTGGAACACTGCCGCCGAACTATTTGCTGGAACGTGTTAGACCCGAGCCACCTAGCTAGCACCACGGGGAGGTTGTTCGGCTAGCCAGACGTTCTCATAATTGAATAAGGGCTGTGAATTTCGTATCGGTGTTAGCTCGTTCCGAGATGATTATGGCTTGTAATCAGATTCACCTCGTCCTTACACCTGTGGTGTTAAAGTGCGCGGATGATATTTCACATGCTATGCGTTTCTATTGTTTGGCACAAGTCTTCTTTGACCCTTTTCAGTCACAATTTTAGAAAAAACTATCTGGTGGATGTTCTTAAAACGTTTCCAGTGGTATGATGAACAAACCTCTCTCTAGGACTCCATCTAGTCAAGAATAAGTTAACAGATCTGGACTTCATGCTAAATACGGAAGTGCCCTAATTGGCCTTTAAATACCTCTACACGTCCAAAAACCACGTGGCGGATAGACCCTATGGCGGAAATTGCGTTGTTGCTTAAGCGAACCATGCTTTCGCTACTGATGGAACTGAGACAGCCCCGGTGTACATTGCTGACCTGTTGATAATTTGTACTAATCCCTCACTTTCACTGCAGCTTCATCGAAATTAACATAAGAGTAAGGGAAGTCAGGGTAGTGACAGTTAACTTCCACACATCCTGTCTACCATGTCTGGTGAAACCCGTGTCCCAATTTCTTTGACACGGTAGCCTCAAATGGCTGTACAATTCAGATGCTATTGCTGCATACGTCCCATCTGCTGTCAAGCTTACATCTTTGATGTAAGAATACGTGGTTTACCATGCGATTACGAAACCAGATGACATATTCGTGCATTCACTGTTGTTCTGTCTGCATACCAGTAAATGAATGAGAGCGCTACCCTGTTTGTATAGATAGAGCAATAAGTGGTAAACGAGCGAAATCATGGGACACACTGATAGTTCAGTAACGACCGATTTTTGAGTCCAAGTCATGGATTCATCAACCAGCTGCGGTGTAATATGCAAGCATTTCAATATATCTAACGGTTACTGCTTTCGGGTGATCCTGTTGTGTCGTCTGAGACCGACATCTGACAACGCTTACCATAAAAACTGTTCGTTTGCAAATTTAGACTGGTCCGTGACACATTCCGCAATACCTGTAAGGGATAAGTCAAATTACTTCATACACGAAAGTAAGAACTGGCTTGAAGCCATCCATTCACTCAACTGAGTCGAAACTTTTACCTGTTATCCCCCATCGATTAGCATGCTTTGTATCTCAAATGCAAAGCGCATAGGATGGTAACACCGAATCACTTGATCAGCATGCTATTGGTCCAGTGTCAATTTCACCTCTGGAGTATGGACGGTTGAAAGTGACGTGAGCACAATGTGTGTGCCACGCACTGGGCATGTTATTATATCTTCAAGCAGATAGTAGCAATTATAGCAACGACCTCAATGGAATTAGTCATCATCTGGCACTGGATAACAGTAGTGTGGACCTCAGAGTTTGTAATTGGATGCAACTTGCCCGGTTAAAATCCACCTGCGGAATTTGGATTTAACGAAATGCTAAATGCTAACCACACATGGAATACCATTTGAAGAACCAAAACCTACGACGGTTACCTTAATATCGATGGCACAACAGCGTGATCTTCTAACACGGAACAGTTCAGCTACAAAATCGGATAGCATGTTACGTGCTTATAATACTCCTACTCTCGCCTTCGAGATACATCGCAGTTAATCACACAGCCCCACACTATTTTGATCAACATAATGACGCGGAAGCTTCAAGCACTTTGTAAGTATGCGTTCTCTCAGTTCAGTTACATACACTCCACACTTTCACCGCATACGCGTACGTTTTCGGAACATAGGAAAGCTAAGGTATGACATGCGCTACTAGCTGACAGTCATAAATCGCAGAGGACGTTAGCCACGGGGGTAGCTTTGATGAAGTACTACAAGAACGAAAACCCTCTGCTTCGCAGTATGTAACGATAGCCACTTCATCAGAAGCATATACCGTCAGGGAGGTGAAGTGAAACAGCTCGTTTTTCGGCTTGCTTTCTTCGGTTTTCTTCTTTAACGTTTACCTCACTTATTGTTACCTTGTGCTCGGCTGGAGAGGAGAAAAGTAAGTAAAACCATTTCAGAAAACAACCACTGAACACTTCTTAAATGCTTCGGTGTTTAAAACAAAGATGGAAGGGCTGATAAGAATTCTTTTGCCGGACTCTTGCTTATTTTTATCCGTATGAGCTTTGGTTGCACAAATCGTGGCTTATAGTTAGTCTTGAAAGTTATTAATTGGACATACTGACTCTAATTATCAACCAAATCAAAGCATTTGTTTTATTTTAAATAACTAATGTTTTGACTAACAATATAGCAAGTGACCCATAAGTGACTAATCGCTGAACGGTCCAACGAGTTAATTGGGGAATTTTGACTGAATAAAATACTCGTAGTTCATCCGCGATTTTCAAGAGTTATCAGCACGTTGCACTTAAAACAACTCAGCCGGCCTATTCTTACTAATCTCTGGCTATCAATAGGCATGCTGGATTTGTAGTCCACAAGGGACCTAGTGCCTAGATTTAATTTATTTTTTATGTCCTAAACGGGAGTTTTCTTTGGTGTTTTATTGCAAGTTACTTTGACAAACCGGACAGTAGTGTCGGCAGCGGGCAACAGCCAACAGTTTTGTTCATATGTTACTCTAATGATCGAACTAAGCGGGTTTTACTTCACAGTAAATCCCTGCCTAGATCAAGATAGCATGTCGCCGTTCATTGACCCGGTGGATATTTCAGAAAAAAACCAGTTGAACCAATAAAAGGGGTAACTTGCATTGCTCGCAGGTAAATGCGTCAATCAGTAACCGCTAAAACCTATGGGACCTCCAATTTGGCCACACCTACCTATAAAGTTCCCGCTCGCACTGCCTGTACCCACGGACGCCGCGGATTTTTGAATCACCGTGTGCTGGATGCTAATTTTGCTTCACAGTACTGTGTTATAAATGTTCTTCTTTGTGAATTGTACACTAATATTCTTCTTTTGGCATACTTTTAATTGGGTCAAATTTGGTCAATATTGTTTGGCTAATTCCGGAGATCTCATTGATGGGCCCCAACTGTGTCCGCCAGCTGAAATTTCCGCAATCTTGTGATGCTGTCTCAAGCTACTTGTGGTTCGTGTTCGAAAGTTGTTGGATATAAGGCGCATACACTTCGATGCTTCGGTTGCGAGGTTTTGTTCCATATTTCGTGCATTGTCTTATCCGTTGACGTATTTCGAAAATCTCTCGACGTCCGACATCGCCTTTTCCAAGTTATATGTGATAAATATCGCGGTGCAAGACATCAGAATTCACAGCGACCGACAACAACTACGACAAAACCTCACTTCCAGGCAGAAAAATACCGTTTAGCACGTGGAGTCGAACTCCCTCGTGAAAGTACCTCTGTCACGTCGTCGTCCTTTATCACTCCGCGATCTGCACCACCGCCAGAGTCTTCGACCCCGGCCGAGCCTCAGGTGCAATGCTGCCCACCTATTGAAGGCTCAGACTCAGAACCTAGGAAATGTCACTTCACTGATCGTTCCGTGAATTTCTCAGAGCCTGTCTCTGAACCTCTGAACACCGAGGATCCAATGACTACTCAAAATCGCAAAGGGCCACGTAATCGAGTTCAGGCGTCTCCTGTGGATAAAAACAACCCAGGCTGATAAGCGCCTCTAGTCCTCATCCCACAGGTTCAACAACGATTTCGCTGAGGCGTCATAATCTCATGGTTTTCCACCTACCAGAGCCAAAAGATGAAAACCCTCAGATACGTTATGATCACGATGTTGAGTTCCTCCAGAGTCTCATCAATTGACTGTTGGATGTGGACGAAGACGGTGTGGCAATTAAACAAGTACTCCTATTTGGCCAGAAAACTAACAGTTATGTCAACCGCTGAGAATCATCTTTGCAAATCACAGTATGCAGCAACTCATACTGTCTCGTCTGTCAAAGCTGAAAGGCATAAAGATTCCCATCCGCTGAGACTTGGAACCGGAAGACAGGGATCGTTTGAAGACTGCGGTCATTGAGCTCAAACGTCGTACAGAAGTAGTTGAGGCTGACTTATAAATTGTAAATTTTCGCGTTATCAAGCAGGGTGTACCAACGCCTATCAACCGGTTGCTCAGCCTTCAGGCACATCCCGAAGTACCTCCCGGGACCTCCGTGTGGCATTCGCCAACATGTGCAGCCTAATGAACAAAAGTGACGAACTGTTCCGCTTCACTTTCTCGGAGCTGCCGGACGTTTTAGGACTTGCAAAGACTTGGCTGAACTCCGACTTCATACCCCATGAAGTTGCGTTGTCAGGATACTTGTTTCCGATGCGACCAAAAACCAAAGACTCACGGTGATGTTCTGTTGTAAATAAAATCATCACTATCTGGCAAACTTACCAGCTCCTATCGGAACGAAGATAAGTTGTGCAAGCAATTGTTGGGTCCAATCCGCCTCAGACGCGCAGAACTAATACTAGGTGTTATCTACTGTAGCGTATTAAACTGTTGTTACGAATAGCTACCACATTTACAGAAGTTCATGGACCGCCCTCATTTCTTACTGATGGGGGTCTAAATTTACATAAGGTATTCTGGTTAGACGTTCGGCTTCTTCCAGGTCATGTCGACATTGAGGCTCAATTCGCCAAAATGACTACTGAAGTTGAGGCAACGCAACAGATCATGCAACCGACGCGTGTAACTCCGCAATCGGCATCTTGTCTGGAGTTAATGTTTACGAGCTGCGAGCAGAAGCTGAACGAGATCAGGATCCTCGAACCTGTGGCGAACAGTGACCACTGCTCCATTGTGGCAAGCATAGAACTACCGTTATCGTATTACAATCAACGGAAGCCGACATTCAAGTATTAGAAGAAGGACTTCGATGGGCTTGTCCTAGCCGCAAATCAGACTGATTGGACATTACCACAAGATGCGTCGCTTGAGGCCTGTTGGTCATTATTGTAGATGTAACTTAACTCGCTGTGTCCTCAGTTCGTTCTCTTGAAGTATACAAAAGTTGGACCTGTCAAACCGCATTAGTTTGATACGGAATATAGACAGATAGCGCGACGGCATTACATACTTTGAGATAGGTACATCAGTTCGGGTTGCGATGAAGAATACACGGTGTAAAATAAACAACGTAACTTCTGTTACGCCGCAAAGATCAAGAAACACCTGCAGTTCGAGGAGGAGCTAGAATCCTCGGCCACAACTGCATCCAACAGAATATTTGCCTACTGAAACCTGTGTGCGGCCTACTGGTCTTAGAGAGATTGACAGACAAACGCTCCTTTCAAGTGCGGGGCGCGCAGACGTCTTGGCTACTCACTTCCTCACTGTATTTTCCAGTAAACTGGCGGCTGTTTCAGTACCGTAAATATTGCGTCAGTCTTGCTCGACAGCCTACACTGTGAGGCAGTCAAAGTGTATCAGCTACTCGTTAACCTCAGTTGTGCAAAACCCTCAGGACCAGACGGATTTCACCCACTCAAGTCCCTAGCTAATGTCATCTCACCAGCCGTGACAAACCTATTCAATAAATTGCTGTCTGCAGGATCTGTCCCGAACGACTGGAAATACTCGATAGTGAGACGACTTCCCAAGGATGGTGATCCGAGTAAAGTAGAGAACTATAGATCAATCTGTTTGACTTCGGTGTTATCCAATTTCTCGAGAAGGTTGTGAAAAACTGTCTGCCTTCGTTCTTCGAATCGACGAATGTAGTGACGCCAGCGTAACACGGCTGTACGAAAGGGCGCTCATGCAACACCAACTTAATCTTTGCAAAGCACCGGTGGGTACGAGCTCTCAACGTACGGAAGGATGTTGACGTGGTGTACATCGACTTTATTATGACTTCTGACGGAGTGAACCACGAGGTACTCCTTCGTAAACTGAGGACCTACGGAATCGGTGGTACGCTACTTCAGTGGTTACATGAGTTTAATATGGGACGAAAGTTTGGAACAAAGGTCCATGAATAACTGACAGGCTGGTTCCCAATGACTAGTGGCGTGCCTCAAGGAACTGTACTTGGACGATTATTATTTTTTTTATTCGTGTCAACGATCTCCCCCAGCAGCTCCAGTCACCATATGCCCTGGTTACAGATAATTTGAAAATCTGGAGGATCATTGAGAACCAGGACGACTGCGCTCCACTTCAGCATGACTTAGATCAACTGTCAACGTGGTCCACTGAAATGCAACTCCTTCTTAAAGCAAGCAACTCGGAGTTCATCATTATCACCAGACGTGCAGTCACTTGGACGGTCAGTTGCTCCATTCTAACACATCTGTCAGAGACTTAGGCGTGCTCTCGCGACATGATATGAGATCACTAGAAAATACAGAGAAATTGTACCATGTGGGACTTCCGATGCTCTGAGCATTACAACGCAGTTTCTCCACCTAGTCCGAAGAAACCATCTCTGGTCTATTCACCTCGCTTATTAGACCAATCCTTGAATACGGTTCCCCAGCTTGCTATCCGATAACTCAGTGGGAAACTGAAAAGCCGGCGAAAATGCAGCATAGCGCAACTAGAATGATACCCAGTCTACGGAAACCTCCGTATGAAAAACGTTGTGAAAGGCTCGGACTCTACACACTATCCTACCGTCGAGTAAGAATTGACCTTATTATGACCCGTCGAGTCTTACACTTAAATCAATTCGCCATACTGCGGCCAATATTTCACCAGCGGAAATGCTGTAACACTCGTGGATACCGTTATAACCTCAGGGTCCCTGCAGGAAAAAGGTATCACATCAGCTTTTTCTAGAACGAAGAATCGTAAGCGTATGAAATACACTGCCAGAAGGACTAATATAGGCCGATTATGTATAATGTTTTAAAACACGTATCGACGATTAATTCGGAAGCCTGTGCTTTTTGATACGGTGCACATATAGTGGAAAAATACATCCTATACCCGAAAATAATGACATCAACACGAATTCCTAAGCGAACAAGGACAAACGATTAACTGACCAAACACTACCGCTAACGATTCGCAATCAAATGATTTGGTCTTTCATAATTCGGTAGAGTTGTACAGAAACCTTTCTAATTGCTCTTAAATACATTTTCAGTCTCTGTCACAATCATTTTACTAGAATGTAGTCGAATTTGCATGCATTTTGTTGATTACAACCGAGTAGCAAAGAGTGAGTACGCCTTCTTAGATTCTGGTTGTTATTAAGACCAGTAATGCTAATAATGAGTGCCGTGGTTAGAAACGGTACTGTTCCTCTATTACCCTCAGTTAATTTCAGGATTACCTCACTTTACTCATAACAACAACTGTTTGAATTATAGAGATTACCTTCAGAAATGGTCTATGTTAGCGAAATTCCTCGTTTCACCATGCTCATGGTAATTGCGCCTACAGCTCAAACTGTATTATCAATGTACTGATTTCTTATTAACCTGATTCTGTAACAAACCATGTGCTAATTTTTCACAGCCTGTTAGTAAGCTAAAGTGTATGGATGATTGCTTTGGCGACTGAGCTTGTGAGAACATTCCTAGCTATATCGATTCCTTCATGAAGACGTGCCAAGTGATGCGATTGTGTACTTGTTCATTGTCTGTACTGTCCGCCAGTGTATCAACCGAAATCGTGTTGCTCAGTGGCACAAACCAACCAGAAGTTTTATGCGCCGTGAAGCAGTCGGGCATGCGGTAGGGCTTTATTCACCTCGAAAACACACCCAGCAGATACGCTGGGTTGGCAGTTACTTCCGCACACCTTTGCTCTTGATTGTTATATCATGGGGTCGGCTTTGCTGGGTCGTGCCTCATCACGTCGAGAATGTTATGATTATGATTATGTTATGATTATGTTATGATTATAACGCAATGAATTTTCACGGCACCAGTACAACTCAATTACAAAGCAGTCGAGGAAATGGAAAATGAAACCTCGCGCTACCAACTAATAATATGACCATCCGTCGGAATTAGTTCCGTTGGAAGGGACAGAAATTATGTGCAAACGACCGTAAAGTTTGCACCAGCAATCGAGATACATTGTTTTAGCAGAGGAACGGCTTCCGCATCATTTGTACTTAGGCGTGTTTACCGGTCACTCAAATGTACACTAGCAACTCAGTTATGGCTAGATCAGTTAAGCAGCATGTGGATAAGCAACATGCTTTCGCATCAGTACAGTACTCATAAGATTGAAGAAGGTATTTCCAGGGCCCTTGTGCCCAATTTTTGCTAAAGTATTTTGACTTTACTATGTATGATAGTCACAATAGTCCTTGACGGTGATGGCAACAACACAACAACCCGAAACCATCCGAACTGTAGTGTGTCCCAACCCAATATGACCAACTTATTGGCACCATAAACAGTGGGGAGGATCAGGCCCCGTTTTGGCAACCGAGCGGACTAAAGACGTATAAACTGAGCAATCAGTCACTGGCTGCCAATGGACGCGATTCTCTGAATTCGCTTTGCTGCCTTGCAGGCAGCCTATTCAGCCAAACGCTCGAGGAGGTGTCCCTTAAGTCAACAAACTACCTTGTTTTAGGCACCATACTGTCGGGCGCTCTGACGAGGCTAATAACTTCTCAGTGTTAGATTCAGTTTTCTGTTCACGATAACTATATCATTATTTGTTTTCCATAGTTTTGGCTAACACCATGCCCACTCGTAAACTGTGGCAAAGATAGATACATCGTTAGTAATTTGTGAGTTTCATATGTTTCTATTGAACTCGATGATTGCTGCGTGAATAGATCACTTCAGTGGCATAACTAGATTGCTTACCACATGCCTTTGACCAATTCCACGGGCCAATCAGACTTCCTATAGCCTAAATTTTACTTGATCGGTAGTAGCTATTCACTAGTAAGTCAACGATTGGCCGGATTTCTTGATGTTGGCCAATGGGTCAACCTAAGACACCTCATCGGCACAAGCACCACCGTGTTATCCCCTACTGATGAGCTCCATTTAATAGTGCTGAATCAAAGAAGCATTGGTGGACCTAGTCAAGTTGATAATATTGTGGTTTCCTCCCAGTCTGGTGCATTATCGATGGGAAGCTTGGCACTATTTATTGATTGATGTCTTTATTAACGATGCCACTGAATTAATTCGTGAACTTCACTGCATCTTGGATTGCTAATCAAGTATTAACTACGGTAATTGATAACCTTCCTTGTTATTGTGACTGCAGTGGATTAGACAAGACCTGCGCCTATAAAGCGACCATGGGTGTCTGCCATTGTCTTACTCAAAGCTCCACCCAACACTTAAAGTCCAGTGTCAACCAGAGAAACAGGCCTGAGGTTGAAAGCAAGTTTGTTACCGAACCGATCCACGCTGCCTCAACATGAAGCATCCATTTGAAAGCAACTTAGTGAAACCATCCTCTAAGTATAGAGTGCACTTTGCTGCTATTTGGTCCGTGGTAACAGTACTTCTGGTATATCGTGAGTGCGAATTCGAAGCAAACGAGCGTGTCAGATGTAAAAGTGAACGACTTGGTTGCGATCTGCTCCAGCAGTATCTCAATGACATCTTCACAGCATTGGCTGTAAGGAAGAAAAGAGCAGTGAATCAGGTGGCCGAAGTGCTATTGGTCCAAGAGCAAATACCCTTCGGTACTTGCACTAGGCTTTACTTACTGTTGCCACACTGCTGAAGGAGTCAGGCATTATATAACGTCCATTCAGATGTTTACCTGGCATTCAACTTATGTGGACACAGCTTGATATTCAACAATTTCCCAAATGGACAGTGAAACACTCACTACCGATTGACCACGCAGAGCTGTATTGGCCCCTTAATTCAAACTAATAGTCGATCCCTGTCCGGCTGAGTATGGTTGTGATTAAGGCTATTTCAAATATTTGCTTATCTCTTCGGACGTATTTAATTACGGATGTGTTGGATTCTGCCTATTAATGTAGCTTTATTAAATGCGCGATGCCCTTGTGATTATCGACGTCTCAAGCACGGGTAGATTTGACCAACTTTGACACGTTAGGTGAGAGCCTCCTCGCTATTCCACCAAAGCATCTTGCACGCCAATCCTGAAGTTGTACACTTAAGTGAGCCCCTCAGTCCATACTGTTCGTTAATGAATCCACCTGGCTGAGCAATAGACAACCCGGTAAAGGCGCTTACTTCTGGATGGTCTTGTGAGCAGCAGACTAGGAAGCCTCTCCCACTGTTAGTTTAATATGGTATTCTCTTAATTTTCGTTGGCGCATTTTGTTATGCGATCTTGATGCGAACCACTGCGTAAAATATTACAAGCTTCTTCATGGGGCTCATAACTCGCTATTCGGTATGAACAGAGTACAGAAAAATTTCACCATTCGGTTGTATTTATATACGTATATTTTGTTCACTATGTTGCCATTTGCTCTTTTTAGCTTATCGTTCGCCTTCCGGCGAACTTCGTGGCTCAACATCTGCCAACTCGTCTATTCCTACCATCATACTTCATTTTCAATTTCAGGGCTTTCCGTCAGATGATCAACACCTCCGTTTTGTGCGAAACAAACATACAGCTTTCTGCAACTCAACACCTGACATGCGCCGCGTGGGAAAAGTGGCAACGTCGCCAGTCATTGTGCCGCATCCACCAACTCACAACAACCAGTATCCGTTGCAAGATTTTGCTCACAGATATGGGGCCCTTGCAGGATCGGTTAGTGCTGGCTTGAAGCCGAAAATGCTCAACTAGCCTTGAATATTCAAATTTTAAACCTCATATTGTAATGGGTTCACGTAAATAGCTCACACAAGGCTGAAATTCACTATGGTCCTTAATTTTTTTGCGATAATTGCTTCCTTCACCGTCTTACCCGAGAGAGGTCGGAAGCGAAAGCAGAACGTAAAGGTGTGTAAAGGTGTGCCTCGCCTGTAAAGGTGTGCCTCGCCTCGTCGAGAACAAAAGTGTATTTTTTAATTTATTTAACATACTTTTTTCCATCCAAAGCCGTTTCTAGTGCCGTCACATTTGATTAGAAGCGGGCTATAGCTGTTATGTTTGGCACTACAGGGATATATATATATATATATATATTACTATGAAGTAGCTAGGCACTGTTGCAGTAAAAGTTTATTAACGACATTTTGGAATAGTGTTAAGTGATAGCACATGTAGTTCCCCAATTCCGTGTGAGCTCCCGTGGCGCACGCTGCTCGATTTTCACAACACCGAAAGCATACCAGTCACTGGCTAAGTAATGCAGGCAGTTTGCATTTCTTCACATCCGTTTAATTGGTATATCCTCCAGCCCCCCCCCAATAACCGAGTGAACTTTTCCGTTTAGGTTCTATTTCATAGTTATATCACATGTGTCTCCACGGTTCGTTTTAGCTCTTGTATTGGCAGCTTCATTGGACGTTTTTCGAACTACTTCTTTGAACCAGAATTAATTTTTGAACAACACAACTTCGCTCCCCTAGATGATTGACGGTCTACTGGAGGAAGAAAATGAAGATGACACTGAATCTGACATATATGAACCTCCACCGCCAGCTCCACCTCTGTCACTGGTACGAACGCGTGGTGACTCATGGTTTGTCAGTCCTAAACAACCTTACGTGTGCACCTCGCCTGAGTTCCATAGTCCCGATTTTACTCAAAGTCGATTGGCTGTGCGAGGTCAGAGTATGTTCCGGTCCCAAATCTACCGACCATTAGAATGGAATGACGTGGTGGAATCCAATCACTCGTGCTTTCTCGGTAGCCCGGAACACGACCAACGTTCACCTGGTGGCAGCGTCACTCTCCGTGGCCCTGTCGTCCACGTGACTCGTCCAGTTAAACAACGTCAGGGAATGATGGCAAATCCTGGTAAGATGAGCAGTATAACTAGGTGTTTATGGAGTGTGTACCATTTACGTTTCTAATGAAGGCATCTTGATAAGTAGCCTAAACTAAACAGTGCAGATGGGTAGTATGCATCGGCTCGCTTGGATATTACTGCCCCCGTGATCTAAAGGCCACCTGAAACAGCAGCTGTATGCCGATTTAACGGAAGTAATAATTGCCCAAATTTTGACCGACGGAAGCCAACAGAATGAAGTAAGTGCACACACAGAGCGGCTACGTACAAAGGTAAGGCGCTGTGAGTAGCTTTCAAATTCGCGTGTCCAGCACGTGATTGGTGCATATCAGAAGAGAGTACATCGGTGTGTAACTGCTATAGCTTCCTGAGCCTGTTACTTGGAGTAAAGGTATTTACTAATGCATATACCTTCCTCTGCCACCAATTGAATCCTTTTCATAATATCCGCATACCTCCCGATGTATCGCACTGAAATTTCGTTTTGCTTTGATTCATTGCAACACCGATTAGAGCTGCGTCCAACTGCAGCTTGGCAGGCGGATGATTACCAGGAAGGTGGATAAACTCTGTGTAGGCTCCAGTCCCTTGGTTGCAAGTGTTACTTTTGACAGCGTCCTATTTAATCGGTGGTGGCATAAATGTGACGTGAAGGCTGAATGAACCGATGAGTATTAGGAACAAATAAATAGCAACATCCCGGCATTTCAATATCCTTTACATTCAAACAGCATATGTCACCTTGCAAATAGGTGATTTGTTATGTTGATGTACTCATGGGTAGGGGAATTTTGATATAAAGAACAGGTTCTTCTCAGCCAGCTTCCAAATCAGATAGTCGTTCACATGCCCAGAAAAGTAGTAGACTGCAGTTTCAGCCTGTTGGTTATCATCAGTAGTTCGCATTCATCGGATCCAGCAGGATTCGAACCTATGATCACTGGCGGATTGGACCGCTAGTCAGCAGGTTATGCCACTGGGCCACGGAGGACGTCTTCGAACATCATGATTTGCAAGCTAATTGCGCTATAGCGCGTTATTTTCAATTGAGAACCCAACTGATCGGGTACGATACTATTATGAGTAAAATTACACAGGCTGAAGCAGACCTGCGAGTCTACAGTCCCTGTGAAACAGTGCAAGATATTAAGTAGATGAACACTAGTGGATGACTACAGCTATGAACAACGTGTTGAAAACCTTTTGGACTGCGTCAAAACAGGAATAAGTGGTCTGACTAACCCGCCAGTTGGATGCAACGTCCGCATGAGGTACACCACACTGCGTCCATATATGAGAAACGAGTGTAGAGTTCACACACGTATACCCACGATAATACGCAGGAGAAAGAGTTGCGTTTCGCCCGAGTGAACCAGACAAGCGGATGAGTACTTGATCCATCCGCAACTATTGGTTTATGACTTGGATCTTCATTATCACTTTGGTCTATTCATATCCTACGGTTACTAAAGAGCTAAACGCAAGGTTACACATTCAGCAATGTGGCTAACGCATACAGTAGGGCGGTAGAAATGGACAACGGTCATTGCTTTTCACAGTTTATCGGCGATCTTGTGTTAACTCCCACTGACTATTCTGCGTTGCGACACCGGCAGCAACCATGGCAGTGGTCCAGATTGATTCAGTCAGATGAACGAAGGCGCTGCATATGAGCGATGCGATAGGCTAGTCTATAAAATATTATGCCCATATTCTAGACCCAGGTGTAGGCTACGTGACGGTCAAGAATGAATGACTTTCATAAAATCCATGGATATAAATTATTTCTGTAAAATCCGTATGATGCCTCTGCTCTAATGTGCGGACTTTCGTACATGCTTATTTCAAGTACCCTTATTTCAAGCACCCTAACTAGATATAGAAAGTACATGAAGACAGTAATAAAGCAAGCAGCCAATTCATTACCATTTGGTTTTACACTTGCCACATCCTCCAATAAAACCGCTTTTGCAACACCCAACATCGTCCACACAATGGCGCTGAGAGTGAAGTGCAATTGGTAACCGACTGGGCCTTGAAGACGCTACGAACATCGCGATTTTCTGCCTATCATCGAACCGAACATGTTTCTCTAGCTACAGACATTTAAAGCAAAACGGTGTCACTTCAACCGAAACGTTCGATACCGATTAGCGTGCCTTTTACTTGCGGCAGCGGTTCTAACAACGCAGCCACCGATGGTTAAACTGAGCTCCATTTATGTCCACTCTTATTTCAGGTCAGCTTGCTAAGCTGTCTTCTCCGGACACTTCAACCGAAGACAACACAATGGAGCACTCGTATGAAGGAACGAAAGTTGCCCCACATGAACTGTTCTGGAAACTTCCGCCGCAATCCAAGGTGAATTGTCCTTGTTGCACTTTCTCAAAAGGTCTTGGCCACTAAGTGGGCAATCCTGTTGAGTAGATATGACATGTGAATGCCACCGTGGTGATTACTTACTATCAGTGATTAACCTTCGAAGTACCAATTCTGCGTGTTTCTACCTCTTCGCTACAAACCTGTTTACTACTGGAGTACAAAGTAAAGCTGAATGGAGGAAACGAACTCACCAGGGCCGCTAAAACTGCTTGAAATACCTAGGTGAATCTAAGCCACCAGTTACCATGCAACCGCAAAACTGCAGCAAACGCGCAACCTCATTCCACCGATAATGGAACCGGCAGTAATGCCAAGACAACAGCCGTTCAAAAGCTTCACTGAATCAGAGGGAATACTGACCTACAGCAATCCAAAAATTCCCATTCGTTAGAATTATTTTCAGTAATTCTCATCGGACTCAAACATTACATGATGATGGCAAAGTGCTACGTGTGTCGGATTGGGCTGTGTGTTGATCAGAATGGTTAATTATAACAGGAACAAGTAGATAAATAACGGGTCCTTGGGGGTGACAAATTATGTACAGCGGAAATCACAGCAGAAGTTGTAGGCCACAGTAGAAGTAAAGGACGTACAAACTGTTTTTGTACGCACGATTCTGGCTGAATGTGGCGGATATAGATAGCTTCCGCAATAGACAGGAGATGCTTCCGGAATCCACGCGAGAAACGTTCAGGGATAGTATAGAGGACTCGGAAATCGTCTTCCGTCCCTGCGTGTCTGCACTCTAGGAGGTGCGACAGGATGGAGCTGTTACTAGACCACGCTTCGTCTTTGGAAAACCACTTCGGGATGCGTTCGCGAATCCTATGAGATAAGCGCCTCCTAGTACGACCCACGTATGATGCACCACAGGAGCACGATTACATAGAAATAAGCAGTGATTTAGTCACCGGAGGCAGCCTGTCTTTCAAAGGTTTTGCGAATAAAGGCTTGTTGCAAGATACTATGCCTAGGCCAGCCGCGAAATAAGTATTTTCAACAGTAGCTTTCAGGCGTTTGGACAGGGCATCGGACTCACTGTTGCTTTTGAAAGGATGATGCGCAATTATTTCTTTCTTGGATACGTTCATCCTCGGTGGTTTTATCTTGCGTCCTTTAAATGTTTGAAGATGGATTTATCTGGATAACATTCGCTCTTAGAACGTCACTGATCTTCTGTAATTCTTTGGGGATTTTGTCCGTTGTGCAAATTCTGTTTACCTGGAAGGCAAGAGTGCGGACTATATTTCGTTTGTACTATAGGGTTACCGCGCTATATAAGTTGATGTACTGTCCAGTCCAAATTGGTTTTCTATAAGCTGCTCCGCTGCACGATCCATCGGTGTTTCTGATGATATGGTCCAGGAACTGTAGTCTTTTTCGGGACCCGTGCTCACATGTGAATTGTAGATTCTGATGCGCATCATTAAAGGCTTCCAATAGTTTCACAGCCTGTGCTTTCGATTTACAGAGTATACATGTGTCGTCCACATAATGTACATACATCACGACTTCTTTGATGTGCGTTCTTAATGCGCTATGCGCTAAGTTTGCCATAAAGACATCTGCTAGAAAGGATCCCAATGGTGATCCGATGGCAACTCCATCAATTTGACGATCCGTCTCCCCGTGAACTGCACGTTTAAGGTGCATCTGAGTAACAATTCCTTCAGAAAGATTTCCGGGAGATTTATAGGTACATTCAGTTGCCACACTAGTTCACAAACATATTCTACTGTTTCCAACAACGGAATATTCGTAAACAACGACTGTGCATCAAATGACGACATTCATCTGTTGTTATGGTTCAGGCCCCTTGTTTTATCAATGAACTCGAAAGTGTATTTCACGCAGTAAGTGCAGACGGTTTTGCGCAGCGGTTCCAGCTTCTAAACCATCTATTGAGTTATAAACTGTTGCGCAGAGCAAATCATGTCCAGTATAGGACAGCTTAGAGCGCCCTCCTTGTGAACTTTAGGGAGGCCATACAACCGTGGTAGATGGCCGCCTAAAGGCTTCAGCTTTTTCGAATTCGCCCTTTGTGATAACATTCGCTTTCATCATACGTCGGAGTAAATCGGTCAATTGTTTTTCTAACTCTTTCTTTACTGTTGGGTTTTGCAACTCACATTCATCAGTAAGTATATGTTGCATCTTACTGATATAATCCGTTCTATCTATTGGAACTGTACCAGAACCTTATCCGGCTTAGAGATAATTAACTCTTTAGTTAACCATAACTCTCTAAGTGAGTGCATATGTTCAATTGTAAGAACACCAGTATTGGCTTGCCTAGCCTTAATGTAAGCATGACAGGTGTTTACTAAGCTGGATAACAAGTTCTCAAAGTTCCCTGGCGAATTCGGTGACAGGTCATGCGCATGTGCTATTAAGCTTTCAAACTATACCTCTAATGCAGCCTGATCAACTTTTTGCAACGAATGCAAAACTTAGCGCCTAATGATAAAACAATTAGTTGGGTCGGGTTAAGCACCATATTAGAAAGCTTAAACACGTACTGCTCCGAGGTACTCGGCAAGTTCAGTTGGGGAACTTGGCGATTTAGCGAGCTAAATAACTTCATTCTTTTCTGTGCGCCCCTTTGTTTTTTAACCTGTTCTACGTATGCTTCAAAAGGCCTTCGTAACTCATCCGATAGGCCTATGACGGTATGCATCCGTTGTGATATGAATCTTCCCAGCTCTGATATTTTCGTGCGAATATTTTCCATATACTTGAGCGTGTGCTGCCTCAGATTGCGCATATTTGGATAGAAAGCACATCAGCGTATTTCTCTCTAAAAGTATTTCAGATACCGGCATGACTGTAAGGACTCGTTGAAGAAACTCAGTTCAACCTCAGTCTCTTCATGCCGAGCAGTGAACTTTAGATACTGATCCAAAAGCTTGACTGAATCACGGGGAATGCTGATCTTCAACAATCCAAACATTCCTATTTATTTGAACGAAACAAACGAGATCGAATCAGAGTAAAGAGTTCTTTTCGGTAGTTCTCGTCAGACTCAAACCTTACGTAATGACGACAAAGTTCTAAATGTGCGGGATTGGGCTGCGTATTGATCAGAATTTTTAATTCCAACAGGAACAAAGCAATAAATCACGGGGTCATTGAGGGTGGTAAAGTAAGAAATAATTGTGCATCTTCCTTTCAAAAACGACAGTGCGGCCGATGCCCAGTCCAAACGCCTGAAAGATGCTGTTGAAAATACTTATTTCGCGGCTGGCCTACGCATAGTATTTTACAACAAGCCTTTATTCGCAAAACGTTTGAAAGACAGCCTGCCTCTGGTGACTAGATCAATGGACAATGATTTATCACGGGATAAAAGCAAGTGCTTGACACGTCACGTAGGATGGTTGCGGTGAATGTGATGAAATCAAAATATGTCTGGGTCATCTATCGAACGTCTGCCGAGATGAATACTTTGCTGATTAACATCAGTGTAAAAGTAAGAAATTATCTTGTGCAAACGTTCAGAAAGACACTGGGGTGCAGTGATCGTTGACGTAAGGAGTGAGAAAAGTAAAATATGGTCGCTCACTTGGGTTCATTTGATACATAAATCCTGTTGAAAAGCACGCTTGGCGTAGTCCACAATAGAGGAGTTTAGGTGACAAAATGTTGGGAGGTAAGAGCAACATCTAGTCGTTTTTTGAAAACATCCAAGGTAGGAAAGGATACAACTGAGTCTGGGAGTGCGTTTCAGGGTGGGTAAACCCGAAGGTAAAAGTAATTCCGTCGACACTCTAGACGACTATATTGTTCCTTCAATTTTAAGCAATTACCCCTCAGCTGCGTGTTGTGGTTAAGTTACACCAAATGGCGGCATACGTGGTTGAGGTCACTCAATATCTGATACGCTAATATAAGATCGCTGCGCAGCCTTCAATAGCGTCCGCTGAAAATTCCCAGCAACTTCAGTCTTCGGTGTTAAGAGTGATAGCGCAGGCCCTTTACATTCTTTGTTGCTCTTCGTCGTGGTGCCTCTATCGCTTCCAGGTCGCGCTTCAACCAAGGTAGCCAAGCTTGGATAGCGTATTCAACATGCGAGCGCACGTAAGAATTGTGCATCATTGGGAAGATTGATGGGTCAAATCTCCCGAATGCCCTTCGCAGCATACCGACGTACTGGTTGCCTCTTCTCGCAGCTACCCCAGCCTGTTTTGAACAGTTGAGGTCGCTCTGTGCGATCACATTAAGGTCACGTTTCTGGGAGCTATTCTGCAATCGGTTTGTCCCAAGTAAATAGGTGTGGTTATGTCTATGACGTAATTGTACAACGCGACATTTGTCTACGTTGAATGGTAGGGGTTTTGAACTGACCAGTTCGACACTGTGTTAACATCGCACTGGAGCCGTTCTTGGTCGTCCGGTCCTCTGATCCTTCGCCATATCTTGATATCATCAGCGAAAAATAGGAAATCGGAAGTAATTGATCGCGCCAAATCGTTAATGAGCACCAAGAACCGAGCCTTGTGGTACTCCGCACGCCACATCGATTGCATGAGAAAATGATTCTCGGACTCTCACCACTAGCCGTCGTTCTTGTAGAAAATTGCCAGTCCAACTCAAGATTGGGTCGCCAATGCCATAATTCCGAGGCTTCTGAAGGTGAATTCGATGGTCTGACCGATCAAACGCTTTTGAAAAGTCCAGGTAGATGACATCGACTCCTACCCCATAATCAACAGCTTCAGTCCAGCTATTACGTGCAATTAATAGGTTAGTATTACACAAATGCTTGTGACGAAAGCCATGTTGCTCTGGGGCTATTAAATTATGGCTTTCCGAGTATTGCATCAGCGTGTCTGCGATGATTGATTCCGTCACTTTGGATAGTACGGGAAGTAGTGTTATTGGACGGTAGTTGGCAGGATCAGTGAGGCCACCTCCTGTATGGATAGGAGTGATGACCCCTCGCTTCCATACTGGTGGAATACGCTTCTCTTCTAGATAGTGCTGATAGAAAACAGCCAGTGGTTCTGCTAGATCACCAGCTACCGCCTGTAGAGCCTTTGGTCGGATGTTGTCGGCTCCAGGAGAACTGTGGCTACGCAAGAATAACAACACAGATTCCGCAGTGACGGTGATATTTTCTAAACCAGATGGCGGAGTATTAAAAATGAGGAGACTGTTTGGGCTCGTTACGCGCTGGAATGTTTGGGACTAATGAAGCCGTAGGAGATTAGCTGCTTCCATTGCTGATCGCGTGCACCCATCAGTCGTGACTAGTGCTGGAACCCCCCGCTTCACCTTTCGAAGGCCGTTAACGTGCCTGTACAGAAGTTTGCGGTTGGTGCAGAATCATTTCATTAACTTCTGCTGATGCGCGCCCTTGTTTTCGCGGATCAGTTTCCCACAGAAGTTACGATGTGTCACGTATGCAGTCCAGGTTTTGGCTTTCGGGCAGTCCTTGTGATCTCGCCATGCCGAATCCCTCCGGGACCTACATTTACGTGTTCTGCTCCTCAGAAATGACTTATGCTTGTTTTTGGGTTGGACGGACTTCTGTTCCGATGCGTGCGCTACCAGTGTGCTAAACGTGTTTGTAAATGTTTCCCAGGCAACAGCTGGGAGGCCTTCGATTAAGAAAGTCTAAGATGTATCCTTAACAAGCTTAGACAACACATTGTAGTGTGCGACAGTATGCACTTTATCATCCTTCTTTCCAGGGTACTCCGCATAGCATATATAGGCAAAGAGTAGAGTAACATGATCAATACGACCCAGTGGTGTGCTTGTAACTATCCCGTCAACCATGTGTTCTTCGTTAGTTAGCACAAGATCCAGTATCAACGGCTTGTTAGCAGTGCAAAATCTGCTGGGAGAGGTTACGTGGTTGTAAAGAGGGTGGCTAGTAATAAGCTCTTGCAAGCAGGCGTTAAATTGTTTACCGTCGATTGCCAGCGATAAGGATGTGGGTGTAGGACTTGTTCAGAGCAAGCTGAAAAATGTGGTTCAGTTTGGAGTCCATTTCCGACGTTGAGTTTGGCGGGCGATAAATCACGGCTAGTAGACATGTGTCCTTGTTTCGCAACCATAGTCGGCACCAAAGCGAATCAGGAGCTCGGATTTCCGGGTGATCGATAACTTCACATCGGAGGTTTGTATTATAGTAAAGAGTCACACCGCCACCCCTTCCGGTTCTATCCGTCCGAAGCAGCGACATACCGGGTAAATTGATCTCAGAATCGGTTATCTCAGGGTTTAACCATGTCTTTGTAATCATGACGAGGTCCCGCGGTTTTGAGGCATGGAGTGCTCTACGTTCTGCCAACTTGCTTACCAGGCCTTGAGCGTTTGTATACATGCGAGATAGGGCTTTTGTTGTCAGGAGTTCATTGATAAATGTCAAGTTTGTGTTGGTTTTTAAGCCAGCCGTTCGGTGGCCGGCCACTAATCGTTTTTTGGTTTATGTATTTCAGTCGTGTTGTGTGGCATTATTGAGCGTTCCTGAACAGACGTTTCACTCGTGCTGTGCTCTGTCCTGTTGTGTGCTGTGGGCGCTGTTGTGTCGGTCTCTCCGCAGGACTGTGCAAATAAAGAATTTGTAGCGTTTGCAAGTTCCATTGAATTGCTTCCGACTTTTGGTCGTTCGCCTGCTGCCTTTAGCCGGATCTCTGTTTTCATGTAAAGCTCGAGCTTTTATTCCCATTAAATACAATGTTCCAATGTTCCAACAGAACTTGCTTCATTCCCTCGGAATGTAGTATTATTTTCCTTATCCTAGGACCGCAGCCGTTGTATTTAGGTGATGACGGATCTCTTGTCAGGGATTTGGCAATAACCTTGTCAACAGACAGTGCTTCGCGGAAGTAGCACCACTGCTGTCGGTCATGTGTTCGCGCAGCGTGATCAGAAGAATGCAGAAGCTCAGGAACACCATGAACAAATATTGTTTTCTTGCTATCCCTATTAGGAATTCCGCGTCACTCAACTGTTTCTTTTGGACGATCTTTCCAAGGTAGATCAGGTAATATGCGCACTCCGCTCGGTGAGTTGCGAAGACGAACTACTGAGAGCAGGATAGCCTCTGTCTCATCTGCTGAGTTTAGTGTTACCCGAAGAATTTGAGGTTCACCAGAGTGCACTGAGGTCGGGTGACGCGCTATCGGTTGCAGCATTGCAGGCTCAACCATAACGCCAATCGCCTCGCAGATGGAACCACTGGTTGCGATCGTCTTGCAACTTGCCTTTTATTGTGCCGGATTTGGATTCGGGAACATTGGTGCACACCAGAGATAACGCAGCGTGGTTTTGTCTATCGAGTGTTGGCTTTATACTTTTTGCCGGCAATTCGGGTTGTTTAGAGGGCACCACTGGAGTTGACGGTGAAAGCTGCTTTGCGCCAAGCGTGCTCGGTACTGAAGATGGACCTATGTGTGTCGCTCCCGGTGTGTTTGTCGAGGCAATGGATGCGAACGTTACCTGCTTGTTATCTACACCGGATTATCTTCGGCTCTGAACTGTCGGTGTCATGGCTGAATCTCCAAGTGAAGCGTCTATGGTTGGAGAAGTGGAAGCAGGCATGTTTGAGGCTTGCCCACTTATGAGAGTGAGGTGACCCAGTGGATTTAGAGTCACAGACGCTGCAGTGCGGTTGGAGCGTCTAGCTCTTTTCTTCGGTTTAGACTCAGAGCTTACTTTGGCCGCGTGAGGTATTATCATGGCCATATTTACCACCGAGGGAGCGATCTTAGTATTTACAAATTGCGCGATTTTTTCATGAGCAAAGATAAACAGTTGACGACTGGAATGACTTGACATGTTGGGCGAAACCAAATTGTGTCAGCAACTTGGTTTTTCTGTCTCACTTCTTGGACGGATTTGCCTGCACATTGCGGACAGTACGATCTAATGCAGCACTTTACTGCAGTTGTCTGCGCAACATAGGCGACGTTGAACCATTGGGATGCTAGTCGTCCTCTTATTGTTTACAGCAAGGCTTATCTAAGCGCTCACCTTGATGAGTGTACTTTGCGCTAGGGGTGACGCACAAGTAGGTTAGAACACGCACACGAATTGAGTTGTTCAAACGCACCATTGTCAGGCGAAGAGGCAGATGGAGGTCGTAACGCGCAGACTGTCGGATTCAGCGATCAATCGACTCGCAGTGGTACACACCCACACCCACAAAAGCGGCAGCGTGTGTTAATCGGCCTGCCTTAAGCCACGGTGCAGATGAAGTGCTGATAAGCGTCCCTAGAGCTGCTCAGTTAATGAGCGGAGCAACTTGTAGGGTTGGTTGTTGCGTAGTTTGGGAGCCCACAGCTTCTTCTTCCGAATGAGACCAAAATCTTTTCCGAAAGACCGGTTTGATGTAGTTACACAAGTGGAATTCGGCAAAGAATATGCCGAAAACTGATAACTGGAGCAAGAGTATAACCCACACAGGTTAGATCCAGGAGTTGGGAAGCAGAGTAGAGCTCGTCGAACTGGTTCGAACGAGCGCACGCACAATATTGTGTGGGGAGAATTGGAGTGGCCACAGAGGGCAAAGAGAGAGAAGAGTTAAAGTTCGACCGCAGGGTAGGGTGTCACAAGCAACATTCACTGCTTATTTCTATGTAATCGTGCTCCTGTGGTGCATTATACGTGGGTCGTACTAGGAGGCGCTTATCTCATAGGATTCGCGAACGCATCCCGAAGTGGTTTTCCAAAGACGAAGCGTGGTCTAGTAACAGCTCCATCCTGTCGCACCTCCTAGAGTGCAGACACGCAGGGACGGAAGACGATTTCCGAGTCCTCTATACTATCCCTGAACGTTTCTCGCGTGGATTCCGGAAGCATCTCCTGTCTATTGCGGAAGCTATCTATATCCACCACATTCAGCCAGAATCGTGCGTACAAAAACAGTTTGTACGTCCTTTACTTCTACTGTGGCCTACAACTTCTGCTGTGATTTCCGCTGTACATAATTTGTCACCCCAAAGGACCCGTTATTTATCTACTTGTTCCTGTTATAATTAACCATTCTGATCAACACACAGCCCAATCCGACACACGTAGCACTTTGCCATCATCATGTAATGTTTGAGTCCGATGAGACTTACCGAAAACTATTCTTTACTCAGATTCTGCCTCCCTTGTTTCATTCAACAACTATTCATTGCACTCAATATGAAGTATCTATGCTCTCTGTTTGTTCATGTCTTGTCCTTCCGCGAACTAGTTATTCACTCGGGTGGCGATTCGCACTTTATCTTGTACTGTCTTGCGTAGTTTCTGATTCACTTAGTCGAAAAAATGCCGTTTTGGCGCGCTTTACTTTATGTGATGTGCAGTGCCAATCGTCGCTCTGTAAAAATCTTGAATCTCAAACATCTCTTTTTCAGACAAGAATTATGACTTTCACAACCCTCACATTACTGTCAGTTATTTTGTATTCCTGTCTATTTTTGCAGCTGCCCCTTTTGGTACGTCGGTGGAGCATCCAGTCTCTTCGTCCGTTGTGAAAGGCTATAGGTCATGTAGTGAAGTTATGTAGGCTACGAAGTAAAGGGAGAAAATAAGAGCTAAACTGATACATCTTCTAACGAGTTCATCAGCTGCGCGACCAACATGGAGCACCCTTATTGTGCATCATAATATCAGTGACTGCGAAACTTTGACTGCAGCACCTGAACAGTGCGATACTAATACTCATGTAACTGCATGTATGGATTTCTCAGTGACAAATTAAAACGGCCTCGATAGGTCGCATCAACATGAGAAAACTACCACATAGCTGCTCTCATACAATGCATATATGCCAGATCACCAACACACAGAGCAAAAATATAATGGGTGATGATGAAGAATGAATTGACCCAATTTTACATTCATGACTCAAACCTGGCTCGTCTTAAGACACTCGCTAAATGGCGATACCACTGTGCTCACCGAAAATTGCGATACACTGACTTTTCCAAGGATTCACATTTCCTCATCGCCAACATAAACAGTAGTATATCAGCCATCTGACCAATACTTCGCTTTCGTACAATCAAAATGATCTAAGGAATGACGAATAGTCGGGAATCTAATGTACAATCTAGATGCGCGATTTCTCCAGTGATGTGTACTATGTATTCCCTATTCATCTCTGAAGTACTGAGCTATACCCAACCAGTCCGTGACATTGCGATGTTCGTTCTTTTAGTTCGAGTGTGTCCAGATGGCTCTCAGTTGGTTTCACCTTCACGCACCTAGTTAATCTCCGACTGCGACCGGTGGATCATGCATTTAAACTAGTGCGACCGTGCTTATCTTACATTATTTTCTTTAAAGATAAGTGACCTAAAGTGTCTTGCTTACGAATAAGAATTCACACTATCGTATAGCCTCATACGACTTGATGTGTTAAGTCTCTTACCCCTGACCTAACATTTCCCACAACCTCATCGCGCCGGGCCACACCACTACCATTTGTAAGATCCAACGCTTACTCAAGTTTGGGACACGCTACCAACACAATATACAAATCATTTCTTAGTGAAAGGCCACATCCCCGTCCTAATTATAACAAGAAACCATGGACTTCTTTTGGGATCACTATGGCACCATCCGCACCTTTTTGGTGCCCACAAGCGATATGTAGCATCTTCATAATGGCTCCCTCTTTATTTTGAAAACGGTACTACTAATGTTTATCGTGCAAACATCTTTGGTATGTTCATTTTCCAGTCTTCCCAGTAAATGACTACGGCTTGAGACAGGTCTGCTTCTTTAGCTCATCTGGCTTTTACCACCATTCCGTGTAAACGTAGTGTGACATCTAAAACCTGGTTATCCTTCTCCCCAAAGTGAGGCCTCCTGGATATCTAACTTTTAAAGATGCAATAGAGTTTTTGCCGGGAACTTTGTAGGTTTACACCGCCTTATTATGATCAGGTTGTTAGCAGAGTTTGGAACACCTATACAAGTTGGATACCCATTTGTTTCCCATACCTCGTCGCCACCATGCGCTGGTCTTGAGGTTGAATTGAATGCCCTAAGGACGACGTCGTACGGAATAAGGTTACTCAGATTGAGCGCTACGGCATGTTTGCTGCATTCTGCGTGACCTCCCTGTTGCGCTACCTTAGCGTTTTGTCAGTTACCACTATATTTGCTGTTTAGGGAGCCTTTGCAACATCATTTCCACATTCTCCCAAGCGCTTGCCTGTGCCGAATGGTGGCGATTGCTTCTATATTGCTGCGAATGCATTTACACTGAAGAACAGATTGAACACGAAGCACCCAGCTGGCATCAATAGGGAGTATTTCGGCAGGCCAACACCAGGTGAAATCCAGGGGAAAACAGCGCAATAATGATAAGGGTCATAGTTTGAGAGAGTTCACTCATCCTACTAAAGCTGTTCCAGCCGTATTCATCGACTCTTCTGTCGGTGAAAGTGAGCAGCTGCTTGACGACACAAGCTGTCAGTATGCAAATAAACATTTAAGTGTGGAAGTTCGCGAGGGAAAAAATTACGAGTACGTACCACATATGCGGTTCCGGCACACATCTTTAGAACTATGGACAATTCTGTAGCTCTGTTCTGAGCAAATATTTTCACTAGCGATGGGTCCAACGGTCAGTAGAATGTTGGCACACGACACTAGTGTCCCCGTTTATACGCTAAGATGCCAGTGGCAAAGAGGTAGCAACACTCAAATTTGCGTGACACTCCAAACATCCCAGTGTCACATTTTAACTTTTTTGGGTTGTAACTAAATACCTCTGCACTTTAATTAGACAGCGCATGATCATGAATTATGGACACTACTAAAGTTATAGCATCCCGACCAGAATTATGTAGTAAAATGTAAGTGGAAATTAGCAGATTTACACAGGAAATTTTGTAGCGCATCTTCGCAGGTACTCCTTTACATACTCCAAGAACTGCGGATTGATGCATGACCTTCAGGGATCTTATGTGATAACTGGCTCCCCCCATATGGATTATTTTGCCCCTTCGTTTTCAAGAAACTAGCTACTCAGGCTGACACTGACCAATTGGCATACATGTTTATAGACTGCAGTGGGTTATAGTTTTGGCGCATTAGATAATTTCTGGGCTGCATACAGCGGCAGTAATTCCCCATTCTTAAGCAGACATCTTTTGCTCAACTCATCATAACTTTCATTTATTGTACGAAAGCAGATGTGCAGATGTACATGTCCTCTAATATTTATCATGGATTGTGATACATGTGTTAATATCCGACAACTCATTTGGTCCTGGTCCCATTCTACCCTTTCCTCTACGACAAACTGTGTAACTTCGCTCCTAATCAAAAGTAGCACTTGAATATTTGATTAGTCCAAACGAAGATGACACCTGTCGTAGGATGTCGCTGTCGGGAGATGCAAAACTAAAACCCCTCCAACCGCAAAACTGCTGCGTACGGTTTTCCAAGTGCAGACTAGTTGGATGAAATTCGGATCGTTACCGCAAATCCTAACCACTAAATGGACCGTAAAAAGGGCTACATTGTAACGCCAAGCCTTGGACGCAACACTGTGCACGAAAGGCGAGAAGACTAATCTCAAACAGGGACGATTATATCGACTCAGCAGCTTCACCCAATAATAGGTTTAAAGCACATGGAAAGGTGATCGTATGGTTAAACACATAGCAACAGGTGAAACTGGATAAGTGTGTGGGAAGCTCATTGTGAGTAGGTAGCTAGTTCATTAACAACGGTCCACGGTGCCGGGTGTAAACATGTAGCTTATTACGCAACGACGGTGTACACCGTATGGTGGGTAAGGGTGGAACTGCTTTGTTGAGATGTGTGGACTCCCTAAAAGATTGACTCCTATCATTGTTGCGACGGCATCCCCCGGAATGTACCTAGTGCTGACTTGTCGAACTACTTTCTCGTGGTACAAGCTGGATGGATCGGGTTTATCCGGTTCCAGCTACGTGTTCGTTGGCCGTTAGCCAGGGCGTTGTGGGCTTTCGCCTGAAGCGTTTGCCCATAAAATGTCACAAATATCTGTGTAACAACTCTGCGACGTAGCAGATATAACTCACCACTAGATAAAGTCACTGCTCCTAACTTCTCCTCAGTGGATCGTTGTTCTCCGGCAAGTGTGTGCTGACATCCTGGCGAAAATTGGGTCTCCGTTTAGGGTCTTACCAAACTAATGACGAGTGAACTGAGCATTCGGTAAATGAATTCCCTTGATCGCCAGCCCCTGAAATCGCGCCGTTGCCTATTTATCCAAAGGCTAGGGGTGGTGTCCCGAAGACAACTTCCTACCTTGGCTTGGGCAACCGGGTGGTATCACGCCCACTGACAGTAATGGGACCTTCATCTGCTCATCATCATCATCATACACGTTAGCTAGAGGTGCGGAACATCTCAGCTACTGTGCCGCAATACACAGAGAAAAGGAGAGAAAAAAAGAATTCAACTGGAGCAAGTCGGATGAGCTACCGGTAACGGATGGGCATCGTTCCGGTAAGCTAACAGCCGGCTACGATGCACCAAAAAAAGTACTATGCAAAATTATATAAGGTTAAATAATGAGATCGTGGTTGGAGGGGGAGGCTAAGAGGGATGGGGTGGGACAAAGAAACTCACAACACGAACGCCACTGAGGTCGGCTCCTAGGCAAATCTGCAAGTGTGTCCAACCAAACGTGTTCATCGTCTTTCGGACCCCAACCAGGGAGCCGAGACGCTCCAACAGAGGCCAGCTCCGAAGTGAGGGCCTTCATTCCTCTCGACCAAGTCATCGCTTGGCCACCCCTTCTCTTCTTCCATCCACACCCCGGCGCGCAAACAACACACGTCGCGGGAGTCGGTGTGCTGGCATGCGTAACACGTGGCCGAGCCATTGGAGCCTGGTGCGTGAAATAACGGTGCTGAGCGGTTCAGTTCCTTTTCCTCTGCCATAAACAAGGCGTCGACACGCTCATTGCTCACGCGGTGTTCTCACCAGATGTGAGCTAAATTACGAAGGCACCGGTGGTCGAACGTAACTAGCCTCTTCATGTCCGCCGATCTTAGGGGCCAGGTTTCACAACCGTACAGTAGGGTCGAACGTACTGCTGCATTGTACACTCTACCCTTCAGGGCGAGAGTGATGTCGCGCCGGCGCCATAAGTGGCGAAGGTTAGCAAAAGCGGCCCGAGCTTTTGCTATACGGTTCGTGATCTCATCTTCAATCCCACGGGCGCTGATACAACTTCCCAGGTAGTTGAATTTTTGAACGACTTCTAGCTGATCCCCACCAACGGTCAGCGTAGGGGGTGGTCCAGACCAATCTTGGAGGAACGCTTTGCACTTCGAGGGTGCGAAGCAAAGCCCGAAGTGACGGACAGCTAGTGCTAATCTGTGCAGTGCTGCTTGGCACATTTGTGAGCTGTCACAGATTAGGGCAATATCATCAGCATACTCTAAGTCAAGAAGTCGTTCTCCTGGGAGTAGCTCCACACCTTTTAAGTCGTGTCCTGTAAACGCGATTTCCATGACTTCGTCAACAGCGAAGTTGAAGAGGAAAGGTGACAGCGGGCATCCTTGTCTCACGCCGCTGGAGATATTAAAGGGCGACGACAGGTTGCCGTAAGCCCTTACTATGCCCGAGCTACCCGCATATAATGCTCGGATAATATTTACATATTTCTCGGGCACACCTCTCCTGAGTAGACAGTCCCAAAGTGCATGTCTATCCACAGAATCAAATGCACCTTTGATATCGAGGAACACGACAATGGTGGGCCGCCAATATATGTGGCGGTGCTCCAACAACTGACGCAAGGTGAAGATGTGGTCAATGCAGCCACGACCTCGACGAAATCCAGCTTGCTCTTCACGAATCTGGCTTTCACGAGTGCCAGCCAGTCTGTGAAGGATGACAGAAGCAAGCAATTTGGAGGCGATGGAGATCAGACTGATTCCTCAATGGCTGCCGCATTCCGATCGTGAGCCTCCTTTGAAAATTGGGACTATGACGGAGCGGCTCCAGTCGGTTGGTACAGTTTCCTGCTCCCACAGTTTGACTAGTAACTCGTGTAAATCATCCATAAGAGCAGGTTCCCCGAATTTGAAGAGGGCTGGAGGAAGATCATCTGCTCCCGCGGCTTTATTTAACTTCAACAGTCCGACCTCACGTTCGACTTCTGAGCGAGAGGGTGGATCCAAAGGGACAGCCCAGGGAGTGGGGCGATCAGTGGCCGGCGAGAAATCTAACCATTCTGACCGATTAAGTTGCTTTTCAGTGTGCTCAGCCCAACGCTCTAAGATTTTTGTTAAGTTGTGGATAAGCTGTTCACTCTCGTCACGTATAGTTTCACTAACACCAGGTCTCCTGCTGCCCGTTTCCCGTATCAGACGGAATAACTTACGATGGTTACCAACGGCAGCGGCAACTTCCATCTCTGACGCACGATGAGATCACCAGGGTCCCAGTTCTCCCTACAGGCTAGCACGGAGTTTTGCCCGGAGCTCTTTGCGAGTTTCATTGTGTTCGCTTCCAGCCGGATATGCCGGCGAGCATCGATAAGTTCCAGAGACTGCGAAGAGACCCAATGTCCATGTTGGCGATTAGACTTACCACATGAGGATTTGCCTGCTGCTAGTAAGGTCTGGTGAACATGAGACCAGTGAGCTTCAATTGCATCCAGTGAGCGCTTGCTCAACTCGCATGACAGCGTACTTCGATACGCATTCAGAACAGCTGGTTTCGCCAGTTGGCTGGTGTCAATGCGCTCACAGCGTCGTCGTGGGCGTCCGCCAAAACGCATCCGAATGTCAGCACATACAAGTGCATGGTCGGTGTCTACACCTGTGCTCCAAATCGAGCGACAGTTCTGGATGCAGCCTCTCCATCGGTAACTTATCGCAATGTGATCGATTTGCGTCCATAGCTGGTTCGAGGCTGGCGGGCGCCAAGTCACCCTCCGGCGGGTGCTGTGCCTGCAATTAGTGCTCGCAAGAAATAAGCGAGCATCCTCACACAAATGAAGTAACCGCTCACCGTTATCATTACGGGAGCCTATACCATGTTGGCCGCCCAGATGCAGCTCATCTGTGGATAATTTTCCAACTTGAGCGTTCAGATCCCCAGCCAGCACAACAGTGTCCGAGCTACTTCTGTGGCTAAGGAGCTTGTTCAGTTGATGCTACAAGTCGTCTTTTACCTAGTCATCGCTACAGTTTGTCGGTGCATAGGCAGCGATAACGAATAGACACCTGTTAGTCCCACGCGACTTCGAAGTATTGAACGAGCCAGCCAATCGGACCGCACACATCCGGCTACTGATTGGAATCCAATCAACCAGAGTAACTTCAGCCCGGGGACTCAGGGCAATACCAACACCGGCTTGGCTGGCGCTCGAAGCTGCATCGTCACCGGATAGGCGCAATGAGAAAGTGCTGGTAGTGTCACCTGACGGGGGATCGCAAAGTGAGCACAGAGCTCGAGTCTTGCAGGCGAGTCTCCGATAAGCAGCATATATCGATCGATAGGGTCTCTAATGTTCGAGCAAGTGCTGCCTGTTGACAGATCTGAAGCAGTGTGCGAACATTGAGGCATGCCAATCTGAAAGAGGATCGAGGGCTCCAAATGGAAGCTAACGAACTGAAACGGGCCGCTTGCTTGGACATGGGCCTGTTGACAGGGCAGGAATGACGCTCCGCGTTCACATGTGTTGAAACTAAAAGGCAAGCGACTATTGAAGCTAGGTGGGGAGGGCCGAGAATTGGGGGTTGAAAACAGGGGGGATAAAAGTGAAGCTGGAATGGGACGATAAGGGTGAAAAAGCGCAAGAGAGGGAATAAGAAGACGGGAAGTCTTGAGCAGTAGCATCCAAACCCCTATCTACCCTGCTCGATGCAGCAGATAGGGCACCGTTGATTATCCTCTGCGGTGGCCAGAGCATCAGCAATTTGTATGAAGTGTGATCCATTGTATTGCGTGGGCAGGATACTGTCAGGTTGCCCAGGCCTAGACAGGAGAACGATTAGGGTTTTCAACCAAAGCCTTTGGTTCAAAAACCTGACCGCAAGGCAGCGGGTTTGGCGTTGGGCTACAAGGAGTCCGTTTTAAGGAATAAGGTGCCACCCTCATTCCAACCCCCAACCTGGAGGACCAGGAGGCTGAGTTTGTCTGACCTCTAACCATTGACCAATCTGGTATGAGTGGCTCTGAAGGTGCAAAAAAATGCACCACCCAGTATAGCTCAATGGATCACTGAGGCACACAAACCATCGCACCACGGTAAGGTTCAGCCTCATTGCGATGGACGTTCATCTGCTACACAGCGCTCAACCGCCTTTGTTTCAACTATTCACAATCCCTCATAAGTCTCATGTTCATTTCCCATCAGTCGATGTTACCCGTTACCAGTCGACTCATGTGTCCATGATTTTACTCCCCATAGTTACGTTGGCGTCCAAAGAGCTCGACCAATAGCCCTCCTTCGGCTTTGACTCTTCTTCCGTCTGATTTGCATCAATGTAACCATATTCATGCGAATCGAGCAACAAGCTAGTCTCCTGCGCACCTTGGAACCCCTCGTCATTGGTATTTGCAGTCTTATGTGACTCAATCATGGTTTCAGATTGATCATATCACGATCAGTTTCAGATGGCGGGATTGTGTAGAGGATTGCAATTCCAGCAGGTCCACTTTTCTTGACTAAGACCATGCTCTTGTCAGCGTGAACATCCGCATGAGTTCCGGATGGTCCAGCAAGACAGCTCACAGTAAGGATGATGTAAGTAAGCTTGCTACTCCCTTGATCCAGCAGAGAAACCATTCCTCCCTGGTGAAGGTCCATAGCTGCGATCCTCCGCAAGACATTTTTGAGCACTGAACTTTCATGCATAATACCATGATCTCTTCCGGACAGTCAGTCTGTGGTCATACCACAAATGGCCTCAGCAGTAGACCGGTAGGCAGGGCCGATGCTTCGCTGTCACGCAACCACTACAAGTCGCGCGTGAGCTAAGAATACTGCGGGGGTCGTCCTGTCCCTACGCAGGCTCGAACCCGCGACCTCCGGGTTACAAAGCAGACGTCTTTCCGTTCTTCCACAAGGCCGTCTGCCTATGAAGGCCTGGATCTCCACGCGTTCCCTGAATCTGTTTGGCTACTGCAAAAGGATTTTGGCTGAGTCAAATCATAATGAAGTGCGCCATTTTGTCGCTCGGCTGCTCAAACAAAACTTACTCAGTGGTCACGAAGACTGGTGGTGGTCGTGGTGCTTCAGGAATGGAGAACGCTGCCTCAATGGCAATATTCGCAAGCTCTTCCAGCTCATTCGATCCACTGAACACAAGAAGCCCGGTATCAGTGAGGCTGTTTGCAAAGCGGCTAGTTCATTGATTATTGACCTGTGAAGACGCTTGGATCGATGGGCTAACCATTTTTATTCCCAGTCCAATTGGCGTTCACCGTCCACTTGTATGCCCTGCGAACTCAGCTGCTCCTCCTGGGTCCTCATACTTAATCCACCAGGCGAAACAGGAGTCTGACTTGTGATTCGACTATTGTGGCGATTCAAGACAGACAGCTCAGACGGACTTCCTCCGGAGCTGTTCATCAGGCAATTAACCTGCTTATTCTCAAAAATTTGGAATGAAGGTGTCTTATTCCTGGAACCAATCAGTCCTTGCCACTATTTTTACGAAAGGTGTTTGTGCTTCGTGCGCCGGTCACCGGGGCATCCGTTGCATTTCGGTTACCTCTATGCTATTGGAACCAATTCTACTTTTAGACCATCCCCGAATCGTAAACGGCCGTACCGCGTTAAACCCGCTAGATTCCGTCCTGGCCGTCGGTGTGTGAATCAATATTCACACACCGTCAAATCCTTGAACTCAGTCACTTCTACCAGAGGCCTGCCATCGTTGCAATCCTAGACATCCATGTTGAATTTCACTCGGTTTATCGACCTGTGCCACGGCGTTGGTTGCTAAGGTGCGGGGTCCCGGTTAATTATGATACTATGCTCACGTCCTCTAACTCCGTGTCTCTGATAGAGTGAAGGTTTATCGCAAGCTTTCCTCGACCCATGCTCACAATAGCTGTGTATAATAGGGCAGCCTTATATCCCCGTTTATCCTCCATTTAGCGGTTCAAAACTTCCTATCGAAAGCTCTGGAAACCTAGCTACATGTTAGCCTGCAGCGACTACCGAGTAAGCGAGCGACCGAGTTAGAACGCGCTGCTGATATATATATATATATATATATATATATATATATATATATATATATATATATATATATATGGGATGGGCCGTCAACCCTTGATAAGCAAGCAAGCACGTGACTTCTGTACTTGACCTCTTCAATTATTTTTCCTTGCCCGTCGCTCGTTAGTTGTTTCATCGCCGTCTCTTTCGCCTTATATCGTGACTCATGGACCTCATAATTTCATTTTCCATCAGTTGTTGTTTCACTATCTTCCGTATACCGATGAGACAAACGAATGTCACCGCATGTCAGCATATGATATAGTCTTCGTTTTCCCTTCTTCATTTTTGAAACGTATCCGTGACATCTTTTAACCATGTATCCATTCGCGAGGAAAGCAGGATAGTTCATTCACATTTCTCTTCACACTGACTTCACTTTAATCTCATTGGGCGCACCGTTTTATCCCTTAAATGGCTCTGAGTAAACCGACAGATGCCACATCGCATCTTGAGGTCTGAGATTAGTTGAATTTATCAAGTATAAGCGTTAATTTACTAAACATAATGTTGTGTAACTGTTTTAAGCCTTACATACTAAATCCATAGAACTTCCTTACAATTTTGTTGCTTAGTTGACTTAACCTGCAGTCTTGGGTTTGTCTCCTATAAGATATATGCGTGCCACTAGCCTGTGATATGTTGGATGTATGGGACTTGCTGGTCGTGCATGTTGTTAGTTCTTAGTGCATCTGACGAATCTCCAACAGGTTAATTCATCTGTCTCCTTCCAGTGCCATTTTAATATTTTGGGTATTATTCACCCATTGGTTATTTCTCGTTGCATACTTTTCTAGGAAGGAGATCACGAACGAACCATAGTCATCAGTAACCCCCAACCGCGCACAGAAAGAAGGGTGCAAGCGGAGATTTCTCCAGCTTGGTTATCAGAAAGCAGCAGGTGAGTGTGCTGCGTCAAATTGCACTGCAAAGCTTAACAACGTATTTCTCATGTACTTAGATTGCCACACAACCGCCGTGAGATAGCTTCGAAACCTGTTAATTGTCCATGATCGCTCAGTTTTGTCATCCCCGTTCATCTATATTTGATGAACTCAACCCATTTTCTTCTGCACCTTGAAATTACTAGCGTTGCTCAAGCGGGTGACTAGGTAGAATGGCTGGATGTTCTTAGCATAGTATCTGGCCGAGGGCACAGCCCATGTCACCTCTAAGCTTCATTCGCACCATCTACTGCTGAGGTCACTGAACACTTCTTGCCCATTCGATAGCCAACATATCGGTTCCTTTACTACGCAGTCTTTAATTGCCACCTTTTCATCTGGCCTTAAGTGGTGAACAGCAACCGGCTCTACTCACAGGAAATGCAATTTTACTCGAAACTGTGATTCATGCTGGATGGAATTTCAGTAAATTGGAGTCGCGGCCATGCTATCTCTGCCTGATAAGCGCAAATAACTGCGAGACTAATTGGAGGGTCAATTTGAAGTACACGTTGTGTAGATGGATTGCGACGCGCAATCTCAAAGTGGACCACGATTCCCGTTGAAGTGTAGCTTGGCCATTCGATCACCAGGACTGTAGCTGAGATTGCGCGTCGCAATCCATCTACACAACGTGTAGTGCAAATTTACCCTCCAATCTATCATTAACCGTTGTGCCAAAGATTTCCTGTCGTGACCCGGTAGCTTAGGGGTAGCTATCACAGCTAACATCCCAATGGTCCCTGGTTCGATGCCCGCTATATCTGATGAGATGACAAAACCTCGAACCGCGTCATGGAGAGTAGCGTTTTCAGGCGTGCAAAACCCAATTTGCTTCTGCTCCAACTACGAGACCAGTTGTGGACTGTAGCGGTGCGGCCGAGTCTCGCCTTCAAGTCGTCAACTATACCATTTTACACGCATATTAGCGTATTGTATCAAGCTTTTAGCGTGGTTCATTTTCGAAATAGCGTGCGGTACTTTCAAGTTAGCGAGGCGGAGAACGCTGATTTGGCGTCCTTGACACTCTCATTGGTTATGGGACATAAAACAATGGGACACCGGTTAGAAGCTGCCAGCATAAGCGACAGACCGTCCAATGAAACTGTTCGAGCACCACCTTCCGTTCTGCCCTGATGCCCCTCTGGAGTAAACCACGATGATTGGTATCCAACCTGAAACCGACCAATAGGTCAATTGTGATGCTTGTCAAAGGAGGAGATGCTAGCTACCACATTATCCAAAGCTAAAGACTTAACCAGTGTGGATAGACATACTAACCAGCACATGTAGCGGTCTATGGCGATCACTGGTGGCTAACTAATGGTGGCTTATTCAGCGGCCTAACCATGGTGGCGTAGACAGGGAACCATCTAACTCGTATTCCACAGTACAGCAATAGCTGCTAGGTGGTAATACAATTTTGTGCGATTGTTATTGCGACGATCATGGGGGACATAGTTCCCACAGAAGTTAGTAGACCAACCTGAAGCTGAACAACGACAATTCTAAGGTTAATGGTGGAGGTTTGTGAGTAGTGTGAAGTTCGAAGAAAGTAGAAGCCACGATTAAAATTCACGCGCAATAATATGCCTCGGTAGCTCAGGTGGTAGAGCAACGGACCGGAAATTCGTGGACCGGGGTTCAATTCTAAGGTTGCTTAATTCGATCACAGTTGCCGACTCAACAAAAAATGATAGGATTGCAATTGTGGCGTTGACACGACGTCAGTGAGTGTTCGTTTGTCTCCATACCCATAGGCGAAATGTTAATCAGTTGTCGCTTCAGTGTCTCTATGTATGGCGTTACGTAAAGGTCATAGGAAGCTATGAATTCATAGGATCATTAGGTTTCACTTCCATATGGTCGCCCATGGTGGCGAGGAGAGGCAACCATCTAACTTGTATTCCACAGTTCAGCAATAGCTGCTAGGTGGTAATACAATTTTGTGCGTTTGTTATTGCGACGATCATGGGGGACATAGTTCCCACAGAAGTTAGTAGACCAACCTGAAGCTGAACAACGAAAATTCTATGTTTGCTTACTTCTATCACAGTTGATGGCTCAACAAAATGTGAGAGGATTCCAAGTGTGGCGTTGACACGACGTCAGTGAGTGTTCGTTTGTCTCCTAACCCATGGGAGAATTTGTTAGTCAGTTACCACTTCAGTGCCTACATGTATCGCGTTATGTAAAGGTCATAGGAACCTATGTATTCTTAGGATAATTAGACTTCACTTCCATATGATCGCCCATACGTGTTGAGACGCTTTAACAAGTGGCTCTCCAAATGGAACCATTATAAGCACAGTCAATGCAGATGGAACTTCCCTATTACGTCAATGGACTGGCATGCTCTCCTCAAGGAATCGGCATTACTCAACAAAGTAACACTTAAAGGCGCCACAATGACTACGGGGTTTATACTTGCCACATCGTCCTGCTAGAAAGAACGCAAGACTTATGATTAGTGGCGACGCAGGCATGTTACTCTGGTACTTCAGGTGAGTACTTGGAACAGATAAACACTGTTGTCTCACGCACGGGCGTTCCTACAATGTGTTTGCAATCATTTACAAAGGCAACCGCGTCCACTAAGCCTGCTATGGCTCACTGTTTCAGCTAGTCTTAGAAGCATTCATGTATGCACGCCGTGACACAGGTTGTTAGCGACTTAGCAACTACTGGGAAACATTTTGTCATTAGAAAGTAGGTAATTCCGGAGACGTTGTTGAAGGAGAAAATTTTCTCCAAACCCTATGCTTACTATGCGTATGCAATGCTCGTAGGCACCTCATATCAGGGCCGTAGGGTCACTTGAGTTTTAAAGCTTATCAATCACTTCGAAGTGAAGGGTAAATATCATGTTGAAACGCAGGATTGACATGCATCTTACGACCTTAACATAACGGCAGGACCATGGGTCTTGTAGCGGTAACTGATTACCGAAGTGGCCCACAGGTGTGGCGACGAACGAACACTCACTAATGTCGTGTCACCGCCACACTAGGAACCCTCCTCTCTGGAACAATGGCTACAGATCGTTTATTATCCTCTGCGGTGGCCAGAGCATCAGAAATTTGTTTGAATTGAGGTTCATTTTATTGCGTGGGCAGGATACTGTCATGTTGCCCAGGCCTAGACAGGAGAACGATTAGGGTTCTCAACCAAAGCCTTTGGTTCAAAAACCTATCCGCTTGGCAGCGGGTTTGGCACTGGGCTACAAGGAGTCCGTTTTAAGGAACAAGGTGCCACCCTAATTCCAACCCCCAACCTGGAGAACCAGGAGGCTGCGTTTGTCTGGCCTCTAACCACTGATCATTCTGGTATGAGTGCCTCTGAAGGTGCAAAAATGCACCACCCAGTATAGCTCAATGGATCACTGAGGCACACAAACCATCGCACCACGGTAATGTCCAGCCTCATTGCGATGGCATCAATGTCGTGTTATATACTCATTTACGGTTCACCTAATTGCCCCATAGCGATACTCAAAGGGACTCAAAAGGCGTTTCCTGACTATACCTGAAGCTCTTGCTATCGGACGCTTTCAGCCGGAATTATGCAAGCAGCAAGCTCTCGTGCAAGGGCTAATTCTGAACTGGTCCTCACGCAGTTAGCAGGCCTCAAGGTCACCGGTCCATCGTGACTCGTTTGAATCTGTCATTGGTTGCTGTACATAATTAGTTCCCAGTTTAACTGTTTCCTCTATCATTCGACGTCCTTGTCCTTGTACATGGCTAGCAATAGCTTTTTGCACCTTTCAGTTATCTGCTTCATAATTGTAGCGCCTGACGATATTTATGGAAAATAAATTTCTTCGCAATTGATCTCTTCATGTCTGAATGGGCATAGTTTATGAGTATAAGAATCTCTATAGTACTGCTTCTCAAAGGGTGGTCCGCGGATGCCCAGGGGGTACCTGGGCTACTTTCAGGGAATCCGCGTGATCTCCCAAAGTGTCATAATTATATTAGGAACTTTTATCGACGCGATCAGTCTATGTCACAAATTTATGACTAACATGCTGTGAAAATTTTTCAATCAAATCTAACGGTTTACATTATAGCCTTGTGCATTGCCCATGGAAACGTACCTCTTCCAAGGAGGAAGCTGGGAGTTAAAATGCGAGCGAACGAGGCTTTCCAAGTTCAGAAAAGTCGTGTGCTAATTTCACCGTGATGCCATAGGCAGTGGCTGGATGGGTCATTCTACGTCCGCTCAAGCTCACATAACCCAGTCTCTATCCCTCGAGGGGGAGCGAGAGGTATGCCACATGACAGGGCTCAAGTTTGCGATCATTTCAAGTGTTACTATTCTCCGAAAAATAAGCAAACCGGAAGGGAGGCCCGTTTACGGGATCGTTTTAATGGAAGCTCAGCAGGAAAGCGTGGATATTTCTGTGTTTAAGGAATGTGCTCAGCCAATTATGCGAACACGAGAGAAACTACATCAGCGGCGTTACAAAGGGGTGTCACTTTCGTTCACTACGATACTTCTTTCAAAGTACGACTTATCATAGTAACCAAATTCCTGGTGTGTTTTGGACTCTTGTGTTTAATTTTTTATCTCCATTGTGATAGTTAGACATGTAACATCAACAGGAACCATGGAATGAAGAATGGAATACTGACAAATGTTTTACAGAAATATTCTTTGTCGAATTCAGATGTAGTAGTAGTTGGGCCATCCAGTGTGCCTTCTGAGCATGCAGCAACTGAGACGCACGATGTTTCTGTACTACCAGATGTGATGCAATATAAGACTGTGCCAACCGGATCCTCTGTACCAGTGGGTAAGACGCGGAAATAAAACAACATTTATGTTCCTTTTGGATTTATAGTGTCCAGTAATTGTCCACAAGGTGACTTGTGTAACAAATTTCTTCTGAACATGGTGCCTATTAAAATGCAGAGGGATTTGGAAAAATTCATACGGACTGTAAAGACAGAAAAAGGTACTTACAACGCATGCGAGATGAAATATTGAACACCCAAACGTACATGCTTCACGCGTCGCAGACTGTAAACAAAAGCTACGGAAGCATCTTACATCGTTAGTTATCGTAATGCGCTGACAGCAGAACCGAGAAACGTATCCGGCTATGCATACAAAATGTATGGAGATGACCTAAGACTCTTCCTTTCATAAAGCTTTTCACAGACTGTCTCTGTGTGATTTCTGATGCAAAGCGAACGATGTGTACCTTGTCATGGTAGACAGCTATCGCCGTGCTTCTCCCATTTGCCACAACTTATCTGTGTGAGCTTGCATTCTCGCATTATATCTATACAAAACGAAGTACCGAAACAGACCTGAAGCGAAACGAGATCCGAGGTTATAGCTTTCCTCAATAACACAACTAGTATCAAACAAGTCAGTGCTGCATGTCGGAACAAATTTTATCCAAGATACTAGGCCTTAATATAGTTGCATTTGCATGTAAGTTCAACAGCCTTCACTTTTGCCAACATAAATGAACAACTGTGCAAATTCAGTGTACAACGATGAACTCCACCTCATTCTTATGTTATTAAAGCCTAGTTCTGTGGATAAAGAAAGCTCAGGGGTCCGTCGTGCTAGGTTACACTAAAAATGGGTGCACGTGCCGAAAAGTTTGAGAACACCTGCTCTATAGTGACACACGGCATCCTGTTGGCCGACGGTGTCTGACCAATGAGGAAGCTACTCGTCGGTGCGTGTGTGCGCCTTAGCCAAACTTTGAAACGCACCAACTTGAAACTGCTTATGAACCAAGTTGAAACTGCTTACGAACCAAGTTGAAAATGCTTACGAACCAATTTGCTTCCTCTATTAACTAACTTGACTCGGAAATGGTATAGTTTAAGACGGATCTATAGCACACGACCAAAGAGATGATGGACTGCCGTATCTCCGCTCTGGGGATAGTCAGCAGCGCATGTTTCCTTCTAACCATTCGAACTAGAGGTAAAGCTTTACGGCACGATACAAGTATGGTGGTAACGGACCAAGATAGATATCTTCTATGACCCGGCTTTATCCTCTAGGGTTGATCTGCAGGACATGACCATTTTCGTCTTGCTTACCTTACCTTGTTACTAACTGCTTGAAAGTAGTAAAGATAATTAGAGGTAATTCTTTCGTAGCTTCTTCCTTGCGAGATTCATCTGCAAATAGACTGCCAAGGTGGTGTTTCGAAATCTGTAGCTGACTACAGTAACGTCGCATTCGTAATGTAGTTTCAGATGACTGTGTGCTCAGCTTTGCTGTTATGACCTGTATCTCCAAGCTAAAATGCTCGAACAGTGTGGTCGTTATGCTTGACGTCTCCATTAGATTATTTATACGAAATTTTCCCTGTGACCAGGAAGTGAAGCAAGTAGCAAGTAAATTGTCTCAGACGATGCAACAGATAAGACATTAACCTCGCATATTTTGAATCACACTGATAATTAACCGGAAATTCTGTTTAGGAATATTGCCTATTCTACAGATTCGCTTTCTTGTCATTTGCAGAGTGTTTTCGTCTGTGATGTGCGGCGGATTCGGCTGTAAATGGTGAAATATAAATTAAGGTGTATTGACCAGAGTAGCCGCAGACAGAGCTTCTGAATGGAAACAACGAGAAGAGCTGTCTCTTTGTGGCTGCACCTAAAATCCCTTAGGTACAATAACCTAATATGTTGGAGAGTATTTACTATATTTCACCTCGGCAAAGCGTTTGACTGGGAATTGCTGAAATCCCGACACAGACTTTGCCTGGACTGCTGGTGGCGGCAGTTTGTTACATATATTCACATCTCCCGGTTGGAAGCAGAGTTGGTAGGCAACCCGCTTCAGATTCGATAGTACAAGTCTGCACCGGTGTCTTTGTGTGCTGCTTCGTGTGTGCATTTGGAGCAACTGCCACAACATGGGGTAACCACCGATGTCATATCCGATACGTCATGATGAGGTCAACCAGCACGCGAAGAAAAAAGTAAAAATAAATTCATAGTCTCTTGCATCGAAAAAGTGGGATGAGCCTGGTGCCAACATGCTGCACCCGCTCAATAATTTGCACCTCGCACATGGCGATAGGACAGTATGCTGCGTTTGGGCACCAAAAGCATCCACATTCAGTTTCTATATAGCTTGTTCATGTTATCTACAGACTTCAAAGCGCAGCGTGAAGATAGGCCGAGAGGTGGCATGATAGGTGTGAGACGTAGCGGTTGGCCAACCAGTGTACGTACGCCCATCAGCACCCTTCCCTAAGCAGACTTAAAATGAGTTGACTGCGTTAAACTCTAGACCGACATCTGTAGACCACCTCGACACGCGGTCGAAGTCATGCTGAGTTACGACACAGTCGTCGGTAGCATCAGTTACTCTCCAGATGTTCAGGTCATCTACAAACATGGCACAAGGCGACTGAAGATATTGAGGTACTTCGCTGATGTGGATCAGGAACAAAATGGACCCTAGTACTGTGGGATACCCCACTGGTAGAGCAATACCAGACCGTTAGATGGTCATTTATCTCGCTCTATTTTCGACCAATGAGGAAATCACTGATCTACTAGTGCAGTGAGCCACCAACACCTTACATCCCCAGTTTGTTGAGGAGGATCCGTGGTTCATTTTTTCGAACGTTGTACTGAAATCACATCCACCGACGTCCCACCGTTCAGCGATTGCAACCGTCCATGTCACGTCAACAGGATGTTGGCGTTACAGGTGTGGGTCATCATGAAGCCGTGTCGTTCGGGTGTGAGGTGATTTTTTGACCCCAGCAGCTACAGTTGACTGTTCTTCTCGAGGAGACTCTCCTCGAGTATTTTGGACCAAGCAGAGGTCCACCTAACTTAAGTAACCGCCCTTCGGAATCGGCTTTACAATCGAGCAGTTCCAGTCGTTAGGCGGTGTACCGTCGGACAGCAATCTGTTGAACAAATCAGGCACCGAGAGCGAGATGATAACTGAAAACGACCTGAGAAGCAGTGTTATATATATATATATATATATATATATATATGACTATCTGTGTGCAGATATTATGCCATCTGGACCATAGCGGAATAGGAAAACAGGCTTAGAGTAAAAGAAGAAAGAACGCAAAACTTTTGTCCATTTCTCTACTCAGCTTTTTAGTTTGTTGATGTTTTTTTATTGAGGGAGAGAAGGGAAATCACCGCAACAAGCAGAGATACACGCCCGCCACTGAGTTCGGTTTCGACCCATAACTTCCGGGGTTTCCAACCAACTGCACTCAGCATCCTTGGCACCCCATCCAGGGAGTTAAGAGGAACAAACACTGGCCAGCCGTTTTGTCAGCCTTTTCATCCTGCTTCTCCAAGTTGTCGCCTGTCCACCACACCACCAACTCCAACCCTGTCTAGGGACCGCGAACAAGGCACTACGCGGAAGACGCTGAACGGACATACGCAATACTTGCCCGAGCCATGGTAGTTGACGCAGCGACACAAGCGCCTTGGGGAAGTGGCTGTCTCCACCCAAGCCACACTGTCTGACTTCAGCGTTGGTTACCTGTTTCAGCTGCCACAAACGTCGATGGACCGCAAGCAACGGTTGTCGAAGACAGTCAGTCGATGCAGGTCATCGGTACGAGCAGGCCAAGTCTCGCAACCGTACAACTGTACAACGCGGACCGTGGCACTATAAACCCGTCATTTGGTGTAGAGACGGATGTCATGGCGGCGCCGTAAATGCCTCAGCCTGGAAAATGCGAGACGAGCTCCTGAGATGCTCATCGAAATCTCGTTTCCAACAGCGTCACCAGCAGTGTCGCAGCTTCCCAGCTAGACAAAACTCTGTACCACTTCTAACATTTCCCCATCGATGGTGAGTGCAGGTACGGGCGCATACAAGTCAAGAAAAAGTGCTTTGTACTTGGATGGTAAAAGGTGCCCACCATACTTCGACGCTACAAACGCCAGACGGTTTAGTGCAACTTGGACGGCCTGCGGACAGTCGCTAACGCAGACACACGTTCAGTACTAGGTCAGAGGCTGCTGTTCAGGGCCGTCTAACAATGCTATGTTGCATGCAGGTCCCAGGCGCCATCTCTGTTGCGTTTGCAAGCTTGTTTTCACGTCAGGCTATATCGCACTTAAATTTCCATCCGTGATGATAGGCTATCATCTACAATGGCTCATTGGCGCAAGCTACTGGCTAGTGTTGCAAGCCATTAGCCACCATGGGTTCGAACTACAGCAGGGAACCCTGAGGGAATACGCAGCACTGACGAGCCCCAATAGGATGAAATGATCAACTGGTGCTTTTCCGGATTGGTAGCTCACATTTGCAACTTGTACTCTGATGGCGATCAACTAATTGAAATAATACTTAAACCCGTATACTCACCAGTTATCCACTTCGAACTGCCGGCGCTTCTGTGCTTCCGCGCTGTTACATGGATTCCTTTGTCTTATCTATTGCTGGTAACCCTCGGCAGACCCAGACTGGAGGATCTTGTTTTATAATACTAGTTGCCACCTAGCTAACTAGCCATACACTTTGTTGAATTAATGTAGCTTCAATGGCTAGCCTTTTCATTGTTTGATGAGTGCGAATCGAGCGCACAGCGTATGTACACCCTCTTTCAGGACAGACCAACTGGCTTCAGCAGTTGAATCCTGCGACATCGACCAGTGCACTTGACTAGCAGTTCGAGTGAGACCATCGAAGTCAGACTTCAAGCAGTTCTAGGACGGCTGCAGCGGACGCAGCTAACTCGCAAGGCTGGCTATGATAATGGAGTGATCCCCGGCTGCTATAGTCTCCATGACCAGGACATCATGCACACGCTGTTCGGAGTTCGACATCACCTCCAGGTACGACGGATTTGAGTGCAGTGTAATACGCGTCGGCTGGCAGATATTCTGTGCTGCCCCAGTTTCGAATATCATTTAAGCAAACTCCGTTTCCCCTTCACCACGCCCCGGGAGAAATCGCACCTCACACCAGAAACATAGGTATCAGCACTAGGTCGGTACGTAGTACCGACGCTTCGCTTCCGCGCAACCACCACCGCTTGTACGTAGGCTAAGGATGCTGCGAGGGTCACCCTGCTCCTATGCATGCTCCAACCCGCGCCACAAGACTACGACACAAGCTCGTTACTAGGCTACGGGACGGCCAGAGTACCCGAAAGAAGTTAAAATCACTTGTGCGCAGGAAACGGGAATCATTCATATGGTTTCAAACATGCGGCAACTACTCCAAACGGCAACATCGCGGACTGCACTAAGCTACAATCACAAACAGTATGCCACGTCACAGGTGGATCGAGCACCATAACTGCTAGCACAGGTCATCTTCACTTTGGTAGATCATTACCAGCCTCTCGCACATCGAGAACCTAATGTATGACAGTAGACCACCGCGGTAGCTGGATTTTCTGTCGTAACGGAATCACGAGTAGCCCACGATTTGGACGCCCCAGGCGGTTAACTCAGGATTTAGCCAGGTCTCGACCAGTTTCAATATGTTCGACCGATGAGAGGCAACAAACTAGCGAAGATCGTGACGTTTGTTTAATAAACATAAAACAGTAATGAAAGCTGTCCACAGTTCACGGTAAGAACCGCCGGCTGCGCATATGTTGTCACCAACCAGTTGAGCAGGATTAGGCGAACCCCGGGGAACTATCCGAATATTTACAGTGTGGATATTAGTTTCCCCAATATCAAAACGCCGTTTCAGCAGAACGATGCCGGACTTGAGTTTCTCCCGGACCAACGGATTCATATCTATGCGAATATTGATCTTCAGACTTCTTGACCTACCGATGCAAGATAATATCAGCGTCGGACTTGCTCCATCAACGAAAGTGATTCGCAGAGGTCGAGTTTTCCCATCAGCTGGCTTTCTAAAACGTGTGATTTGCTTCAATATCAACCCCTGTTTACCAAATTTGAGGATTCTGTCGATCAGACTGTAGCAGCTCGACGTCGTATTTATAGCGACCCTGAGCAGTTGCGTCTGCGTCAGCTGACGCGTAAATGTCATGAGGTTGCGAACCCACTGGTCTTTATCAGGTAGTCTATCTTCCTTCTTTGCACTCCCAACTGGTTTGCCTCGCGTATGCTATCGCATAGCGGTACCATTTTGCCTTCAGGACGCAATACGGACACAGATACACCAGCGGAGGCTCAAGTAACGGATGGACATCGTTCAGGAAAGCTGACATCAGGTAGGCAAGTCGGTTGGTCCGAACACAGGAGTGGCTGGGTTTCCGATTGTTGGGATGATCCCACGGGGCTCCTCGCCATGGAATATGTTGCCATTCTTGTTGGCTCGTGAGATTAGTCAATTAGTGCTGATTGCAGTACTTATACGGCATCCTTTACACAATATTTGGGCTGTCATGCTGAATCCTACGCAGAATGTTATATTGGTCAACGGAGAAACCAACGCAAGAGATGTCAAACTTAAGTGAAAATCATGCATGTGACAGCACCAGCTCTATGTCCAACAATTTTGCGGCAAGTACTACAGGCAGTCTGTGTCATCATTACGAATTGCTTAGCAGTTGGGACGCAGAAAGTTGTTTCATTGAGAAGACCAGAACAAAAAACCACACGGTAAACCACACAGTAAACATATTTGGGATTTTATAATTGAGTGAAGTTGTCAGGAATTAAGGCCGAAAACTGCAATGCTTAAAATACACCCGCCCGGGTGCATAAAGCCTACTTTGAATTGATTTGACTTGACTTGACCAAACTGGCAGGAAGAGAATGCCAAGAGGCTATCCGCAGTCAGAATGGTAATCTCCTCACGAACAAACTGTAGCAACTGCGCTTGAGCTCCAACAACGTACAAATTCCATCTGGTTAAAGTCTATTCGTGTTATCCACGAACTTCAGGTCGCAAGGTGAAAGTACACCGAAGCAGTTTACAAAAAGCGCGGATGCAGTGATTTACTGGATACTATGTAGGTTTAGTCGCGTCCACCCTTACCTAGCCTCATAATTATCGACTTGGTCGGGTTCAGTGGAAGTTTGGCCCCTGCACACCCTATCGAGAGGTGGTCAATGTCACGCTGAAGTTGGTCAATGTCATCGGGTGCACTGACTACTCCCGCACCTTTACGTGATCTGAAAACAACGTACAAAGCTAACAAAGAAGCTGAGGCACATCGTTTACACGGATCGGGAACAGAATGGACGTCAGTACAGTGCCTTGAGGCATGCCACTAGTCGAGGGATACGAGTCGGTTAGATGGTTGTTGACCTGTTTCAACCGCGGAAGTTGCTTATCTACTGGTGCAGTGAGCCGCCAACACCGCACATTTTCAGTTTGTGGAGGAGGGCCACATTATTGACTGTGTCAAACGCTTTACTGAAGTCAGTGTAAATGACGTCGATCGACTTCTTCTGATTCAGCACTTGCAACCATTCGTGCCTCGTCAAAATTAGCTTGGTAATGCCTGAGCAGCTTTTCGCGAACCCATGCTGTGCTGGCGTTAAGAGGGTTTTCGACTCGAGAATCTATAGATGACCCATCTTCACGATCTTCTCAATCACCCTTGCCAAAACAACGCTCAAGCAGATAGGCCGGTAGTTGTCCACTTCGCTTTGGTCACCGTATTTCGGTGTTGACCATACTACTGAGCATATCCAGGCTCTCGGTAATGAACCAGTGGATAGTGACCTGCTGAACAGCTCCGTAAATGAAGGCGAAATGATGGTCCAGAGTGAGTTGAGGAGCAGAGGGTGGATACCATCAGGCCCGGCAGGTTTGGTCCCATCAAGACTGGCTAGAGATTTGCGTCCATCTTTAGTGCTGCATTTCAGGATGCCTATTTCATTACGGGAGGTGCCCGTCGAACTTGGTACAGATTCCTGTTCATTTCAAATACAGTGACGAAGTACGCCGCTAATGCGGGCGCACGATCAGTGCTCAAGGTAAGGGACTGCCCATCTGAGCACTTTAACCCTGGCACATTGCTTGCAGGCCTCAGGCGACGCTTCACATTGGCCAAGATCCTTTTTGGAGCCGATTTTGCTACTGCTGTGAGCTACTTTTTGAAGTTTCCGCGCTTTTTCGCGTTGTTGCAGAAATTTCGTCGTCTTTTGTACGCCTCGTAAGCGTCTTCAGAACCAGATACAATGACTTTGTTCATTGTCTTCCTCGCCGCCGAGCCAATTTGCTGTACACTGTTACACCAGTGTGGCTTGACTGGTCCAACTTCCCGATACTTAAGAGGTACCATTCGGGCGCACAACGATTTTACTCTCTCTACTGATAGTTCAGTAGCTGAGGCGTTTCCCACCTCTAGCTAATGTGCATACTGAATGATGATGACTGACAGCCCAGCAGGCTTCAATATATGAATCCCTTGGTAACAACCAGTCCATCTGACTCGCAATTCGAGTGAAGCCATTAAAGTCCGCCTTCCACTAGTTGAAGGCTGGCTCCAGTGAAGGAGAATACGGCAGTAGCAGCTTTATCAAGTGGTTACTCTCCCCATGGGTTCCAGGACCGTAATTAAATGCGCACGTTGCTCACTGTTGGTCAGTATCAGATCTAAGGACGATGGAGTCGAGCGCGCGGTTATGCCCTTTGGTTTGTTGATGTGCTGTGTGCCCGAGTTTCAAATATCATCTCCGTGAGCTTCGTCTCTACTTCACAACGGCCGGGGAGGAGTTCGGCCTCAGACTATTGTAGTCGAGGCAAGTTGAAATCGCATCATCATCACCGTCATCATTACACATTAGCTGGAGGTGGAAAACGCCTCAGCTATTGTGCCGCAATACAAAAGACAAGAAAAGGAAAATAAACAGTGGCACGCCGACTAAGTCCCCAGTAAGAGATGGAGATCGTTCCGGAGAGCTAACAGCTGGCTGTCGTAAAAGAGAATCATATTATGCCTAACAAATGAGATCATGATTGGAGGGGGATACTAAACAGGAGGGGGATGGACAAAGGAACTCACAACACAAACGCCACTGATGCCGGCTCCAAGCCATATCAGCAAGTGTGTCCAACCAAACGTGTTCACCGTCCTTAGGACCCCAGCCAGGCAATAGGGATTCACCAACCAACGCCAACTTCGAAGCGAGGGCTTTCATTTCTCTCGACCAAGTCATCACTTGGCCTCCCCTCCTCCTCTTCCAACCGCACCCACAACACGCAAACAATGCACGTCGCGGGAGTCGGTGCGCTGGCATGCGCAACACGTGGCCCAGCCATCGGAGCTTGGTGCGTGATATAATGGTACTGAGCGGTTCACACGCTCTTCCTGCACCAAATACGCGACGTCGAACACGCTCATTGCTCACGCGGCGTTCCCACCAGACATGAGCTAAGCTGCGAAGGCAGCGATGATCGAATGTGACGAGCCCCTTTATGTCTGTCGACCTGATGGGCCAGGTTTCACAACCATATAAGAGAGTGGAACAGACGGCTGCATTGTAAACTCTGCCCTTAAGGGCGAGAGTAATGTCGCGTCTGCGCCACAGGTGGCGGAGATTGGCAAAAGCACCTCGAGCTTTATCTATGCGGTTCGTAACCTCATCTTCAATCCCACGGGTGCTAATATAGCTGCCCAGGTACTTGAATTCCTGAACGATTTCTAGCAGATCACCATCAAGTGTTAGCGCAGGTTTGGGTCCCTGCCAATGTTGGAGAAGTACTTTGCATTTCGATGGAGCAAAGCATAGCCCAAAACGATTGGCAGCCAGTGTTAATCGGTCCAGTGCTGTTTGGCATGTTTGGGAGCTGTCACAGATTAGGGCAATAACGTCCGCATACTCCAAGTCAAGAAGTCGCTCACCAGGAAGTAGCTCCACACGTAGGTCGTGTCCAGCGAACGCTGTTTCCATGACTTCATCAATAGCGAAGTTGAAGAGGAAAGGTGACAGCGGGCATCTTCGTCTCACACCGCTGGTGATACTGAAGGGTGGCAACAGTTTGCCATAAACCCTCACTTTGCCCGAACTATGCTCGTACAGCGCTTTGATAATGTTTACATATTTATCAGGCACACCTTTCCTCAGCAGACAGTCCCAAAGGGCACATCGATCGACTGAGTCGAAGGCACCTTTTATGTCAAGAAACACGACAACGGTGGGCCGCCAATAAACATGGCGGTGCTCTAACACTTGACGCAAGGTGAAGATGTGGTCGATTCAGCCCCGACCTCGACGAAATCCGGCTTGCTCTTCACGAACCTGGCTTTCACGAGTGCCTGTCAATCTGTGGAGAATGACAGAGGCAAGCAATTTAGAGGCGATCGGAATCAGACTGATTCTCCTATGATTGCCGCATTCCGAACGGGAGTTTCTCTTGAAAATTGGGACAATGACGGAGCGGTTCCAGTCTGTCTGGACTGTCTCCTGCTTCCAAAGTTTTACTAGCAACCCGTGTAGATCATCTACTAGAGCAGGTCCTCCGAATTTGAAGAGGGCTGGGGGAATTATATCTGCCCCTGCGGCCTTATGCAATTTCAACAGCCTGATCTCACACGCGTGATGGCGGATCCAACGAGACGGCCCAGGGAGAAGGGCGCTCAATACCCGAAGAAAAAAGCGATAACTCAGGTTGATTAAATTGCCTTGCAAAGTGTTTAGCCCAACGCTCCAAGCGTTTTGACAGGTTGTGGATCGGCTGCCCACTCTCGTCGCGCATGGTCTCGCTAACACCAGGTCTTCTGCTGCCTGTTTCCCGTATCAGATGGAGTAACTTACGATGATTACCAACGGCAGCGGCTGTTTCCATTTCCGATGCACGATGAGACCATCAGCATTCGCGGTCCTTCTTCAGGCTAGCATGTAGTTTTGCATTGACATTTTTGCGAGTCTCATTGTATTAGTTTCCAGCCGGAATACGTCGGCGAGCATCGATAAGTTCCAGAGATTGTGTAGAGACCCAATGTCCGGTTTGGTAATTTGCTTTGCCACATGAAGACAGGCCTGCTAACAGCATCACTTGACGAATATGCGACCACTGATCTTCAACGGTGTTTAGTGAACGTTTACTCAGCCCAGATGTCAGCGTACTTTGGTACGCATTCAGAACATCTGGCTTCGCCAGCTGGCTGGTGTCAATCCGTTCACAACGATGTTGCGGACTTCCACCGAAACCCACCAGGAGGTCGGCACAGACAAGTGCGTGGTCAGAGTCCACGCTCGTGATCCAAATCGAGCGACAGTTGAAATCGCACATGAGCAGGAACTGCAGATGACTCATGGAAATAAACTAATTTTGACTGTGAACACCTCATTTAATCGAGCATTAGTGCTTGATCAGAATACGCCATATTTACGACAGACATATCGCCGACTAATTTTGCAGTTGCATGGGAACTGCCCCTAGGTCAAGATGTTGTGACTGCCGGGGATTATCTCCATTCATCAACGAAACCATCATTTATTAATAGCTTTACTTTACTTGTTTGGATGTCCACCTTAGTGATTGGCATTCAGCCACTCTCGGGTGCATTCTACTACTTTGCATCATGTTTATAGGTGACATAATCGATTTCGTTTTATTGCCAGCTGATTTACTTAGACGGTTAACAGTTTCCCTATTTAATGAGTAAATAGAGTCTATTCTTGAAGTTCGCAGATGCACCTCATTTGCCGTACTCGGTCAGTTACGAATAATCTATAAAGCGATCGGTAGCGCACACAAAGTTTGTTGTGAGGTGGGCACATGTGTATTGGTAGGATATTGATACTTGATTGTGACGTTATGTCCGTTTCAAAATCGAAAATCCTCGACTAGCTCTTCCACTTACAACTAACTCTGTCGCTCTTATTTTTGTGCACCAAAGTATGCTTCCGTAGTGGGGAGATAAAGGTACTGGTGAGGATTTGAACGTACGCGGAATGCGCTTATTCACATTTTCCCGGACTCTTGAAAGCGACTATGTTTATCAAAATGCGTTGGCCGTACTCGGGTTCCGAAAACTCAGGAACTATTTGTTTTATTTCAATGAAACTTAGAGCGAGAATTATGAGGGGTAAAGTTTAAAATCTGAGTGTATCTCAGTGGCTAATTGTGGAGCCAAATGTCGCATCGACATCACTGAATTCTTAATATTAGCGAGTATGTAACGTTATCCGTTATTATCATGGAGGGGGCAGTTGAAACGGCTTACTAACGCAACTGCTAAGTTTGTCATCATTTGCCGAACTTCCCCCAAGTTCACTTTCAGGCCCTACTCAGGAAACATGACTTAGGGCTTTAACAGTTGTTCGTAATCGTTTTAGTCAGTCCCTTTCGATAACATTGATTCCCAGGACTACAATGCTCCTGAACAAAAACTGTGTTTCAACTCTATTCCAGCGAATAACATCGCAACTAATTTCATTCATATAGTAATTTATAGGGAGGTATTGTGGTCTGTCCCGCTTTTGAGTTAAAAAAGCTCTAACTTTTATTTGAACAATTGTGGTAATCTTGGAAACGTGAAGTGGAAACCACTGATGGGTGACCTTTCCGAAGTGCCATTACGCTCAGCATGTTATTGATATGCCTAGTGGATTACCACTTTCACAGAAATGATTTTGGGAACGTGTTCAGAGTGGCATATAATAAGTAGCATTAGTTATCGAGATGATCCTTCATTAGCACTTCACCCTTAATTGGATGTTCTGCATGTTAACTTCGGTACACTCGTGGTATAAAAGTGAAAGAGCTGATGTTTTAACTTCCCGTATGGAATTCTGAACATCTCTGTCCGATTTATATCAGAAACACTTGATTTTGATGACCTAAAACCTGTCACTGCCAAGTACAAATGCTACGCGTCTCATCTGATTCTGACTTCCAGAGTGGTGCCAATACCAGCTCCAGAGCGTGTCCATTGTTGCCCACCAATACTTCTCGAAACCCAGCTCCCAGTAGAACAGCCACAATCTCCAAACAGTTCTCATCTGATGACCTATGGACATGGCCGTGCGTGGTCACTCCTGAGCCCTACCTCTCCGAGCCAATACGCAATCGAACAGTCACCGTCTGTTAGTCGAAGTCTCCCTCGCAACGGCGAAATTAATAGGTTCAATCCAAGCCCGTGCTCACCATCCTCCTTCTTAGAAAGGCTTCCGAAACCAGCTGTGCAATATACATATCAAATACGTCCCCAGAAAACATCGTATGCAAACACCTTCCCATTTAGAGTGAGATCAGATTTGGAGCTGAGTGATGTGAGCTGTTTCTCAGATCCAATCGAGTAAGTTGGTGATATCGGACGAATCTTTTGCACAAGTAAATCTTATTGTCCAGTATCACTTTGTATATAAAGTCATAGAGGTTATCCTGTAAACGGAATCGGTTACAGAATTGCGCCCAAAGTGCAGAAAGGATCTGCTCGAACACAGTCTTGGGTCTGACGTTATCCAGTGGAATCGACGCAGCTCATATGAACCTTGACAGTTTAGTCATGCTACAGCAGTAAAGCTTGGGCATTCGTTTATACCATCATTTCCATCAGACCCAGTCTCAGCCATACTCATAATTAACCTCTTCTTTTCAAACTCAACTTATACACTTGTGGATTTTGACATCATATGTTTGCCATATGTTTACACAACACCTGTGAAGGTGCCTTGAACCCACAAAGTTCAAACAGGCACATAGAGACTGCAATGGGAGACTCGGATAGGTGCTGTCAGCTTAATTTAGATAAACTACCTTGAGTTAGCAGCATGACGCATTTCCTATGCAAACCTCGCCAAATCATATGTGAAAATGTGAGTGCTGCCTTTACAACATAGGAATCGTGTGTCGACAAATTGCCAGTTCTTCCTAGCCTCATGTGATTCTGCCTCAGAACAGGTTTATTTCTCAAAAACTCCCAACTCCTACTCAAACCAGATGACAATGACATAGATAAGTCTTACTTCATGGGAAAGATCTTTGCAGATATAATACAGCTGCGCCTTATCCATGCTTCCAAATAATGACTGCTTTCTGAAGAAACACTATCAGTAGACATTGCCATACTTCACTGAATATGCAAGCGGAATAAAAGTACTGTCACTATTAATCAATCGGAAACAAGTTAGTAAAACCTGTTGAATGTTCTTGATCCAGAAAGCTTGGGGAATGACCGGTTAATATATTTGTTACATGCCACGGATATCCGTCGAGTCTGCTGAAACAATGATTTCCTGACCGGTTCTAAGCCTGTTTCAAACCATCGAAGACCGTTGATTTAGCTTGTTTTCCTTTTGAAATAGCGGGTTAAGGGAAAAATTTGATTTCAGTGAATACAATAAGATGATCGCTTAAAACTGAAATTATAATTGTTTCAAGTACTTAATATATGCTAACGGTCACAGTAATACTTAAATGAACTCGTATATATGTTCCCTTTAAAGGGGACGCAAATTAGAACGCAGTGAAGCTCTCTCTCTCTCTCTCTCTCTATATATATATATATATATATATATATATATATATATATATATATATATTCACTGCGTTCTAATTTGCTCCCCATTTAAAGGGAACATTTCAAATACCAAATTGGTTTGCGACAGAAAGAGATGCCTTTCGTTATTTGAAAACTGAACGCTCTGCAGCATGAAATAGCGCCACAATGTCTGAAATTTTCATCACGTATCCATAAGAAACATCGAATGATTCACAGTTGAAGTATAGATGTACGGCCAATTCTCCGATGGTTGGCGAGTTGGCTGTATGTTAGCCATGTAGTCCATGGAAGACATACGAATAGTCTTACCTGAGCTGTAGGATGGCCCGCATCCGGTGCCTCAACCACCCGAAGGTAACCAGTCATCTAGCTGGCTGCTCTGCGTCCCCATTGTATGAAGGTTCCATCATCATCATCATCATCATTATCATCATCATCATCATCTCCATCATCATCATCAGCATCATCCTCACCCACCTCATCAACTGCAGTACATCAGCCGTTTCGAACTGATACGTTGCTGCCATAAAACCCTAATGGTCTACGGAACGACGAATTATACGAGAGATAGAAGGGAGACTTGCCTGAAAACCTTAGTGCCCTATGCAAACATTCAGGGTCAAGGCGCCTACACCTTGTGTTAACATCATACCGTCACAAACAGCTGGCTATCGTGCAAAGATAAGGCGGCATCAGCGAGACAGCTTCGGTGTGGCTTTTACTGCCACGCGTCATACTCAGCCATTACCGCGCAGATAACTCAGCACCAAACACACTCTAAACAGTCAATCCGATTAGGAGACGGCAGTAGACGCGCCACTGGTGTCGGTTGCGAGCCATGTCCTGTAATGTCTCGAGCCAAGCACAAGGCGTGTCACATAGACTCCAGTCTGGAAGACGAGACGGACCAACGGCCCCCAGTTTGGTCGCCAGTGACTTCATTTCCTTCTACCAAATCAACCTTTGTCCACCCCTAGCCTTGCGCCACCCTACTGGCAGACAAGACAAGGTCCTTCTCGGTAAGCGGTGACTTGGCATGCGTAGTACGTGCCCGAGCCAACATAACTTACTCAGTACTAACTGCTATTCTGAGGATCTACCTTGAGTATCACGGAATAACACGCTTACGCACTTCATTGTTGGGAACACGTTGGTACCACCCGACATTAGCAATACTTAACAGACAGCGATGATCAAAAATTTGAACACGCCTTAGATCTTCGGGCCGAAGGGGCCGTCTCAGTCCCATAGAACAGGGCGGCCCTCACTGTGGCCTTGTATACATGGCATTTCAGACAGAGGGAAACCCGTTTTTCGCCAAAGATGTCGCAGATGCAAAAATACTGTTTTGACTTGCGAAATACATGAACTTACCTCAGTACCTATACACACATCGTTGCTGATACAGTTACCAACATAATTGAATTAGTCAACTACCTCGAGTTCCTTGCCATTTAAGATCAAGGAATCATCAAGTGGCTGGTGTTCCTGCAGCAAGACTTTTCACTTTGAAGGTGCGAAACGCATACAAAATAATGGAACCACCTTACACAGGTTATTCAGGATGGATTGCTCCGCCCCAACATCGTTAAAAAGCAAGACAATATTGTCTGCATATTCAAGACCAAGTATCCTCTCACCAGGCATCACCTCAATGCCTGCATGGTGAGAATCCATAAGGGAACACTTCATGATGCAGTCCACGACGAAATTGAAGATAAAGATTTCGCTGGCGGAAGCTAACTTAGTGGCTACTATTTTACATGTAGATAACAGCGAAATGGTGCATATTCTTAGACCCATTCGAGAAACCTACGTTATCCACTCAAAAGGATTTCTGAGCTGCTTAATGATTCTATCGGAATAGAAATTGATACAGTATGGGTGTCGCTCAGATCAGCATACTTCCTAAAGACTGTGGAATCGATAGCCCTCAAGTTAACGGAACCAGAACTTTGCAAGCAGTGGATACTATTACAATCTTTCACTTTGTCGTGGTCGTTATGAGGATTTATCCGCATGGAACATTGATGAGACCGAGGATGGCGTCACTCCGCGGCTGACCCAATTTGCTTCGCAAAGATACAAGCGAGCTTTGTTGACTGGGGTCAAATAAGGTCCGTTTTCATCAACAACACTGGATCAACCACTTGGCCCGATCAATTTAACTTCGTTCTAATAAACTGATCCAGTTCAGACACCGTACCACTTTCCTTTCAGCTCTTATTAGCTTATGCTTATCCAAGTTATTTTTGTAAACGTAGTTACCTGATGTGAGTGGCCGAAAAGAGATTCCTTTGCAACCGCGTGATTTTTACATTTTTAGAGACATTATCTACCATATAAGAATTCGGATTGAAAGAGTGATGATTTGGTCAACGCCTGAAGTCTGTGCCCTCTTATTCTTTCTCAATCCCGATAACGCGTCGCTTCATAATTTCTTACCCAAAACTCAAGCTTATACCAAATCCCCATTTACTTAGAAGCACGTCTAACGGGATACCTCTACATCTGCTCCAGGTAAAGCTACTCTCTGCTTGTATTCCGCGCCCTATCACTCAGTTGGACATAAATTAAAAATTTTGGTAATCCTGCTTCTTCGGCTCGGTGGATATGACAACGCCACTCAACGTACCGTTGTAGCAACACAGTTTATTCCGCACATGCTACTTCTGTGTACTACCTCAGCACGCCGCAAGACGGAGGAAACCTGCCGTAGGCTTTGCGGGTGAAATCGTTTTAGATCATTGATGTGTTTCGCGAAAAGCCTTCAATGACCTATTCATCATCAGCTTGGCTCCAATTGTCAGCTTACGGTGAACAATGAAAATAAATTTATGCATATTAAGAAGCAACGATTTACATGTCCCGTGGAGTGGTTTTGCAGGGTTATCGAAAAACAAACAAGAATTGGGTTATTTACGTTTAAAAGAGGGACTTATCGTTTCTTTTATTGTAGTCCTGCGATCCATTTAGTTTCACAGCACAAATAGGTAACAGCAAATAAGTCCAAAGTAGATTTCAGGAATGGGATAGAGATGTACTACTAGGTATCAACGTGTAGTTGAGAAAGTGAGTCATCCAAACGTCTTTTAAATATGGATAGTGATTGATGCAGAAATGACCGATTCCACGGGTGACACACGCGAACAGAACAGAAATTCCTGCGGCAATCTAGGCGGCTGTACTGTTTTGTTATGTTTAGTCAGTGACCTCTCAAATTGGTATTACTACTGAGTTGCATTAAAAAGCGGCACACATGATGTGGATCGTGCAAAATTAATTACGCCGTTATCAGGGCAATTCGTAAGCGGCGGTAACGTCCGCTGGATACCACCAGTAGTAGGGGAGATGGTGCATTCCAATGACGTAATTTGATGCCAGACATTGGGGCTGCTCCAATGTACCAAGGTTGTGTGTTTGCCATGGATGCTAGGCTTGAATCGCATATTCGATATGAGGACGAACATATGCACTAAGCATCTGCCGGAAAATAGAGTGATCTACTTATCCGAATGTCCGTCGTAACAGGCCCACATGTTGGTTACCAGTTTTTTGAAGGCTTTCTCTGATTGCCTGGAACAACCCAGATCATCCTGAACCAGTGCGCCAAAATTACGTTCGGTGTCATTTCCCTGCAGCCCATGCATTCCGAGCCTATAACAGTGGAGAGCACCTTGAATTTACTCACATTAAATTGCAGGGAATTTTGGATGTCTTTAAACTTACTGGTCCAGTTTACTGGAAGTCACTCTCGCCGACACACGTGCGCGAAGATCACAGCCTAGCTGCAAACTTAGCGACAGCGTCCCTCCGAGTTAGCAGGAGTTCAAAGTGCTATGGGTTTTCCTTGCTTCTGATTTGCTGTTGAGAAACCGACTCCATCTACTGTGCAACTGAGGAAAGTACAGACTCATAAAAGCGATAATACGATCCATAATTCAGCCGCCGTAGAGACGAGCGCAGACGCGCCTGCACGTGGATTGCACTCATTCAGCCGAGCTGACAAAGGCATTAAACATGTCCTAGCGGCAACATCCTCCTACAAACAACCCCCACATGCCGATCCCGTGGAGTACTCCAACGTCAAGCACCACCAATAAATAGTGAGGCAAAATCTACTACACCTGAATTCTTCCGCGACGGATTTATTTGTGTATAGAATTTAAGCGACACCGACATAAAAAACAGATCGATAGTGCCACTGATGTATACACCACACTTTCTGTCCATTACTGAAAAATGTATCCATCGGTAGCTGTTGATAGAAAGTCGCTTCCGCCCTTGCTGTGCCTGTTTTACATTTCCCTTTTATCCACCAGTCTAGTGAATGCTTGCGTCTGTGATCTCAAGAGGTCTACGCGCTCTGCAGCGCTTCTTCTTCAATCCAGGTTTGAGAAGAGTCCATCACTTTCCCCTCCATTGAGGGTAGAAATGGCATTCAGTGTTAAATGACAAGTCTAAATTTGACCGTTACTGAAAAGAATGTGTTAAGTGGCCTTTCATCCTGTCCTCGCTTGGTACAGATACCGCGTTGTTGACTGGAAGTACCAGTATCATTCTCACCACCAGTATCACTCTCGCCACTCTTGGGGACACCACAGTTGCAATAATTGTTTGCAAGTGACAGTACAAGTTTTACACATAGTTTGAAATCACTGGGTGCATTTGGACGGTCTTTTTTCACGGCACTACCAACATCAAAGCCGGCTTACTGTGCGCTGTTTCCAAGAGTCTCCACAACTATTCTTATTAGAAGTCTACGAACTAACATTACATTCGTATCTACTTTTTCTCACACGGAGCTCTTGAAATGGCCCCTAGTGCCTTCTGTGAAATTTGCACTTTCTCTTTGTCATCTGGGTTTCTTCATATGCATGAAGTACGGCACATGTCTCCAACTCTGATGGGCTAATGCTCAAGTTGTAGTAAAAGGACTAATCGGACAGCTTTCAGTCTGCAAGCTCGCTATTTTCCACAGCGGCATTGTTCTACATTTCCTCCAGGTGACTCAGTCATTTATGGGAATAGACACCGAACCATCCAAAACCATGGAATTAAGAGTTGAAAAAGTAAGCTGTACGACACTTGAAAAAGGGACCAATAATGCGAAAAAACATAAGTGTTAATATATTTTTCGCACGGCAACTTGTGCTTTTTCCTTTTTTAAGAGTTCAAGCATTTTGAATCCGGAATTTAGGCAAACCTTCTTACCTTTTTTCCACCGCAACGGCGTTTGGGTCATTGCTCCAGTTTTGTAAGCCACTGACAATCTTCATCCCGGTCCCTTATCGGGAAGGCGCACTTGACCCGCGATGACTTTGCATGGTACCAGAGATCTCATCTTTCGTCACCCAGTAATCGGTTAGCCTCCACGCTATCTCTCCTAATGGGGCCCTGCGAGCGCACATAGGCCGTGGCATTGTATACGTTCGTTAGGCATGCGTAGGAAGTGATTAACCCATCTCATTTAGCGCCGCGAAACAAGCTCAGTGGGGAAGACCAAGGTTGCCTAAGACGTGGCATCTGACGTCATCATTGCCCACCCGATGTTGCCAACATAAACGGGCGATCGTCCGCAAATAGGCGCCGTCAGACGCCGAATGTTTACGCATGTCATCTACGTCGATCGGTCACGATTCAATAAACATTAAGCAAGGATCTATCACGGGTACAAATCAGTTACTTGGCAGGTCCCTTAGCATGGCGCGGGTAAAAGTACTCTGTCAAAAGATACGTGAGTCGTTTGTTTATGCGTCTAGTGATCAGATGTGCCGCAGAATAACAGTGCTGTGCAATGAGGCTTGATTGCAGACGACAACACCGCATGGGGGCAGTTATAGCTAATGTACTCCGCCTCCTTAGGTCTAGGTGACACATTAAGCCCAATAGAATGCATGGTTTATATATCCTAAAGTAGTACAGCTTGGGCGACGAAATGATGGGGGGGGGCCAAGGGCAACATCCAGTCCTTTTTGGAAAATGTCCAAGGTGTGGGCGAAAACAACTGAATTAGGGAGAGAGTTCCACGGTTGGCAACCTCATAAAGAAAAATAATTCAGCCGACATTCCAAACGTCGTATTCTTCACTCAGTTTCAGGCCGTTACCTCTGAGATTGGTGTTATGGGTGAATTTCAGCAACTAGCGGCATGCGTAATTAGAGTCACCCGTTATTTGGTACAATAATATGGGGTTACCGCGTAGCCTTCGATAGCATCCGCTGAAAAACCTAGTGACTTCAGCCTTTGCTGGTAGGGCTGATTGCGTAGAACCTTGACGTACTATGTAGCCCTGCGTTGTGGGATCGCTAGCATCTGCAGGTCGCGCTTCAATCAAAGTTTCCAAGGTTCGATGGCATACTCAACGTGAGGGCGCACGCTAGTGTGGTGCATCCTCTAGAATGTTGATGGGTCGAATCTTCCGAATGCCCTTCGCAGTAGGCTAACGTGCTGGTTGCCCCTTTCCACCGCTGCCACAGATTGTTTTGAACAGTTATGGTCACTATGATTGAGCACACCAAGGTCGCGTACCTAGGAAGTGGCTTGCAGTCCGTGTGACCCAAGCCAATACTGGTAGCCATGCCCATAGCGTAATTGAAAGGCGCGACATTGTTTACATTGTATGGTATGGTATTTTGAACTGACTAGTTCGAAATCGTGTTGAACTCGCCCTGGAGCTTTTCGGAGTCGTCTAGTTCCCTGATCGCTCGCCATCTCTCGAGCTCATCAGCAAAGAATAGAAAATTGATACTTGTTCTTACTAGATCGTCCATGATTACCAAAAATAGACGAGGCACTAGCACCGTGCCTTGGGGTACACCCACTCTACCTCAGTTGTTTCGGATAGAGATTCTCATACTCTCATCTACAACAGACGTTCGTGCAGGAGGTTGCCCATCCAACACAGGATTGGGTCACCAATGACATATTTCTGAAGTTCAGAAAGGGGAATTCAGTTGTCTAAACGATCAAATGCTTTTGAGAATTCCAGGTATATCATATCTACTCCTGCTCCACTATCAACTGCTTCAGCCCAACTATAGCGTGCAGTTAACACCTTCGTAGTGCATCTGTGGATTTTCTGGAAAACATGTTGCTCCGGGGATATTATCTGTGAGTCTACATATGCTGTAAAAATGTATCAGCGATGAGAGACTACATAAATTTGGAAGGCACAGAAAGCAGCGTAATCGGACGGTAATTGGAAGGGTCAGTGTGGCTGCCTCCCTTATGAAAAGTAGCGATGACCCCTCGCTTCCATATTGCCAGGACTTTGTTATCCACCAAACAGCGCTGCTTTAAAATATCCAGGGGTTCCGCCAGATCACTGGCTACCGTCTACAGAGCTTTCGGTCGAATCTGATCGACTCCAGGAGAGCTGTGGGCACGCCGGGACAACAACTTCTGTAACACAGCTACTGCAGTGAAGGTGACATTATATAAACCTGTCGGTGAGACAATAGAACTAGGCATAATCACTGGGCCTGGTACTTTGGAATATATGTACGGAACCGTAAGAGATCGGTCGCTTCTGTTGCTGATCGCGTGCACTCATCCGTCGTAATCAGTGATGGAATTCTACGCTGCGCTTTCTCAAGGCCATTAGCATGTCTGTGGGAGAGTTTTTGGTTCGTACAGAATCTCTTCATAAATTTCTGCTGATGCGTAACCTTGCCTTCGCTCACTAATGTCAAGCAAATGTTTCGCTGTGTCACGTAGGCAGTCCAAGTTTGGAATTCGGGGAGTCCTTGTGAACACCCCATGCTAAATCCCTCAAGGACATACATTCACGTATTCTGCACCCACACTTCGGTATCACAAGAACACTGACGTTATAAATCATGCATCTTAGTGACAACGAAATTTCGCGACGATGCGACAAATGCTCTCAGTTGGCAAAAGTCGCGCAGGATTTCGCGATACGAGGGCACACCTCATCACTAATAGCGCTGTCGGCAGAAATGAAACTCCCCAGCCTGACGAAACTACCCACGTGTTAGAGCTGTATGCCATAGATAGTGAGGCAAGGAAGACTAACCGTGTGGCAGTACTTTACATTTGAAGAAGACAAAACACATAACATAGCTAGATGTCGCAGAGACCAGTCTTCTAAGAATCACTTGTATACCATGAGAGTTATCAGGGAGCAAAATGATATCATTAGAGTAATCTAAGTCTGGTGCGCGATTACTTGGAATGAGCTCAAT